>JAJTUB010000003.1:0-1200000 GCA_036971345.1 Dactylellina drechsleri
TTTTTTTTTTTTTATTTGTTTTTTTTTTTTTTTTCTTTTTTTTTTTTTTTTTTTTTTTTTTATTTTTTTTTTTATTATTTTACTTTTTCTAAATTTATTTTTATTTTTAAATTTGTTTTATACTTTGTTTTAATTTTATTTTTTAGAATTTGTTTTTTTTTATCTATTCTATTCTTTTACTTATTTATTTTTAATAATTTGTTAATTATTTAATTTTTATTTATTATATTTTAATATTTTAGTTTATATTTAATTGTTTCTTAACTAATTAATTTTTTTTTGTATTTTTTCTAATATTTATTTAATATCAGGGGAGTTTTTTTAATATATTAATATGTTTTTATGATAATATTTATTTAAAGAAAATTATTAACCTCCTTTTTTTTAAATGAATTTATTTTTTTTGATATAATATTATTAATTATTTTTTTTTTGTTTTTTTTAATAATAGTATGACTTCGAGCTTAACAAGCAACAAATAAAAAAAAAAGAAATGTTAGAAATATAAGAAATATTAGAAATAAAGAAATATTAATTGAAATTTTATTTTAATTTACTAAATTAATTTAATTAAAATAGATAAAAGAAAATAAAAGGTAAAGAGTTTGATTTTCTTATAAAATAGAAATATTTATTAATATTTTAAAAATAGTTTCGAAATTTAAACCTTATATATTTTTGTTATATTTAGTTATATTATATAGATGATAATATAAACAAACAATATATTCGCATTTATACAAGATCCTATCCCAAATTCTATTTTTATTTAAACCCTTATTGTATAATTTGAATATATAACCAAAACTAATTTTAAATTTACTTTTTATAATTATTTTTTAATTTTACCAAAATTAAAAAATATTTTATTTATTGATATAAGACTATTATTAAATAATAGAATATTTTGCTATATTTTATCTAATTTATTTATTTAATTTTTTTTTATATTTACATTTATTAATTATCTACTTTTTTTCTAAATATCTATATTTATATTTTATATATAATCAAAATAGTTAAAAAAATTAAATTAGTTACAATTTTTATTGTTAAATTATTTATATTTAAAAAAAGAAAATTAAAGGTATTAGCAAGAGTCCCTATTATAGTAGTAGGAAAAATAATAATAAAAATTAATATTTATATTTGAATTTTAGGTATATAATATTTAAATTTAGTCTTTATTATATTTATTAATAAATTCAATAGATAGAGCAATTTGTGAATACAATTTTTGTTAAAAGTATGATAATAAACTTTTTATTTGAAAAAATTTTTTTTAGCATTTGGCTCATGAATTGTATAATAGTATAATTCTAGATATAAAATAAAGTATAAGGATTTTAGAAATTCTATAAATAGTTATTAAGATATTTATAATTAAGTTCTTTGATGGTAAGATTTTATTTATAATATTTTTTTATTTTATTAGTATGTATTTTAACTTTATTATTATTATAAAAATTAATTTTGCTAATTATATTACTTTGTAGTAAAAAAATTTTAAAATTATCAAAAATCTATAATAATAAAAAAATAATAGCTAATAAACTATTTATTTTAATGAAAATAAAAATAATGATAATTTAAAAAAAATAAAAGAATATATTTAAAAAAATAAACTTTATACTTACTTAAAATATTAGTTTAAAAGTTAAGATTAGAGTGCGACATGGGTTGGTTTTAACCCAGAAACCAGCGGGTTGGGTCGGTTTGAGAGGGGTCATGGGGAACCGCTGGGTGGTTTGATATAGGTCGTGGGGAACCNAAAATTTTGGTGGTCACGTGATTTAATTTAAAACGGTTTCTTAGCGGTGCGGTTTTTTGTTATTGTCACGGTTTTTAAACCCGTGCTTGGTTTTTGTTTTAAAAGAAAAACCAACCCGTGGGTGGTTTCGACCGTCTAAAAACCAACCCGTGGGTGGTTTCAACCGTCTAAAAACCAACCCGTGGGTGGTTTCTACTGTCTAAAAACCGACCCGTGGGTGGTTTCGACCATCTAGAAACCAACCCAACCCGCCCCATGTCGCACTCTAGTTAAGATTATCTGATTTTAAATAAAAAAAAAAGAATTTATGAGACTAAATATTTTATACTTTAGTTTAAACTTAACTAAACAATAAAAATAAGATAAAATTATAAAATTATAATAATAATAATAAAAATTAGTATAATTTTTACTTATTAAGTTTTAAAGGTAAATATAAAAAAAATATATATAATATTTAGAATAAAGATAATATTTTAATTAACTTATATTTATAATTATACTAAAAATAATTTAGATAATATAATAAGAATAAGTATATAATAAGTTTACTTATCTGATATAAGTAAATATACAGGTAATTAATAATTTAAAAATTAAAATATAACTTAGAATAAGTTTTTATAACTTTTTAGTATTGGTACTAATCTTCCACCTAAATTTCCAATACTTATTTATAAAGTTGTTTATGATTTTATTATACTTAAAAATCCTATTGTTTTAATTAAAGTTTATGTTTGATATTTGTATTATATTTTTATAGTTAGTAAATATATATTTCCTTAGTTTACTGTATATAAAAAAAATATTTATTGAATATACTTTTAAGTTAAGAGTTATAAATTAGAATTCTTTAGTTTAAAATAATATAATAATATAATTTTTAATATTTAATTTTTTAATTTATTTAAAATTATGTGATAGTTTATTTATGTAACTCTTTTTAAATTATTAATATATATTTATAAAAATGTGTTATTATAACAGAGAAAATCTACCTTAAACCAAGAAAAAAGCCGGAACCGAATTGAGGGGTAATAAAATTTTATATTGGGGTAATTCTCTGACTTAATAAGATATTGGCTGTTTTTTTTCTTAGTAAAAAACCCAGATCAGGAAGGGGTAAATTGATTCCCCGATTCAAAAAATTTTTCTGGGCTCGTTCCTCGCCATCCCCGGTATATTTTAAACACTGGTCAAGCCTAAACTTATAGTTATAGTAGGGAATAGAAAAGTGCCCAAAATAGTGTTTTTTAGAAGGTTATGATAAAATAAATTTGGAAGTAAGTTTATTATTTTATTGTTATTCCATATATAGAATAGCTATTTATTTTTTTTAATTAAATATAGTAGTTGTTTTTTAAGAAATTAGGAAAATATAAAAAAGTATTGAATTTTTGATATTTAAGTCAATTTTTGCTTGTTTGGTTTATAAGATTATATAGGATTAATTATATAATAATAGGGTTCTTAAATAAAAGAAGAGTACTTTGGAAATTATGTAAAAAATTATAAAATATTTTTTTGTTAATTACTTTAAATATAAATACACCTCTTTTAATAATAAATTTATAATAAATACTAAATTTTTTATATATAGTGATAAATAAGTTCGCAATCTATGTAAACAAACAAATTATAATATATAAAAACAATAAATTATACTATTATATTATGTATGTTTTAGTTTTTCAAGTAGATCACATTCTATAAAAATAATTTTTGATTTTTTATAATAATGTGTTTTTTGATTTACTTATATTTTTGGGTTTATGATTTTTGAAGATGTTAGGAATATGGAGTTTAATTTTTAATATTTAGTGTTTGGTGCTTTATTTTTTTTTATATATTAATTTAAAAAATTAAAATTATGTATATATTAAATTTAACTTGTTCAGATATTTAATAGTTTATTTTTATTAAAAAAGTTTGTACGTTACTCTATATATAGAATAGCATTAATAATCCCTGTCAAGGCTTAATTTCTTATCAATAAGCAGGGAATTGATGGTTTTTGGATGGTTTTTGATTTCAATGAAAACCACCCAGCGGTTCCCCATGACCCCTCTCAAACCGACCCAACCCGTCGGTTTCTGGGTTAAAACCGACCAATGTCGAACTCTACCCATGACCCCTCTCAAACCGACCCAACCCGCTGGTTTCTGGGTTAAAACCAACCCATGTCGCACTCTATATAAGATTATTATTAAATAGTGGAATGCCTTACTATATTTTATCTGATTTATTTATTTAATTTTTTTTGTGCTTACATTTACTGACTATTTATTTTTTTTTTTAAACATCTATGTTTATATCTTATATATAATTAAAATGATTAAAAAAATGATTAAATTAATATAGTGTTTACTGTTAAACCATTTATATTTTTAAAAAAAAAACTAAAGGTATTGGTAGAGTTCGCCATGGGTTGGTTTTAACCCAGAAACCAGCGGGTTGGGTCGGTTTGAGAGGGGTCATGGGGAACCGCTGGGTGGTTTTTCTAAAAATCAAAAATTATCTAAAAACCGACGGTTCCCCGCTTATCGATAAGAACTTATCAGATTATGTAATCAAACCACGTGATCACCAAAAATTTTATTACATAATTTTAATTAAAATTTAATAAAAAAATTTAAAAAAATAAAATTGAATTGTAATTTTTTTTTTTTAATTTTTTCGATTTTTTTATGAAAACAATTAAAATTAGGTGTGGGAGATCTTGAAACATGTTAAAACGACTAGTGCTTTTTTAGCAAGTTTTTAAATTAAATTTAATTAAACAAAATTAAGCGCTAAACCGTTTACAAACGAAAAATACGAATTGATTGATTTTTTTTTAAAAATTCAAGAGTTTTCAAAAAGTTTTTGGATTTTGAAAAGTTTTTTTGAAAACATTTTATCAAAAATATAGCTGAATACACTTTCATATATATGACATATACATATATACGACGTATACGTATATACGACGTATACGTATATAGTACAACATATACATATATAATACAACATATATGTATATACAACAAATACATATATAGTACAACATATACGCATATACAACGTATACGTATATAGTACAACATATACACATATACAACATATACATATATAATACAACATATACCAGTGTTTAAAATATACCGGGGATGGCGAGGAACGAGCCCAGAAAAATTTTTTGAATTGGGGAATCAATTTACCCCTCCCCGACTCAAATTTTTTACCAAGAAAAAAAAAAGCCGATACCTCCCTGAGTTGGGGAAATACCCTGATATAAATTTTTATTACTCCTCAACTTGATTTTGGCTTTTTTCTCGATTCAAGACAGGTTTTTTCTGTTATAATAATATATTTTTATAAATATATATTAATGGTTTGGAAAGAGTTATGTAAATAAGCTATTATATAGTAAAATTATTTAAAAATTGATAATTCTTTGCTTATTGATAAGAACTTATCAGATTATATAATCAAATCACATAATCATTAAAATTTTTATTATATAATTAAAATTAAAATTTAATAAAAAAATTTAAAAAAATTAAATTGCATTTTTATTAATTTTTTTTAATTTTAATTTTAATTTTTTTTAATTTAATTTTTTCGATTTTTTAATGAAAATAATTTAAAATTAGGTGTGGGAGATCTTAAAACACACTAAAACAACTAGTAATTTTTTAGCAAATTTTTAAATTAAATTTAATTAAATAAAATTAACCGCTAAACCGTTTATAGACGAAAAATACGAATTGATTGCTTTTTTTTTAAGAATTCAAAAGTTTTCAAAAAATTTTGGATTTTGAAAAGTTTTTTTGATCTTACATTCTTTTTAAAAACATTTTATCAAAAATATAGCCGAACACATCTCCATATATACGACGTATACGTATATACAACGTATACGCATATAATACAACATATACGCATATACACCAACATATACATATATACGACGTACACATATATAATACAACATATACGTATATACAACATATGCGACGTATACGTATATACAACATACATGTATATAATACAATGTATACGTATATACAACATATACGACGTATGTGTATATAGTACAACATATACATATATAGTACAACATATGTGTATATAGTACAACACATATGGTATACATTGTATATATGGAGGTGTGTTCAACTATATTTTCAACAAAACATTTTCAAAAAGAGAAAACTTTTAAATTTTTAAAAAAAAATCAATCAATTCGTATTTTTCGTCTATAAATAGTTTAACAGTTAATTTTATTTAATTAAATTTAATTTAAAAATTTGCTAAAAAACTATTAGTTGTTTTAGTGTGTTTTAAGATCTCCCACACCTAATTTTAAATTATTTTCATAAAAAAATCGAAAAAATTAAATTAAAAAAATTAAAATTAAATTAAAAAAAAAATTAATAAAAATGCAATTTAATTTTTTTAAATTTTTTATTAAATTTTAATTTTAATTATATAATAAAAATTTTGGTGATCACATAATTTAATTATATAATTTAATAAGTTCTTAGCTCTTATCTTGATTTAGAATATCCTAAAACACAAGTTTCAGTACCATTTCAAAATTAAAAAACTCAAAAATTTCCCCAAAAAAACTTTTTACCTATTAAAAAAAATTCAAAAAATTTTATTTTGATTTGAGAAATATCCAAAAAATTTTATTTTAACCCGAGAAATATTCCAATTTGAGAAAAATTATTTTTAATTTTTTTTCCCCAACTAAAGCTAGGGAATTCCCCGTCCCGACTCAATTTTTCCCGCCCCGATTTTAAACGCTAACATATACGCATATATGATGTATATGTATATAATACAACATATACACATATACAACATATACATATCTACAACATATACATATCTACAACATATGCGTATATAGTACAACATATACATATACATCATATATAGAAACATATATTCGACTATATTTTCAATAAAATGTTTTCAAAAAAACTTTTCAAAATCCAAAAACTTTTCAAAAACTCTTAAATTTTCAAAACAAAATCAATCAATTCGTATTTTTCATTTGTAAATAGTTTAGCACTTAATTTTGTTTAATTAGATTTAATTTAAAAACTCGCTAAAAAAGCACTAGTGGTTTTAACATGTTTCAAGATCTTCCACACCTAATTTTAAATTATTTTCATAAAAAAATCGAAAAAATTAAATTAAAAAAAATAAAAATTATATAATAAAAATTTTGGTGGTCACGTGATTTAATTTAAAACGGTTTCTTGGTGGTGTGGTTTTACATCGTTTTCATGGTTTTTGGGTCGGTTATTAGATTTAATTTAAAAACTCGCTAAAAAAGCACTAGTGGTTTTAACATGTTTCAAGATCTTCCACACCTAATTTTAAATTATTTTCATAAAAAAATCGAAAAAATTAAATTAAAAAAAATAAAAATTATATAATAAAAATTTTGGTGGTCACGTGATTTAATTTAAAACGGTTTCTTGGTGGTGTGGTTTTACATCGTTTTCATGGTTTTTGGGTCGGTTTTTGGTTTTTCAAAAAAAAAAAAACCAACCCGTGGGTGGTTTCTAAAATGCAGAAACCGACCCAACCCGCCCCATGTCGAACTCTACTGGCCAGTTCGCTGACAAGATATATCGATGCGCGATGCTGCATGTTGCATGTTGCACTCAATATCCTAAATCAGTAGGTGCGTCTGCCAAGTTCGGCCGCTATCCGGGGCTCTCAACGCTTGTGATATTGAATGAAAGACATATGGTCTAGAATTTGTATTATAAAAATCCGGATGTAAGAACATTTCGATAACTTTCGTTAACAATCATGAAAGCTCATTTTATTTTTTGTAGCTTCGCTGTTATATTCCATAAACTGCATCATTGTATACTAGGAATTGATGCAATGTTTCTTCTTCTTGTGTTTGGCGAGGCCACTTCTGCTTTGATATACCATGCCACAATCTTGATGGTCGCACTCAAATTTGTGATTTTCATGTTCCTTTCGTTTATGCTCCCAGAGACCTTGCCGAGAACTAAATAAAGAACTGCAATTAGGACATGCCAATCTCGGTCTATTTTTTGGAGATCCACCTCTTGCTTCCCTCCTGGCATCTGCGGCATTGCTTGAGTTCTGAGCTGCCTTTTTTAAAGACCTCCACCCGCCTCGAGCTTGTATCTTAGTTGCATTTTTAAGATTCGACCAGTCTCTTTGTTCCATTACTTTATGAGTGGCAGCCGCATAAGACTGTAATATAGCCTCACATATTGTCTGCCCTGGCTTAAGAAATTTCCAAATTGCCTCCGCATTGTGTTCGATAGCGTAGTTCTTCGCATAAGCCCATGTTATAAGCTCAGGAATATCAGAAATTCCTAGCTCATTACCCGTCTCTTTTTCAAATCTCCTCATTCGAGCCACGATCTTAACATGGCCATCTTGTCCTGCAAGCAGCTGCGTGGAGTTTGGGGCACGCCTGAGCTCGTCCATTTTATTTCCCTTAATTGTGAAGTAATCTTGCAAAATAACGAGATCTGTTAATCCAGCCAAAGCAACCGCGAAATTGACGGCGTTATCCATTAATTTCCCATAAACTGCTGAATGTGGAAAAAATATATTCTCGGGGTGAGGGCAATTGATAACCACTCGTTCGAGCTCATTTTCACGGTGATGAATGTTAGTTTGGACTCCATTGAGGAGGACTGTTTCGATGTTTAGAGCTTGGTCCAGAAACCATCCTTGCGCCGGCCGTCCAACTGCTAATACTTTCGGGTTCGAAAGAGTTAGGCAATCAATTGTATGCTGATTATGAAGAATCTTAACTTCAGCAGAAGCATTCCACCACAGGTCTTGGCCACGAGGTAAATTTCGTCGTTCGCCCGTCGACTCACGACGATGCCATTTATCCCACATGTCAATTTCTCCTCCATCTGGCGTGAGTCCCTTCCGTAAGAGGAGACGCATGCATGGATTTGTTTGGTCGGCACAGTCCCCAAAATCTTCATTTTCCGTTCTAAAAGTAGGATAGTTTCCCAAAATTCCTAGCTTTGCTGTCCCCAAGAAACTATCAGATCTTCTTACAAGATGGGAAATTGGAAGTCCACTCAGTTGGGATTCTTTCGCAGCAAAAGCCTTGAACCTTTCATCATATGAGAGGTTATGAGGCATGGCCAAGCCTTGTAGAAAAGAACTAACGGGCTCCCGAAGGGATGCTGGCAAGGCATGCTCGAGTTCCTGGCGTGCGGCTCGGACATATTCAATTGAGATACTAAGATTACACTAATTAATTTTAAACCAAACGGAAAATTTCACGTTCATGCGATATTTACCTGTGAGACGAGTATTTGGGATCTGACTGCATCTTGGCTTTCTTATTTGTTCAAGATACGCTTATATACACCAATGCTTTTGTCGAGGGGACTTGTAAACAATATATATCTTCTTGGGTAGTTAGAGTCGTCCACCTTGTTTCATCAGTGGGTCGAACCCAGGCTGGGGCTCATAGACCCGACGACGTATATACTGGACCTGTGAGAAGAAGGGGGTCGGAGGAAGTCTGGTTTTCGAGACAACGTAAAGATTCGAGGACGGCTACGCTGGATTGAAGAGATCTAGATCTGAATCCATCCCATACAAACCAATTACAATCATACACACGCGCCCCATTGGATCCAAGTGGAAACCGAAGATACACTACTTCATTCACAGACATCAATCTATATTGAAAGTCTCAATTTCTGAGAAACTCAATTACCCTAGATTTATCCGTATATACAACCTTTCTCTTGAAATTAATCTTCACCAGTTTGCAGCATTCAAATACCGCAGCACATTCTGTGCTACCTAGGTCGTTGGGTTGTTTTATTCGCACACTATATTGTGTTGTATGCAGAACTTCCGCCAGCTTGGGTCGTGATACAGCCAATGAGTGCGCACATTTGAACCATTAGGGACTTCGAATCGAGCATTCGGTTTACGAGACAACTTTTTCTAGCAAACCGCCTAGCTATGAATATGATGAATCGATTGCTAGATGAATCGGTCCAGTATCGCAAGTAACCCGGGCTGACCTTGCCGTAAGCTAGGCTCGACGTGTTGCGTTGACTCGGGCCGGACTCGAAACCAGAGCCGGCTGTGTTGTTCCATCTGGTTACCCGATTCTAAGCTCTGGTTTGAACGATCTCGAGACATTCCTCCGCAGTGAGATCTCAGCGCCCTAGTTGCTTACTATAGCGTCATTCTTGTTTCAACCTCTCCGAAACTGTATACAAATTGCATGTTGCGGATCTTACTCGATTATATAGCTAATTTTTGATGTGCGAACATTAATGACAAGGCTTACTGGCCCAATGGGTACGCACCTCTCTTTCAATCGCAAAGAGTACAGCAGTTTGCTAACTTTCTTTCCAGCAAGGCGTCTGACTACGAATCAGGAGATTGCAGGTTCGGTAAGTTGACAAACGTCTACAACACAATCGACGCTTTGACTAACAGTTCGATTCTAGATCCCTGCGTAAGTCACCAAACTTCTTTTTTTGCTGTTTTTCTGCTTCGCGCAGTAGAATGGGCAACATGCATTTCGATAGGTGTACACAAGTATATTTTGCTAGCTTTGAGACCAGGCGCTAGTCCCTAGATCTTTTGCTATTAGCCAGTCCCTAGCCAGGACACTAAGGTAGTATGTAGTCGACAAATTGTATCATTACGTTCCAGTTCAGTCTTAAGAGTTATGGCATGTGCGAGCGTACTGAATAGACTGCAGTTACGTATAGTCCTCGGAGATAAAATCTCAACAGCTATAAATATGTCTACCTTCCAAGAACTCTGGATTCAAATTGATAGCGTACGTCATGGTTAGATCATCAGAAATATTTTGAGAGAGTTGACGTTGATATGATTCTAGTCTTTCGAGGTTCTAAGGAGGTTACGCTTATACTACACGGAGGACTCAAGACTAGAGACGATGAAACGCTACAACGGAAATACATTTTCTGTCACGGAGAGATACCTACTTCTTCATTAGAATGCCACTTGTACGGCGCTTAGATCCGATTGCGGCTGAATCGATCGATGCATGATATATACTCCCGGTGGCCATAGTTCGATCTCAATTGAGCCTGCTTTTAGCAGCTGTTACTTGGATTTTGAATTGGGGTCATAGAAAAGACGTATAGTGCTATGATTGCGCATTAGTTGTTATAGCCGTCATTATATGTCCATATCCGATAGCCATAGGCGGGGCGCGACACCTTCTTCGCATCTCTTTTTTGTAGAGTGGATACCACTATTCCTAGATACGATCTAACCCTTGAGCCGGACCTCCCACAGTCTACCAGGCGTATAATTGCGACGACCAGGCTACGGGATCGTATTTCAAAATATAATTACGTCACCAGCCTAACATCCATTTTGCTTTCCCGCAGGTTCTGTAGCCATCTATGTTAGAGTACGAGGAAAGAGCTCACCTATTGTATCTAGCGAAACAATAATATACTCCAAAATCTAATCCCTCCATCTCCCTTCATTACGACTCCCATGCTATCCCTCGGGTGTTATGTATATCGTGGGCAAAAGTCTTGTCCTTCCAGTGCTTCGCGGCTATAAGACCAGATTCCCTTTTATGTGACAAAGTAAATCTGCAGAAAAAATTATCGAAATGCCGTGTTGGCTAGCCGTGATGCAAAAATCTATATTCGAGCTGATTCTTATTCCAGTTCTGACGTTAGCTTTGTGAAACTTTGAAATTACAATAACTAACAGGAGAAGTACTGCCTTAAGTATATTCGGTTGTGGCTCCCGCCTCTGCCGTCAAGGCGTTCGTGGCTATACCAAATTACTATTGCGTTGAGACTCTAGCTGATTGATAACGTCTAGGTCGCCCTCTAACTACTGAGAGATCAATAGCCAAAACAGTAAACGTTTCATTGCATTTTCGGCCGCGGCCATTATCAGCTTATTTACCGGTCTTCAGGCTGTATTTATCCATCAAATGAATGGAGAATAATATGTATATTTGGGTGCGACAAATTAAATTCCCATTTTAAAAAAAATCTCCTAGTTTAGCCTCGTGTTTTCGACCTACATGATAAATGCACAACCGATCCGATATCCGAGTATTTCATGCGCTGTGGCGCTGATTTTGCGGAGGAAAGTTCCTGCTTCCGATTTATCCCTGCAAGTTTTTGATCTGATCTTTCAAGTCTCCCAGTTGAGGATATCTAGGCTAATTAGGATACCATTGTTATGTTCTCAGGAACTTCTTCAATTGTCAAAGCCGTGGTTTCGGTTGATTCTTGCAGATATTAGCCTGAATCCCAGAGCGTCGGCTAGGCAGTCGCCTTATGTCTTAAAATATGTTAATAGCTGCACGTGCACAGTAAACACAGCCGATAATTCTTGAAGAGATTTATCCATATTTTTAAATCTTTTCGGCTACGGTGCTGCGGAGGATAAGCGTTTTCTTGGCTGGTGTTAGTGGATACTATAGATAATGTTATTGGGGAGGTTTCATGTAATTGTAACTTTCATTTAGTTAAAGGAAGCCTTCATTCTAGAATCATCCAGATGTAAAATCACCAAGTCCGACCGTGCGCTTATAACTAAGGTCTCTTGTAAAGTTATTGAAAGTCGCTAATATCATAAATGATAGATTTAAGATATAATAATCCAACAATTATGAACCGGCGACCGGACGCACGGCTGTGTGCACAAAGATACTTTGAGCTGAAACCGGGTAACTTCCTAGATATCACACAAAGATAATGATATTGTTAAAAGTTCACTCCACGCACATACGCACGTACCGCACAAGGCCCAAGCGACAAAAACGGGTGCAGAACTGCGATTTTCCGGGGATGGAATCGGGAGAACCAATCATTTTCAAAGCCTGCGAATTTCCAACGCATGTCATGGCGCCACCAGGAGTACTATGGATCATACCAGTAATATCCATGGACATACATTTTCCCCAGGTGATATGCCAAGCCAATGGGCGTTCGGAGCCATCCGCAGCCCTGAAGCCACCGAAGGCAATGAAGCTGCGTTGCACAAGTCCGTGTTCACTCGCCCAGACTGGCTCACTCGGTGCACTCGTTTTCGTCCAAAGGAGTTTCGAGCTCCTAGGACAAAACGTGTAATTTAGCCAATAAGACGTTGCTGCGCAAGATCCACAAACGGGCGGTAGACGCAGGTTTGCCATGCGCCCTGAATTGGGATGAAAACTTGTCCTCAGAAAATTGGGATGAAAGACCAAGGGAACCCTTGCCAAAGATCTCAAAACTTTCGGAACGTTCCCTGTAAATTCCCGGCGAGCCGGCCTACCGTGTTTCTTCCAGATTTAAATCATTTTTAAGTGGGACAGGAAAAACTGGGGTAATTTTGCCTGAAGATATACGGAGTGAGAATACCGCGTCTCTGCTCGCCACAGCACTCCGATTTGCATATACCCTCTATCGAAACCATGGACAAGTCATTATTATATTGGATTCAACGAGCCTAAATGTGAGGCGAGCTGAAGCCTTTGAGCCTCGAACCCAATGATTTCCTTTCCCCCGCATTCTGACGATTTCATTTCAGGCTAAATCAAAAGAGACAAGACATACGAAGCTTTAGACATGTCGTCAATTCGTGTATACGTACCTAGGGCACAAGGCTTGGGAAATAGCTTATATAAAGCTTCGTCCACTTGGCGACCTTGGCCGGTACGTTCAATCATCACCAACAAGCAACTCAAGTAGTCCATTCTACAAGACAAGCAAGTATTATTGTTACTACAGACACCATGGTTTCCTTCACCGCTCTTACCCTCGGGCTCTCTGCGATCTCTGCGGCCCTCGCCGTTCCAGCCGAAGCGCCAATCCAGAAGCGTGGCGACTTCAACTTCGTCCTCGGACCCGATCATCCTCTCGCCCTCGCTAAACGCAACTACACTCTTGCTCGTCGATCAAACACAAACTACGTCCAAAACTATAAGACCGGTGGTACTGTCAACTTCAACACCGGAACCAACTCCTTCACCATCAACTGGAGCAACCCACAGGATTTCGTCTGCGGTGTCGGCTGGAACCCTGGTAGCAATATGTATGCTCGATAGTTCCATATATCGCATGATATATTCTATAATAAAACCGCGTGTGCCTTCAAGCTAACTTTCTACTAACAGCCCAATCACCCACTCTGGTACCTTCTCCGTCACCAGCGGAGTTGCCAGTCTTGGTGTCTACGGATGGACCACCAATCCACTTATTGAATACTATGTTATGGACTGGAACGTCGGAATTAGCCCCGGTGCTCTCAGAGGCAGCTTCACCAGCGACGGTGCCACCTACAACATCTACACCAACACCCGTACCAACCAGCCATCTATTCTCGGAACCTCCACCTTCCAGCAATACATCTCCGTCCGAACCAGCGGAACCGCCAGCGGCACCATCACCGTCCAGAACCACTTCAGCAAATGGGCCAGCATGGGTTTGAATCTCGGTACCATGAACTTCCAGGTCATCTCCGTTGAGAGCTGGCAAGGAAGCGGTTCGGCCTCGCAATCCGTCAGCAATACCGGAGGCGGCAGCCCCCCACCCACCACCACAAAGGCCGGCACCACCCCAACCACCACTCCATCGAACGGTGGAGGCACTGGATGCTCTGCTATGTGGGGTCAATGCGGTGGTATTGGCTGGACCGGACCCCAGTGCTGCTCTGCCGGAACTTGCAAGGTCAGCAATCCCTACTACTCGCAGTGCTTGTAATTTATACAAGACTCCTCGAATGAGCCGCAGGGTGTTCCCTGAACCTACAATTGCTTTGAAGTGGAAGGAAAAAACTGCAGTTCATACAAACAGTTTACGGGAGGATTTCGGGATAGATGGTTACGATTGATGTGGTCTCGTACCCAGACACACAAAGGATTGATGATTTTCCATGTCCATGTTCATGCCGCATGCCTTGTGTAGTACCGGTACACACAGCCTTTTTTGTCTTCGTGTTGATATTTTTGTGGTTGAAAATTCGAAAGATGTATATATAGTTGATATTCAATTGAGTTGTTATCTCGTATATTTAAAATAAACAATTTGGATCTATAGAGAGTTGTTCAGACGGTTTCAAATTTATACTGCCTTCCATCTTAGTGCCGGCACTAACTAGAACCTCGGATCTTTGTAGATGACACTTTAAGAAAGCTCATTCTCGTACTTAGAAAGCTTGACCCACAGGTCGTTGCGTTGTTGCTGTTGTAATTTAACACCCAGCGAGACCACGAGGATCTCAGCGAAACCAGAAGATCTCAATCTCGGAATCGGCCGAACATAAACAAATAGGGATGTGTTGTTGTGTCGTTGGATTTAGGTGTTTGTCATCAAATTTTTCCCTCGAAGTCTTGGCACTGCCTGCAGGCCTATAAATTGGCGGCCTCCCCATCTCCATCTTTTATCACCGTCCTAGTGCACGGGTTTTACGCGTGGAAGTGAAGGTTTATCCTGATCCCGTGTTTTTGCCAATTGAAAACTATACAAAGACCAATCCATCTAGATTCTTTCTATTTGGTAATTTTTACGATTTATGTTGGATTAACTCCAAAGTTATGTTTTTTCATTATCTTCTAGGTTACATCCTACGAGGTGAAGAAAAACGCTCACTACGCGTTACTGCGTACCAAACTAAAGAGGAAAAAACTTCGTGTTTTCGTTTCAGAAATAGTGAGGATGGTACCCGGTTTATCGCGAGAATGAAGAGGAAGCAGCATCTGATCGGTTTAGCTTTTCTCGATACTCGAAGTTGACGCTGGTTTCCGGTCGCAGTCTTCAAAGTCCTCCTCTGGAGATGGATCCTTCCACCTTAGTACTTAGTCTTCGTCATATTTCAAAATGCCTTTTTTATGATCTGCCGCAGGAGCTGGTTTATATATTGAAGAGACTCTTTTAAAGCTTTACGTAGCCTACGAGCCTACGAGGCCAGTGAAGATGCGCTGGAAGCCGGTATCTATCTACGCTATTTAAAATGACTGTGATTGTGATTCCTGAGGTTATGCAACTGCAATCGCGGGATAGGTCATGGCATAGCTCCACGTTCTTCGCATGGTATATTAGCCAGCATTAAAGAAGAAACAGCTTTTTATCGACCTTCATCATCCAAGGCTGTGACCACGGTACGCATTGTTTTGGTGTCGCGCCAACTAATGCCAAAAAATCTAGATCGTCAGCCCCTTTCATTCGAATGTTCTTGGCATGTAGAGGAGGGACACTACTAGAAAAGACTTTCAGCCGGCCCCAAGTTTAGAGGTCAATACAATCATGAACTGAGGAATTTCAGTGATCGAGAACAATTGCACAAAGACTCGACAATCATGGCGATTATCACGAATCATGCTGCCGAGCCGGGAAAAATCAAACGACATAACGCGCTCTTTCGCCAGCCCCTTGCGCTTCAATGGTTCGAGCATGGTCAACTAAAGAAACGCGATGAGACGGAGAGACAAGCCGGTTAGTATTTACAACATTCTACACCAAGCAACACAATTCTAAACCGGGTGGCCGAATAGGGCGATTCGAACTTTTTCTCGATTTACTTTATGTCGCCATCTTGGCGAACTTTGCTGAAGGTTTCGCAGAGCATGTCTCAGGCGCGCAGTTGGTAAAATACATTGTAAGGAACCGCAGAGTAGTCGTTAGAATCTATCTTAGATCTAACTATCTATAGCTTATTTTCACACCAGCATGGCATATCTGGAGCGATTTACGTGAGCTCATGAATTCGTTCTATAATGACGATCTAGCCCAGCGAACTCTAATCCTCTGGGTGATGGTAAGCCTTGTCGTTTATGGCAACAATGCACTTCTTGTCGACGAGGAGATTGGCGCTTTGAGAGCTACTGTAGGAGCCTACTTGGTTGCCAGAATTTCCGCAATGGTTGCTCATTTGGTATACTCCTTTTCAAGCTATCATCATCGCGCTCAGCAACGGCTATGGGTAGTTTTGAGCTTTTTTGGACTATTACTATATATTCCACTATTCATAGAAGATTTTTCTATACGTTCTAAAGTTGCTGTCGCTTGGGTAGCCATCATTACGGAGGAATGTATTTGGTTCTTTACATACAGTCCCATTGCCAAACGGCTGCTCAAAGCAAAGTATACAACGGCAGTGGATATTCCACATGAAATCGACCGCTTTGCCGCCTTTTATATCATTGTCCTCGGAGAATTCCTATATCGCATTGTTGTAGGTTCTCCAGCGGCGATTGGTTTCAACTTGCGACTGCTCCGAGCTATTTGGACCCTTGTCGTTGCTTTCTGTCTCAATTGGCTCTACGTACATGGTGATGGATCTTTAGTTTCAACCCATGCGCTTCGCCATACTGTCATTACTGCATTCGGCTGGGTTTTTATTCATCTACCGCTAGTCGCCAGTTTACTCGCAGGGGGCCATGCAGCTGCTTTAACATCCGCGGATGAAGAATTAGATCACCCAGAAGTGTGGCTGCTTTGTGCTGGCCTAGGTATCGGTGTGATTTGTCTCTGGTTTATTGCACTCTTGCACAAGTGCGAAGATGCTCCTGGCACTCTTATTCTACCCAAAGTAATCTTTTTGCCGATTGTCCCTTTTGAAACCGTGGCTAATCATATCGCGTAGGGCGCCCGACTAATTTTCCGACCAATCATTGGTATAATAATTATATGTATACCATTGGCTCACGATCTCTCTATCACTGTGATCATGTCAATTATTATGAGCCTCTTTGTGTTCTGTGTTATCTGGGAGAATCTTACATCTTTGTCGCGGGGGGCTAAGTTCTGGGAATCATGGGAAGGAACCGAATATCCCAAGGACAGTGATCTCATCCCTTCGCAGGAGGATCAGCTAGAGAGAGCCGAATAGAGGAAGTTTCAGCCTCAATAGTCTACACGAAGACCGAAGTCTAACGCAAGTCGTAAATATATTAATTATTAATCTTTGTGTCTATATATAGACATATATATGTATGTCCGGAGTTACTATATTTTACGGAGTAGCCGTCTAGGCATCTCAAGGTCGAAACCTATATTAAGACGGACGGGGTTTTGGTGTCAATCAATTAAAATTTTTTTAGAGGAACAGCACCAGGGATCAATGGAGATTGTCCCAGCGCCTGTGAGAAAACCTCATGAAAGGAATGGTCTAAGCTGCCTCAGCCTATACACGCTGTCTAGCTGAATTTTCTTTTGTGATGGTGAAGAGAGGAGATAGGATATATATCAAACATGAAAAAGTAAGATACTTTTTTATTTGCAAAAAACTACGGTGAAGACCCCCCGCCGATATAACGCCAGCTAATGCATGTAATGCTCGTATGAAAACGAAATATAAAACAAAGCTTCCAATCCTTCCTTCCAACGCTACTCGCTTTTGAAAGGATTTCGCTCCCGCAACTCTACCTCGCCGCTTGAAGTTTCACAACATAGAGTAAAGTTCGTTCTGCAGCCTCCTTATCGTCATGAAAAACGTCAAGCCTAGGGCTATTATTGGCGAGCGCCAGCATTCCAGACAGGTCAACCCATTCAGCGACGTATACCATGGGGTTCAACCAGGCCAGAAAGTCAACAAACGCAATCAAAATTCCGAGTCCGAGAAACGCGCCGATAACCAACTGCCATAGAATCCTCGGTCCGGATCCGTATACCTCCCAACGAAATTCAGAGCAGACCTCCTTATCAAGGTCAAGGTCAATATCTGTAAAGGTTCCTAAAGACATTGTCTGTTGCGCGATCACGGCAATACCAGGAGCGACGGCTGCTGCACCGGTTGGTGAGTCTGGATACCTGCCATCCACGATATTGACCAAAAGCGCCATGAAGGATACGAACCCATTAGTGAAGCCATCAATAATGGGTAAGGTTGTGCTTAGGGTATTTACAAGGCTTTCTACAATGCCAGCGTCGTATTCGGTGACTGGTAAGACAGTGGTAGGGTAATCCATGAAACTCCCATACATATCGCGATCCAGATATACACCAGGAATGGTAGCGTCGCTTGAGCTTGGTGCCCACCCTGTAGGTGTGAACTACATCTGCGGGAATTGAAGTGAACAGTTTGCTCCCCTGAATCCCGAAGATTGAGAAGGTCCGAGAATAATTTGCAGCGACGGTCTGCTTGTCGAATCGGCTGGGTTCTTTCGTATCGTTTTCTTGAGGATTGGGCAGTTCTTCGCACGTTGTTATTAGGGTAGGAACCGTGATATTGAAAATTCCAGCAAACCCTGCGCAACTCGTCCAAAGTAGTCTGTTGAATTTCCCGCTCGGGTGTATAGATTCTGAATAGATCTTAATCGTACAGTGAAAGTTGTGGTTTCTTTCTGATATGCTTTCATAGCAGTGTATCTAGGAAGTGAGTCGCTATTTCCCGAATCGGTTCCGTAAAGATATTGCCAATATGAGGAGTTCGTTGCAGCATACCAGAGATTTTCCGTGGGTATCCATGATTGCGTCGCAATTAGTGCTGCGGCTCTCGAGTCGACGTTATTCAGGGACAGGCCAATGTTGTTAGCTTGATTTTCATAATAACTGTAGTTTAGGGCTGTGATTCTTTGTGCTGGTGTGCAGTAGATCGTAGGTGAAGTCCATCTCTGCTCCGGCAAGGCGACCGTGTTTATTGCTGCGGTCATTAAAAGAACAGTGAGACCGACTAGCAAAGTAAGCAGGAACTTGATGCCACCCCAAACTCCAACTTTAGCAAATCCAAATATCGTCACACGTTTATAAAAGCTCTAAACAGCTAACCATGGCTTTGTCATCTCATTACCAAGTTCGAGGTCCAATGAGGTAACCCCTCTTGGCGTGGTTCGGTGTTTCTTGCCGACACCAAAGTTGGCTATCATCATTGAAGTAATGGTGATCCCTGCTAAATGTTCGATGGACATATTGAGACAGTAGTAGATGACTTTTGATATAACACCGATAACAAGAAGCTGAAAGTCTTCAGAAAATTTAATCGGCTTTCCCAAGATTACGAGTTGCTCCTGAGTGAGGCGAATGGGTATTTTCCGAATCCCGAAGACGATGGAGGCTATCAGCCCGGTAAAGAGACAGAGATTGCAAACATTGGGACCACTTTCATGAGGAAATCTTTTTTCGAGACGATTTTCTTTTTAGAAGGTCTTCTTTCTTTGAACTGACTCTCTGCCAGACTTTCATCGTCTCCGGTCCGTAGAGATGTCGGCATAAGCCGTTTGGACTGGGTATCCATATTTTGAGTATAATTTGAGTATATCAGTAGAGGAGTTTTAATTTATTTATATAGGAATGTTTATAAAAATATAGCAATCCGGGTCTATTGGAATTCAGGTTGTTGAAGATATATTATAGGTATATTTAAGATTTTAAGATTGAGTATCATGGGTATAAGTATAGGAGACACGGCGAAGAATGGAAGTCATAGTTATTCGAAGGATCTTAAATAAGGAAAACGTCGACAAGCAGACATTTGCCTTAAGGTATAACTATTATGGCTTGATAGCTAGGTTGAGCAATATTCACCATCCATTAGTGGTAGACGCCTCGAGACTTGTCCCGCAGGTTGACTCCACAGCGGAATCTCGGAGGCACACATTCCTTCAACACCGACAAATTTGAATCTCCCCTCCCGAGTGGAATCAAAGGAATTTGGATATGTACATATGCACCTTTACTCTACCTAATAGCTTATTTGAGCCGCCTGACCTTGCAAATCGCAAATCAGTGCGCGGGGTACTTATGTAAACAGGTATGGAGGATCTGGATGGAGGCTGGTAGTAGATTACATAGTTTTGTGGCCATGTGCATGCGCACATAGCTTTACTTTTTTTTTTTCTTCCCTCGAGCTGCTGGCATAGCCAGCATTATTTTTAGTACTTCGTATCGGAAAGGTAAATATTCTGTCACCAATAAAGATTACTGATCGAGTAGTGGTTGCAGCTCGCCAAGCCTACAGCATCCTTTATCGCCCACACCACTCTTTGATTAGCATGAATGGGCAATTTTCGCTTAGGATCGACGATGGAGGAAAGAATTCACGAAAAGGTAGATAACAAGATAAAAGATAGGCAGTCTCTGAACATATCCCTAAAACAAAAAGTGAAGAAAACTTTGTAATGTTAATTGTAATATCATTAGTCAATTAGAAAATTTAGATCCAAAAGTCAGGGATATATTAAAGAGTTCTATGAGAGGTTATAAAGGTCATAAAACGAACGCTATTGATGGAATGGACTCGATTTTCTATCCGAGTTCCGACACCGCCTTTTTTAGTCTACAATTAATAGAATTTAAGAGTTTTAAGCAAAAACAGTATTTATGGATTGCAAAACTCGCCCTTGATCGGCGGCCTCGCTCTTCAAAGCAAAAGAATTAACCATGAGTGTATCCGCAATACCATTTTGGTCATGCATAAAATTTCCACACCGAGACCTTGGATGTAATTACTGTTGATACGAAGTTTCTCACCAGCTTCGTTATCTAATTATCCACGAAGTTAGTCCTAAGGATCCCAGTTTCCAGCGTGTAGGAAGAAGTCTATAAGACCACATTATGAAGGACTGTAAATCGTGAAACCCCTTGCCTTTTGTTGATGTCCTCAATGAACAATCTTAAAGTTCCGGGTAAGAAGTCTAAGATATAATGTAGGACTTAAAGCTTCACAATTGTAAAGTTTAAGTTGAAAAGGACATATAAATAAGTACCGACGGGAAAAGTGTTGGTCCAGCATCAAATGGAACTCCAACAAAATACCAAAACCGGTCTATAGACTGGACGGACAAGGTAGCAGGGTGCGAGTTAAAATATCCGCCTAACCAATATCATAGTTGATTACCTTCGATATTTGTATTAGAATTCTACTATCTTCAGCGATTTTATTTCTTTTTGCTTTTAGGAATTGCAAGATCTTCATTAAGGTAGGGAACAGTACACTGTAATTTTAACTGTATATCTGTCTGTAACGTAACCCTGACCCTAGTTTTTCGCGTCACACTTCAGAAAGGTAATAGAAGGCTTTCTTTGCTATACGTAATTCCCAACTCTTAGGCGTCCTCTCTGCATATACTTATATATCATGATACCAGTGAAATTAATTTATTTATAGAGTATTAGATATGCTTCAGTGTAAATGAGAGGATTTTAGATTCGAGATCCAGCCTAACTCTTGCCGCAAAATCACCACGAAATGGCAGTAAATGTAATGTAGTAAACTTTGTACCCTTAGCGAATTTCGTATCTCCATCTCAATTTTTTCCAACAGGGGATTCTAGCTCGTCTTTCAGCAACTTTACCACCTCATACTGCTCTAGTGACTCGTGGCTGAAATCCAAAATTTCAACTTTAGGAATTCCCCGAAGTGAGCGAAGTTCAGAGATACTTGGATCCAGGTGGTATGTCTCTGGGTTTATATGCAATATAGCGTCTCTCTCGAAAAAGAGACGTAGTAGTCGAAGGTTCTTGCATTGCCGGAGTATTTGAAGGCATTTGGCGACGTGCATCCTTGGCAAGGATAAGTAGGTTACTCCAGAGTCCTCTAACTCCACCCATTCACATCCAGGGTCTGATCTGCTCTCCCAGTTGACCTCGATTGACCGAATATTTGCGCGGCCAATCCTACCAATCGCAAGAAGAAATTTCAGGAGATCATCTATATCTAGCAAACGAAAGCATGTTTGCCGATATGCAAAAGCTAAAGCAATCTTGGCGCATTTGCTTGCTAACTAAAAGGATGGATTCTTTTCTCAAGGGGAAATAAAAGCCGCTAGGATCGCCTACGCCCCTAGCAAAGGAGAGACTCGAAGAATCAATATCCTCTCTACTTTTCCATTCAACAGAAGGGAGCACAAAATTGTAAATGGTATCGCGGAGTTCTTTCGGTAGTCTTAGTATTCGGGAGGTGGCGGCGTAATTGACATGGGGACTAAGCTATGAATGTATGAGTATTAATAATAATAATAATAATAATAATAATCATCCCCAAAACGGTTAGTTTTATATAATCATACCCTTGCAACGGATAAAGTTTCCAATCCCTCATTCATTGTAAATAAGAGCGGCAAGTTAAACCCAAAACTATATTGAATATCAACGGCAGAGTTGTAGAAACAGGCATTCTTTCTCCACTTGAGAATCATTAAGTGATCAGGTTGACCTACTGTCTATAATAAGATTAGTTAGGTAAATGATATATAAAGAGGCGACTTACGTGAGTAGGTTCCATATTTTGAAGACTTTCTGGAGGCATTATGAGGTTATCTTTAGGCCTACATCTCTTATACTCTTCAAACTCTCTCTTTATCCTCTCATAGAGATCCCCAGACACTCTTGTGAGGTCGGAGTAAAAGCGCTCCGCTTGCCAATCAGGGTAACCCAAGATATCTGGCCTGAAACCCATTTCCTTCTCCATATCCGCAATCGTTAGAGTCGGTTCCTGCTTGGCCATGAGTGCTATGATCTTACAGTCCGGAAATGAAAAGCTATTCTCGCATGGCAGTCGCGTTGTTGTGGTCGCGACAGCTGGCAGCATGTCATACATTTTTGGCGCTTAATGTTGGAACACGTGACAAATATTCACAAACCAAACAGTTGCAAGAAATATCCCGTGGAGCTTGTCCTCCAATGTGCTTCCTTGACTCTGCGTTGTCCCCGAAGTGTATCAAAATAATTGATGCTAAATTGAATCTATATACGGTGTTTTAATCAAAGAGAGATTTTGATATCGAAGCTCGAATTGTTGGATCAAACAAAACTTCACGCAACTGCGCAGCGTTGTTGTTGTGACATATGTTGCTAGCATAATAAGATAGCTTCGACAATTCCGTATATTCGAATATCGGTTTCATTACATAGAACTCTGGCTGCGAAACAAAATAGAATTAGAGTCAAATACTCGGCTGAAATCAGGTCCTGTCTCACTCAATTTCTTAGGACTAATTCTAGTGGAATCATACTTACCTAAAATTGCGGGCTATTGTATGATTTGGTTGCTTTCAATGTCAACAGCAGTAACACTCTCGAAATTTGTAGAGCTGGAAATCGTCGATTTAGCCCGTTTAGACGGATTCCTAGCGCATATTTGGCACCGCTTGAGTAGAAATATGACACCTCCAAAAAGCCAATACCGCCGTTGTATACATTTACTTCGACTATAAAGATCCGAAAACACAATTAATGCATGAAATTATCGCTTGCATAGCTCGGCAGCTGGCAGAACAAATTGACTTAATTCTCTTACAACTGAAGAATTTCTACGAAGCAAATATGAAAAAAAGGAGAATGGTGACTGAAGATGAGCTGATTGTGCTTATAAAGTCCCTCTATATTTACTTTAAGTTGATGTTCATCTTTATTAATGCGCTGGTAAAATTAACATTCACTAAAGTTATTACCTTCAAACCCTAAATTACTGACCTGATTGGATAGGATGAGTTCCTCGATGAAAATAATAGGATACGACTTCTTCGATTAATGAAAGAAATCCAACTGTTCAGCCGTTTGTTCATAACCTCTCGTCCTCATATAGATCCTAGAATCGAGTTCCTTCAGAGGTCATATATCCAAATTGTGGCCCGTAGCTCTGATACAGGAAGATATATGGAGTCTGAGATTAATATAAACACCAAGCTGAGATCTTTCACAGCTATTGACCCCAAATTAAAGAACGAGATCGTTCAGAGGATAGTCGAAAAGGCAAGTGGCATGTAAGTTGGTACCTTGACCCTATATTTAATTCTTGTTTCATGGAGTAATTAATAGGAACGGCATAGGTTTTTGCTTGTTGTTTTCCATATGAAGGATATATGTGACCAGGTCAGTCCTATTCAGGTGCGAAAGATTTTAAAGGTGCTGCCTAGTAAGATGTACGAAGCGTACGAAAAAGAAATGAGAAGAATCGATGAAAAATCAAAACCGCAGCGCCAGTTAGCAAAGAAGGCATTATCTTTCATATTTCATGCAACAAGACCAATAACCGTGGATGAACTCCTGCACGCGGTCGCAGTGGATTCTGATGATACCGAATTCGACGAAGGGGCTATCTCGCCGGCCGCGATTCTCAGAGATGTTTGCGCTGGTCTTGTCAAACTCGGTGAGCAAAGCGATACTGCAGAGTTAATTCATACCTCATTGAATGACTATCTGCGGGAGTATGCAGATAATCAGCAGCTACCCCCAGAATTAGAGCTTGCGAGAATGTGTCTCACATACTTATCGTTTGACGCCTTTTGCATTGGTTCTTGTGCAGACGCTGATTTGTTACGTCAACGCCTGCAAAAATACCGATTTCTCGATTATGCTTCTTATAACTGGGGCTACCATGTTGCCAACAACCAGCCCTCATTGTTAAATATTGTTTTAGTGTTTTAGAAAATGCTCAGAGGATATCTTCTTTCGTTCAGATTTTCTATCTCACTTCATACATGAAGAGTGACTGGTACAAGCGCTTTCCTAGGCATTTCGGCCCTTTACATATAGCAGCATATTGGGGCATAGAATTGCTTATCACCAGTTTACTCCAAAAAGGTCTCAAAATCAACAGCCAAGATACCTATGGTACAACACCACTACAACTAGCCGCCAAGAATAATCATGCGGCCGTGTCACAGCTACTTCTCCAAAAGGGTGCTGACATTAATACAAATAATAAAAAAGGTGAAACAGCTTTAAGCTTGGCAACTAAAAAAGGATACACAAATATAGTCAAAGAGTTACTCAGATATTGCGCTAATATTATACTGAAGGACAATGATGAGTGGACTGCACTAGACTGGGCGGTTACAACCGAAAATCATGGATTGGTTAAGATACTCCTGGCGTACAATGTTTTTAGTAATGTGGAGAAAGGTATACTAGTCATAGCTCTGATATAGGCAGCTTTGGAAAGCTACAAGACTATAGTACAAACTCTACTGGAATATAGAGTAGATGTTAATATAAAGGATAAAAATGGTAGCACACCATTTAATTGGGCAGTCACACATAAATACGATAAAGTTATTAGGGTACTCCTGGTTCATAAGGTGGATGTCAATTCGAGAGATGAATATAGAAATACTGCATTGCATTGGACAGTGCGATATGAGGGGATCGCAAAGTTACTGATCGAGAATGGGGCCGATATTAACGCCAAAAATGACTTAGGATATATACCATTGTCATGGGCAGTTTAGGATGGCCTGCCAGAAGTTGTAGAACTACTTTTCCAAAATAAAATGGATGCGAATGCAACGGAAAAAAATGGATTCACAGTATTGCACCGAGTTGCTGTAAAGGGATATGAAGAGCTGGTGAAAATGCTCCTGATCAACGGAGCAAACGTAACATTGATGGACAGAGATGGATGGACTCTTTTGCATGTGGCTGTCTTGAAAGAGCACGCCGAGGTTACAAATCTAATTATCAAGAAATATCAAGATAAAGATGGGAGTGCAATAATGGAATGGGTTTCTATCTAATCTCAAGATTATAGAAAGAAAGTATTTTTGGAGAAGAAGGCGGCAGAAAAGTCACTCGCCTATACGGCAGTTTCACTGCTAGGAGCGGCAGTATAAGACTAGCAATTGGGTCTAGTAGCAAAGCTTATAGAAAACGGTGCGGATGTGGATGCGAAAGATCCTGTGGGGTGGACTTTTTTAATTTTGGCTTCTTGTTAAGGATTCGACGAAGCAGCAAAGCTGCTCCTGATGAGAGGGGCTAATCCTAACATTACGGGATATGATAAACGAACGGTATTATATTGGGCGGTTTGCTACGGCTATGAATCGATTGTACATCTGCTGGTTGAGCATGGGAGTGATATTAACACTAAGGCATATGGCTGGACTGCTTTGCTACTAGTAGCAAAGAATGGATGCCTAGAAATCTCGCAACTCTTAGTAGAGAATAAAGCTGATGTAAAGACTGCAGATTACTGAGATCGAACAGTACTATATTGGGCTGTTATAAATGATGATGAATTAGCTATAGAATTATTGCTTGTTGTAGGTGCTGACTTGAATATAACCGATTGCTGGGGTAAAACTTCATTGATTTATGCAATTGAAAATGGATATTAGCAGCCTGTGAGACTGTTGCTGGAATCTGGGGCCGATATTAATTCGAAGATTTTAGATGGATCCACAGCACTCCATTTTGCAATTTGGATAGAGGATAACATTTTAGTTGGTCTCTTGATAGAAGGCGGCGCATATGTTCAATCAGAAGATCAAGCAGGTATAACCCTAAGAGATATCGCAGTTTTGCTTGGTTGCGACGATATCGCCCAAAATCTCAAGGATAAGGGTGTCCAGACAAAGTCGGAGCCTCGATGGTCTGCAGTCGATAATGACGCCGATGTCGATGATGGTGTGTTTAATGGGTATGAAATTGATGATATCGATGCTGTTGATGAAACTTGCGAAATGTACATGAGAATTGAGTCTTTAAGCAAGTGTGTTCGCGATTTGCATATAAGACAGGAAAGGATTAGTATCAAAACGTAAGACACGCAGCATGTCAATTCGAGTGGTCGGGTGTACTCCTGGAGCACGACGTCGGTGTTTTGGGACAGAGGCTTATCGAGTTTCCATAGCGGTCTTGTTACCCAGATGTCGCAGAGAGAGCAGTTCCGGATATGCGTTACAAATTTCGAAGCAAATCGGATGGTAATATATTCCAGTACCATTAACTAGCATGTGTTTCTTATTGTTTCAACGCGTTAATGAGCCTGGGATTGGGTAATATTAAGAGATTATAATAGACTTTAAGAGAGTAATAAAACCTTGATAAGAGAATTGATGAACATTTACTTTTGAATCATATTGTGGGCTGTGTGCATTTGCATACAAATATGGTCTGGGGCGTAATAGCCTCGATGCCACGCGCTAGCCGCTTATAAAGCCTTTTTCAGACGCCTCAATCGAGAAAACAAAACAGCCCGAGACCAGAAGTACCTATCCAACTAATTTTCTAATCTAGTTATAGCAGATACCAGCAACGTGCTAATCTGGCCCCAGCGTCTTACTAGTGTTTCTCTTTGGTCAGGACGCCCCTCCAAAAGAGCCTTTACTTGTCCAATTCGTTCAGAAACGTTATTCAAAAATGACCCCAGAGCCTTTAAAACGATTTTGTCCACCGCTGGCTGATATTCATCTTCGTCATCGATGCCATTTGCTACTAAATACCGCCACCTTTTTAGAGGTACACATAATATCCTTAACGCAATTTGCGAGCGGTAACATAATGTATCCTTGTCTAAGATATAATTGCCCAAAAACCTTTTTTCGTTTAGAATTCGCTTTTGGTTCTCGGAGAACAAAGGCAAATAAACATCATCCATGCAAACTTCATCCCAATCATTTTTGGCAAGGATAAAACCATATTCAGCGAGTAACAAGTCATTGCTATGATTGCCATAGCAGGCGTATATTTCCTCGCCCTTCTTTAGCTCCTTATCCGTACGGAACTCGTAGCCGTAAGGTGAAAACCTTACTTCACAACCAGAATCGGCATGGTTGAAACAATCGGCAAATGGGACTAGAACCAAACAATCATCGTGCTGGAACCTCATCCCATCCTTCGTCTCTGGAGTTGTGTAATAGAATGTACGGCTATTGACCAAGTGCCAGTTGTAGATAAAACTATCATAAGGGAGTGCCGGAAAGGCACTGGAGACGACGCCCCAATCGTGGGAGATCTTTGCTTTCTGTTTTTCCACAAGTTTAGAGCAAGCCGGCGGTAGAAGCTTTTGAAGGGAAGGATGCCACATCATTGGCATCGCTTCATCGATTTCTGCTTTAGAAGGTAGTATGGCTTGCCAAGCAGAAAATGCGTCAGACGAGTCCATCGCAAGGTCGACAGCCAGAATTGCGTTGACACTTGTGTTGTCAATGAGTTTGTGAAGGCTTTCGGGAAGTGTTTGAACATTTCGTAGAACTGCGGTGGGAATCGTCAAAATAGTATCGCCCGCCTAATCAAATGTTAGTGATACATATCAGAATATCATGCTAGGCATCCTTGGTGGTCGAAAATTGAGTCATAGCTCGATGACAATACCTTCAAGTCACTTTCCGCTTTAATGCCGAGTCCTTTCCCTGGTAGCCTATATATTGCAATATTATGAGCTACTACGCCGTTGGCGAAAGCCCACTTGGTAAATGTTTCGTGGATGTCCATGGCTTTCAAGATAAACCAACTTTCGGTACTAATGAAAATTTCGGTTGCGAGTCGAAATGTTGGAGGGATTTTATGATAAGCCAGGTCAACGTGTTGCTTTGAAGAGAAGAGTACGAAAGAATCGTCTCCAGTCTCTACACTAGACAGTGGTGCGTTGTAATCGTCTTGTAACCCAAACGCTCAACGCAAAGAAAGAGAAGGCGCTCAGCAATCTCGGGGCAAAGCTTGAACCAAAGCGAACAATGCAACCAGCATACTGATGGTGGTCTGCGTCCCAGACTATACTGACCAGGAAATTTGTTTCTTGGCAGGTTACCATCTAGTGATGGGAGGCGATGCCCAGGTAGAGAGAATACCTGCGCGCATATGCTATGCACCGTCTCGTTTGCATCCGTATGGCCGGACTTGGTTGTGGAATAAACTCTTTCTCTATGGTGGGACAGCTGTTCGAGTATGACACTACGGTGACTTAATAAGCTATTTGTAGAAGATCTTGTCCGCGTCAGAAGTGTATCATCACGCGACTTGATACTATGCTTGATATATACACAAATGGGCAATCAATTGGTCTCGCAAACCAGAGGCGAGGTACGAGCAACGATTCTTATCCGTTTATAAGTATCTATTCCATATGGTGACTTATTCTTAAGAATTCTTGACAAAAATTTATGACAGCAAGTTGAAATAGTGGGTATACCCTCCCCGCCAAAAGTCCCTTTTTGTTCATGAAGAAGAGGAAACCCTCTGAGACCCAATTGATCAAATCCGTCACCAATAAAAAGCGGAAATTTACCATCCGACAAACCCAGACCTGAAGGCTTCCTCGCATTTTTCGCACCGAAACCCTCTACGATTCGAATTATCATAGGAAGGTCCAGGAATAAGAGACATATCCAGCTCATCGCCTTGCCCGAGCAGCTCTTGTACATAATCCCCATAATATGAATACGCCTGCGCAAGTTGTGCGTACCCAAATAACCACAGGCCGTTCCCTCTTCGCTTGCTTTTTTGCAGGTCTGCTCTCAACATTTCTAAATCGATGATATCAGTGGGTTTATCACCAAGATCTTCCATATGAATTTTCCGCCGGATTCCGTGGCCTAGCTCTGGGACTTCCTCATAGGATATCAGAAACCTGGTGGTGTTTGTAAATTTCGCATCATGCCATAGAAATTGGACTTGGATCTCTTCTAGACCACCAGATATAAGGTCATGGAGCCCTCGCTCTCTTTGAACCCAATTTCTAAAATAACATCGAAGACAGTTGGTTAAGTCGAGCCCGAATTCTCGATATGGAAATATTATGGACAATTTCCGGAGGTCTTTTAGGTTGGATAGACGCTGACCGGAACGCTAAAACAGAGAATAAAGAGAGGGCTATTAGCTCTGTGGTTACCAGAAAAATATACTCGTAAATATTGAGAGCAAGAGTTACTACGTACTACGAACATCCCCATACCACAATCAATATATAAATCCTCCACTTTTTGATTATACGCGTCCAAATCACGGCTAACCATAGCATATGAGGACCACGATAACTTGTCTTCGAAATGGAATCTCTTCAACTGTGGCGCTGGTAAATAACAGTGCCAGATTATATCAATCCTCGGGTAAGGGGCCGTATCTGTGCTAGATTGATAGCTCCCTTCCTTCCACTTTACCACGATCTTGAGACTCTCGAGGTTTGTCCTATTTTCGATAAAGTCGTCGTAAATAATTATGGAGTTGGACATTAGTTTAATCAAATATTGGACTGTAGTGCGGGAATTAAAGGCCGTTATTTCTATGCTTAGTGATTTCAAGGGGAGAGTCCTAAAGTCAGATCTTTGGGGTAATAATGTGATTGCATGTTTTCTCAAATCTGATATTTCTCGCGTGAAATCTGATTCTTCATCTTGAGCGACTGAGAAGCGGAGGGTGAGGGAGTTAATGTTGAAAGGGGTGGTTGAAAAGACGAGCTTGAAGATTGTAACAAACGCCGGTATAAAACAGTCGCCGCAGCCTTTGGGAGTGTATATCTTGATGTCGACTGGCGTAGCCCCTAGTGCAAATTCGTCCGATTCGGTGTACTTTTCTTTGGATTTTAGAAAAGATGTTAATTCTTGGACGGTGGACGCTTCAGGGTTTGTGTGCCATGAATCTTTAGATATGTCGATGGATACTGAACTTGATCAATTTGAATTACATTTTAGCACAATCACCTGGCAGTGTTAATTTTCCATTTTCTAATACTTTTTACACCTTTTCTTTTCGAAATACCTGGAATTATCCTTGTAATCGAAAGCGTGAGCGAGAAATATAAAATGGCACTCACTTGATGATATTGAACACACTTCCTGTTTTGTGTTGTTGCAACAAACCAGAGTGGATTGCATTGGGGAGAGTAAGGGGGAACCGATATTTGGAAACCAATATTCTGAAGCAGATATGGTAGGCCTCGCGTGAGGTCTTTGCAAAGCTCCACAGGTCTTGAAGACGGCATTTCTCAAGAACTTCGCCCACGAGCTCGACCGGAAGCGGAAGACTGTTGTGAACGTTCCTCAACATAGTGACGGGTTTGGGTTTCGAATGTTTCGTGAATTTAGTTTTAACGTAAAGTCAAGATATCTACTCCTGCGTTTTTCCAACACAAGATACCTACTTAAGTGTTCTCGAAACCCTCCACAACGCAAAGTTCCATGGCGAGCAACCAGAAGTATGTAAGATATCCCATCAGAATCAGAAACCGTCAAGTTAAACCCACCATCCAACCTACCATTTGCATGGATTATCCTAAATGGAAGGCAAGTTCCGGCAGTTAGAACTCGCTGGATTGATGTAGATGCCTTGACAGTTCCGCCAGCTGCTATTTCAGCTGCGGTGTTGTTATTCAGACTCGTCCATCCATTCTTAGCCTTTAGATCAAACCACAATAAGACGATATCATCCACTTGCGTAAAACTAAAGTGTATGTTGAATTCTTAGGTATGTAGAAATAGCCGCGGTATATAAGCGTGAATGATATGGTTGGATGGCAGAGACCAACCGTATAAGAGAGTGTTGTCGGTGCTTCACTTTGTAAACCCGATCACGTTTGTGCTATGTAGTACTACCAGTGTTGGTGGGAGATAATATCTTGAAAATATTAGCCTTAAATCCTGGCAATACAACATCATTTGTGCTAGTGTAGGGTTTGTTGTAGAGTGCGAGCTGAAGACTACCAGACCTGCCACAGGATGTATCCAGTGTTGCAGGTATGGATGATGAGTTGGTGGATGTAGTTACTGTTAATAGCTGTTGTTATTGTTGCTGTGTTAGTAACAGTGGCTGTGGTACTGAATTCGGATTTTTCAAGATACTGATCCCATGAATCAACAGGTCAAATTTCTCAGTAGTGAGGCCTCATCTTAGAAAAGATAGTCGATAGCTCTTGCGAATTTTAGAAAACGGCTTGGATTAAGTCGCACCGTTTTTAAGAGGAGCTTTTTTGGGTTGCATTACCTGTTGAAGTCAATCTTTTCAACTCAACACTGTTCTTGTGGAGATCGATCGCCCTCGCAATAAATTTCCACTCTACCACTCCTATACTAGTCAATATTTTTATAGCCAATAAAAACTTAGAAATAATGAGTTAGTACTAACTCTGCAGCTCTGTTAGTATTTCAGTCTTCGAAAATTCAAAGCTTCAAAAAAGAAAACCAATGTGGCTTGCATCAGCTAGTTAGAAAAGAACTCCTAGCATGCGTGGACTCTCGCGCATACGTGTATACTGACCGTGAACTGATCTTATGAATTGGCTGAAGTGATAATCGCATTCGAAGACTGAAAACATGATAGTTTGGAGGGCAACTTTTTGAGAAACAGCCATTAATTGTCGGTTATCAGATCGCGTTTCTCATCATGCTGTCCGAAATTATAGCACAGGGTTCTCTAGCGAGATATTGAATTGCCCGTTTCTTCAATCGTCTCATAGTTAAGGTTCGGCAGCTGAGAATGCCAAGACACACCTGGGGCATCTCGTGAAATATCAAGACCTTGTTGACCAAAATCAAAACCTTACTCTTTTTGAGGTGCCGTTCCGTCTTGAAATGGCGAGTAATACCTAGCTCTGGCAGAACGGATTAATTCTTAATGGATCTCTTTGTTCTAGAGTTAGTAGGTTCAGACTACGATGGAGATTTTGATTTAAAGAATTCCCAGCTAAACTGCGGGATGCCGGGAACGATCGTACGAGTCTGTTTCATTTTCGGTAATTGCGAATGCGACTGATTACAAAGTGGGACAACTTATCGAACAGCGGGACTTAGTTCCTTCAATTTAATAGACTATCTGGAAAGAATATATTTCCTGTGAATTCTATTTAGATTTTCAGTTCTTCTGGCATAAGATAATCAGTAAAGAACGCTACCAGAAAATTTTAAAATTAGTTTTTTAACAGTTAACAGGTTCCGTATGCCTTCGAGAGAGTTTGATTTCGTGACCATGTAGATAACTTAATCTTGCACTGTTGTAGCATATCCCAACAACTAGATGCGAGAACAAGCAAGATAATTAGAAATATATAATAACTCCTTTTTTTTCCTTTTTTCCCTTTTTATTTTTAACTAAATTCTATCGTTAATGTTCCATTCAACTTCCTTTCAGATACTCATATTGGCAGTCCTAATGTTCATCAATACATTTTATATTAGTTGAAACGTGAATTTGGGGAGCCTCTGACTTCACTACACTCAATCTGGGCATTGGACACTCTTCTGTCAATATATTTGAGGCCTTCCCCTTGAACCAACGCCAAAGAATTAATTAGAATCTCGAATACCGTATATGGAATCAGACACAACCATATCTAGCTCATCTTTGACTCTGATTATCATTGCACCATTACAATTTTTATGAGATCTTAGAACCAAAACGCGGACTAAATGCTGATTTATGTAACTGCCTAAAATATGAGCGCGAGACAACTCCTTATCCGGTAAACCCCGCCCTCTAGTAACGCTATACCTAATTATCGATGTATATACCTAAATACTAATTCACAACTAGAAAAAACTATGAAACACCTAGAGAAGAAAGGGGGAGTTCCTCTTACCACAGACCATAAAAAGTCAAAGATTTTAGGGGCGAAGATCAGAGGCAACAGGGTCCCTACTTTTTGGCTCTGATAGCATGAAAATTGTAATCTATATTTCACAAAACCTTAATTTGAAGACTAACAAGTTACGCATATGAACATTTCAACTTCGATTCAAGTTTTGTAGCGTTGGGATTGAGATTATAATATTTGTGACGTAGAGTGAATATTACTTTGCAATCAGCTAATTCCCTTGATAATGTGGTATTCCCTAGTCTCCTTTCCGGCCTACCTTCGCTTGCCTTATGCCCTGCCATAATAGTGACGCAAGTTGCATGCATCGAACCAAACCGTAAATCATCTTTGAAGCGACATTTTCGCTTGCCTGAATATCTTAATATAATTTATACTCTTGAGCTCTTCCCCAAACAGAAAACTCAATAACAGAAGCTCATTCCTCGGATTGCTTCCTTGCGCCTATGGATTACTGCTTATTAGATTTATACATATACCATACCTTGATTGCATCGATTGTTAACAATTGTTCCCCGACCTAAGTCAAAATGCAACAATGTAACAACAAAGTCGCCTAGCTTTGTGCAAAAGGGGGCCTTAAGGGATTCTAGAGACTAAGATCACTATCTTTGGGAAACATAGATACATTAGGAGTACTGAGGCTATGAAGAAATAAAATAAAGAGAATAATTTCTCTACAGAAATATATTCTATACATTATATGGGCCTACGGTTAACAAATAATCATTCTATAGGATGAAGATCACTAACATTAAGGGTCATGGCGAAAGAATACGTTCAAATTGGTTTAAAACTCTACGAGCCATTGAGTCCGTTATACTCTCACCTATAACATGTTCAGTATCAACACACACCTCCCCCTATAAAATTGAAAGAAGGCTTTTTGGTGATAAAATCGTTCGCGAGCTATTCAGTCTTGTAACGTAACCCAACTCATCTCCAAGCCAACGTTGGCTGGCAGACAGAACGCACTGTACAAAATTTAGAGCTAACAATGGAATTCTGGGGTTTTACTCACCCTAGAGGATTGTTCGTACACGTTTGAATATGGATATAAAAATGATATGATCGTAGACACGATATGAAATTATATCTAGCGGTGCAACGGTATATATCCTGCAGCCAACAGGTTTTTGCCTCAAGCCTATATTCATAATCAGCTGTGAGTATTTTACGTTAGCCACCAGGCTTACTATGATCATTCCAATGATCATATAGACTACTAAGCTATGAGAGCTGCGCTACACTATAGGTATCTCTGTAGAACTATTTCAAGGAAACCTCGACTGAAATATTCCTCCATAAGGCCTAGTTTCGAAGTGTCTTCATAAACCGGATGCGACTACTTAATATAAGTAATTGACACCGCAGAACCATGCGATAGGTCAGGTACCTCTCACGTAGGATCATGTACATCTCGCTCAGCCCATAGACCAACGGTTAATTGGATCTATAAATGGGAGATCTAGAGACTCAGTGTTAGAGTCAGGATATTTAGTAAGTTGCGACTGTTTACGAGACGAGTGGCCGAAAGATGATTTTCAGCTACTAGCTTGTCTAGGCGCTTAGTTATTATATCAGAGGCTAGTAATGAACAATTCTTTTTTTAAAATATATATAAATAAAAATAAGAAAACCAAAAGGAAGGACAAAGAGAGTCTGGGTGCTACTATTATCTCTTTGTGCGCATAGTAGACTAGGAAGCGGCATAGTGGAATTTAGCTTGGAACCCTAGGCGCTAGATCTATAGAGCGGCAGCAGGAAATCGATACACTATCAACATGGTCTGGCATATTATTTTGCTTTTGCCGTTAATATATATGCCTAAAGGTGTGCAGCTCAAGTTGATGCAAATTAAAAAACGTCATGGTGTCGATTCCCTAGCTATTCTCATTCCAGGGTTGGGATATTGGTTCCTTTTGCCGCGCGGCAAGCAGATAACGAAAATATTATTAGTTCGCTTATAGGGCTGCTCCTATATATCTAATACAGATGATATTGTGCGTAGCAAGGGCGATCAGTGATTATATGCTACCGTAGGAGAAGTTGACAAGTTTCTGGACAACAAGCTTCTCCTGTTTCACACAGTAGCTTACGTGTTTTTATTATGAATATCAAGGATAAGAATCATTAACTAATTTAAATGCGGGCTAATCAGTTGCTGACATCGCCTCTCTCTCTCTTTACGCTCAGCTAACTTACACAAGAGGGTATACACCTCTAGAATGGTTGAAATGTGAAAACGGCAACATATGTACGATCGCCCAATTGCAGAACTATAATTAACAGGTTTCATATTTATAAGCTAGTCTTACACCCTTCGAGGATATACTCGATAATCGGATATAAGACCGAGTAGGGGCATAGAAATGGCCTGTTTAAATAAAATTTTCAATCCAGCCTTGAGGTTTCCGGTTATCTGGTCTAAGTATTGAGGTTACCGAGAACTTCCTACAAAAGTCGGCCATATTCAGCATTTTGACCCTTAAAGTTTGTACAGACCCACTAGAATCTGAAGTGCTTCTGTCTGCTATAGTTTCCAGTATTTTAACAACTTCCGCAATATCATTTAGAATACTCAAGGTCGAGTTAATTATGACAGCTTTTAGTTGCCATTCCCCGTTTTTGGCTGTATTGAGTTGTTGTGCGGTGTAGGTCTCTAGCAAATCTTCATATAAATAATCCTGATGCTTCTCACTATATCCCGGATCAACCAAACTGAGAAACTTGAGAGAAGGAGGAATATAGATAGTAGGCTGTACAAACGCTAATGTTTAGATCATGAAGTAGACATGCATAAGTAGTATAAATTCACCAAGAAAGCTTACCATATCTCCATCACAATGGAAAGTTAGCTCTTCAAGCTTTCGCCAATCCTTAAAATCGACCTTAACTCGGCGGAGGTTATATCTCCGCAGTTTCGAATGAGACCACGATTTCCAGACTGTTTTTGCTCCAGTGATTAGGACCAATCGTTTTATACTACCTTGATGTTTCTCTAGACAGCTGTAATCGATCTGTTGATCTTTCTGAAAAAATGAGAGATATAAAGCTTCCAATGCCGGAAGTTCTCTTAATGACCTCTCTAGCAGTAAGATATCGCTTTTTATCTCTATTACCTGTAGGCACTTCAGACTTTTAAGCTCCAAGGCTATTCCAAAGAGCGTCGCATACACGTCGTGGCAATGTATCAAACTTAATATCTCGAGAATTTCCGGTCTAAAAAATTTTAATTTTGGGAGAAAAGCGCAATATGGATAGGACTCAAGTTGAAAGGTTTTGAGATTGAGCCGTATTGGTCGCATAATCAAAGGGAACCACTGCGGCCTCCCAAATACCAGCTTTAGACTCTGAAGATATGTTTCTATGCTCGAGCTATACGAAAGACCGCATATATTGCCGCTACGTTTGCATATTTGTATATTTGGACTCCAGGAAAGGAAAAATAGTCGTAGAGATTGTAGAGTATGCGAATTTGAGCTAATAAGGTCCCTCATAACTGAAAAATCGATTGACAACATTACATCGGCTGATCCTACATAAGAACTGCCGATGTCGCAGGAGAGATATCTTAGTTTCCGAAGGGACAAAATTTTGTGCTGTTTCTCTTTTCTTTGGAACTGCGGTAGAACTCCTGGGACGATGGTTTCCCTTTCTAGGAGAACTCCCGAAGTCAATGGGATCGTAAGTTTCGTGATGTTTGGGAACTGCTTGATGATATCAAACACTAGTTTGGAAACGAAGCCATCAGCGGCTTGATATCTGAAGGTCAAATCTTTTTGCCACTTGTCTTCAAAAGCCTCGGGGGTTGAGAAACTATTTCGTTTATTTAGCACTAACCTCAATTGTTAAAGGAAAAGGTGAGAGTACCGTATATCCTCAACGGCTTCAAAAGAAATGTTCCCCCGTTTTGCAAAAAACTTTTTAAAATTTTCAATCCGATTCTTGGGATGACGTTTTGTACACTGTGAGGCTCGATAGGGGATAAAGTCTAGGGTTTTAGGATACCGCTTCCCACCGCGTCTATGGTTCGGTAAGAGACTCGAGGCAAAAGGTTTCCAATTTAGACCAGCAGAATCAACCTCTATAGGCATATAATCATAGCGGGTTTCAGACGCTAAAATGTAGAACGTGGAGCAAGTAAGACTAACAAATCGGTTATGTCTGTAGTCATTGATCTAGACTCGTTCAAATGTCAGTATAGCTTCATTTCTTTTCTCTGCTGCGCGTAACTCCGACATATTAAACTCGGAAATGTACAAACATAAGCAAAAATCATTCTAAGAACTTCCGAAGGGAGGTCTAGAATATTGATTCTTGGTCGTGAGGGCAGTTTTAATCCTTTCAATTTCATGTTCGCCGATGTTTGATGTGAGCTTAGGCGATTACTCAAGCTAGGTGATAAGAGCGAGAAAGTGTGATGAAGGTTAGTTACAGCTATTCGAAACCGCTGAAGACGAAAAGGTTTTCAGGTTCTGATTCAATGATCGCCCTGTGAATATTACATGAGAGAGCCAGGACACGAGGTTTTTAACACGCAGATCATTTTTATATATATTTCCTTCAGATATATCAGTGTTGATAGACATCAGGATGTAGTTCGATTGTGTTGCAAAGCATACGCATGCGGGACCAAATGCAAACGCCGCAATCGATGCAATCGACAAGACATTCAGCTTGTCTCGAAAACTTCACCCACTGAGTTTCTAGAATATTCTGTAGATCCTGCAGTTGTATATAGCAAGTTTAAAGAGATCATGGTATCTGTATGATTAGTGATAATTTTGAACTTATACGTATGGTCTCGTTGAATGAAAACCCTGGAGCACAAAATTCGATATTCAAAGGAATTCAAGCAGATTATCAGGATAACGTATTATACGGGGAAGTGAGACATCACGGGAAGTGAGACAGCAACAAACGAATTTGGTTTTGTCTGGATTTCACCACCCAATTTCAACTATCGACATCATCACATAAACCTTTTTTACTACTTAACAGTTGTGCCAGAAAGTATAGCAACCCCTGGGAAGGTGGATCCGCTAACCGGATTTGGTATTGAAAAAGTAACTATATTCTCTCCTCGTTTTATTTAATGTCAAGGGTACACAGTAGGCAAAGAGGAGGTTGAGCGTTAGGCCAGAACATGGATTGGACTACCACTTGGTGTGGCCACCATTGTTGGCCAACACCTCTGCTATTCTGGCTGGCATTGTAGCCACCAGCTTCACCAGTATCTCACGTGTAATATTATCCCATTCAGTCTGGATAGCTGCCTCCAGCTCATCCTGTGACTGAGCTATACGCTGCATCGTGTCGGCCTGGGTTGTAGATGCCATTGTAGATGGGCACAGTGATGGTTACAGTGATGATTATGGTTTTGATATTCAGTACACACGACCCCTTTCATCGAGGCCAAATCCGGTTAGCGGATCCACCTTCCCAATCAGGGGTTGCTATACTTTCCGGTACAACTGTATCTCATGGATTCAAAGTCTTGCGTGAACTAGCAGAACTGACTAATGGGCTGCTAAATTAGATGATAGACAATAAGCTCGCTGACGACAGTACATCATTCCCTAAGAGAAATTTTAAATTTAAGTTCACAAACTTCAATGACATCAACTTTCAGCTTGATTCTTAGACATCTGGGAATATCTATCACATCTAGACTCAAGTGGATATACAGTTAATTGCTCTTAGACTATCCTATTCGCAAAAAGGTTGGGAAGGCGAATAGAAGGAGCCACTGAAAAGACTCGATTTGGGTGCCATGTAATGGAGACCCTTCGGTATATAATTGTAGGGCTCAGAAGCAATCCTTTGGAGCCGAATAATATAACTTAATATCTCTGATTGAATTGAAAAGTCAAGCTAAGTCGGAGGAACAATCCAATTCTGTCTCTCGCGCATCACGGATCCGCGGAGAGTGTATGATTTGAATTCAGCTATTAGCGGAAGAAGCCGAGTTCTAAACTATCACACCAGACCGAGCTGAGCGGGCTCAAATTGAAACTCCGATCGGGAGAGCAATACTCGCTTTCAGTGCATTATATTAAGACTAGCAAATTGCGGCTGAACGAAGTGACGAGTTGGAAACGGACCAAAACAAATTGTCTGCTTCGCGGTTTCGTCGTATCTTATGGCTTGGCCGAGGCCGACCGAAAATCAGCAAATCTCCTATCCAAAAATCTCTAGATGAACCTTTACAAAGCTATGCCATATCCTTCCCTATTTAGTGTCCAAGCCCGATTTCTCTAGGCAACGGTGGAGATGTGCGTCTATCGGTTAAGCTCCTGAAGGGCTAATTCGGTCAGAGACAACAGCCACTGCATTTAGGAGTAATTAATGAGCTCCCGGTAATGCATAAGTAAGAAAAATGATTGCTAAAATGAAGCCTTTTCTGGCCTGGATTGATTTTGACACTAATGCCAGTGTCTAGAACACTTCGAAATCCTCTCAAGATTCTATACTCTACATATACCAAAGGAATACCTCCGCCAGCAACTGATAAGAGGGGCTGAACTATCCGCCTAGAATCGGGATTGGGCCACCAGATCTATCAGACAAAATTGAAAATATTTGCACAGATTTATGTACGAACAAAAAGGATGCTGCCGCTTATTAGATCTTTTACTGAAAGTGCTATTGCTCTCCCATCTTTTTCGTCGACCGCGAAATTAATTAGAGATAGCAATTTTGCCTAATAGTTCGTGGAGAGCATTAGTGTATGTGTCGATTGACAGAATCAAGCAAATTTATTAATTGAAAGTCAATTTGAAAATAGAATTCGAGGTATACTGCAGCTCACCTTCGCACCTGCTTACCGTGCTTGTGCAACCTGGGGAGAGGCAAGCCTCTGGCATACGAAGCCGTGAGTGGCACAGCGGTAGGGCTGGTCTCCGCCTCCGTTGAGAATCATTCGATATTGGCAACTGGTTTTCATTCCAATCGACCTTCGCTCTTCAGTAATGAACAATGTTTTCACTGCACAGAGCGAAAACACGAAACAAAAGAACGAAAAGAGAAACGGAATTAACAAATTTCGCCTAGGGCGCTAGCAGCGATAGAGCGAGACAGAATCGATCTCCGAGTCAAAAGCTTAGCATCCAAGCCACCCCTGACACTAACCCTGACCATGCCATTGAATGCGTTGCATCTCAAGGGTCCGTGAACGAGTGTATCGGCTAAAAAAGCTTAACTGCTAATGATCAATCTGGCCTGACCATCTAGGCGTTCGAATTCTGGGTTGTGATGAATTTAACGTAGTGAATCGGAAGAAGACATAGAAATCGGAGGAATAAATCATCAAAAATATGAATTTAATCATGACATATAGACGGAGAAGAGAGAATCAAATGGAGGGCTGGTTGCATTTCTGCGTAACTCCTACGGCTAACGGTTCTACGGGTAAGAGTGGACGGTTCGTGTTTGTACTTAGATGATGCGTTCTGAGCCCACCGTATCGATTATACTGTTATGTCTCCGTGAAATTGAATAACGGGCTTGGACTTGGGGGCTAGTCAAGAAGGTTTCGAGCTTCCGGAAAGCCCATTCGAACGATGGGGATGTCAAAAGGTTGGGGCTGTCGTGTGCCCACTTTTCGAGAAGTGAAATCCTACCTTCCTTTCTAATACGACACGATGCGAAACTTGCCAACAGCTGTCTATATTTCCCCGAACGAGCGTATCCGGGTTTGCGCATGCCAAATGGAGTCTCACTCTTGAACAGTCGACACCTCCCTTGCCCCCCTCCTTTCGAAAGCTACCCCAGGGCCCCTGGTAGTCTCGAGCATCTTTTCTAATACGCATTTTGCGACGTTATATATGGATCTTCTGGAAAGAATTTTCAGGCAGGGATTCCCGGTCCAGGCTGTGATTTTCTCGAAGGCGCTCCGGACGGCCCAATAATTCAATTGTTGCTCGGTGGAACCGTCGCTTTCTCAACCTCTCAGCCCTCACCTAAGTGCAGAAAATTGTGTTTCCCCCTTTTAATGTTACTTGCCCGTTTCTCGCATTTGATCCGGGGTTGCGAGATTAAAGATCGATAAATTAGAAGTATGGAGTTGCTTGAAAATTTGGCTGCGCCCCTCTGACCGCGCACCCTCAACACATCAAAAGATCTTGAGACAACGTAGTGCTAGTGGGGGGTTCTGGATGAACGGTCTATGAGCTGTGTATGATAAGATGTGCGAGAGATGATGATCGTTAGAGGAGGGGCTGTGTTCGTAGAGCAGGTCAATACGATGCTAAGCAAGCTCCGGGTCGGCTATACGTTTGATGTATGGTTTGAGGCTCCGAATATGCCAAAAGACTAGTATGAATCAAGACAAAAATGCCAGACTGGGAAACAGCCCCCAGCGTCCGGGAGAATGAGAAAAGGAGAAAGAGGAAAATGGATGAGATAGATGGTGTAGTTCTTACCAGTCGCATTGCCCGAGAGCGAAAAACTTTGGACTTGGTTATGCGTAGTGTTTTTTTTTTCTTTCTGATTTTGCATATGACAGCCCGGATTTTGGATGAAAATAGAAACCCCAAGTTCGACATCCTCAAACCGAGGCGAGTATTATCAAGACTATCCTAAGACCGCCACGGCCTCTCGAGCTCGATTTGATATTATTTATGCATGTTGATGAGATGTCGTCGTCCCACCGGCTGCAGCATCACGCGGTACGAGTGACAGGGTGCCTTTGCGCCAGTGTCTTCGAGTGACCCACGATCTTATCCTCTCCAACGGAAATCAATATAGCCCAAATGCCTCAAGCGGTATATTGCTTCTGAGGAGCGAACGAACGAGAAGCTGCAGCTCATGCACTAACGAGCAGTCAAGGAAGCAGGTTGAGAAAGTGGAGACCTCGTCGCTTTTTCAAAAGGTCGCCATGGGACCTCCCGAAGAGAAGGTCGAGGCTGGCCAATCAGAATTCGCCGCTCTGCCAGGTGCATTATAGTTCGATTAATTTTCGTTCAATTTGACATTAAACGCTAGCTAATAATTCACAGCTCTCCGAGTCCTCCCTGGCTGCAATCGCAATCCATTCTATGCTCACCGAATTAAGGGCCCAATCCTGGGAGAGAGCCTTATCAAAACGAGAAAGAAACTAACTGAGAACCATGAGGGGGAAATATAATTTATACTATTTCCTAATTGTTCTCTCTCCCTTCTTCTCTTACTTCTCCTTCTGTTTTATCTTTCTTTCGCTTTGCGTGAAGCCTAAGGCTCCTTGTCCTGCCCTCAACGGAGACAAATACAAAGTTACGCTTTTCTATTTTTGCTCCACCGGGCTTCGTCTCGTCTCTGCATATCTCTTTCGGACCAGTCCGTGGTAATTCATCATATATACCCGCTGGCCCCCTCTCCCCCGTTACCGTTCGTTCGGTTCATTTCGTATATTCAAATTTCCTCGTCACGAAGATTTATTTTGTTTTGTTGACCAAATACATTTCTATCTTCGTCGCCGTCGCCGTCGCCTAGTCCGTCTATCTCTCTCGACTCTCCGTCGTTAACGTCATCTCTCCTTCAACTCCTCGTCCATCATGTCTTCCTGGATAATCAGATGTCTTCCCGGCCTGTCAATAATCGGTCTTCTCATCCTCGCCGAATGTGCCCTCGAAATCCTTCAAGGCTTATGGCTAGGTGCAAGTTCTCCCACAAAATTAATCACAGGTCATGGCCCCGTCATCGCACAGGTCCTCTTCGTCAGCTGGGGTCTCTTTCTCCATTTTCTGGCAACTTTCTTCCCACTCCGCCTGTCATGGAGAGTATGGAATGCCGCAGGAGAAATTCTGCGAGCGAACACCACAGGTCGCCCGGTCCAGAAGGAATTCGTGCAAGATGATTCCGACGATTCGGGCACCGAAATGGACGAAGTCCTCATGAAATCCCACCAACTCAAAGATCGAAATCCCATCGGACCTGATGTCATCCACAGCATCATAATTCCCAGCTATAAAGAAGATATCCAAGTTTTGGAAGATACTCTTAAAGTGCTAGCAAGCCATCGATCGGCTCTAGGCCACTACGATGTAAGAATTTCCCTGTTTTCTGTCGGACCCGACTTCTGTGTTCGCGTCGGCTGCACCTGTCGCCAAATTTGACCGTCGCTAACCTTGCCCCAACTCAGGTTTGTCTTGCAATGGAAGAACGCGATCCGAATGCCAAAACGGTCGCGACGAAGCTCATCGCCATGTTTGGTGAGAAATTTAGGGATATGCAATTCACTCTTCACCCCGCCTCGATCGAAGGCGAAGCTCCCGGTAAAAGTTCCAATGTCGGCTGGGCCGCACAAAGGTTCTTGGAAAAGTACAGTGGCAGACAAAACTGGGAGCATGTCATGTTGACCGTCATGGACAGTAAGTTTCTCGAATTTTGCGACCCCTAATTGCTTAAATTTAGTTGTCTTTCATGAAATACCTTCCGGTTTTCGGGATTTTTGGAGCTAATTGTTGGAATTAGGCGATACGCACCTTCTTAGCACCTACTTCGACATGATCACGAACCGTCACATTGAAAACGTTTTAGAAGATGATTCTCTCGATATGACCCTATATATGCCTCCTATCATCTTTGACCGAAATGCCCACCAGGTGCCTCGCTTCGTCCGCGTTGCAGATCTCATGTGGTGCGGTGCCGGTCTATCGTGCTTCCAAACCGAACCGAGAATCGATACTATTGCCATCCCAACTTCCGTCTACACTCTTACCCTTCCGGTTGTTGACCTAGTTAAGGGATGGGATACCGGTCCGGAAGCAATCGGTGAAGACATGCACATGATGCTCAAGTCTTACTTCCTGATGAATGGCAAATTGAACATCGAATGCGTAGCTAGCCCAGCCAGTCACTGCAATGTTTCCAGCAGCAAAAAGGGTTTCTGGGGTTGGTTGGATGGCCTTCGAGCTCGATACCAGCAGGCTTTGCGCCATATGTGGGGCTGTCTGGATACCGGATTTGCGATCAAGCAGTGGGCGCAGCTAGGAAGCTCCCAGCGCGTAAATAACCTCTGCTACGATAGTCAGGCGAACATCTCCCTCGGTGCCAAGTTCTCGTTCTTCAGAGTGCAAATCGAAGATGGAAACAAGTTGACTCTGCGAAACATCGATCTCTTGACTCGCATATTTGAAGCTCATTTCTTGCCAGCCCACCTCTTCATCATCTTGATAACCTCGTCGATCTACACCGCCATCAACCCTCCATCCGCTATCAGCTACTCGATGCAGCTTTCCTTGAACGTCATGTCGTACCAGAGAACTTTTGGTTTCCTAACCATGCTCTTTTATTTCTTCTTCTGCTATGAGCGTTACCACAAGGTTTGTGTTGACATCAGAACGGCAGAGTTGAAGAAGTCGGGTCTCTATCGGGATCTTGAGGACCAGATCAGCCGGAGAGATCCATATAAACCACTAACATGGTTGGACTATGTGATTTTCCCGGTCGCGGGCCTGGTATATGGCGGTCTGCCACTGTTGCACGCTGCTTTCTCGCATTTCTGGTCCGTCGATTTAAACTACAAAGTTAGCGCTAAGCCGAAGCGATTACTCGTCGAAGAAGTCGTCCGCATGGAAGAAGGAAGAGTTTAGAAGAAACAAAACTTCGAGATGCTCTTTCTTCTGTCTTTTGCTTTTCTACCAACCCCTTTAAAGGCGTTGGGGATTGAATATTTGAAAAGTTTCTTTTACGAGGCCGTGCGAACCTGGCTGACCGGCACAGATCGGAAGCCAAAAATAGTCCGGCGACACACAACACTTTGCGGCCTGCAGAATACAACATCGTCCATCCCAACCTCCGCGCAACACATCAGCCCCGGCCTGCATAATCTTGACGAATCTTTTCAAATCCTGCGACATCAATCAACTTGGCAGTTCGCGAGAGGACTTGGCAAGTCGGGGGGCCTATAATTACACACCTCTCATTCATTGCATTTACCGTGTCAACATTGGCCGTTGCTATACTTCCTTTCTTTCCTTTACCATTCATCCTTTTTTAACTATACATACAACATTTACGGAGTACTTACGATTTTCGTACCTTTTTCTTCTTTTTGGCCGGTCGGAGTGATTGATTGAATTTTATATTTTAGTTTTGGGAGTTCAAGACTTGTACGCCAGTTTAATATCCGGGGTACTTCCATGTTTAGCTATATATACATCGTCTAAGGGCGGGAATAGAGAATATATATATATACTTTTTTTCTCTTTTGTTTCCTTGCGTATTTTTCCTGTCTTTTCTTTGGCAGCATATCTCATCATCTCATCATCCTGTCTTCCTACATGATATGTTTTACATAGAGTACTAATAACTAATGGATAATGTCATGAGAGGAAGTAGTAGAAGAAGTGGAAATTCTTTGGGTTTTTCTGTTACTTCTTCGTTCCTCGCAGAAAACGTCGGAAAATCGAGAAGGTACCGCAAGCGAATGGAGAAGAGTCGTTGGCCAAGGCACGCGAACAAGCTAGCCGCTGACCAAACGGATCCACGCGGAAGCAGGCATTTGCTAGGATTTTTGTGAGCGAGTGAGCATGCATCTTGTCTATTTTAAAGTCTCGAATCGGGCGTTTCTTTTTTGCCTCGTTTTCCCCACCAGCTGCTTATTTCAACGACTCGTGTGCCCACTTTTACGGAGGTGGTTTCGTCATTTCTTTCACTCTCCTGGGGTGGTTGGTTGTAGATAAGACCCAAACCATCTAACAATAAATACTTCATCCGTTCATGTCTTTGCCTTCCAACTTTGTTTCATACACTCGAACAACACAACTTTGCCTAAACCTCACATTTACATGCCGTGTACCGGGTATCTCGTAATAACAATAACTTCAAATTCACAAAGATCAACTTCATTACCACAGCGATGACCACAGCGGAAGTTCCGCCGCATGAGGCGGTCCCTCCCATCGTGACTTCAAAACGGCTGGGCATCCTCCTTGGAGTTTCTTTTCTCTTTCTCGCAGGTCTGGTGCCGTATATAATATATCGAAACATACTCTCCCAGAATTACTATTCCGCCCCCCTGGATTCTTATCCGAGTCCAGACAAGATTGCAGCGAAGCTTCACTGCCCTGGGAGAACAAATATTACTGCAGAAGAATTCCTGAAGAAGAGACCCCCGTTGTTCAAATTACCACTCAGGACCAAAGGACGAAATATCGTCGATGCATCCGGAGAAAGAGTCAAGTTGATGAGCGTGAACTGGTACGGTGCGAGTGATGAGGATTTCATCGTTGGGGGGCTGGATCACAAACACAGGAGAGAAATTGCGGCGACTATCAGGGAGATGGGTTTCAACAGCGTCAGGCTCCCATACTCTGATGAACTGGTCATGAGGAACCCGGAGGTTCCTGAGAAACTCTGGTCGAAGAATCCTGATCTCGTACATGAAAAAAGGCTGAGGGACCATGCTGGGAATTTTAAAAGGGATCTAAGCCAAAATGTCCTGGATCCACAAATAGGTGGAGAGAAGAACGACACCGAAGGGGGAAACAACAATAGCACGGTCACGGTGAATGCCTTGGATATTTTCGACGCCGTTGTCAAAGCACTCACAGACGAAGGAATCGCTGTTATCGTCAACGACCACATCACACAGGCGAGATGGTGCTGTGACGGAAACCTCTGCGATGCAACGTGGTCGAACGAATATCTAGGCAAAGTCTGTCGAATAACGCTAACCGAAGAGCAGTGGATGGAAAACTGGGAGAAGGTCATGCGGCCGTACGTTGACAACCCACTCGTGATTGGTGCTGACCTGCGGAACGAAAACCGCTCCCCGTTGGGTAAAATGCTCTGGGACTCTTGGGCGACGGCTGCCGAAAAGGCGGCGATCAGGCTCCACGTTTTACAACCTAACTGGCTGATGTTTGTCGAAGGCGTCGCTTCGTCGAATTATCTACAAGGTGTGAGAACGAGACCTATCAACTTACCCATACCGAACCGTGTTGTATATTCTGCACACGTCTACGGATGGTCCGGATGGGGGTCACTCCTCAAGGGTCCATATTGGTCTCGGGATTACGCCAGCTTCGCGTACGACATGTATGACAACTGGGGATTTCTTCTAGAAGAAAATATTGCCCCAGTTTGGGTGGGAGAATTCGGAGCTCCGGATAGACCGAATACAGGAGATTTGAATTATTGGACCAACTTGATGAACTTTTTGCAGGACGTGGACGCCGATTGGGGTTATTGGGCTATCAATCCGAGAAAACCAAAGGATAACGAAACAGAGTCATATTCGCTTGTTCAAGACGATTGGGCTACGCCGAAATGTGATTATCGAATGTTCGACTTGATGACGAAGCTTGGCTTGAGCCCATATAACTCGACATCCGAGCCGCATACGACGGAGTCGGTGTCGTCATCAACGCCAACACCGGCAAGGACATGGAGACCTGCCGTACCGGGCAAGCAGAAACAAATGCCACTTGGCATCTAAAAGAACACATAAAAAATATCTTGTAATATATAACGCATTAATTTTTAGGGAAAGGCATCTCACAAAGGAGCTGGAGTGTGTTTCATTTTGGAGGTGTTAAAAAGTGGTATGATCAGGGCGTGAGCATAATTGCATAGTTGATTCTTTGGAATAATTAGTCGTTGAATGCATTTGCTATTTCCTCTTTTTCTGAACATGCCGATTCAGGTAAAGAAAAATAACCTACGTAGCTTTCAAAAAATTTCATGAGAGATAGAGAAACTTCGATATGTCCTCAGACACGCCGACAAGTTGCCAGTATAAGGTAGAAGCTTTAGGACGATAAAGTGTTAATTATAGTCACTTACAACAATCTCGCTGAACAACTCCGTCTGAAAAGTTGACATTGATGGTATTTAGACCATCTCTACATAGCTATGTAAATAGTGGCTGTTGACCAGCAATAGCTTTCGAAGCACTTGCCCAAATCCAGAGGCTCTGCATACCCTGGTCAAGCTACTTCCACGCGCAAGGCACACGTTGTTGGATTTTACCAACCAACGCAATCCAATACAATCAATTAATCAAGAAGCACCCATTATGATCATAGCACGCACGACCGATGAGGGAAAACTCATGCTCTGTGCAAATCGAACGAATACATATAAAGCAGCAAAATAAAAAGCATTTGAATCTGAATCAAATGTTCAATCCTTTTTGCGGCAATATTGGTTGGCCATTTTTTATGGTTTAATGCAAGAAACGCTAGCCTTCTACCATTCAATGACCATCTGGACTTAGTCTCGTGGAATCCGGACCCGGACCAAGGTATGTTCAATACTCTGGAGCTTAAGAATAGCCTAGAAGCCTAGTAGAAACTCTTGATGTGTAACGCATCCTCAGATCACCGTCACTTCTATGATGTCATACCAGCAACTCGGACGATCGTGCAAAGACGTTTATTCTCAGATGGTATGCGTTCAAGCGCAATAGGGCCACTTGCAACCTTTCCCCTCCATCACTCTTCCATGTCTCTCTCCCCATTTAATTATTCCTCTATCCACAAGTCAACTCGTCCAAAACTTTTAAGAAGCTCTCCTCTTCTCATCCTTGAGATATTATACAGGTACATACACACTAATCATGTCCTCTGCATCCTCGCAATTGGACCCTCGTCATCGAAACTTTCATGATAAAATTGGCCATGAAAATCAAATACCAAAGCCGCCAATTCCAGCAGGTCCATCATTTCAGACGGTGACGACTGTACCTATCAGTCCACCTGAGTCGCCGCGACTAACAGTAACTGAATACGAAAAGTCGGATCTCCTCACTTTCACCCTTGATGAAACTACAGAAGCAGGGGAAGAGCCGACCCGGGAGGCAGCCTCCTCAATCCTCCCAGGCATTGGAATCCATCCTGACTTTGGTGATCTCGTCGAAAGGGAAGCCAAATACAACAAATTGAACGAGACGAGCCTCGGTCACACCGGTACTCTGGAATCCAAATACATTGTCGACCTGATAAACTACAAGGAAGGCACAATCTGTCTGCACGATAAGTTTTGGATAAAAATCAATTTGCAAGTCGACAAGAAGCAGGTCCTCTGCATGAAGTGCAAACATTTTCAGAAATACACTGTCCGTCAGTGCTTCTTGTGTAAAACCAAGTGTTGTCATCGATGTTGGCTTGAGGTGTTGGACGATATGAAGAAAAGCGGTGCCGCTGGGTGTGATAGGGGTAAGGAGGGGGAGGGAGAGGAGATTTTGATGTGGCCAACTTGACGATACGCGGAACTTAGACTCGGATCGTGTCATTTACGTCTGTGTCGATCATGCGATGGTTTTCCTTCCTTTCTTCAAGGTATGTGACCCGACCTGATACATCTATACTATCAATATCTCTTTTGGCACTTGCCCTAATCTTGGATAAGGATGTATTTGAAGAACATCTGAAGAGGTTTTTCTTTAATCAGCTCTCGCTCCGTCAAATCATGCAAAGTCACTTTCAAGAGCCATGGGATATGGATGTACATCATCCCCTTGCAATCGAAGCAACAAAAGTATGTAATGGTCTCGAGGTCTCAAGAGCGGAGTTAATCTCGAGGGTTTACAAAGCTAACTCAAACCTTTTATTCTGCGGGACCCTCAGCCAAAAGATCCAAGACTGATCGCCAGATGCCTTTCCTCCATATTTCTTGCCAGTGACATACACTACTTCTCGACCTTTTCAATTCATTTCTACAATCTACTCTTACAAACCTCGATCTTCAAATCGAAACTGAAGACCCTCTTCACCTCCCCGGCCCAAGGTCCAATCTCAAGATCCGGAACCCAAGTGCTTCCGCATTTTCTATCCTAAAAACAACAGTGGTGAGACATTGTTCGAACATCCAACATGAAGTGCAATGAGCTGATTATTGCGGATGTAGCAAACACAATATGGGATTTTGGAGATAGACAAATGAATCCTCTCGCAATGACATTGGAACCTTTTAATCATCATGTTCCTTTCCTTTCCTTTCCTCGAAGGCAAAATAGATGAATAGACTCGATAAACAAGCAATAAATAATAAACAAAATAAATCCCTCATATACTCCCCTTTCTAGAAATATTTTTGGCTAGCTGTGATTATTTTAATAATACGTAAGATATATATCCATGGAAGTGGGTGTATATCGGGTTATTCTACCTTTTACTGATGTAACCGGAGGTTTTGAAGCTGTGCGATAGTGCTCTATACACGTATCACGAAGGAAGCGAGATTGTCATATACCACATCCACATCATTAATCCATCGTCGTGCCGCTAGAAAATACAAATATCGTAGAAGAAAAAGTTAAATCGCCTCCATTTCCGCCGAAAAGGTACACAACATGAAGAGCGGGGTCAAAGATCGGCAAACGCCTGAGGAGAAAAGAGGTCTAGAAGCTGTAGTTGCACCTAAGAAACATTTGTGATCCCGCACTCCTTAACGATATCGACAACAAGTAGCAATCAAAAGAAAACAGAAATAATATGTGCATAGAATCGTAGAATCAATATCCTCCCATAGAAATGAGACCGTCTAAGCATCAATGTATTTGCGTAACTATACCATGTTAGCGATGTTTTTTATAAAGAGGAGAGAAGAGAAGGTGGAAGTCTTACATCTAGAGTCAAACTCTTACTCGAGTTCTCAACCTGGTCTCTATATATGCCAACCAACGCCTGACTCTGTTGGAACAAACCTGTCTTCAAACTGATGACGATAAATTGGAACCCAGGACCGCAATTGTTACGAATGTAATTTGCGATCTTTTGAACGTTCGCATTATCCAAAGCAGCGTCGACTTCGTCAAGGACGAAGAAAGGTGAAGACTGATAGGAATGAATGGCGAAGAGTAATGCCATGGCAGCCATTGTCTTCTCGCCACCGGAGAGGTGCTCCATATCTCTGAAGCGCTTCATTGGAGGCATGGCATGGTACTTGATGCCATCGAGATATGGCTCGTCTTGGTCCTCAACGTCAAGATAGCTAAAGGATCTGATGTTAGCTAGATCGAGATGGTGTATGGAGGTGCTTGAACTTACGCAGTACCACCGAGCGGGAATGTTGCACTCTTGGTAAGATCTTTATACACTTTACCAATCTGGTCAGAGATGTGGGCAAAGGCCTTATTGAATAGTGCAGTTCTTTTCTCTTTGACAGCCAGGAATCTGTCCTTGGCCGCTTTGGCATCTCGCCTACTCTTCTCAAATTCCTTTTCGGTTTCTTGAAGTCGATCTTCAACACCCGCGAGACGTTCAACAGCCTTGGAGTTAGGCGAAAGTTTCTCAAGTTCACCTTCGATACTCTTGACCTTATCGAGAAGCTCTTCCTCCGTTCGATCATCACTAGCCTAATTCAAATGTTAGAATAATGCAATGGACATATTTGAAGGGGTTTACTCACTTCTTTCAGATTGTCGTCAAGGCTCGAGAAATCGACAACAACACCGAAGTCCTCGATCTCCACCGCGCCAGTAGTTCCTGTGTGCGGATCTTCGTCAACATCCATGGCGTCAGGATCGGCTTGGGGTGCAAGAGCGTCTTCGATCGGGACAACATCCAAAGACTCCGAATCAGCAGTAAGCGGGATATCGATCTCTTCAAGTTTACAACGACGCAAAAGAGCGTAACGATTGGTTGAAGTTCGCTCGATATCGCTCTCCACCTGTGCGACGATTTTTGCGACATTCTCCATCTCTTTAGCGCGTTTCGAGACATCTCGCTTGGCAGCCGCGACTTTGTCAGCAAGTTCCTGGACCTCTGCTGATGCTGAATCAAAATCTTCTCTGAGGGTTTCGAGTTCCTCGTTCAGAGCTTCCAACTCTTCGGTGATCTCAGCTTTCTCTTTTTCGAATTCCTTAATCCTTTTCTGAGAGGCTTTGACTTGTCCTTCAAGAGAAGCAAGGCGGACCTCTGTACCTCCAATTCGGTCCTTCTCGAACTGTAATTGGGTTGTCAGCTTGTTCAATTGAGTGTTGAACTCCAACCGCTTTTGGGCAGCCATGCTCTCCAACGAGCCTTGTCTCTCTTCGTAGGATCGAATGTTGTCTAATCCTAGTCGCTTGCAGAGATCTTTAAAGATTGCGTCTTGAACGCGATAGATACCAGTCCGCAGTCTCTCAATCTGCTGGTTCAAACCACCAACGGTCTTTTCGGCATTGCTCAATTCTGGTTTCAAAGTTTTGAGCTCCTTTTCTAAATGCTGGACAAGTTTCTTCTTGTCGGTCAAGTCATTTTTGAGGCTGTCCCTCTCCTCTCTAAGACCGCTAAGCTTCTTTTCCAACCTATCAAGGTCGGTGCGGAGAGTCTCTTCTTCAGGTCGATGAGATATTTTATCCAACTCCTGAATCTTGCTTCGGTATTCGTCAACCAATTTTCTAAACGAATCGGCCTCCGTATCATCCCATTTTCGGGCATTTCGTTTATCCACACGTCCTCCAGACATCATACCACCCTTGTGGATAACGGTCCCATCCAATGTGACCGCTTTTACTTCCATCTTCTTTTCGAAACAAACATATCTCGCAGCTTCGATATCCTCGCAAACAACAGTGTTTCCGCAAGCGTAAATCATCGCCTTTTCGAGGGAAGGCTCGTACTCGATGGTATCAATCGCCATTCTAACATTACGATGTATACCCTTCAAGCTAGAGTTGAGAGGCTTGTTGACGATCGTTTCCATTGGGATGAAAGTTGCGACTCCAAGGTGGTTCTCTTTGAGGTATCTAATGCACTCATGGGCCGTCTTCTCAGTATCGACAGCAATAGCATCACAGTGTCTACCTAGAGCCGTAGAAACCGCATCCTGATACTTTTTCAGTTTAGGACGGCATAGGTCTGATATTCTTCCCTTGACACCAGGGCTAATGCGCTTCAACGCAGCCAGAGTTTCACGCATTCTAAGTTCCCTTTCATTCTGCTTTCGACCGTCGTCGAGTTCGTGGAGTTTGAGCAACGCTTCCTGTAATTTGGATTCCATGTTGTTCCTGTTTTGCTGGTTCTTCGCACGCTCGTCGTTAAGAACTTTTAGTTCCTTCTTCTTCTTATAAACTTCTTGGTTGACAGTTTCGAACTCGGCATCGACATCCTGGTAGCGCGCGGTAAGCGACTGCAGATCGTTATTGGAAGTTTCGAGGCGTCTCTCGTAGCTGCTAACTTTGCTGCGTAGAGCCTCCAGGGTTTCAGTCTCCGTTTTGGCCTCTCGTTCGAGTCCTTCAAGTTTCATGTTTTCGGCAGCAGCTTTGGCACTGAACTGCTCGCGAAGCTTGGAGTATTCGTTCAAATCTTTGCTAGAGAGTGCAACACCGGACTGAGCAGCCAACTTAGCTTGTTCACCATTAAAGTTTGCTTGAGCTGTTTTGACAATCTTAATTTGTTTCTCATAGTCCTCGAGCGATGCGGTTTGATTGGCGTAGTCTCGGTTAACTTCTTTGATTCGATACTCTGCAATTTGCACTTTGCTCTGAGCAGCTTTGATCTTCTCGTCGACAGGTAGCAAAGAGTCCTCCTTTTCATGGATCGTAGCCTCCTTCCTCTTGACCTCCTTTTCCTTCTTGGAGATGACCCTGCTAGCTTGTGCTTGTGCAGTTTTGGCTTGTTCATAGACCTTGCTATCTCTCTCATATGCATGCTTATGCGTACGCATTTCAGCTTGTTGTTGAACAATCTTAGCCTTGTTGTCCTCCATCGCTTTTTGAAAGTGGTACAGCTTCCACAAGACATGTGAAATGATCGCTTGGTCTCTCTCGTTCGCTTTTCGTTCGTAATTTTCTGCTTCTCGCTTCTGTTCCTGATACTGCTTGATTTCAGCATTGATACCACGTCGTCGGTTGAGGTTCGAATTGGAGAGTTCAATCGCGCGGTCTTGCTCGATCTTCAGTCGCTCGTATTCTGTCTTCCATTCCAGAGAACCGCTGATCTGCTCGATAAGCCGTGTGAGATCCTTTGGCGACTGAGACGCAACAGCCTCGACATCTCCCTGAAAGACCAGGAAGTTTCGAGCTTTGATCAAGATATTCTGTTTCTCCAACGCCGCATTGTATTCTGCAGCTGTAACGACCCTGTTATTGATTCGGTACTCGCTTGCGCCGGAAGAGTTGATCAATCTTTTCCACAAGTGTTCTTCTCCGTCGTCATCCTCGTAGACAGCCATAACCCAAGCGGTCTTCGGATCGGTCTGTGAGGCGCTGGCATCGGCGATATCCTCGACGACGAGTGAGTCTTCTCCATTAACGTCAGGGTGTATCGCGCCGTTGATTTTGTCTTGTTTGAGGACTCTGCCACGATAGACCAGGTCTTTTAGGGAAGCGGAACGAAGTTGGGAGGACTTGATTCCGAGGACGAAGGAGATGGCGTCCATACTACATCGACCTCTCATTAGCTCGCAGATCAACTTGAAATGGGACCGTAAAGTGCGCATACGAATTTGATTTTCCGGATCCATTGGGGCCGATGATGCTGGTGAAGTATGACTCTCCGAATTCAATCTTCTGATGTCCTTTGTAGGACTTGAAATCTAAATGTATCAATAGATCAGCAATTGCCCTTCCATTTTTCCAGATTGTAGGCCATCTTTGACGCACTGTTAAGCTCTAGGCGCTTAAGCTTGCCCATGTTGAAGGGTTGTTGATAGCTGGAACAAAGCCAGCTCTCAGTTTTGCCGACAATGTAAACACAACGTCCAACAGGGAGGAAATCAAAATAGCATATGATATTGTGGTAGTGAGGAGTGCGATCGAGCGATGCCCGGATCGGGGCCTGCGGAGAGGGTATTCAGAGGTGATGATGGTGGTACGTGGGTGTGGAGAACGCGTCGGGGAGCGATGAGGAGGGAGGCGGGGGACGTGATCCTGTCGATAAGCCAAGCGCCGCCAAACGGGACGGGCTCGCCGTGCAGCGCGTCGTCGCCCAATAATTCGTAAACCTTCAAAATTTTTCAAGATGCAACGCAACACAACACCATCACCAGTTATTACCACTCACTTGAAGTCACTTCTTAAAGAGTTCTATGCATTGTCAGACTCAGATATCGTATAATATACTTTAATTGGGCTTATATCTAGAGCTTGATTGGTACATGGCTTGAGAGACTGTGGTACTGTAACTTCCCTAAAAAATCATGCATGGGTTCTCCCGTTTATGCAGTCGCATAGCTACGCGATATTGTACACAAATACGACGTCCCAATGTCAATAGCACAAGGCATATGAGTTCGAATACATCGTTAACAATAGGTAACGTTATATAATACCAATCTCATTATCTATATGAGTTTCTAAGAATTCCTCTTTACAGTAAAAGTGATAGCTAATAAACTCGCTAATACTTAGAGGGAGACTGTCTATACCTCAAACCACGATCCTCTATCGCCCGAGCCCGAGACTCATTCTTCTTACCCAAGATTGAATACGGGAAGATAACCACCACGCACAAAGGAAATATCAATCACAGTGATCTCATTGGCCGTAGAGTTCGAGATATCGTTAAACTTAACACCGGTACGCGGACGCCGTAGTTAGAACATTCTCCCTGCATCTATTCTAGATCCTGAAACACGCCATGCGTATTCATGCATCCGCACAAATACGTATTTTATATTTATAATAGCCCGCTTATTGTCCAAAAACATTCTAACATGTGTTCTCCGATTCCTTCCTTGCAGGATCCGAGTACCTCATAACATTTCCCACCTTGGAAGAATATATTCTCTATTCTGAAAGAATAGTAACACCCATATACCCCGGCGACGCAGCAGGAATAGTACAGTCTCTCGACCTCCACGTATCACCACGTGCGGATACTACCCTTTCCGAACCGCTAGAAGTTCTAGAGGCGGGAACCGGACATGGTTCTTTAACACTTCAGCTCGCCCGAGCCCTCTCCGCTGGTCTCGGTACCAAATCACCAATCTCCAGTCCCGTCGCGATCCTTCACACCGTCGAAAGGGACACGCGGGTTTCGAACCATGCTGAAAAGCTTGTCAAAAGTTTTCGCAGGGGAATGTACGATAGACCAGGCCTCAATTTCTACTGTGATGATGTAAAGCAATGGCTAGAATCTCAAATCGCCCTTCGAGCAGCTCAAAAACGAACTTCCACCGCCGTCAGCGCAGCTAAAGATACAGATACGACCTCAAAAAATGTGATATGGACAGAATACAAACCCTTCCTGTCCGCCTGCGTCCTCGACATGCCGGATATAAAACAAATCCTACCCCTTCTCGCACAAACAATGCACCCAGCCGCTATTCTCGGCTACTGGGTACCCTCCATAACTCAGATAGCAACCGTGATAGAGCACGTCCAGCTACAACGTATACCATTCTATGTCGAAAAAGTCCTAGAATATGGTAACGGTGGCGGTGGCGGTGGTGCAAGAGTATGGGATGTCCGACTCGCGCAGGTGAGAAGCCGCATTAAATCTACTGCTACACCAACGAAATCACCACGAGGGACCATTGGTCTTCGAAGATTCCTTGAAGGAACCCAGCCAGAGTCGGAAGAGAATACTTCCACTCAAGACGAAAATGACAGTCCTCAACTCCCCCTTTCAAGTGTTACACCGATCATGGACAACAAAAACGGCTTGGAAATGGTGTGCAGACCCAAGACGGGAGAACGGACGCAGGGAGGTGGGTTTTACCTTCTCATGAGACGTATTGGACAACAAACCGAATGTCCCAGCTCCGAGTTTCCCAGGATACTTCAAGAGCAAGCAAAATGATTTCTTGGTCGAAGTATTCTCAGATTGATAATAGCCAGAATTATGGGTTGTACATCTTAACCACAGGCCAATGGCGCGTGTACAGCATTTGCCACGTATGGCAATAGAGATACCCGGCCTACATGTTACAGATAGATTGGTTGCACGTATGATATGTATTTCTCATGTATATTCTGATATTGGTTTAATAGAAATGTAGACATGTGTGGGTAAATGGTTACCCCATATACATGGCTCGTATTAGATCCATCAATCGAGAATCGATTTGCCCTGCCATTCTCCTGTCTTCAAACCCATGTGCACAATGCTCATGATAGTAAACATGTCGTGGATGAAACGCCTTGGAGCTAATAATTTTGCTTTTACAAAGAAAGAGAAAATAAAAGGGAATAAGCGTAAATAGGATGGGGGAAAAGAAAACAGGATCAGAGAGTGTCTATGTTACTAATAATAAAGAAGTCTCGCGACTGGTCTTGAAGCAAAAATAAAAAGGTAAAGTAAAACAAAGGACGAATGCGGTGACATTCAAACACTAGATAGAAAGAAAAATAACAAAATCGCAAAACCCCTGGTGGTATCTTGAGCCTCTAGAGCAAAAAAAAAGATAAAAAAAATAATAGCTTAGGTGAACGCCGTTTAATGAAAATTTGCGAGGGAAATGAGAAAAAGAACTCGCTAGGATATCCGAAAAAGAAAGATGTTGAGTCCACGGAGTCGTAAAGTAGCAGTATTAGGAAAGGATTATTGCGAACTTGAAATAATAGGTTCTCGTGGGACAGTGTTTGATTTAAGAGACAAAGTTTGCAAAGTAATATGAGCGAATTGTGGTGCTTGTGGCTCTTCTTGTATTATAAACTGCATGAAAAGACGCTTTAAAAATCGATGAGGCCTAAACTATAGGTCGATCAAAGCGGCTTGTGCGTAAATATGAGGCTTCTGTTGTTTGTAGGAAGCAAGTGTGATGCGAGAGTCGGGGACCATCTTGTATTGACCGGGAACTATTTCGTATCGGATTCCTTTTTCGATAACGAAGTTGCTCTGACGGGGAGTATTGGCGTTGAGAACAGACATGCAGCGTTTGGCAAAGCGCAGATGCTGTTCTCGAGTGACACCTGGACCTCCACGCCATTTGCGGGTTTGCTTCTCATGCAGGGATGCACTTGTGTGTTTTGCAAAGCCAGCAAGATGGCCACGCATGGCATATGGATTGTGTGGGTCATTCGTAGCCGACGTAGATGGCCTGCTGTTGAAGAAAGTGCGGTTTGCGTCTTCCGGGTCGAGATGCTGAGAGTGATCCTCTGAAATGTGCAAGTTACTGAGGTCGACAACACTGTCGTTCAGATTAATGTCATCGCGCGAAGACGGAGTTACAACGCCAGAAGGCTGAAGTACATCATCCAAATCAGACAGATTTCCATGCTCATCAACAACCTCAAGGCCATGGCTGCTAGCTGGTCGATCGTTAGGGTCGAACATATCGTCAGCATCAGCATGAGCAATATCAGGAATATCGTCCTCAATCAGGAGCTGTGGGTAATGTCGTCGGATGATGTCTTCTTGCTGTTGAACAACGTCAACAACTGCCGCAGGATCGTGGTTCCTTCTTCTCCTCCTTCTTCGTGGAATGGTCTGGTATTTAGGTAAAACTCGCTCCTCGAGGGGGAGAGAAACGTTGATGCCGCTACTCAGTCCCTCTAACCAGCTGAAGAAAGTCTCAACTGTCTTGCAAGCCAGGAGGAATTGCTGGGTTTCGGCTCTGACACGGATGACATAGCTACGTTTCTTGTAATCGCTAGCGGCACCAACCTCAGCATGCTGAAGGGTGAAAGTCTTGATCAGTGGCCCTGGTGCGAATCCGGTTGGGTCATCTGGGTCTTCTTCCAAAGGGTCTGCTCTCGCAGTCATAGCAGTTCTCTTAACTTTATGAATGTTAAGTGCTGTATTGTTAAGAATGCAGAAAACCCTTGACCATTTCCCTAAGATTGAAATGCTCGTTAGATATCGACCAAAGAAAAAGCTAATTGGGGTAGCTATCAATTGACATACTGTCACCGGACTTCTCAAAAGGCGAGTCCATTTCGATCTTGCGATCAAAGATGGCTTCTTTCTTCAGAGAACATTTATAGGACGGGAGGGCTTCTCTCCCTTCTTCGGGTCTAGGTGCAACCTTAAATCTGGGCAGAGGCAGTTGAGCTTCGTCCAAATCCGCATAGGAGGGAGGTGGCAAAGTGGTATCGAGCTGAGAAAGAGAGGCATTCGGAAAGGAATTGTGATAGCTGGGACTCGGTGGTGGGATTGTATAGTCGGTTATCGATCTCCTGAGCTGTTGTATTCTCGCAGCATCTTTCGAACTCGTCCTGATTGGAGGCGTTGGCTTGACATCCTTGCGAGAGTAGTTGGTCGCCGTGGTTGGAACCACAATCTCGTTCACCGATGTCGTAGATGACGAGAAGAATGGCATGGCGAAGGTGATGGTGATGAGACTGAGGCAGAGGAGAAGAGTTTGATGGTGGTGTTTTCAATCCTCCGTCGGAGAGGGAAGTTATTTTATTTTATGCAATTTAAAAGAGAAGGACGTCTGTGGCGGATTCACTTTTTGAGGTTGTGTTGCCGGGGAGGTTATGCGACAGCTGCCCAAGCACCAGACATTGAAACACCACGGACGACCGAGATCTCGTTGAATCGAAGGCCCAAGCTGAAATTTCCAAACTCTCAAGGATTAGCAGGATAAAAGAGGTTCGAAACCGGGAAGTATCTCTTTTTGTTCTTGGATTGGCAAGATGGGTGAGAAAGGAAATTCGTGAGTGACTAGTATAAATCCAAGCAGACGCAGACGATTTCCTCAAGGGATAATATTCCGAAGAAAAGAAAAAAGGATTCGATGCGAGTGATAAAAAAAAAGACTCTTCTTCTTCCCCTTGCTACCAAGCTCCCTTGCTGTCGCGATTTTATCAATTATCAGAAACTCCGGAAAATCTGGCTTGTTGTTACTTTATAACTCAAAGCACAGCCTTAAAAACGGTCGTCGCAGAAGCTGGAGGGGAATGGTGTAAGTTATATGGGCGTTCTCTCCACTGCACAGAAAGACGTTCATACCAAACATTCATAGTTCATACACCTTTCGCTGTTAACTGAACTCTTAACTGACAAGGTTGTTCAGGTACCAGGACCAGCAGTTTTGATTCGACCATCTGGAAAAGGTGACATGGGGTCTCGCATCGTGCCCAAGACACCAAAACCTTGCTTTTTCTTTCCTTTCTTCTTTCTTTCCTTTCTTCTTTCTTTCCTTCCTTTCATATTTCCTTCCAGCGAAAAACTAAGAAAAGAGTTAGTGCTGGAAACAAAAGGAAAAAAAAAAAAAAGCAAACCCCCCTTCTACTTTTTAGTTATCAATTGCACACCTTAATTCTCCTTTGTTATATCGTTCTTTTGTTTCTGATTCTGGCTGGATTGTGCATTGCACAGAGCTAAAAGTCCAGCCGGGGAGGCCAAAACAGAGGCATTCAAAGGGATGGTGTGCTGAGGTTCCTCGACTCGACTGGGGTAAAAAAAGTTGTGAAAAGGCCCAGCAAACAGCCCCCGATCAATGCGCCGCGGCCACTCTCTGAGCGAGTAGTTGTACTTGTACTTGTGCACTCTGTTCGCCGCAGGTATATCCCCTCGATTGGTTGGGCTAATGCTCATCTTTTTAGCCGCGGACCTGACTTGGCGAACATGTTTCTGATCTGGTACCCCTTACCCAATACCTTGACTGGCAGATATTGTGGTAACAACGACTGACGATACATATCCATGGTCGCTTGACACTTCCTTTCACGGGATGGATATGTCTGGTCATGGTTGTGAGTTGGCCACTATCTGCTAGCATTCTGCTGCTGCTGCTGCTGCCGAACACAGGCATGGATTCAAGACATGGGGTATTTTCACCTTGATTGAATCCTGCTGGTCAGCTACCTGAGTTCCCAAGCAAGTTCTATATTATATTGTTCCCATCCACCTGGGTTGAGGCGATATGCTATATCACAAGCCCATGTTGTTTAATACTGCACTCCTGGATTGAATTGCATGGTCCCTGTGCAGATAAAATCTTCAGCAACCATAACAGGTGTGCAAATGAAGTTCCAATCTCACGCGCGTGTGCAGGCCATCTGCAAGCATGTTCACGAGAAGAAAAAAAAAAAAAAGGATTCTCGAATTTGAAATTTCATTGCAGCATCTTCGTCTTTTTGTTCTCGAAGCCCGGGAGAATAATCAACATGAACCAACCATCATCAAGAATCGCAGCGTCGGGGGAGAAAGAAACAAGCCTTTGTTTTGAGTTCTGGGTTTCTCCAGATGAACCCCCGCCTTAGCCTTTGATAAAGAATGGACAGAATAAAATTAAAACAAGAAAGGCAAGATCCGATGCGCAACGCTGGTGGTCTGCTGCAGGTTTGTCGCCGTGGGCCACCGATGCGGAAGGGTCTGGCCGAGAATCGTCCAGCAAAGTGCCAAACCTTCTCATCGGATTGGGTGAAAAAGAAGGTTGGAAGGCGGCCTGCCAATAATGTCGAGGCAGACTAAAACACTCTGCCCGAACAATTTTGGACAGGTGCCTCGACTTATGCAAGCCCGGTGCTTAACTGCTTAACTTTCGGCCTTTAAGATCTTATTACGATAAAATTTAAAAATAAATTGCGTCGTCATTGGCCTCTCCTACACCCTCACTTTCGAGACGTTTGAGCCCAGTTGGATTTTTTATTTTATTTTTTAAATCTAAAAAAAATTTTCTGGCTGATTATTATCATCATCATATTCTCGTTCGTCGCTGTCGTCATTACCGTCGAAACAAAATGTCTAAGATCGGACCGCGTCCGGCAAAAAAACGTGAAACCAACAGCTGTCGATTACCGCCCCGGATAACCACTCAATTTGTAATATCCGATCAGGTTTTTTGATCTCTCACAAGACTGCCGGCGGTTCACGGGGTAGCCAAGCTTGTTGTCGAGAGGTTGAACGACAGCCAAATTGCCCGATCTCGTCCCTAAACTGGTGAAGTGACTGTTGGTTTTGCAGGTTGCATAATCCCCTCACAGCTCCGGCAGCAGCATGGGAGATCATCAATAACTTCTTGGCTCGAGCTTCCTCGTTCAAAGTCCGAATGTAGTTTCGCTCCAAGTTGTCTCGTACCTGAAAAGTCTAAATCCAAGGCACCCAATCGCCACCAACGGCAACGGCCGCTCAAAGAAGGAGGGTATCGCCAACCGATTCGAAAGGGTCCCATCTCCTGTCGGATCTCTGATACATATGCTTTTCTCTTGACCTCGTATCCCCTCATTCTTGAATTAAACAATTAATCTCCTCACAAGCCAAAGCGCTGGCAGTCTTCCCGTTTCCAGCCAAAACGTCAAGCCGGTGGAGCCCGCGAAGGACCCCCCACAATCGGAAAAATGATCGCGGGCTGCACAGACGTTCCTCACCTTCGCAGAACCGACTAATGTTCACTAAATTGGTCTCTAAGGACTAACCAAAACGGTCAATCGTCTAGCTGGCACTCATACCGAGACCAATGGGCTGTTCTGCTATCCACCCCAAAACCACTCATTTATTTAAACGAGACTTTAGCTCATAGCTGGTGCTCTTGTAATACCAAATCTTAAAAAGAAACCACGGCAAAATTACTCTAACGGCTATATGGCTGCTCACTAGCTTGCTCCACAATCTTCTTTTCCCACGAAATGACTAGCTCGGATATTACGAGCAAGTTTTTTTTTTTTACTTTAGGAAAAATAATACATAGTACTTGTTTTAGTGCCCTGAGGTTGAGGCTTTTGTGCAAGACAAAGGCACGGAACAGGATACCTGCCAATAGTCTTACCGTGCACTCGCGGAATGCCCTGGGCAGAAGGATGGTTTCATGTTCAGCAGTGGGCGTCTTCGTCATATGAAGATAACAGCCGTGTGAAACCTGGTTCGAATGAATTTTTAATGTCACATTACCAGAGATTGAGCCCCAGCAAAGCTCCCAGCCTGCGGGGATGGTAGTATAGCAAGGACACACGAGGTTGAATAATCAGAAAGGGTGAGAGGTCCAAGATCCTTAAGTTGACACATATTGCATGTTTTGGGTTCTTTTTCTATCTTTCTGAGAGGGGTAACTCGAGATGCAAGTATGTGAGGACGCGTGTAGACCAGATAGCAAAATCGATCATGTCGTCCAACTAAACTTGCTCACATCAACGGCTATCAGCTGCCGTAGTGGAGACCTAAGAGGTTGTGAGGCAGTGGCAGGTACCACTCGCACAGGTACCTGTACACCTACTCCATAGGCGCCCAGTCAGTCGGTCGCAGGGATACATTCCAGTCATATCCCTTTGCTGCACTGTTCGTCGAGCGCTGTCCTGTCAGGAGCGAGATTGTGTCCCGCTCGAGTTGTACAACAGAACAAGGAATCGTCTGAAGGGGAAATATTCTAGAAGCCTTCCACTGATCTACTCAAACGAGGATGCTTCAATCTCGAACGTTTGCTTTTCCCCACAATTTCAGCCCAATCATATCTTAGAACCTCGCCTGTGTTGCACCAGTCTTGGGAGATTCCTCAAGCCTGGCCCATTGTTGTGAGGGACTGAAATCCAAAATTAACCAAAAAATTCGCTCCTTTAGAGAAATCAGCAATAATGGAAACTCGCAGCATCGCCTGCCAATTGAAACTTCAATTTAGAGCAATCTCCAAATCCCAGAGTTTCACTCAATGTTGACGGTTAAGCAGAGCTGACGCTGTTGGAAACCTTGAATGAATTAGATGATCTAACCTGACAATGGTCATCGAGTCGTAATTGCAAACGTCCCACGTCAAACTTAATTTAAATTGTGATAAAAAATTTCACAATCTTTGGCCAATCAGGTTCTCTCCAGGCTAATCGAAGCTATCGTTTCGAGGTATGCCTTGGATATCTCATACAAGACCTCAACCCGGAACTTGCAGCATGATTATCACTCGCACTTGAAACCGCTAACCAGTAACATTATTGATCCCCACCGAGAAATCTGGACTTCCGATGGGAGCACTTGTATCGCGATGTCGGTGCTAAGCTGGGTTAACTAATCCACCTTGATCGAGATCACCTTCGGCCATGCACGGGCGAAACGAGGATCGGCGTATATACCCATCCCATTGGACGAGACACAACCACCCATCTGCAAGCAATTGGAGATTGGAAACTCGTGGCGAAGAAGACTCTGTTTGCGTGTGTGCTTCAGATAATGTATCTTTCAACTATCTTCTGCGCATAAATCTACATTCCTTCTAATTTAAAAAAGTACTGCAGGGCACCATGTAACATGCGATGTTGGGTGCTGCACCGCGCTGTAATGGCACAAGCCTTGTTTAAACAATCATCACCTAAACGAGATTGTTAATTGCAAGCTTTGAGTTGACCACTAATTCTAACGAACACTCCCAAGGGTCCTAAGCATATTAGAGGTGGAGAAAATGAATTCGCCTGTTTCCTCCCTCCTGGGCCAAGATTTGTCGTGTCTCCGCATATATGTATGCACGTCGACTCGTCCTATGACAACCCACAGACCCCCAACAGGCTTGCCGATTGCACCGCTTTCCTCGACGCGAGCTTTTGGGAACACATTCCGGAAAGCGTTCACTTGCCGAAGGCAGCCTGGAGGTTTCTCCAGCACATTTCCCTACTTTTAACCCTCGCACATACGTTATTGCGAGGAGGCTTTTTGTGACGTGCAAATTTCGGCTTTGAACACAGCTTGCAGGGCATACAAGCAAACAGTAGAGAATTCCTTCCTGTATGCTTATCTACCTGGCTTGCTTTGAGCCTAGCATGCTTCAGTGAATTTTAAATTCGCAGACGAGGGTTCGCTGTCGTTAGGCAATATGACAATCATTCGTCGTCAGATAATCAGAACATACCAGTCGAGTTGACCATCAACTGCCAGCTTCTTAATCCTATGTTCGAGGAAAATAAAATATTACGGAAAATGCCTTATCTTTTCCCACCTCCGCCAGGATTTCATGGCTACATGTATACTTGTGCATCGCATTGCAGGTGATTACCGAAGTGGTCCTAGTCATACTTCGAACCAAATGGCCCAGGAAATTCTTGTCGGGACAAACCCAAAATTTTTGAAAATGGAGTCTTTCGATTTCACCAGCTAACAAAAGAACTGCAATCGAAAATTCTCTGAACGCCTTACCCTTGAAAACTCGCAAATCGAAAGGCTGGAAGGGAAGCTTTGCTTCGAAAAAACGTGGTTTATGTGGGAGCAAGCTGCCAACCACGCGAGCAAGCTCAGCCTCGCAATGCGATAGGCTGGCGGCACCTGCAGGGTGACGACTTGTGTTTGCTTCAACAAACTTCAGGCGCAGAACCACACCCAAACTTTGCGCGATTATAATTTTATACCGATGATAGCTCTGGGGTAGCTCCAGTTTCCGAGCTGACTTGCACCCACAATCGAGACGAAAGCTTTGACAGGGCGGTTAGTTTCCAGCCCTTTGATTCGCAGAGAGCTCGCCTCTTTGCCACGTTTTTCTTCCCTTCCCTTCCCTTAATCTTGCGTCTCGAGATGTTTTTTTCCCAGATATCGAGGGTTTTCGTCTCCAGATTCGATGCACAAACCGCTTCATGCAAGTGATTGCCGTATCGTATTTTACCTGCATTCCTGCATTTGACTTTTACTTTTATAGGTACGTTTCCTCGCGAAACAGAATAACACGTAGGTTAAATTTACGAAGGGGCCCGAATAAGCGAAGTGAACTTGATCCTCTACATCCGAGGATGCTCTCTGATACTGCTATACATAGCACCAGAGCTAACGAGCTTTGAGAATGGGCAGTCCCGAGAGAATGGTAATTATATGAGGACTGCTGTTTGCTATTAATGCAAATGCCGCCTTCAACCCTAGACGGGCCCAAATTTCGCAAACCACCACAAAAACAAAATAGCGAACTCCTTCGAAAGTGTATCAACATTTCTCAACAGAAATCATTTTTTACGTACATGCATACTCCTCAGCTCAGAGGTCAAAGGATAACGGATCTCGAGGTATCCGATACAAACCAGTGATTGGAAAAGCGAACTCGAATCAAACATACTCCGACAGCTTAATTTTGTGTAAAATCGAAAAAACAGAGAATCAAGTGAATGAAGGCCGCTCTCGCCTGTTTCACAATCCTTCCTCCCACTGAGGAGATTCCGCGCATCCGAACAGCCGTAGTTAGGCAGTTTACGTTATGGCTGACCCACTTTCCCAAATTGCAACAACTCAACACCTCAAAAATCCCTTTTATCTTCCCTATTCGAACTCTTTCTGATTCGTCCTTCTTGGCTGCGATAGCCAAGCGCAAGTCGTGTGATACTAGAATCCGGGGTAAAATGTCTGAGAATAATTGCGATATATCATGTGAACTCGTCGCTCGCGTAGATGCCGAACCAGTTATCTTGACTCGAATTGTTGATATCGATTGCAAATGCATTTGCAAATCCTTAGGTATTTCGTACCCACTGTACACACCATACACACCGTACAAACTGTACACACACACACACACACACACACACAGACACGCCGCCCCCCTTTTAGATCACCCCTCAGCCTTTCCAAGAAGAGCTCTCTCTTGCGTTTCGGTTTACCCCGCTACAAATCGACACGGCTGGTCGTCGCTGTAGTGGTGGCATCGGAGACCTCATGACCGCTGACGACATTAGCCTGTTCGCTCTCAATGGCTGCAGCTATACCCCAGATCACGGTACGAACTAATGGCCAAGTGATAGGGAATACGATTCGACATAGGAACATTGAGAAAGCGTGGAGACAAGCTATCAGTAAAATTCCTTGGCATATCCCGATGAGGAAGCTGACGATGGTGGAGATGTAGTATGTGGTTATGGGGAAACGAGAGCTGAGGGGTATTTGAGCGTGAATTTTGGGTATCGATGGTATGAATTCGAGTATTTTCGCTTTCGCGTAGGAACATGATGGGGCTTGATTCGGTGTAGCTCTTTCGCTGGCGAGGTTCGCCTCGACTTGGGGGTTTGAAGTTGGGGCATCCATGTTTGCTGCCTATATCGTAATCGCGTATACGTATTCGTATGGTAAATTAATATTGTTGCTATCACCAGTGTTTATCTGGAGCGATTCTGCAGGAATTGAATCTTAAGAACTTCGAGAAATGAAGCGTTGATAATTTTCCCTCCATAAATTCACGACTAGAATTGGGAAATCACAGACCTTCGAGAGTGATATGCTTATAATAGCGATGTATCTGTGCTTTGCTACTTTTCTTTATTCGTCTCCCCGTTTTACAATGCCACTCGATCCATTCATAGCACAAGAAAATGCAACATTTCTCCAACACACAAATCTAAGGCTCACACGTGCATGATTCTAACAGCTCAAAGGATTCGGATCCAACATGCTCTAACAAAATGAAAGCTAGGAAATAAAAGGTTGCAATAAAGTTACAGAACCTCATTAGAAAGCATGCTATCTTTGTTGCTGCTCAGGATGAGCTTTACCATCAACCCCAACCGATCGATGCGGATGACGGGGAAGAGACCCTTGGGGTATCCCATTTGCAACTCCCTGGCTTAAATTTCGCTGAGCACGATGCGTATCTTCCATCTCAACATCTCTTCTCTTCGGTGGACGTTCTTTCTCCTCCACCCCATAAATCTCATGCCACGGCGCCCCAGTCTTTCTACTAAACTCGTTGATTTTCGAAGATACACATTCAAGCTCGCTAATGAAAATACCGTAGTCTATCTTTCTAGCTTGGTAGTATAAGACGCAGTGATAACAGTCAATGTTGTGGTGTCTTTTGCGACGTATCGTTATCAATCTGCACCTTGCCCATCGGAGGGATTTGAGTTCGCAAAATTCGGATCGGGCTATAGTTCTGTGACCACAAGACTTTTGAATCATATTTGGGGTTAGTCATTTGTATCAATGAATCTACTGTTTGGTAGATAGAAACCGATAAGGATAGAGGACGTAGGACTTTTAGGAATACATACCGGGTGTATGGTGACCACGATGTTGCACATTGTTCTACTGGAGGATCGATATTGAGAGACAGGTCTAAACTCAAGATTGTTCTAGATGGTAGTTTGTTATGTTTTGGCGTAGATATTTTGCGAAGCTGGGCATGCAGCTGCAAAATGGAATTTTGTATCTGACTTTAATTAAAGTCCATCGATGATGCGTTAATCGAGGCTTTGGAGGCTAGAGGTTTGATCAAACTATCGATCGTTTTACATCTGTGCAGCTTTTGAAAACAACAATGGTAACAACAGTCTTACTCCAACGTAACATCTCATCGTACAATAACCCAATCGACATTATTGATTACTTGGCTCGCCTTGTATATAAATATGTACTCTGCATGCTATGAATCTTAAACTACCAATGCAACACTGCATTACTATCGGTCGATATACAGATATTTGGATACCCGAAACACTTGTGGCGAATTTATGATATTACTAAACACCCAAATCAAAGAAACTTGAAATATCAAGAAAATGTGTAGGATCGAAATCCTCATGTTCGAAAATTGCTTCCACCGTGACGCCTGCGTTAAATGGTGTTCTCTACCCGATGGCAATCCACCACCAATCACTTCATGTCCCCTAGACCGAAACGACGCAGTCTACGTCACCCACCCGCAGGAATGTGACGCCTGCGTGCGCTATCGCAAGCTGAGAGTATTAGATATAGCGGAGTTTAGACATGAGGTGACCGTTATTATGGAAGGAAGGTTTCAGACTTTTAGGAACTGGGAGGATGGGGAGAGGGTTACTCTTAAGAGATATTTGGCGATGGAGGTTTCTGATGAGAATGAAGAGATCTATCGAAGAATGATTATGAGTGAGCGTGGATTGTCTGATAGTATGCGCGGGCAAGAAAAGGTGCATGTGCAGACGGTGACGAATAAGTTGAGAGAGTTGATAGTCTGTGAGGCGAGTGACGAAGAGGGGGAAGATAAGGAATCTGACCATGATACGAATGGTAAGAATGTGGAACCTTAGATATACAGAATAATTCCGTGGCAGTAATCTCCGTAGAGCATATTGCTGTTCAGTAGAAAATTTTAAACCATATATTCTGCGTCAGCTTGGAATATATGCACGCGGATGCTCATATGAGGTTCCGAGTTCATTTGTGATTCAAAACTATTTATGATAACATACTTGACTCTCTATACTTAGAAGATATATGTGACAAAACCTCTGGAAGCCTGTTTAAACGTTTCACTTACCGAATAGCCTTTATTTCACAGTATCACCAAGACTTTCTGATAAACCAAGTATGATTATTAAGTGCAGACAACAGATTTCAAGACCCTACTATATCGGTAAGTTGTGATAGAAAGCACCAAATCTAGGCTCCCTGTTATGAGGTCCAAACTGAGTAGAGTCACCTAAAATGTGTAAAATAATCTACCTCAACCACTCCTACCTGCACACCGATGCCAGAATCTCTGCCTGCAAAATCCCATTCAAGACCCCCAATGAACTCCCCAGTAAACCTAACACAGAACCCGAACCAACCTACCAAAGTCGCCCTATATCCAACGCCGACTCAGAAACAGTATCGGTTCCGTGGAAATGCGACGTTGCTATTCCCGTTGGATTCTGAGTAATGGTCCGATTCAGAGCATGCTGAGGCTGCCATCGAGAGGATTGAGGGGAGGGTAAGGAGGTATCTTGATTGGATGAAAGGCCAAAGAGATATAATTAGGGAAAGTGATATCGAATATCACGAACGGTTGGTAGGATCGGGCGGCGTTGAGTCTTAGCGTTAGAAAGCCACCAGTGACATCTAATGGCTGTAGTCACCGTTTACCCATTCGAACACCAAGTTAAATAATAAAGATAAATAGCCCTAAAAGTCGCCAGTAATACCCTCGTATCATACACCAAGAGAAAACAAGGATAACATGAAATGACCATATCAATCGTAGGCAGACAAAAAAGTAGGTTCATACAAAACCCCAAAAGTCTAAAGAAATATCGTAGCCATTCGAAAACAAACTTTTGATTTATTTCGCCGTCTTGGCCTTCTTCTTTGCCGGCCTTTGGTCTTCCTCTTCTTCTTCGCTCTCCTCATCAACATCCATATCGTCGTCATCATCGCCGTCATCATTTCCGCCCTCCTCATCCGAGCCGGTTCCGCTGCTTTCGTGGTTCGAGTCATATTCTTCGGCGACATCACTCTCGGATTCCGCTTCAAAGTCCTCGTCGACTATATTTCCTCAAGTTAGCAGGATACTAAAACCTAAAGGGCATATGATATACTTACCACTCTCGTCATCTTCATCAGCACTACCCCTATCCACTCTGGAAACTTCGATATCATCATCGTCACCCATATCGTCATCCAAAGCTGTTCGCAGCAAGCTCGCCTAATATTAAAGTTAGTTTCATCGTGTACGCGAAAGATAAACCCAAAGGTGTTGAGGGCGCCTGTACGCTTACATCTTCGACAAGATCATTCTTAATCTTGACACCCCGAGCCTTAAAAAAGGTTTCCAAGGAAGCTTGTTCCTCTCGGTTGATATTGTTGAACTGGTGTTCGCTGCCAGAGGCCATTGAGACAGTAACATCGAACGTCCGTGACGCAGACACCTGTCCACCCAATCTACAGTAGCCATTAATAACCTAACAACTCGATAAGAATTGAGAGTAAGTGAGTCAAAAACTTACCGACTGAGAGTCACAAATTGCACATTGTCGAAGGGCACGTAGATTGCCGGTTTGGGCACGAATAGTAATGCCTTATCCAAAAAGAAGAGATTTCCCTCATTCGCTTTCAATGAACACTTGACACCGTACTGCTGGTTATACGAAGTGAAATCTTTCGAAGGAGTCGTAATCTTCTTCCCTGTAACACCCTTAAATATTGAGGATAAGACTATGTGTGCCGAATTTTCGTAGTGCATTTGTAGACGACCCTGAAATTTTGTCTGCAGGTCTTCCTCGGTGATATTGAGATCGCAGGTGAGTTCTTCGTCTTGGGCGAACTGAAGGACTAGGAATGGGTACTTTGTTTGACCTTGCTGGAGGGCAGGCTCGAGGCCCAGGACGAGGAGATGATGGATATCGCCAGGCTTAGGGAGGAGAAAGAATTTCTTGACGTTTTCGTAAGGGATTTTGTAGTCGTAGGTTTTGCCACGGAGGCGGAAAGACGCATCATACAAGTCAACGTCATAACGGCCTCTACACTGCTGTTAGCTCTGAAGTTTGACTTGGGTAAATTAGGTTACAATACCTAGGAGTAAGGAAGAGAATAGAAGGAAAGATAGCAAACGAGTCGCCTGCAACTTCTCCGATATCTGCCTTTGAAACTAGTGTTTCATAGAAGACCATAGCAGCAGTCTTCTCCTCCTTCTTATCTCCCTTTTCTTTGTCGTCATTGTCCTCGTCCGACCCTGCCTTTGACTCCTCGTCGTCATCACCGTCTCCCTTTTCGGGCATTCCCGGGATGTATAATCGCATTTCCATCAACTGGTCGACACCAGCAAACACCTTTTTCTTCTTCTTTCCCGTGGCATCAGCTTCGAGATCCGACTTGTCCGCAAATTCGATGGCGACTTCGGCTTTTCCCGCAAGATTGGAATTGGAAACTTCATCAAAGGGGATCTCGAAAGCGGGCTTGTTGTTGATGTTGAAGTAGAGCTCGGATTTGGAGAATTCAGCTTTACCCCAGTTCCAACCCTTGAGAGTGTGTTCGCGGGATTCGAGGGTGATGTTGTATAGTTGTTTTAGGATATCTTTCAGACGGTCAAAATCCTATGATTTTCAAGTCAAGTTAGCCGCAGGATCTAGGCGTGATAGGAGCTTCCAACAAGTGCTCAAGACAGGGGGAAAGGACTCACGTGCGCCTCAAAGCCGTCGAGCTGCATGATACCAACATCCGCAGCCTTGGTGTAGATCTTGCACTCATAACCTCTCGCAGCTCTGGACCAGTGTGACATGCACCCGTTGATCATGTCAGCATGAATAGTCCACGTAGTCCCGCCGTTTACCTTCCAGCCCATTCCGCCCTTAGCGAAACGGCATCGGCCCGGCTCCTTCGAGAGGTCCTTGTAGATGTTTTCAAAGGTCTCCTGCTCTGGCATGATGGATTTCTTCTAGGAATGTATCGCCGGGATAGTAAACGCGCTCGTGAAGTTACGATTACTGCTAGCTGGCGCGTGTAGGGAACGTGGCGATGATGGTGGTGGGGGAGGTAAGAAGGTGAAGAGATAAAGAGTTGGTGGGAATTTAAGGTCGGTGGGCAAGCTCTAATAAATGCGACTGAACGAAATGCGCAGAGCTTTTGTTGGAAGACGCGACAAACCCGCTGAGCCACCGCGTCCAGCCACATTTCACATTCTGTGGCTGGTGCATCTTCCACGATAAAATATATCACTGACATCAGATATCAAATATTAAGCTAATACTAGTGTATATATATATGCTAATGGTTTAAAACATATGTAACCTCTGCTGATTCCCAAATTCTCAGCTTGAAAGATAAAAGCAAAGAAGGCTCTCAAAACGAGAAATCCCTCTCGCCAAAGATAATATCAAACTCGGGCGCCCAGCTCATGGGTTTCTATTCTTTTTTATTCATCTCCTCCGATTTACAATACAATGTATAATGTGCAGCTATAGTTTGAGAGATACGTCTCAACTGTGGAGTATTCTATATCTGCGAGTGCTGCCTCAGAGAGACCGCCTCACGCTGTCGGAGTTGGTTGAAAGAAAGAAAGAAGAAGAGGCGACAGGGAGAAAATTTGCACCATCCTTTTGTTCCTATTTAGCCGCGCGCCAAACACTTTCTTTAAGCGCGGGGCGACCGAATGGGTGCAACAAACAACGCGTCTTCCCTTCGCCCTTTCATTCCCCGTCGCATTCGAATTCTCCTCACCCCGCCATCGCTTCAGGCCATCATGACTCGGACCACTCGTAACTCGATCAAGGCCGAAGATGTCGCCCAGCCACTCCCTCCTCCTGCTCCGGCGACCTCATTACCACAGGAATCCGAGGAGGAACCACCGATACAGGTCCACAAACGTATCCGTTCCCCGTTGTTCGAGAAGGTGTTCGATAAGGCCCTGAAATCATCTCTCTCGGGTGTCACGCCCGAGAGCTGGAACAAATGCTTTCCCACCCCTTGTGCTCGGAGACCCCAAGATATGAAAACCCTTCGGTGTAAATTCTGCGAGATATATGAACTCAATGTTCGGGTATGCCACCTTATATCCACCTATACATTTCCCATGCTAGCTTGCATGTTCTAATTTTTGCGATTAATAGAAAAACTTTGAAGATATTGTCGCCTCGCGAAAGCTGTTAGCATCACTAGATAATCTGGACATTCTAGTATCCGAAGCTCAGTCTCGGAAAGCGCGCTTTCTAGAAGAAAACCCTTCCGAGCCATTACCCATGGACCCTCCACCGAAACCGAACCCCAAACCCGCAGAGTCGGAACCAAAATCGGAACCGGAAAAACAAACAGAATCAGAAGTTCCCTCGGAACCGAAACCGTCGACGACGGGCACACTCGCCGCTACCACAACAACAACAGAAGGCGAATCCTCGACCACACCTGTCGAAATGTCAGTATACACAACAGAAAAGCAAGACGAGGGACCAAAACCTCCCCCTGCTCTATACGAATTCACACCACAAGATCTCTTCATCTCCCATTTATACCCAATTCTCCAATTACAGTCCACCCGACTGGAAAGTCTAAAAACGCGGCAACAATCCGCGATTGATAAGCTGATCCAGCGGAGGGAAGAGCAGCAAAAGGAGATCAAGCAGCTGATCGCTACCCTCGAGAAACGATTGAGCGTGGTTGATGAGGCAGCTGAGGGTGTTAAAGAGATATTGGAGATGGATGGAGATGAGGAGATGATTGAATTATAATATCACTATGTGTTCTTTCTCATTGGCGTGTGGCTGCTTTTTTCTTTCTTTTCTCTGATATGAGCTTGTATGAATACACTGCAACAAGCTTCCGGTGTCGCTCTTTAAATTTAGTTTTGTGGATGGGGTTTAACTGGTGTTTTTGGCGGGTGAGATATGTACATCTAATGGTTTATCCTGTTTTGTAAGATACATGACGAAGTCTTTTGATTGAACTGTTTACCATAAGAAAACGATCGTAATTCTCAACCCTTCTCGTTGTATGCGACAAAACTATGTCATTTGGACTCTGTACGGCCTCAGGGGAATGCTGTGTAACTGTTCCAGAAGGCCGTTTAGCATGCTCTGTATCTGTTTCCAATGATTTTCAACATGTCGTGTAACTATTTCTTTGTCTAAATCATCATAATTATTAATTGAAAAAAGTTTTAATCCGCCCATGTAAATACACAGGTTCCTTCTCTGCGAAACCGTAAGGCTCAACCTAATCTATGCTCTCATTTCGGACATCTCTACTTCTGTCCCAAGTTTCATCTCTGTCGTTGAGACCCTAAAGTTGTTATCCCCGATAGCGAAAAAAGGGTAACAATAAAGCCCGTGCAATGACTGTGATGGTAGACATGATGGTATTAGTGACCATCTTTGTAAAGAGGGCACCTTTGACTTCCGTTAGAAACAGACGGAATGCCATTAAATTTTCTTTATCTGTCGCCGTTGTGGGCAACTCTTCCCCCTTTTTCTTCATCGACGGGGGTCATTATCGATATGATATTCTATAATTCAATTGATATACTTCGATTCTAGAGTCTCTGAAGGGAAGTCAAAGTTGGATTGGATTAATATACAATTTTGCAGGGGAACCTTAATGGATAGTGCCTTACTGTTTGAAATTTTTAATATTTTAATGTGTGATAGTATAGTATTACCAAGTTGTTTTTGTTTATGTAATCGATATTAATTTAATTCTGCCGAATCTCTTCTATGAAAACCTTGTCTGACCATTGAGACAATTCTCTAGAAAAATGGCTTGAGAATTTCTTTAGGGAGGCATTCTTCACGATCGTGAACAAAAATTGGATGACCGCCACAGAGACGACAGTACTGACGCACTTCGTGTCTCGCGTCTGGTTTACGAGCCAATGAAAACTTTCGATGCGGTATAAGGTAATTTAAATACCCCAGATATTTGACAAAGCAATATATTTTGTGATCTGTAAATATTAGGTACCTTCGCAAGAGCCGAGAACTTCCTCGGCATATTTCACAGGCCAATCTGAGCCTGTCCACATGAATAATCCCACACAACACCGTGCTACAACTACTTACTTAGTTAATTCGGACCATATTTCTCCGAGTCAAGTGCGTTTATGAATGATTTCGGCCAAGAGAATGTTAAAACATGACAGCATACTATTTCTTCAAGTTCAATGTCAGATTTACGAATACCTAACGGAAGTTATGAATGGTCTGAAAGCATTTACTATTGTATGTTTTCGTCTAGATTACATGTTTTTTAAGATCGCAGAAGAAGGAAGAACCCTTCTCTCTACCATCTCCAACGATGTGAGACATGACCGATGGATGAAGATAAAAAAGGAAAAGAAATCCGTAAAAAGGAAGGTCACTTTTTCCCCCAGTTCGCCAGTGTAAAAATAATAAAGGAAAGGGAAACGAATACAAATTAGTTAACATTACAACGCACGTCTAAAGAAAAAGGGGAATCATGATATGAAAGGAAAATCAAAAGAGACATCAAGTCGTCTAGTCAACCTCCTCCATGCTGGACTCAACGGGCTCAGCGGCGGAAGTCTCAGCAGCTTTCTCGTCCTCGGCGATTGGCTCTTCGGGAGCGTCGATCTGAAGACCCAAGGTAACGAGTCTGTTGATGCGTTGAGCAAAGCTTGCTGGTTCCTCAAGCGAGAATCCGGAGGTCAAGAGAGCGGTTTCGTACAACAAGGTGGTGAGATCGGAGACGGAGCGGGAAGCACCTTCGTCCTCGACCTTGGACTTGAGGGCCCGGATGATTGGAGACTTGGGAGAGATTTCGAAAGTCTTCTTGGAAGCCATGTAAGAGCTCATGGAAGTATCACGGAGAGCCTGGGACTTCATGATACGTTCCATGTTGGCGGACCAGCCGAATTGACCGGTACGGATGGCACATGGAGAGTCAACGAGCTTGTGGCTGACGACAACCTTCTCGACCTTGTCACCCAAGACTTCCTTGAGTGTCTTAGCCAGGGCTTCGTACTCCTTGACTTCCTCCTCACGCTGCTTCTTCTCCTCCTCGGTCTCCTCAAGCTCGAAGTCCTTGGTGATGTCGACCAACTTCTTGCCGTCGAATTCCTTGAGTTGAGTCATGGCGTACTCATCAATGGGGTCGACGAGCATGAGGACCTCGAAGCCCTTGGCCTTCAGGACGTCCAAGAATGGAGATTTCTGGACAGCCTTGAGAGACTCGCCGGTGATGTAGTACATATTCTTTTGGTGCTCTGGCATGCGAGTGATGTAGTCGGTAAGGGAGGTCATCTCATCACCAGACTTGGTGGAGTTGAATCGGAGGAGCTTGGCGAGGTTGTTTCTGTTCTGGGAATCCTCGTGGATACCAAGCTTGATGTTCTTGCTGAAAGCAGTGTAGAACTTGTCAAATTGCTCACGGTCCTCAGCAATCTCGTTGAACATCTCAAGGGTCTTCTTGATGATGTTCTTCTTGATGACTTTCATGATCTTGTTTTGTTGAAGAGTTTCACGGGAAAGGTTGAGTGGGAGGTCCTCGGAATCGACGACACCCTTGATGAAGCCCAACCATTCTGGGATGATGTCAGTGCAATCATCGGTGATGAAGACACGTCTGACGTAGAGCTTGATGTTGTTCTTTGTTCTCTTGGTCTCGAAGAGATCGAAGGGGGCTCGCTTTGGTACGAAGAGGATGGCACGGAATTCGAGCTGACCCTCAACGGAGAAGTGCTTGACGGCCAAGTGATCTTCCCAGTCGTTGGACAAGCTCTTGTAGAAAGAAGCATACTCTTCAGTGGTGATTTCGGTGGGATTTCTGGTCCAGATTGGCTTTGTCTTGTTGAGCTCTTCCTCCTCAACTTTGGTCTCCTTGACCTTCTTGGTCTTAGCCTTCTTCTCTTCTTCCTCATCGTCGACCTCCTCGATCTTTGGCTTCTTCTCACCATCTTCTTCAACAGTCTCGCCCTCCTCATCAGGGACTTCGGTCTCAACCTCCTTGCTGACGTGGAGGTAGATTGGGTAGGAGATGAACTCGCTGTGCTTCTTGACGACTTCCTTGATACGAGCCTCATTGAGATAGTCTAGCTGGTCTTCCTTCAAGTAGAGGACCATCTTGCTACCACGGCCGAGCTTGGGGCCTTCATCGAGAGTAACAGTGAAGGAACCACCGGCGCTCGACTCCCAAACGTATTGTTCATCATCATTGTGCTTGGAGTGGACGACAACCTTGTCAGCGACGAGGTAGGCGGAGTAGAAACCGACACCAAATTGACCGATCATGGAGACATCAGCACCAGCGGAGAGAGCCTCCATGAACTGCTTAGTTCCAGATCGGGCAATGGTACCCAAGTTGTTGATGAGGTCAGCCTTGGTCATACCGATACCAGTGTCCTGGATCGTTAGGGTCTTGGCTTCCTTGTCTGGGATGATTGAGATCTTGAGATCCTTCTCGGACTCAAGGACGGAAGGGTCCGAGAGGGCGAGGTATCGAATCTTATCAAGAGCATCGGATGCGTTGGAAATAAGTTCTCTTAGGAAAACTAGAAAGATCTTGTTAGCAACATTCTAGAGACAACAATCTAGCAACCTATGCAAGTTGAGCGATTTTGGACTTACTCTCTTTGTTGGAGTAGACGGTGTTGATGATGAGGCCGAGCAGCTGAGAGATCTCAGCCTGGAACTCAAATGTTTCTGACGACATGGTTGCGGATGACTAATGTGAAGGTGAAATCTTCGGAGAACGTGGGATGTTAGTATCAAAAAGTGTGATATAAAAAGAGATATATTGAGGGGCAAATCTAGATCGAACAACAGGCGAGAAAATGATAAAAAATGGAACGATGTACAAGGGTAGCCACTTGAGGGATATCTCCTTTCAACGATTACAAGCTGGATGAATGGCTATAGAAGCTATATATCCCAAGAGCCAAGAGAGGGATAATTTTTTATAGAGCGGATTGTGGTGGGTATCGTGACGGATGGCTACGACAAGAGAAGCTTACCTGAAGAGAGCTGCAAATGAAGGAGATGAAGATAGATATGCAGGCGAACTGGTCAGAGTGATCAAGACGAATGAGAATATGAGACTGATGAGGGTGAGAAAAGAGGAGAAGTTGCATTGAGAGGGGGAAGAGGAGGGGAGAAGAGAATTTATCGAGGAGGACGCGGTGTTTCTGAATTTTCCAATTAATTTTTTTTTCTTTCTTTGAGTTTCGATGGAAGTCCATCGAACTTTCCAGCCTTGTCTGTGCCCCACCAAAAGGACCCCTGCTCACCCAGCCGGTTAGCTGGTTAGCTAGCACGAACACGCTCACCAGAGCGAGCTAGACGAAAGCATGCATAATACCATAGCCGTATTCTTGCTTGGAAGGATCTCATGCTCTTTTTCGTCGGCGTCAAAGGTGCATTCAATGCTCGTGGTTTTGGTGATTCTGACAGCCCCGCGCCGCGCGCCGCGTCAGCCTCGGATCCTTATCTCCAATCCTTCATCGTTCGAATACAGGGGGTCATGTTGGAGCAACGCAAAAACTCCAACACAACACCACTTCAAACTCTCGAAATTAGGACGAGATTGGTCTTGCATGGTCTCGCAATAAGCCAGACCCCGAGACCGGTCTTGTAGGTGTAGCTAGCTAGACTTTGGATGTTGCGTTAAACGAGATGGTATTCTTGATTTTCGAGTAGCTGCGATGGATGATTGAGTCTCAAATTAATAGGGTTTCTGCTATTTCGTTCTCTATTTGAAAATATTTATATGAAAAGTAACAATTGTACATTGACTATATTCCATGCTGTGCTTATAGCGCCCCAAGGTAATGCCCTATTTCAATACATCAATAATTCACTCTAGCAGCTTTTTGAAACCTGTCCGGGTAAACAGCAGTAGTATACTTCCTTTCCATATCGTTAAATTCGTAAAGGCATAAATTTAATCAGCCCCGGGAGGCCGATCAATGGCTCTCATGCGAGTGCGATCCACTGCATCACTACCTTGCACCCCTTCGGCACAGCTGCCTTGAATCCCCACACAAACCCATCCACAGATGTCTTTCCAATTTCCAACCCAATCTCCCCCAAACCAACCTGTTCACCTTCAGCGTCCTTATCCTTCCCCTTATCCTTCCCACCCCCGTCTGTTTCCTCGTCTTGTATCATCGGATACAATGAAAACCCCTGGATTGCCGCCAAAACCCTCGGCCTTTGTCCAAAACTTCCGGGCGGAAACTCCACCTTTCCAACTTCATTATATTCGTGTTTTCTGTTCCCAAATTCCAAGAACCCACTCAAAATACCCCCACTGTCAGCAGCATACGCCAACCAGGAGAACGAAACCCAGGTATCCGGATTTGGTATTTTGGGAAGAAACCTGAACCCCTTCGTAGTAACAGCTCTGATCTCTAGATCCACACTCGGATCCGCTGTTTTGTTGACATCGATCCCTGCAAGCCAAATCACAATCTCTGGTGGTTTTCGGAACGCCCGTGAGAAATTGATGACCCATTCGCGAACGCCTGGACCTTCGACGTTGCCGGTGAGGAAGTTTGGATTGGTGCGTGAAACAGCGAGAACATCAACCGTACCGCTGTATTGAAACATCTCACTATCAGTCTCTTAAGCCTTTCAGATGGTTGATAGGTAAGTATGTATACCTGGTGATGATTTTACTCGACCAATCGTGAAAACAGCAGTCGAAGCCTTTAGAGGTCTCGTTTGTACTATACATCCTAAACCTCACACTCGGATCTGTGAATGCCTCCGTCACCGCGGTAAATTGTCTTAGACCCGTGAAGATTCTAGGCGGTAACTGGTCTTTTCCCTCGTTACTCTTCATCCGCTTGACGACAGGGCCGGATTCTTCAGCGCTTTTTTTCTACAACAAGACAATAGTGAGAATATCAGCATAGCGTTAATTGTGATATGAGCTGTGTCAGAGAAAAGAACATACTTGGAAACTATAGCTCCCCGCAAAATGATAATTCTCCGCAGAATTTACCTGAGGGATAAATTTACCCCTCGACATGTTGGCTTTAGTCCCATCCGAAGACACGAGGTATAGATCGGATTCATCGGATTGAACGACTACTGCAGATCGAGCGGCAAGATTTTTGGACGTCTTTGGTAGAATTTTCTGTTCAACCAACGAGAGAAAAAGTCTTAGCTCTGATATCCAAAAGAATATATACGTTAAGAAGAGAATATCTCACCGGAAGCCGGCTCCGAAACACATCCGGTGGCTGAAAGGTTGGCGCATTCTTCGTTTCCATTGCCACCGTTGGGTCTTTCACCATCAGATCGACTTCTTCCATTATATGCTTCATCTGTGCGGTTATAGCCCTGATCGCCTGGTCTAGGTCACTGAGTGTTGGGGCGAATTTGCTATCGTCGTCGACAGACGCTAGGTCGCGACGTAGAGGGGCGTTGGTTCGTCGAAAGTAGTCTTTTGATTGGAATACCTTGTCGCCGCTTTGGATATCCGCCGCGTCATCGCTTAACCTCTGCCGTAGCTAATATACAATTTCGTTTTAGTACATCTTCCATGAGAATACAGGTGAGTTGGAATAACATAATGCTTACTGCTTTGTAATCCAGATACGAATCTAGTAAAACTTTGGTTCGTTGGATAGCATAAGCGTATGGTGCAAGGGGTATCAAGAGCTCTCCATCCTGATAGAAGTTCTGAAGATAGGGATACGAGGTGAGAATTGCACTAGCAGGCCGCGAGATATACCATATCAGCAAAAATCACAGGAAATAGAGCTTTTAGGAAAGATTATACTATGTTCTGTGAGGTTCCATGGCGATTAAATCAGGAAAACTGGCAGCGGCATCCATCAAATTGTGTATCGGCCATTGTTTCTCGCTAGATTTGATACGCCCTCCTCCTGACCAGATCGCTGAGACGTAAATTTCGGTATTGTTATCGATATCCCGTCGCTCCCATTCTTCCTTTCCCAAGCTATCGAGGGTGAAGAGACTTTTACCAAATGCAGCTTTTATACTAATGTGTATAGAACGGTAACCGTCAGTGGGCTGCTAGGTATGCATATTATAACGTTAAAGAAACCTACCCAGCTTCGATGGATTTCACTTTCCTCTTATCGAATACTCGTATACTCAACAAGGCATTAAACTCGCCGCCTTCGGTCCAACCTACAGATAATTACAGTGAATATGTCAGATAATTACAATTAATATGTCCCATCTAGCAGCTCTGGTGCCTTCTTGATGAGCATCTTCGCAAACTCAAATACACGCGAAGATGTTCATCAAGAAGACAAATAACTTACCAGAAATAAATGTGTCCCCAAAACACTCTGTAAATTCATTCTCAACTATAATCCAATCCGGGTTGAAACGAAGAGCATCTCTCACGTCAATCTTTTGGTTGGTAACCCGAACTCGAACGTAGAAGTTCAAATCGGCTTGTTTAAACCTTTCCACATCGATGAAAGTGTCGCCGCCCAAGCCATCGATTCGGCCTCTCTTGATTGATCGGGCGCCAGAAATATTCATATCTTCCGTGATATCACTAAAATCATCCAAGCTTAGCCCTCATCTCCAAGAAAAAAAAAGTCCCCTCAAGAAAATGCTATTAGTGGATCCAAATATACCTCAGATTTTGGACAAATCGTGCCACGAATCTCACATCCTGACCGGGTACGGAACCATCACTTGCCGAACCCCAATCTCTCTTACTCACCGGCTCACCGTGTCTGATACGTAACTTGGCCATACCGAAAGCCGAACTCCCATCGTCAGAAGTCTCAACAGGTTCCGACCCCCTTCTCTGAACCGGCGTCCCGCTCCTCGACAACCCCTCCATCAAAACTCCCTTCCCCTTCTGTCTCCTCCTTGAGTCTACCGACATCGAAGTTTCAGACCTCACAGGTGACATGCTAGTATCACTTCTCGACCGATCGTTGCTACTGGTATTAGCACCACTCCATGGCGGTGAAAGCATTCCAGTGTCTGTAATCTGACCCAACTCGCTCATTAACTTCGCTGGTTCTGATCCGGTCCTCGAACGGGAGAAACTTTGCTGTGAGAAACTGTGCTGCGAACTAGGTGTGCTCCATCCCATCGATGATGCCACGCCTCTGTCGGTATCTGGGGGACGTTTGGCGAGGGTGATATCCTTCATTGATACCCCGCCTCTTTTCAACCCTTCCTCTGCCTTTTTCGCATCGATGATGACGGCATCGTCGATAGTTATTTGTTGGATGTATGAGTTGAACCTAGTAGTCAAAGTAAAAGGAAAGAAAGAGTCGAATCTTAGTATTGGATTCTAATAAATGTGATTGAGATTCAGGGTTGAGAGAATGTCAAACGTTTGAAGGAAACTTAGAAAGAATGGAATGGAGAAATATACCCTTGACCTTCAAAAATTAAAAGAAAATTTGAATCAGCATGAGATCAGACCAGAATAAAAAAATAATCGAAGTCGTGTGATATTAATGGCTATGCAACTGAAAATTGGAATTTAAGAGTACAATAACTCGAGTAGGGAAAGTTAGGGTTCGAGGCCCGCGCTCAGTATATACGCATAATGCTGACAAGAGATCTCGAGACAAGACGCACATATTCAAGCTTCGAAAAGAGTGAAAATACGAAAACTAGTCTCAGCTGGTGCCCGTGATCAAAGTTGGTTATCGCTAGTATCGTAGCTAACTACCAAAGTTGACACATGATAGTTGGTCTTGTAAACCAACAGTGATACACGAAAGGTTATAATTATATAACCTTACAGAGTTCGTAATAAGAATGAACTTACCGAGTCGCATAGCAGAATTATACGGTGCTAAAAGTAATGGCATCATCGTGCCGGCCGAATATGCTGAAATAAAGTATATATATCGAACAAAGAATGTAACGATGGAAAATGAAGCTAGAAAGGAATAATTGTTAAATGTGTGTAACAATTTTGGAAGAAAAAACATCTGGACAGGCAACCTTTGAAAAGCTCAGAAGAGCGGATAAGTTGGCGGCCACCCACCTTTTAGGGTTGGTTGGCATCTTTCAGACTTCTTGCCCACGCGCAATCCCCGGGAAACCCGCTTCCCCCTGCCCAAGAATAGCATACATATTCTACAAGTATCCAACATGTTTCCATTTATGTTGTCGCCTTTGAAACGTCTAGGGACCTGGAAGCTTATAGTTCAACATCCCGCGTGGATGTATATATAAGAACTGAATTATTCACCTTTAGTACATGACGCAAGTAAATAATAATTTAAGAGGCAAGACACTGCGTCGCCAGCGTGCATCCCCACTGTTCAAGATGGTCCCTTTCCAGAGTCTTGTTCAATTCTTACAATTGTACGAGAGTCGGGCCTCAAAATATGCAATCTAAAGTCACGGGTTTTTTGACCTTTCCCTAAACGAGAGCGAAAAAGAAAGCAGCTTCTCCGCTGCCTCTCGTTTCCAGCCAAGATAAGGGCTGTTCCAGCCAAGATACGCCAATTATTCTTCATGATTCTTTTTTAATGATCATCGCAACCAAACGCTATCAGTTAGGCAAACTGGGCCCCTGACATTGAAGTCGAGATAGGATTGGCTGAACCAGGGACCTGACAGAGCGGTAATAGCCGCTTGGTTGCTCAGACTGTGCTGCGAATTAAGCCCCACTCCAGCCCAGACTTTAACTCAAGACCGACATCCTATCCGGCTCAGGCTCTTGCGTCTTTTCGGATTCTCGACTTGGTCGTTTCTTTCGCATAGGTGCAATGCCGGTTCGCTGACCAAGTACGAAGTAAGAATGTTGTGTTTTCTGTGGACACACATGGGCCAAGAGGGATATATTCCAGTTGGAATATATTTCACCATGAGGGAATGGCGCTAGACGGTGGCAAAATTGGCGTTAACAGGTACTTCCAGATAGGTTCCTTTCTCAATTCAAGGGAAATTTAAACGAAATTTCGCAAAAAAGAGGTTATGTTGGATATTCGGGTCTCCAATCATAATTGAGCTCTCTTCCTCCGAATATCCGAGAGCATGTACCCCAAGACTTCAAAAGTGTGGAAGACCTGGAAATAGACGCAAAAAAGGGCGAGCAGTAAGCTAAGACCACATGTCATGAAACTCAAGCGGCGGGGGAACCATGATATCGGGAATTGTGTGCACCAGTACAAGGCCTCAAGGCGGAATAAATGCATTGGTGCTGCTTGTGAATATGTGCCGAGACCAGAAGTCGCTTGTAAATAACTTGGAAGGGGGGTGACTTTGGCGATGCATTGCCCTAAGAAATCACTGCATCTTGGAAGTGAGGTTACTATTTGAAGGAGAATATATTCGAAGTCGAAGGCAAGGGCTCGCTACTTGCACCGAGACGATGTCTCGCAGAGCTCGACTGGCTGACGCTTGTGTACCCTGGCTGCATTGCATCCAATCTCGTTCCACCCTTTTCGTGTTCCTTGGTTTTTGGCCAACCACCATGGCCGAATTAGTGCGCGCAAGGGCGTTGCGCGGCAGAAAGGCAAGTATCTTGTCTTGCCTTGTGCACTTGAACTCCGCCGGTGTAACTGGCGAGGAAGGACATCGCCGTCAACACGCAACTTACCACATGGAGATTCCGAACTCAAATTCTCCGATAGTTCGTGAGGCTCTCGAGCGCGAGCCTCTATCACCGTTCACTTTAATGCCACTGAATACGTAATCTCCTCTCGAAAACCGTACCTTTTTGTCCCTCAATTTCTAGATCTAGCATTCCAATAGTGCTACGAACTGACAAGGTTTGCAACACCTAGTGCAGCGTGTGCTTGAAATATTGCATGTCTAGCTGGGCCAATTGTCCTAACAGAGCTGTTTTAACGACGTTTACGAGAGAGAAAGAAAAAGTGGGCATGTGCCCGCACTCCACAGTAATATCAGCGAAAGTTGCGAAATTAGTCGGTTAATCATAAGACAGGAATATTATCGTTCTTGTTTGCATCCACTCGCCTGCCACAATACCTGTCTATCCGTGTACAAATGTTCAAGTACCTCCTCATGGATATGGCCAATGTCTTCCCTTACCACCCCGGAAGGCGATACAACCCGGCTCAATTTACGCGGCGAACAGTCCCGTCTGCATGCATGCAATATACTGACGTTCTTGAGTCAAAGGCCGCCACGTATTTGACAAATAACGAAATCGGAGACATCATGATCCTAAATAAATAGATGGCAAGCTTCAGTTCTACCCGGCTTCTGGCGACGTAACCCTTACATATCACATTTTCTATCACATTTTCTATCACATTTTCTCAGAGTTCCAACAAAAATATAAAAAGTAATTTCGCGCATAGCGACTTCGCTCCTTTGCATGCATTCTTTCCATAATCGTCGATCTAGAAAAAGGCTCCTAGGATAAGAAAATGGGGGTTCATAATGAGCCCACCACCCGAAAAAAACACTTTACCCAATTATCCCCCCTTTTACTTTGACAGGTATTCTACCTGCTCAACCTAGTGAATAAGAACGCTAGTGGATTCCTTTACCTCAATCTATCCTGCTTGCACAAAACTAGGTTAAATTTGGTTGTCTTTGAACGCAGCTCGAAAACCAACATTTAAGTAGGAGAACGCTGCCGCCAGGATGGAACGGTCTAAATTTGGACCCGTGATATCTCTAACCCTTCTAACCCTACTTTAGGAGTGTTTCATAGTACATAGTCTGCTGACACCTCGCGGATACGTACTTTCCCGATAACCTCATAATAATAACTATTGTTTGATAATTGCTAAAGCAGGAGTTAATTTTGTGTTGACCAAGTTGCATCTTCGGCTTCATGAAGTTGCGCGCCTCTCGAGACCTCTGGTCAGGCATATCCGCTACCATAACTCAAGTTCAAATTTATAGTTAGAACGCAATTCACGTTCCCTAGTACTGTGTCAGATGCCAGTCATGCTATATCTCATGGGTGGTGGGCTTTTCGCAATTTCGTCTCATGCATGCTTGGCCCGTTCGCTTTCGTCTGTGCCACTCATCTGCTCATCTGCATCTTAACCAGTGTTCGAACGCGAACTTGAGTCAGGGATGGCTGGATTATGTCTCTCATTTGCATGATTCCAGTTGGGATGATATTAGTATTCACCCGCAGAGCTAGCCCCGCTACCGCCTTGGCAAATATGCCACACAGATGTATCCTCGGTAGCTGCTAGTTCTCGAATTATACACCCTCAAAGTTCTCCCTTGCTAGATTTTTTTGTGCAATATCTTCTTCTCTCGGGGGTACCATTTGCCCAGTATCGCTATCATATTAGCCTGTTGATTGCGAAAGCTACCAAATTACTAAAGCAATTTTGATTCAGGATGGACCTACAGATATTTGGCTCCATAGTACTTCTCTTCAATGTAACTTTCAGATGTCATTCAGAATGAGCTTCGCCACATGTTAACAGAGAACTTAACTTAAATATGTACATATATTTATGAAAAATCGAAACTAACGTAAAAACCCAGGCCTTACAGGTCAAAGAAATTACTATTATGTCTAATTAAATTTCTCTAACATCTATAATCTGCCTCTGTTCTCCAAGCTTAATGCTCAGCTGACTTCCGTTACCGATCTCACTCTGCTGGAAGAAACCTTTTCTGAGATTACCCAAATACAACTCGTATGCTGGCATATAACCTTTAACTGTAGTAAGGAATAAATCAGTCAGCTAATCATCTCAAGGAACGGGAATAATATCGTTCATGATGAGAAACTTACTAAACTCGACCACTGCATCATCCGACATACCCGTTCCTTTAGCTTGCCTCAAAAAAATTTCTTGCTCCAACCTCCAAGCGTATACATTTCTCAAATCATCCGTGTCCAAATGAACCATATAATCCCAATGCTGTGGTCCCATAAAACCATCGCAGTACGTTCCTAGTTGCCCATTGATGTACAGAAGATCATCGATCCCATGATTTGCAAGAGTCTGGATCGGACGTGATTTTGAAAAATCATCAAGGGGCTGTGGTGAATTTTTGGCTTCATTCCAAGCCGCAGATATTGCATTATCCGGAAGAGGTCGAAATCCCACACACCATCCTTCGAAGACGAGAACATCTACAATTTCATCAGGTGGAGAAACATGCCACTCCGATTTCGGTAGACGGTCGCCTTCTCCGTGAAACTTGCTCTTATCAAATATCGGGAATAGTTTCGGTTCCGCCGTTGGCTTTTCGAATTGTTGAAAGAACCATTTTGCGAGTTCTACATCATGTGTTCCAGGTTGTCCTCTCGTTCGTAGAAGTTTGTTTTCCGGATTCGCATCGCGAACTGCTATGAGTCCTTCATGCGGGAGATATAGGTCGTCTAGAGAAAGTGTTCTAGCCTTGAGGCCCTTCTTGTTAATTTCTTCGACAATTTGTGAGCTCCATGTGGATTTGCCACTGCCCTGCAGGCCGGTCACGGCCAATTTGAAAGGTCTACGGAAGGAGTCAGTTGCAGATGGTTGAGATAGGTGCTGGGTGATGTGCGGAAAGATATATTGCAATACACGGTCAATTTCGAGATTTATAACCGGCATTTTCGTTATAATGTGATTCCACAGTTTTCGTCTAGTGAATTCGTAATTTAAAGTCGAGTCGAATATATTCAAGTTTATTCGACTAGTAGCTAGTTTGTGCCTTCGAGAGGGTTTGGTTTCAAGACCACTCAGGCTCAATATTTGGCAATCGAGATCTCGCGAGAATACTTGGATATATATCGATGTAGAGTCCTCGCTAGATATCTAGACTAAATTCCCCCCGAGCGGTACTAAATAAACCTGTCGGACGAGCTAATAGGAGGATTGGTTGCGAATATTTCAAGATTTTCGGGCTGATGCCGTTAGTGGAGAATCCAAGGGACGCACCCGATGTTGGATTTCGTATGCGGAGAATTGTTTCTCCACAACCCACAACCCATCCGACTTCACGATGCAATGAAGGAATGTGTAGAGCGTCGCGGATTGTAAAAGTTTGATCAATTCATATAATGATGGAAATTTGATTAACAAACGACACCGACTTGGAAATATATAATGACAGGAGCATTTCTAGGCTGAGTTGGATTCGGTGAGTTTTTTGCAATTCGACTTCGAGGGAATTTTATATCGTAGCCGTGCCCTGATCGGTCTCGCTCTAGAATCAAGAATTAAAACATAGGGCTCTCTGTCCTTCCTCTCTTATAAATTTTCTTTCGAGTAATATACATCTACAAGTCTAGCCATCTCCACCCCCAACGCCATGTCTACTGAAACCGCTCGACTTCAATCTTTTAAATGAACTTATAACCCCTTTTTCCAAACTCCACCCTCACATATGCTAATGCTCATAAGTAGAATAAAAAGGATATCAGAGTCTCATCCGAACTTACTCCCTTTCCACCCTCTCTCCCTAACTTTCCCCCAAACTTCCATCAAAAACTTCTCCGTCTCCGCCTCCACACCAGGCTCCTCACTCTCCCTCGGCCCTCCAATCCCACAAGCTTTCACCTCTTCCTCCTCCAACCATTTAACCACCCCCTCCACCTCCTCCCCGGTACCTTCCCTATACCTCCTCAAATCCACAAACCACATAGTCTTCCTCCCTTCCTTCCCACACTCGATCCCCAGTTCCGTCCCCTTAGAAACAACCTTCAAATCCTCTTCACTACAAAACGCCAGCGTCAACAATCCATCCGACTGTCGCACGTTCAACAACGTCCGTTCCGCGTTGGGAGTCCGCTCGGGGTCCTTTTCGGGTTCTGTTTCCGTGAGCGAGCCGAAGGGAGAGGAGATGTATGAGTCTGAGATGCGACCTTTTTCATTGGTGAATCCGTGCGGGACGTATCCGGTGTACGGTATCCGGTTTGCGATGGCGGTTTTGATTGCTGCTGTGTCCGGGCCGGTTTGCCCGCCTGAGACTACGGTGAAGTCTGGGTGCATCTTTTTATAGCAAATTTTATATTCAGATTTCTGATCGTGGGAACACCGGTTATCTTGAAATTTGTTCACTCGCTTTCGATGTAACGATTTTGTCGCCGGTGAGAGGTGGGTTGCTTTATGTAGGGCCTACCGGTATACTAACAGTCGATCTAGACGGCTTGAGACTGCGACCTAGACCTTTGCGTTGTTAGAGTGGCAAAATGTTGGAACGGGAACCGCGGGGCTATGCGATGTGAAGGTAGTCTATATCGATAGACTTTTCTGAGGAGAGTATGTACTGGTTGTCTCCATGAGGCCAAGGTCGTTAAATGAGGGGATGGCATTCAGACGCCGACATAGGCGAAAGGTATGTAACTCGGCTGGTGGCTCCCCCTGGAAGTGATCTGACAACGTGCATTCACTATCACCCGGGGTATATATAAACAATAATATCTGCTATTCAAAATCCATTTCTTTTAGAGGTGTATACAAAGGTGTTTAGCCCCCGACGGCGTACGTGAACGGACAGGCTCAGGAAAATAGAAATGATTATCCACCATTACTCGACAAAAAAAGGTGTGGAAAAAAACAGTATAAGAGGTGTAGATAAATATACTATGACTATAAACTCAGGCTGAGAAACGGGAACAATGAAGAGCCCCCCAAAAAGAACATCCTCCACTATTTATTTTATCCTTATATCCACCCCTCGGTACTAGGCTGGTCCAGAATGATGAAGTTCCGATGGTGGTCCGAACAAAGGAACTGAATAAAATCTCAATCACTGACTTACGCCTTTTCTTCAAAGAACGAACAGAGCAAAGAGAAAGCACGGCTAGAGTTAGCTAACAAAAACAGCTTGGGTCAGAATAGTCGAATGTGCTCAAGTCGTACCGGTGACAGCCAACCTAGAATCAACGGCGTTAGCAACATTATTCTTGCACAAAAGAAAGGTGCGATAAAATGAACATACTTCATCAAATGCTCCATGAAAGTCTGTAGCGACACATCGTCGGTGAAGATAGTTTGTGCGTTTTGGGTAGCGCCTCCGTAAGCTCCGGTGGTGTGGGTCGTCGATGGGTTCAGCTTGGACAATAAGAAACGGGCCTGAGAGCCACCGGCGTCGCAAACGATGAAACGCGGTAGAGGGAAGCGGTCTTGGATGAGTCCCTATTCGTATCACGGTGTTTTTGTTTTAGTATCAAGCTATGAAATTTTCTTTTCGAAAGGAGTCTTACCCTGGCGTCGTCCTTTGGTTTCTGCAACAATTCTTTGAAATTCTCGTATCCTTCCTGTTCTTGGTATCCTGCTTTCCTCCACTCCGCAATGGTCTCGCCATGGAAAATCAAGATGTGGAAGAATGTATCCAACAACAAGATGTGCGAGGGTTGTATACTTGTCGAGTCCAATAGAACAGGTGTCGCATCTGGTGCCTCAAAGGTATAGGAATCTAACGTCGGCTGAATCATCACCAACGAATTACTGCAATCTTCTCTATACAAAACATGTCTGTAGAAGGCAGTCTCGTCAGGAGAGTTGTTGAAAACCTGCAAAAACTGACTACGACGGAGATGGAACATGAATTGAGGATATAATGTGAAATTCTTTTCAAGACGGAAAGAAGTCGGGTCGTCTTTTCGGTATTCGGCAAAACGGGAGCAGAGCCTGATAAGCATACGATCCACCCAGCGGAGAACGTCAGGGCCGTCATCGACTTCAGCCTTGAAGACCGCTATTCTTGCCATCAAAACAGCTGCCGTCTCCTGGTCGAATGAATGGCCGATAGCCGCAGGGTCGCCGGTTGGAGCACTGACGTCTCTAGCGATCGTTGTGACACGAAGATGGTACTGGCCGGAAGAATGTTGGTAATACGTTAAAAATTGGATCAATCCCTTCTGCGGCACTTGCTGGTGGGCCGGTGGACCGGCTTGGCCTGCAACCTCAAAGTAAGTAGCTACAGTAGAAGTTGGTGTAATACCGCACAACTTCCACGAGCAGGTGTTTCCAATACCGCATTCAGTCTCGCCGACCGAGCTAGACTTCTTGTTCATCGAAATAGCGTGCCCGATCAATCCGGTAATCTTGAGCTCCTTCGTCGTCAACACTTCAAGTGAAGCGTTGAAGCCCATCTGTAGATTGTCGTTCACGTCCTTATCAAACACCTTGATGAAACTCTGCTTAAACATGGAAGAGGTGAAACTGTCAGTAAGAATCATGTGCCCTCCTGTCGAATTCGAGAGACTCTTCATTTCCAGCAGTCCGACTTGGTCGAGACATCCAGCAAATATATCAATGATGTGACCGTTATGCGCGGTTCGTTTCGCAAGACTGTCATAAAACTAGAATTCTCATTAGAAAGTCCCTTACGGCCATGATGGAATTTTCCCAGCGACTTACTTTCATTGCCTTCTTATAGTACTTGATGTTATCCCGCTCAATGTCGTGATGAGATCGAATTGGCTCTCTCAATTCAGGACCGACAACCATACCGGGACCTTCGGTTCCAGGTCCACCAGCGAATAACATGATTCTGGCGCCAGTATTCGCAAACGACGATTCCAAAAGACCGACAGCAACACTCAAAGCAACGCCGGTACATCTTAATGGACGCTTGTCATTTGCAACAGACCAAGGATCCTTCTGGAGCTGTTCGAGCACATTAGTAAGCTGGAACTCGCAAACGGCGACGGGCAGCAAGAAACGAGCTCCAGCACCCATCTGAGGTGGCGGGCGTTGACCTGGTGGCATAGGCGCCTGAGGTCGAAGACCAGGATTGATAATTCCGAGCATTTCCTGCACAGTCTTGGCGCTGTATTCCTTGGTTCCTCTGAAGACGTAGGATTTGGGGCATTCGGTGTAACCAAGTTCGTGAACTTGGGCCTGTTTCCAAGAAGGAAAAAAAGTCAACATACATTCCTATATCATTTTATATGCATCTAAAATCCATACCATTGTGCCATAGGTAATGAGGCCGACGAGAGCGGTTGGAGGGAGAAGGCTCAAGCTGAGAATGATCGAGTCCTTGAGTGCCTTCAAACTGTCCTCTTCCTGGCATGTGTCCACCACGAATAAAAAGATCGGTGGCGCCGGGGCCGGTCTCGCGAGAGCATATTCAATGGTAGAGAACTGAGGGAGCAGTTCACGAGGGTAAGAATTGTTGGAGATGTCTTTATAGTGGGGTGGGAACTGGTTGCGAGTCAAGCAGAATGGGCAGATCCATAGTTTGGCGCGTGTATCGACTTGGCTATATGATAAAAGATGTTAGAAAGCATATACATGTTACAAAATTATCGTCGATTGACTTCGAGTTGAGCATACCAATAAGGGTTCAGGACAGCTCGACATGGCTGTTTGCATGTGACAGGCTCGTACTGAACGATATAGCTGTTGTCCACCTTTTCCTTGAGAGGCGTGTATAAGACACCGATGGGAACGACTAGTCTACTAGCTTCGAGGCGAGATCCTGGGAAGATGTTCCAACTGTCCAGTAGATACGATGATGTCAGCGACGATACCGATACACCCATATATGTAGTATGTGTGTATATCACGCAGAGACGACGTGGTGGTGATACCTTAAGCGAGCGCCGTCCTGTTCTTCCTGCGCCGCCCAGACTTCTTTGATAGCTTCGATATCCATCCTGAATGCCTCCTTGAAGCTTGACTCTAAGGCGATTGTCGAATACCAGGCGATTGAAAGGTGTCTTTTGCTTGAGTCGGGGTTGTTGGTTGGGTGGGTAGCGAGGAATAGAAGAGAGAGTTCTCGGTGAGGTGGTGGTAACGAGCTGTCCGAAGACAAGTTAACTCTGAGGATATGATGTATATTGGTGTGTGTCGTTCGTGCCCTTACCAGCGATAGATATGTTTTCTCTCTCTTATTATAAAACAAGAGAACCCTTTTCTTCCTCTTCCTTCCTTGATTCAGACAGACCAGACAGACCAGACAGACCAGAAAACGGGGCAGGCTTCTTCCGATAGAAACGAGTACCGGTACAACGGTTACTGTGGGCGGCGTGGCGGGGGAACTGGTAGCACATCTTTCAAGTTGGAGCCACATAAACAACATCGTCGCCCGCAACACATGCCAACAAAAAAAATATTTTCATACTGTGGCAATATTATATTATGAGTCTCACGAAAAAGTGCGCTTGTCTAATGGTCTAATTGTGTCTCAAGTTAATGATGGCATTCATTGCGTGTATATAATGATAGATACTGAAGAGGTTGGTTTACAGCAGCAGCACAGACTGTGGTGTCTGGCAAAAGATGTGCATGTGTATTCAAAGCAACCGCCTGGAGTCTAACATCCATTTATACAATCATGTCAAAGTTGCATATATAAAACCCTGTCAACGACCGAGACCTGCTTCCATTCTTCTATATCATGCTAAACAACTATCGTGTAAACCTGTCAAAAGTCACTCTTCTAAATTTACCGTAACAATCATGTGAGGGATGTCATCTGCTTCTTGCTTCTTTATTTTCGCAACCATGGAAAGCTATGCTTCGATATCTGTACAACCGCGAATCTTTAATTTGAACCAGGCTAAGAGTCATATAAGTGTAAAACAGAGCCCCGGCCGCGTGTGCTTAACCAAACATGTCTTCTGCCTTCTGCCTCCTAGCCCCTCTACGGCCAGCTCCAGGCTCGCTGATTCGATTGAACAGGCTGTTCGCTGCTTTATCCGGCAGCAGCTCGATCCCAGCGTTCGAGTGGCCCGCTTGGCCCTTAGCCGCACCGCGAATACTGATCCCACCTCCAGCTGTACCACGTATTGAAAGTCCCGATCCTGAATCTCCCATCTCCGTATCTTCCCTTCTGTTGTTTCTTGAATTGGATCGAGGATTATCGATCCGGTCTGCCAAAGACCTAGGCTTCTCGGTCTTCTCAGGGAACAGCTCAACCGCTCCTCTTCCAGTATTACCCCTTGATCTTGCCCGATCTTTTGTCTGTCGAACGGGACTCGGCCCTCTCCTCGGCATTTCAACGGGGTCATCGATTGAAAACAACGTCCTCGGTTCATCAGTATTCGTATCTCTGCCTCTGCCGTTTCTCCCAGGGAATAGCTCCACGGTTTCGTTCTTCGTCGCCGCGGGGAACAGTGCGACATCTGTATTCTTCATCCTCTCGGGGAATAGCTCGACAGGTGAACGTGATCGTGACCGCCTACCAGTTGTGCGCCTATCCACAGCAACACCTTCGGGAAACAGTTCCATAGGTTCTCGCCGTCGGTCTTCTTCATCATATCTCGATCTGCTTCTCATCCTGCCGTCTCGGTCTCGGTCCCGTTCTGGTGATCCCGATCTGTACTTCCGTTCATCGTAATCCCGCTGTCGATATTCGCTCCTTCGCTCCCTTCTCTCCTTCTCGTGTTCCCTTCGTTTCCTCTCCTGTTGTTCAACTCTATCTTCCTCTGGATGGAACAAATAGTACCGACTTCTCTCTCGTGCTCCTCTCTACAATCCCGAAGAAACCATATTAGCATCGCCTCCCAAAACACCCCACGAAATTTTTTGTATAGCAATTGAATACTACTAACCTCCTTCTTGTCCGTCACAAAAGCCAGTCTAACGTCCAACCTAACCAACGGGTAGGCTTCACTCCTCTTCGCTTCCCTCAGCTCCCACGGCTTGCTCTTCGCTCCAAACTCGGTACTCAAAGCCGTCAGCGCGGCCAGCGCGGTATCATCGTCCTTGTACACGAGATTCAAACTTGTATCATCGATCCATTCTAGCTTGTCGATTTCTGCTCCGGAAAAGTGAGCTGCAACGAAGGCCTTGACGTCGGTGGAAGACATGTTGTCCAATCCGCGCAGGTGGACCTTATTCGGTATGAGGGTATCGGATGGTGCAGATGAGTCGACATTTTGCAGCTGCTGTCCGTCGATTGGAGTTTCTAGTGTAGTCTAGTTGATAAAACGTGCTGCCCGGTTAGCATTGCATCGGTCTTCAATAGCGCTAGGACCTCAACCCAAAAGCTCGCGAGTGACATGACCAAGACTTTTGAAAAAAGAAAAGAACAAGGAAAGCCATATTATCTAGTAGATTGAAATAAGACGAAGAGTTATTCGTACCTCCCCCATTGCCATGATTTCATCCTCATCCATCATCTCAGTATCCAAGCTGATGCTAGGAAACTCCGTCGGCGGGGCGCCAGGTGAATTCGGCCGACCCGTGTTGAACGGCTGCACAGAGATATCCATCGTCGCAGCAGCAGCCGATGTCAATTTCGATAGATTGGTAATGAAAAACGACGATTGTGATGGCAGCGGCGACCGCAAGGTTGGTGAGAATATGGGCGGTTGAAAATGATAAGACGGGCGAAAGGTTGAAGAAGATGTGTCGAATGAGATGGCCAGCATGTATACGTCCAAGTCAAGTTATGCGCGGTTTGGCCTTCCCAAATTTTTTCTTTTTTTCCCCAAACGAGAAAACGGGCTTTCTGAGCTGCGGATATTTCGTTTCGACGTGAGTGTTCAAAACCCACAACGCTAATTTTTGATAAGGAATTCTAGGAATATCGTGTGTGTGAGTCGTCTTTGTTTAAGATCATAAGGGACAAAAGATATTTATATCCAGCTAGCTAGCAAATTAATTAAGCGGTTGGTTATGCGGGGTCCCATTCAACTTGTACACATGTACGACATGGCATGCGTCCCCCTCTGGTGCCCCCGCATTATATTAATCGACACTGGCTCACCACCAGACATGCATCTATTAATCTCTTAAGATGGTTGAAATTCTGGAGAATTGACATAACTAATATCGTGTATTTTACTTTATGCATCGATACTTCCCCATCCTTTCTCATCAACCCTACATGATGCCGCATTCAATTCAAAGCTTTTGTGTCCATCATCCGGAGACCACGGAACAGTTTATGGACTCATCAAATATACCAGAACATGGATAGAGAGGAAGAAGGTGAAGCAACGCCATAAAAAAATAAACAAGCAGGAAATGACAAAACCTTGGGGAAGGTTAAACAAAAATGCAAGCGAAGATTAAAAGAAACTTACAAAGAAGTTTTCTCGTAACATAACATTAGGCGCCCAGAGTAAGTACATGAAGTGTGTAGAGGAGAGTAAAACGGTATGAGTTAGTCGGCTTCCTGGTTAGAAATAGGAGATAGTCCAAACCAGTGAGAGTATGAGTGTTGGTGGTTAGGATTGAATGAAACAATAATGGGCGAATATAATAAAAGAAACAGAGAAAGGAAAGATAAAATATGCTTTAAAGCCTGCTTGCAGACGAAATGCTCGTCTTTCGACAGCGATAAGAAGTGGAAGACGTAAATATTACCTCCAGCTGCTACCAGTGGCTCGCTCGCCGGGGGGTTTCTCGCCTCCGCGGCGGCTGTCACTTCGTCCTCCCATCTCTCCACCACCTCTTCCGCTGCTGGTGCGAGGCTCACCGCGGCCGCTGCCCGTTCGCTCACCCATGTTACCGCCGCCACGTCCTCTGTAGGCGCCTGGACGGTACTTGTTGTCGCCACCTTCCCCCTCATGTCTCTCACGTCGTTCTCCTTCTTGCCCTTCACCTCCTTCACGTCGGCGTGGTTGCCATTTGCCCTCACTGGGTTCTCCTTCACGTCTTTCACGTCGTTCTCCTTCTTGTCCTTCGCCTCCCTCACGTCGGCGTGGCTGCCACTTCTCGCTGGTTTCTCCTTCACGTCTCTCGCGTCGTTCTCCTTCTTGTCCTTCACCACCTTCGCGTCGTTGGCGTGGTTGCCATTTGCCTTCACCGCCTTCGCCGCCTTCACGTGGTGGGCGTGCTTGATACTTCCTTTCACCTCCTTCCTGTCCTTCGGTACGTGGACCTCGTCCCCAGTTGCCTACTCGTCCTTGACTAGCAGCTGCAGAAGCCTCACCTTCACCTCGTCCTTCACCTCGTCCTTCACCTCGTCCTTCACCTCGTCCTTCACGAGGTTCACGTTTCTCACGCGGCTCACGTTCTTCACGCTGTTCTCGTCCTTCACGAGGAGCACGGGCGTCACGAGCGGCAATTTCCTCTGGGGTCATGGCGACATCGGTAACGGCTGTCTGGCGGAAAGCACCGGGGCGATATTTGCCTGATTCAGGAACCGGGGCAGGAGCGGCAACCTGAGGTTGAACGGGAGCAGCAGCTTTTTCGCCATTTGCATCAGCCGAAGGCCCTTCGCCTCCTCCTGCTGCCGCGGCTTCGGCTGCTTGTTTAGCTGCCAGACGCTCTCTCCAACCTCCACCGCCTGCGACGATTGGAACTCTGGTAGGGCGGAATTCTGGGTCTGTTTTGGCAGGTTCCTCCTTTGGAGCAGCAGGTCTCTCGCGAGCTGCCATTTCAGCCTCCCTTCTTTGACGTTTTCGTTCTTCTGCACGTTCCTCGGCGATTCGTTCTCTCTCCCGTTGCATAGCGGCGGCTTCCTCTCGTTCCCTGATCACGTAGAAACGTTAGTATAAAATAACAAAAAAAAACATTTCAAATATTGTGCATACTTTCGTCTTTCTTCTTGCTCCTTGCGAGCCTCCTCCTTCTTTCTGGCTTCTTCTTCTTCCTTTGCAATCCTCTCCTCTTCTTCCTTGGCCAATCGTTCTTCTTCCTCAATTCTTCGGCGCTCTGCTTCCTCTTCCTCGCGTCTCTTTCTCTCTCTGGCTTCGCGGACTTGCTTGCGTCTCTTGTCCATTTCGACTTGGAGTTGCTGCTCTGCCTTCTTACGTCTGTTTTCAAACTCCTCGTGTCTTCTGGAACGAACATCGTCTCTGAAGCTCTCATAGATCGGAACAAGTCGACTGAGACGTTTCTTCAAGAGAACATTCTCTTCATGCTTCTGCTTGTGCTCAAGCAGGAATTGCGCAACCTTTTCGTTGTGAGCGTCCAAGTCGCACTTACGCTGTGTTTCATAGTCCTGAGGAAGGAGAGCAAGTTCCTCCTTGCGGTAAGCTCGCTCGAGATGATCAATACGCTTGCTGGTGACACGCAATTTCTCGTTCGTTTCCTTCTTCTCTTTCTCCATCATGGCAATCTTGACCTTGCGGATGAAGTTACTGTCAAGGGTAGAAACATTCTCCGGGATCTCAAGCCCGATTTCCTTGACTTGAGTGCGGAACTCTGCCTCTGTGAGACCCATAGACGTAACTTGTTTCCAGAATTCAACGACGAGAATCCTCTCACGTTCTTTCTCTTGGCGTTCGAGGTCACGCTTCTTCTTTTCTTCATCGAGACGGAGCTGTTCGGCTTCCTCGCGGTGTCTGTCTCGGAGGGCTCGCAATCTTGATTCTTCCTTTTGAAGATTGGCGGCGGCGTTTTCAGCAGCTTCCTTACGTTGTTCGATAACTTCACGGCGTTTGAGGGTATCTTCGTGCTCCTTCTTGGCTCCCACTTCAGCACGGGCGAGAGCCTCGGCCTTCTCACGATTCTTTTGCTCGACGAAGCTCGGATCAACATAGCAACAAGTGAGATAGAGAGATTTTGCAAGTCGAGAAAGCTGAGTTCGAACGATCTCTTGTGGTGTGCTCTGCAAACGTTGGACGCCCATATCCTTCTCGGCGGCATTTGTAGCACCGATCGGGAGGGACTTGGCAGAAGAAAAGACATCGGATTCAAACGTAAGTGCTCCGGAAGCGTGGTCAACGCGAATAGCGAGATCACCCTTCTTGCAACCGTTCATGATGAATTTTTCAATGGTGTTGGCCTCAATTTCGAAAGGAGCCGGGAAGGTGACGAGTTTGTAGACAAAGTCGAGTTGAACAGTATCGTAGACTTGAGAGAGCTGTTGGAAGAGACGAGTGAGGATAACCTGCTGAAGTGGGGGGACATATTTCTTCATATCCTCATCATTTCCTATTTGAGTGAGGATTGGAGCAATCTTCTTGCAGATACTGAGAGGATGGAATTCAACCTCGAGAATCGTGTAGAGCTCTCGAATCTCAGGTCGGGCACGCTTCAAAAGACCCTTGGCGAGGATATCTTTGAACAAACCGGTACGGGTGGGAGCGTTAGCGAGGCCAAGAAGGTTTGTCAATCGCGAGCTTCTAGTTCGCTTGTTTGCCTCTTCGACGTCAGTAAGACCTCCGCGGCTTCTAGCCGTGCTTATGACTGGAATGGAGAGGGCAGACAAGATGACGAAGGAGGAGACACGGGAAAACTCGGCATCATTAGTGACAGGATATTCCTTCTTGGTGACACTGCCGGCTTGGACAGCTGCAGCGCTTGATCGCAAAAGATTGTAGTATCTGTTCCAAGCAGCAGCATGGAAAAGATGGTTTTCCGAAGTTCGGAAAATGCGAGTAAGCTTCTCGTAGTAGTTGGCCATCATGATTGGCTTAGCGGGGCGCTTGCTCAAGGTGAGAAGGTTGTGGATATCTTCAATAGATCGGAAAGCCTCCTGCCAGAGCTCGAGCTCGACAGCAGCATTAAGTTGTTGAAATCGAGTATCAAGATGTCGTTGCAAAGTATCCGGGTCATTGAGGTTGATAGCATGCATCTGAGCGGAATACTTGCTGGCATTTTGAAGATGGTTTCGGAGAAGCTCACAGAGACGACGGAATTCAGTCTTGCGAGTGTACTTGAGACAGAACTGGAAGGCCTGGGAGGCAGTCTGCTGATACATTGTTTCCAAACGAGCATTGTTTCGAAGGATATCAAGAATTGTCCTGTACGTCTCCCACAAGAATTTGAGCCAAGGAGTGACGTATTTTCTATCCGTTCGATCTTTGGTTTGTTCACCAGAAACTGTTGCCATCAAGATGGATTCTGGGGTTTCGGTAGCTTCCAGATCGTCAACATTCTCGACGGTGGTTTGTTCGGCTTCCTTTTGCGCAGCAGTCACTTTGGCCTCGGATTTTTCAATGAAGATACGCAAAACCATCTGTATATATCATTAGTACATCCTAAGCTGTCTTTCACTGATAGAAAGCCATATGCTTCCTCACCTCGATGGTCTGGACCGTTGTGTTCTGGGCAATATTTTTATATTGATAGAGGCCATCTTTGGCGGTCTTTCCTTTTCTAAGGTCGACACAAAGATCGATGAAAAGAAGAATAACGGGTTCTAACGATGCAATAGGAGTATTTCTCGATCGTTTAGAGGTTATATGTTCGTGTAGGATTTGCAGAGCAGCTGGGCTCTGGTTGACCGCGATGAGCTCTTGTGCTCGCTATAACGATCAAAAAAACAAAAATATTAGCCAATTTCAACAACACATTCTCATCAATAGGAAGCTCTAGAAGCCCCCTGATGGTCCAAAATATCCTAGGGGAATAGTCATCAAAGCTCACCTTGAGCACATTCTCCGGTTTTGCGTGGGGTACTGGCGGCATGTTGGGTGGTTGTTGGCGTTCGAGTTTGAAGCTTTCGGAAGAGATGGAGATATCGTAGAGCTTTTATGTGATATCGGCGAGAGGCAGAGCTAACAATGAGGAGTCGGAGAGTTAGCCCGCTGATGATTGAGTCACGGTACTATGACGGCTGCGCCAATTAGTCCGCTGGTAAAGACTCGTTTGATGGAGGAAGATGGTGATGAGGAGAGAGAGGTTGTTCCGTCGTTGTTCGTTGTTGCTAAAATTTCTTGGGTTCAAAAAAAGCCAACAACACACCGGGCTCCACACCAAATCGCAGCGGAGCGGCAAAGCTTCACGCAGTCAGCTCGATCAAGCGTCACAACGTCAATTGCTCAAAACCTTCGAACGAGTGAAAATCGTAACAGAGGACTCCTACAATTCACTCAGACTATCGAGAAAATTCAAGGCCTGTCTATTCATCACTGTCTCTGCCTACACAAAGATCAGATGCCTATTATTTTCTACCCGTCAGCGAATGATGTCGTTGGGATGTTATAGCTCCCCTCACAACACCACCCTTTTTCTTCAAGGGCTTAGACCCAAAGTATGTCCACTTTCATGAGCCCCACAATCTTATCTTATCAATCTCGTCGTTGGTAGACAAACACGTCAACACTGCAAACATGGTTTGTTCTGAGTTTCGAACGCCTCCCAACACACTTCCCTGTTGTATTATTTTAAGTAACTTCAAATTTAAGTTCTAATTCTGGTCGCGAGTCCCAAACCTGTCGCATGTAGTCCGCGTGAGAACTCAATAAATATTTTTGATCGGTGTGTATTATGTGTCATTGCCCGTGTATGTATATATCTATAAGCGATTTCTTACATCCTTTTACTCACTTCTACATTCAAATCATTCACTGCAATCAAACATTTCGAACAAGTCCATAGCCTTGGCAATCCAAAAACATGCATGAGGAGCTACGAGCAAGCTTTGCTCGAGCAACAAACATCTTGATCGACCATGGGATAAATCTTATCGAATGGGGTGACCAAGTTCTCCAATCCTGGGGCTATCCAGCCGTCTTATCCGTGCGTTCTTCACAACCTTCAGATCCAAATATATTATGAACTTAGTTATAAATTATAAGCATGAAACATTCGAATCGGAATCAAATTAACTCGAATTTGCGAAATAGGTATACGACTATGTCATCGAAGACTCACATCTAGAAGAGGCCGCAAGCCTCTTGGAGAACCCAGACACGGGTTTCACAAGAGTCGAGCCAACTCTTGCGGCAAAATCCCAGGGCGTCCTGGCGGACGGGGGTGCCATTTTGTTAGCAAATTTGATAAAAAAACATTCCCACACGCATCCATCTGGTCCCAGAATCGCTAGTATACCTTTCCAGTCATGATGCAGAACATGTTCACTCGCCCTTCGATCCTAGCCATGGGGTATTCCGACCAAAGTTGCCACAGCACTGCATCTCGTTGGTGAAATGTATGGCGGACTATGCTGTGGACTCGGTGGATAGGCTTCCAGCAAGTCACAATCTTGGAGTTCTTCTTGTAACGGCTGTCTACAAGTACCCAAATCCTGGTGGGAAGATGTTCGCTCCAGAAGAGGAAGACGAATCGGAGGAAGAGTTTCTTGCCCGGCAGCATGCGGCAATACGAGAGGTTGAAGGATGGGATTTAGCAGAGAAAGACGAACCATACAGATCAAAGCTCATCAAATATATGCTTACAAATTCCATCGATTAAAGATAAAATATACAGTACAGTTTGAAGATTTTGTGGGTTTCATTTACCAAAGTAGACTTTTGTAATACTTCACCACCGCGTAATATCATTTTTCAGCTCTGTAACTACAATATCCTCAAAGTAATTTTTTCAATAAATCGGCAGCAAGCTTGCACACCGAGCTCAATTTTTGAAATTCTGCCGTGTACTTTTCACGGCGATCATTTTCCATGTCTTCGAACGAAATCTTTTCATCGTTCTCCGCCAACCATCCCAACAAAAATAGGATATCTCGGAGGTCTTGTTCAGCTTTAACCCGAGATCTCGGTCTCGTGGACTCGGACATCCAACGCCCTACTTTCATGCAAACCAAGACCGATGGGTGAACAACAGTCACTATTTACTTTAGTCACCTTTCTTTAATAGTTCTTGAGTAGTTCATATTGCTCACCATCATTAGCCGTGAGGGAACGTGTGAAGGACAGATCTGGCATCCGCAGGGTCGCGTTTTCTCCGTCCTTGGGCAGCTCTACAGGCACGGCAGCTCCATTCTCCTGTTCAAAAATGCACAAAGCCATTATCAACTGTCTACCAAGGATCATACTTGATAACATTGTAAATGTGGGGGTACTGTGAATTATAATATGTAAAATGAAGTACGGAAATGCTCACAGTCTCATACACAAAACTCAAACCGTGCGAGTCTGGCTGCGAGAATTTTGTACTGTTTTTTAGAAGAATCTCTCGGACTTCCATACCAGGGAAGAGACCAGAACATCTACATACTTTATATTTACAGAATTTAACACAAGAGTACTGTTTCCAAATATGGTTGGACAAGGATATAATACTAACTTTTGTAGTTCGCTCGTGGCCCAAAGCATTAGTTGCAGCCCCACCGATGACGGCGTGAGAAACCCCAACTTGTTTCAAGATTCTAGAGACTTCCGAGGCTGCTTCAACAATATCCTCCTCTGTGAACATTCTTATGTATTTGATTACTAGTAAACTTGGGTGAAACGGGTCAAAGTGAATGGTGATGTATTTGTTCTTGCGAAATTTGAGATATCGTGATTTACGTCACAAGTTTGGAAGTTTAATTACGAGACTTAAAAGATATTATATATTGTATATCGCGACGACCCGGGACTACATCGTGAAGTCATGAGTGTACCTATATAAATCGGATTCTTAGTAGTTGGCCGTAGCAGGCCCCGACGACATCTGTTGCATTGTACAGGTGTATGCGTTGCCTCGATATCGATCTTTAACAAATCCACCAGCCTGATTGCACAAAATATTTTATAAATTCACAACTATGAATCGGATCCGAGATGACACCATGGTAACGGCTTCGCGGGCCTCGCGATTCCGCATTCTTGAGCATCGATGTGGCCTTCAGCCTCTATTTCACACAGGCGTCTATGGCTATATGGTGTGGCTTGCCTTCTCTACCAGACGATATTGATATTAAAGAATGCGACGCAACGATTCCATTTCTCCAGTTGAAGTTGGCTGTATCTAATCAGCTAAGGTCTACGTGCGCTTATGTATCACGATAGCTAGATATTATAACCTCCGTAAATCTCTCCGTTATCGCATTCTTTGCGTCGATTCCCGTTGTATACACGCACGTAGCCCTCGTGTTTAATACCATAGCAGTCCTCTCTTTAGCTTCCCTTAAGACTTGGCTCGTCCCAATATACTTGATCAACATTTTCGTCAAGCTTCTAAGCATTTTATACTATGCGATTTGAATTTCAACCTATAGTCGAGTCTATCTAGACTTTCATAAAATAAAATAAAAACCGCCCTATAACAAATCCAGTTAGGTAATGTGCACGTAAGCAGGCGCCTAGCCAACTTAAATTACATGAATAAAATATATCGATATAGAAAGTTCAAAAAGAAAAGCTCCAGAGCCCGAACTATAAGACTATTACCAACTCCAAAAGCTCGTTAAAGCTAACACTCTCCTACAACAGTCTATATTCTCCCTAGGCCCTGCTCCCTAAATTTGGAAAGATTTGGTTTCGAGAGCAGTCGGACCTCAAGGAGGCTAATGCCACCGTACATAATGACCTTTTGCATGCTGAAAAGACCGGAAGTTCGCAGGCCTTCCGAGAAAATAACCTGCTTTCAAGCAACAACGATAATATAGTCCACCGGATGGAGAAACTAGACAGCTGCCCCGTGCCAATGATCTTTTGAACAAGCTACAGCTACCTAAGCAAGTAATTATAAACATATATCGAAGGTTGAAGGGTGCTTGCTTCTTGCTGCAGCTGTCTGTATCATATAAATATTATATTATTTTAAACCTCAACAGCACCAAACCACCAAACTGAATGCAGAAATGTTTCAGAGTCCCGCTGTCTCTATGAAATACGTATATCATTTAAGATTTTGCCGGCATCTACTCAGCTTTGCGATCTCGTAAAATATCCTAAACGCGAGCATCGCGCATTTCATGCGAGTAATGTACCCTCTCGCGTATTCAATTCGTTTGTGTTGGAAGAGACCTGTGTGCTGCGCAATGAAGCACTTGAGTATTTTGTCAAGCGCAAAGCTTCGAAGCCCCTTGCTCCCAAATGCTATAATTTATCACAAGAGACAGCGCAATCAACAATCGCATCGATGAGTACATGCTAGTGTGTTTGCCTTTCATTGTAGACGGTAGTCGTGTCTCCTTTTAGCTTATCTACCCCATAGGCGCTGCATGCAGCAGATCAAAGGAGGCTTACGGACCAACATCACGCCAGAGAGACATCTTGATATCGTCGACAGCTCTCCCCTTTAAAGATTCCTAAATACAACACGAACAACCGTTTAATTTTCCAAAATTAATTGGCAGAATATTCGGATGCGCATGTTCTTTTATTTCATTTTCCATAAGAAGCAAGGAGCCATGCGTGCAAGCACGAGCCAAACCCTTCATCCTGGTGATATTATGAAGCATCCTTGACAGGTAGTCAAGGCTGAATGTGCGAATCACAGTGCGCCGTTATTCGTGCGCTCAGACACGGACATGGAAGTGCCAGTGAACAAGCCGGGCCCAAGGATCGGGTCCCAACGTTAGCGCATGTAGATCTTATCTGGGGTGCAAGGTGTGGGAGTGTTTTGGTCGTGTTTCCGCTTGGTGCGCAAAAAGCCCCTTTATGACTTGAGTCCCAAAAACCGGGTGCAAGTCCTACCAAGGTGATGAGGACGAGGTAAAAGGGGTGAAAAGGGAGTGAGAGCCATCCGGATTAGCCCCGGCGTCTGGGACTTTCAGCTGCTTTTTAATCTCGGTAGCCAGTCCCCTGTTTGACCTCCGGTTCTAGTTAGTTTGATAGTAGTATAATAATGAACTGATTACGACTGTTCTTGATTGATTATTGTTAACAAGCATTGCGATTAGAGACCTGGATTGGATTCTTCAATCGAAAGTTCCTCCGCCTCCACTATTTCCTTCTCTTTCCCCTTTCGATTCTCCACCGAATAAACATTTTTTTTCTTCTCAGGGACCGTTGAGAACTGGCCGTTGACGAAAGGTACAATAATCAGATATATCATCTTGATCATCTCGGAGATATATTATTATTATTATTATTATATATCCCCTCTTCTCCTCAATCGCACAATCGAGCATCGCACAAAAGATCGAATAGGAGGTCGTCCAGCCAGCCAAAAGGGAAAGAATCAAACAGGCGCCCTCGTTTCCTTCGTTCAGTTCGCTTGTGTTGTGAATAATAATTGCCTCGCTCCCTCCTTCCGCACAGCAACAATAATAATAATTCCCACACTCCCGGTCCTCCAAATCAAATCAACATCGTCCTATCCATCCATCTCACTTCCTCCTTCTTCCATCGCCCAATCTTCTCTCTTCTTTTCACATCTCTCATCTCATCTCCCCACCATCGCCAGCCTCTCTGCAATACCGTCACTCCATCAAAGGCACACTTTTTTTTCTCGCTCGCGTCCTTCAACCCTCTTCGTCCTCGACCCTTTCGCGAAAGCAACTCACCCCGACGACATGGCTGTTCACAACCAAGGCGGCGCCCGAGAGCCGGCTAGGGAGAAGAAGGGGTCGATGCAAGAACTTAAACTCCGACGACTGACAGAGTTAAACGCTCGTCTACGGGAAGATCTCGAGAGACCGAGGGTCAAGGTTAGCGAGGCGTGTCAATCGTACGTAGAGAACCTCCGACGTCCCATCACCCTAGCTTTCCCGTTTCCCGCGACCCTTTTGGCATCGCCGGAAAACATAGCCTCCTTAAACTAACTCGCCTTTTCCTTTGGCTGCAGAATGATCAACTACACAAAAACCACGAAGGATTTCATGGTACCGGCTACCTGGGGACCCGTAAGTTTTTATCCCTTTCATGTTTTCTACCCATCGCGACACGCATCTTTCACGCTATATCTTCCTCCATCGCGATTTTCGCGCAACGTATCATTTTTCCGAGCCTTCCAAAACTAACGAGCCATCGCAACCTGCAGATTGGAAAAGGAGAAGACCCATATGCCCCGGCAAACCCGAATCCTTGCTGTGTAATCATGTGAAACACGCCCTTTTACGTCGACGACCTCTTCCCTTTTTATTATCTTTTCCCTACTTGTATAAACTATTTCTACAAAAATCCCTATAAAGTTCCGAATCGCCTGCTCTTCAGATGCGGTCCTTCCGATATGGCGAACCGTCAGCCCCGGAATCCGTGATTTCGGTACCCTTGCAACATCCACAACTCCCGAACCGAGCCTCCTCAACCTCCACCTTCAACATCCCCTCCAACAAAATTATGGTCATCATAGCCTTCTGAATTTAATGTTTTCCTTTCCGACAAAAAGACAAACCACAAGCGATGATGATTTAAAGTACTGGACGTTCTCATGCTCTTTTCCTTTTCAAGGTCACTCCTGGTCGCAACGATACCAAAATCTATCTACACGGGAACAAAAAGTATAACAGTGGACTACGAAATAAACCTTTTTCTATATTCCCTCGAATCCATATACTATTGCTTATTAATTTTCGACGGCTTTTCGCTAGCGTCTCATTCTCTCCCGCGTCTCTTTTCCTTGCGCGTCTAACATTTCTGCTGTCTCTTTTTTTCCCTTTCCTCGGTGTCTTGCGGGTGTCAGTGGTCTTTCCCATCTTGTACCTGTCCCTTTTTTGTCTTCACCTCGAGTTAGTTTATATCTAGGACAAGTTAATCAAATGGAAAAAAAATTCAAAGAAAAATTCATGGTATCCTTATTCTAGGTTCCACGGGATAGTCTTGTTACTTGTATCAATATCTAGCTTACAGTCTAGAACTTTTCTAAGGTCGTCTAACATTTCGCACCCACGCTTATACCCGTTACCTCCTACCTCAGCCCAGCCATCATATGAACACGTGCGCCAATGAGTTTATATTCGCCGCAGGCTACTCTAGTTTCTCTTTTAGTCTGGTCCAAAACCCACAAAGCCTACTTCTAATCTAGCTTTTGTACTCCAAAGCTGTGATGCTTGAACAGGAGACCGTATCGCGCGACATTTTCCGTTTGCAATGCACATATAGAAGAGGAAGCTGACATGTCGACATTTCAATACTGTACAAGTGCGCTACCTTGAACAACTCTCACGACCAATGGAAAGCCGCAAATCGGGAGGATTCTATCAAAGTTGACAGCTTAGATCTACTTGGCCACATATATATTTATAAGATTAACGATATCAAATATTCTAATAACATCCGTCGCCCATGGACCCTTCCCCCACCATCTCCTCAAAACCTTAATACGATACGTACAGCGGTCACCATGCACATCGCTACCGTCTACCTGGGCTGGCTGTCCATCCACCGGAGGGGGAGGGTTGCATATCGGGCTATGTCATATCGGGAGCACCTTCCCGATTCCACCGATGGCTGAACCATCCTCGACTGTGCGTGCAGAATTCGGGGAGGAGTGCCCCTTCACCCCTGCTAACATGAACAATACCAAAGAGAGAGCTGAGAAAAGTAGGGAACTTTTTTTCTTCCCAAATCTTCTTTTCTTCTCTGAGCTCTAGGTTTTCCTTGATCTGGATCTGGAGATATTTTCCTTTGACGTTTGTAGCACCTTAAAATGCAGGATTCAAATGACTTTTGCGAGATGTAACGGGTATATAGCATTTTAAATCTCGATCCATTTCTTTTAAAACTACATTGAAATATCGCAAAGTGAATTCGTGAAAACTCCATGACACAAATGAAGACTGCTTCTTCCAAATATGATCTCGAAGGTGATGATCGTTCCTTGAGTTTCGAGAAAAACCAGGATCGCAAAGTCAGCTATAACACGTACTGTGGGAGCTCGTTCGTTTCAAATGCCAAGTAATATCAACCAAAGCCTCACACCTGTTGAAGACACAAGACTAGGGTTCAAGCGTCTACGGCACTGTTACACACATCTACACACAAACTTCTTCATATTCCTAAACGAGGTCAACGTTCCCGAATCCTTCCCAACCTTTGAATCTGCGAACCCTAAAACAGTTTCGCAATTATGATATCTCACATTTCATTCATCCATCAACAAACGTAGCGAAGTTTCCGTAGCCGTCCGGACAAATCCACCTACCTTCCCTTCCCGTTTATAATTTATCCTCCCGAATATTCTAGCTTCCTCGAGGCGATGAAGGAGCAGAATGTAAGCGAGCTCCGTCAACGAACGGGTCTTCCGTCATGTCATGTCATGTCTCAATTGAGAGGGGTTTGACGGGTTCAAGAATCGGGTTAGTGGTGTGGATTTCTGCTTCTTTTTCCTTATTCTTACGGACTGCGCTCGCGCTCGCCGCGGGAGGTTGTTTCCGTATGTACAATGCTCGGTTTGGTTTGGTCTACTGCTGATGATGCATCCCCGAGAGACATTTCAGCGGGTTGCATGTAGACTTTAAAGCTTTACATGCAAATGGTGAGGTTGGTGGGTTGGGAGGATTAACTTTAATCTGACATTTTAGGAACGATGAGATGGAGAGTGGTTGCTCGAAAGAAGTTGATGTTCTGTGACGAAGTTGATTTTCAGGTGGCGCGATAAGGTTAGATGGGTGTGTCTTGGGCGTTTCTTCCGTTCACTGATCTAGGGATTCTCGAATGATTGAGATCATAGAATCTAGTAGTACGTATTACGGGATACAAATGCTTATATTGAAATCATATATCGAGATCGACTGATACTTCGTGCGTAGCAGATGGTTTACGATCGAGACAAATTGATATCGTCAAGTTAATACAGGAGACTTGCAGGGAGTAAGCTAAACCATCCCCATCTTGATCTCTCTCGATCCATTGTAATCTGTTGCAGGAACAGATTGTCAAGACATCAGAATTTGAACCAAAGTCAAAGTACCTGAAAAGTACAGTTTCGTTAGAGCTATAAAATATCAGCCTGAACTGTTACACAATCGACATGCTGTCACTTTCTAAGACATATAACATTCGAACCTCTCTAGAATTTGAGATGTGACTATCTGGAATGAAATTTAGGTAGACGCTACGTCGATAGATAGATATACCAAAGGCTGCCACGAAACCCCAAAACGAAGACGGAACAAAATTCGAAGTACGGTGACACAAACGGATAAGCTTTTTTTTAGCCTTCTCTTCCTAAACGAGGAGATTAGGACGTTCTAGACTTCAGAAAAGAACAGTTTTGTATTAGAAAGTATAGGTGCTAATTTATAATATTTAATGATATGTACTAAACAGACTAAATTATTATCGTGCATATCTCAACCACAAGCCGACTTCGGAGAGCTCGCGAGAGAGGAATGTTGAAAATATTTCCATTCTGTGTTGCACATCTGCATGTTGTATTTCTCCCCTGCCCTTCCTTGTCACTATCATTCGGACTCTACATGCATATTATAGATATATATTAGTTTCCTCCTGACTAAGAGGGGCGACTGTAAAACAACAAGGAATCCTGTTAACATGTTTCGTCGCCGGATCCGGTCATTTTTTGGTTCCTAGTGGTTCTAGCGTTTGTGCTTTGTACTCAAAACGTTAACGTGGGATAAGAAGAGCTGGAGAAAGACATATCGATGAGATACAAGACGGCACGCAGGCGAGATGTAAAGATAACTGAGAAAAGAAAGGCCCCTTGCAAAATTCCACTGTTGGTGAAGTCCCTGGAATTCTGTCGAGAACTCGGGACTAACGTTCCGAACGGGCCTACGGGACACATTAGTCAAACGGGACAGCGATTCCACACCAAAACCTAAGGGTCCGCCCTTGGTTTCTGATTTTTAAAAATCTACCAAAAAAAAAAAGTAATTTTTATTTTAAAAAATAATAAAAAATATGTCAAAAATCATAAACGTATAATTTCAAATTGATATTAATTTGAATTTTTAATAATAGATTTTCATCAAATAATATGCATCTAAAAATCTCACATACAAAATTTTGTGTTTTCTGTATGGTAAATAGCATGCTATAAGCCTATAACTCAATAATTTGATGAAAACTTATTATTAATAACTAAAATTAATATCAAATAAAATCTATACATTTGCAAACTTTGGTGTAATTTTTATTAATTTTTAAATAGAAACTGGAAAAGATATATAGTAATTGATATCACTTACTTTTGTCGATTTTTGGTGTGTTTTGGGTGTCCCGTTTGACTGGTTTGTCCCGCAGGCCCGTTCGGAACGTTATCTATCGTGACTTCCTCCTGAACCGGCTTAGCCGTTCCATCAGCCTGCCGGTGAGGGTTTGCCCCGCGCATTTGGTTTTATATCTGCCTGCTAGCCAGGTACCTTATGACTGCGAGTAGCCAGTGGAGATACATGGGCACCTACAGGTCTGCCGACGTCCATGCATTATTCATGCATCGGAATGCAAACCCTTGAACGCCTTTGCGCTTCCCCGAGCCATCAAAGCTGGGTTTGTTTTAAAAATTTTTCGTAATCGTTCCTTTCTTTCCTTTTCCACTTACTTCTTGACTTCTTTTTGCTTACAAAAGTCCCGATTGATGTTATAAGCTTCACGGTCGTCGACGGATGATTTTGTGTAGCCTTGGCCGAGCTAGATTTTTCTCCCAAAAAGTTGAAAATTTGGACAGGGTTCTGGTTAATATTGGTCCGTGCGGCCGTACAAGAGCGCTCTGGTTTATAACAAAAACTCAAATCCATGGGGGTCGAACATCTTTCCTGCATCTCGTACTTTCCGCGAAGGTACATTTCTTGCATGTACATATGAGGATATCTGTATTAACTTTGAATCCTAGAATTAAGGACCTGAGTCTCTAATATTATACGCCTTGGAAATGCTAATCTGGACGCTCTAGGAAGTATTAAAAATATATATCATCATCGTGCGTTGACATGTTGATGATTAACCAATTGAAGGCAATGGTAGGATTTATCTCGATAATCTCCAATCCAGATTAATCCTTATTCCGATACGCGATTCGCTCGCCAAAGAGAAAAAGAAGCCCTTGGGAATCAAAAGGTCAAAAGTGCAGGGAGTCAAAAAATGAAAAAATGAAAAAAACCTCAATGGCCAGACACCCTCATTTGACCATCCTAGCTTTCTACTGGTAGACGAACCGACGGGTGTTCATCTCGACAACAGCCGATGCACATATTGAACCAAGATTAAGGGCGACCCCCAAGAAAATATTTCTCGCAAAATACCCATCTGCTCGAAAAGCTTCAACGCGGGAAAAACCGAAAAAGAAAGGAAAATAAAAAAAGTTGTAAGTCTTCCTGTCCTTTTGTGAGCTTTGTACCCTTGAAATCAAGGCATTGCTCGCCTTCCCCGGCTCAATCCATCATGCATGATGCAGCCAGAAAAAGGAAGAAGAAAAAACTTACAAGTCCATGTGATCAATCGCTACCAACATGAGAAAATACAGTGCATGTAACCTCAAAATCTCGTCGTCAAGCAAATGTCCACACATGTTCCTTTCACTCATCTCACAAAAGGAAAACGGTACTTTAGATGAACTCGGATTACGACTCGTTCGACTAAAGATGAGAAGGAACTAGCTAGCTTTATCCAGGAGCTCCAAATCATCAAGGGCTCAAACGTTCGCCACTAAGGGTTCTGGTTTGGAATCATCTTGAATATTAGCTGGGAGACCCTGGTAAAATATCATGGAAGCAGCGCAATCTCGAGCCTGCCCATGTCCCTTGTCCTAAGAACCTCGTTTATGCGAGAGTCCCGAATGGCTAGGAGCTGTCGAACGTCAATGGATCGAATGGCTTGGATTTTGGAGAATCTGGTATGCAGATGCGAACAAACCAGAGCTCCTTTTCCATTGGCTGCGATCCAACGTCAGGTCTTGGGGACCATACCGGAACTAGATCTGGTGGAAACGGCTTTGGACTTGAGGTGCTCTAAAGCTTTGAATTCTGTTCCTCGAAGATAACCAATAGAGGAGAATATCCTTGATATCGTCCGCCTCAAAAGAGGAGATCTCCAGTCGATGATAATGCAACGCTTAGCGGCCGTAGACGAGCTCGATACCAAGCCTTTGGCGACAGGCTTTGCTGGCAATCAAAACGAGGAAGATGCATAGCTTCCGTGAATATTTTTTACTGAAAGATCTTGTGGAGGAGCCGCGATTCACCGATGCGTCGCGAGGCGGAGGGCGTACGTGGATGTACCAGCTAAGCGCTCTCGAGCTTAGCTTGGGTAGCTAAGCTACCACTCGAATATATTAATAGCTTCGTGATAAGCTCAGAGAAAATGAAATGCACGCATCTCGGATGAAATTAACAAAACGATACATTCAATGGATCGCAGATGATATTTTGGAGATGGCGACGAATGTTGAAATGGTGTCGGTGGCAATGACATCAATCGGAGGGGGTGGCCTCTTTGTCTCATCCGTTTGTGCTTTTTTCATCTTATCTTTCGCAACATTTTTAATTTTGATGATATATTCCTATTATGAAACTGGTACCGCCGCCCCTCCTCGAAGGAAGGAAAAAATTTTCGAGGTCACCTGAAGTGATTTTCCGGTTGTCATAATACTAATCAGGAACAACATGTTGTTTTCGATGGGTGATGCTACGCAGAGATGAGTAACCGTAGATACCTCAACCTTTTGTTAAAAATAAAAATATTTTAAAATGCAGAAGAAATGCGCACGTTATGGCGGGGCTGATATGGAAATTTCGAAGCATGGTTTTCTCATGTGATCGAGAAGCATCAATTCTGTCAATGCATTGTCGTGCTCGGGTCGACACGCTAAAATCCTTAAATTAAACGCTTGGCTGTTGGTAGCTATTATGAGTGGCTAGTGAATCTCGATGTTCCTTTTCGAATTTGTATCTGAGCTTCACGCTTCAAGTTTACTGCGAAGGCAATGTAAGTGGATTTTTCGCTTCGTCATGCAGGATTTGGACCGTTGACCCATTCCATTCTGTCCAATCTGCTGTTACGAATATGGAGTTGATGGGTGAGCCAGCTTGGGATCCCCAAAAAGCGCGCAATTCAAAAGGCAAAAGATGCGATAATAGCGCTGTTATAATTCTGGAATGCAAAATGTAGAATCTGACCGATAAAAGTGGAGCCATTCCCTTTGCTTGTGGGTACCTTCGCGAAAGGCCGACAGTCGCATGATACATGTTGAGAGACATTCATTACCCATCTAGATTCTTAAAATATATCATCAAAAGTCACGGCAAATTTTCGCGCATTCCATAAAAGGAGCGAGTAAGCTTGAACCCCAAAGTAAGAGCCCAAGCCCAGTGCGATGTTTCTCGCTAGGGTCGACATCGCGGATGAAGGCGGGACATTTTGGTGGACATCGTTCGTTCAAAATTAGAATGTGATGGGTCTCCACGGTTCCGGAAAATGGGACCAGTGCAAGTGTGAGAGCTATCGAAGGAACTTAGAATAATATATCCAGCGTTGGCAGAGGCTGAGGACGCCCCTAACCAAACTAACAGGTCTTTGACACCCTGTCAAGATATTACCTAAACCCGATTGCGAAGTATCTGGAGCTGGGGGGCACCGCTCTCGACGATGGCTTAGGGAAAAAAAAAAAAAACAATTTCCCCGCACGAATTTGTAACTAATTGTAGATCGAAGAAGGGTCTTGAGATACATCTCCTATTAATTCAAGGAGGGGGATCTTGGACCACCGTAGATCGTGGCATCGATGTGGGATAGCTTCGTCTCCTGTGCTCCCTTCTGTGACATCGACAGGCGTCTAGCTCCGACGAGCAATCATAATTTCTCCTCGAGGCTGCCATCTTGGCTATATTATCAATTTTCGAGAGCGGTACACTTGGGTACCTTTTGGAATAAGAAGAAAGTGAATATTAGAGGTCCGGGCTGGAATTGGACTAGTTTGATGAGGGAGATGGGATGAGACAGCCAAACAGATAAGGAATCCAAGAGACAGAGGAAAGAATGCAAAAAAGTTTCTATGGAGCTCTTCATTTTTTGGATTGATGTTAGTGCCATCGAGACTCAAGGACCTTCTCCACATGGCAAAAGGGAAATGGGTATTCTTCCCTGCGTATTGCGACGCATTGGAAGGGTGTGGGGACAAGGAGCATCTCCGATTCGCGTCAGACGATACTTGAGAAAACGAGTGAAGGTTTCAATGTGGGCTTAAACTTTCTTCTACCCGAAGATCAGCCTCATTTTGAATAGAGGCGGAATTGAAATGGAAAACTCCACCATAATTATACTCGTGATCCTCTAGCACGATAAGAAGGTCGGCCAATATCGGGTTCCCGAAAGGCGTCGACAATGACCTTCTTTGTTTGCAAGACCGCCCCTCCATTCGAAATATTGATCCCGTGAGTGGATTTGGCGATTTCATCCAATGGCCTGGTACTTGGATAAACTGTTTGGGAACCTTTTACGATATTTCTCGGGTGGGGCTGGAATGAAGAGTTCGGGGGCTATCCATGTGTTAGAGAATAGGTATCACATTCCGGTAAAAACCGTGGTGGAAATATTTTTTATGCTTCACAGACAGCATCTTTCATTCCATGATGATATACTCAGGGACAGAAAAAATACTTCCGGACTTTCTCAAGATATGACTAGAAGGAGCATAGAACTCGTTCCTGAAGCTCATTGTGATGGAACTTGAGCTCTCCCTGTCGTCTGTGCGAAATGACCGTCATAGCAGTAGATCCTGAAGCTCAAAGGCCAAGGCTTGATATTTAATATCTGAGTGTATTTGGAAACCCGGTGCTGCATATTTTTCACTCTGGGAGATCTTTGTCGCGCATCTGGATACCCCCGTCTCCTGTTTGTACTCTGGTACCTCCAAGCTCTGATAAGTACCAGGCTGTTGTGATGGGGTTGTGTAAATGGAAGGAGGCACAGCTAGCTTTCCCTGGCCCCGTCATGTCGACATTGCCGGTACCAAATACCTTCTGGACTCACAACAGGAGGAACTGATGAGCATACCAAGCTTGAAAATCGGGTATATAATGTTTGAGAGGATACATAAAGATAGCCGCATCCGGAGTTCTGCAGGTCTTAAGATCTTTGAGGAATCATCATATTCCTTCGCCTCTGGAGATGCTAGCGACGATGTTCTCCCTTCGGGCCAGCAGCATTTTGAATTCTTGCGAAGGTTGAAGCGAGAGTATCATAATGACATTCGGAGAGATATAGGTTTCTATTCGGGTGACATACATTCACCAGCCTGTTCCGTTCCGTCTCAGGTAAAGAGGCGTGGAAGCCCAATGCAGGAAGGAGAAAGGCTAAGCTCTGCCGGGCCATTACATTATTCACAGAATAGTCGTGGGTTAGCTATCTCCTTTCCCTTCGCTTTTCGTTTGAGAAACAAGCTGCTTGGGCACCAACCGGGCGAGTAGATTGACCCATGCCCGTGTGTCCCACCCTCACCCACACATCGCGCCAAACAAGACATGCCCCTCCACATACCTTATTCGCTACTCTGCTGCAGTTCCTCTGGTACATTTGCAGAGGTCCTCCCAGCCCAAGCTCTTATCCTGGTTGGTGTGAGAATCTAGATGATATAATTGCAAGAAAAGACCATCTCGAGCCGACGAAGAAAGAGCGGTGCTCCTTCCGTTTTGTCGTTTGGTAGATTTTTCCAGTTTGTAAACACTTTGCTTGTTTCAAATCTCGAATATCAACCTCGAGTTATCCTCTTACTTTCCATCTCTTCACTTATCATTGCCCGGTGAAATTTTCTGGGGACTTTTTAACAACTTCAAAGGAAAAAAACTAACGCAAGCCGAAACTCAGGAAACTTGACTTTGGAGGCAAGCATGGGCAATTTAACTTGGCTGCAGAAGCGAACCACCTTCCTCTTTATTCAACTCGGGCACCAATCACGACTTGAGAATCGGCATTATCAGTTAGCACTTCTTTTCAGTTTATTTCTTATTATCCGTGGACCCTCACCATCATCTATATCACAACAAGCTTTCTCGGATACATCTTGCTGGGGGTTCACGAAAGCGACAAGACCGACGAACCAGGAAGTACAACAGAGATTAATAGATACTCACCTTCACTTCAGTACCCGAAGGAGACAATTCTGTACCCCAATACTCCTGCAGCAGGGAAATATACACAGCATCTCGAAAGCAACATCTAGGCGTCTTAGTTAGATTGCGAAGAAGCTAAGGACGTTATAGTGCACTTGCATTTTGCACTTTGCTACCATTCTGTTATATTTTCGCTTCCTGTTTGGTTTCGAGGTACTTGGTGGCCCCGTCTTTCTTCCTTTCTTTTTTTGCCTTGGACAAGGTCTGCAGGGTCCGGCATATTTTGATTCCCTTGACTTGACGCTTGCTTGCTCGTAGCTGCACCTTGTCATCGTCGCTTCTTTTCCTTGGAGCTTGCCTTTGCTTGTTCTGGCCTCGTTTCCTGGCATCCCTCTTCTCTCTTAATCTGTTGCATCCCTCCATCTCTTCTGTCCATCCCTCCTTTTTTCCTCCTCCCAACCGTCCCTCTTGAAATCCTCCTGCCCCTCAGGATTTCCATAAGATCTCGAGATCTTTCAGATCCTAGGATCTTATTGTTTCTCGAGAGAAGGAAAACCTCTTGCAAGGTTTTCAGTCCACGGGTGCCATCCTATATCCCGTGGGCTGTTTTCTCCGCCTCCGGATCTTCTTTTTTTTCTTCTTTCTTCATCTTATATTTATCGGGTTTTGACGACATTTTCTCTTCCTCTTGGTTTTTTTTAGATTACTTTTTTATTTAGTCTTCTTTTTGTTTTGTCTGATATAATTTTTTTTTTCTTTCTTGGGAGCAAGGGAGGCCTTACTCGTTAGGGCATTGGTTCTTCCTCCTGACCGTATCATAACACTTTCTGGTCGGGTACCCGTCCGTACCCTCTCATCTACGGCAGTGATATTTTCTGCCGTATCGTCGTCATACTCGCTAGGTTAGTGTGAAGTGTGAAGACTTGTCTCTGGAAGAAAAAGTGGGTGCGCCATCATTTCGAATCTCTCCATTCCCCCATCTCTGGTTAGCTCTGTTCGCACCCCCAAAAAAAAGCACAGCCAGGCCGGCTAGCCTTGTTTGATTTCGAGCCACTGCAGTTCGTTCGTAATATTGCGGGCGGGCGACCCTGACCGAGCTCAAGAACGAAAAGTTATTGCAGCGGGCTTGAAACACTGGGCCGTGTGAGTGGTGTTTAAGGCTGGTCGTCGGCCATACCGTCACTTTGAATCAGCCCGATGTCTGTTCCTTCTCCCCCTTTCAGCAAGAAAGATAGGATCGAATAGACGACTGTCTTGGTCGTCCCTTCGGCGTCGTTTTTTATTTCTATCTTTTTTTATTTAGAGGGGTCGGTTGTGGTTGTGGTTGTGGTTGTGGTCGTCGCCTTTGTCAGCTGCTGTCAGATTGGTTAGTCTGTCAACTGTCTTCAGCTGCCACACGCACACTCCTTCTCCCCGTCCCGTCCTCTTCGCATCAATCATCAATCATCAATCAACATCATCACACCCCACAATCACATCCTCATCTCCTCCTCATCACTCGACTTCGGAGACGAGCAGGTTCCTTAAGTAATACGATCCTCCATTCCTATCATTCGCATCTTACATACCCCGGTCCTTGTCTGCCGTTTGTCATTTTTCGCAATATAATTTCGAACCACCAGGGCGCAGCAACAGCATCAGCGGCCGTTGAAACTAAACGCTTTATAACTAGCTGCTGCCCTTGGAGGCGAACGAAGTCTTCATTGCGTCCAAGCAACTTCAACAGTAGCGACACCACTCCTCCTGAACGGCGGCTGTGGGACACTACTATTGTTTGGTTTAGTTTTCCGCGAAGACCGGACCGTATTTGACGGGAGGTACATACACACACACACACATTGCATATATCAACATCATTTTAATTTAATACACCGTCGATTCAAAGTCTCCTATTCCCTCGCATGTGCATTTTTTATATCTGTTCGAGACTAGTGCTAGTGGTCTCAGGATGAGATTAATCTTGTTGCTGCTGCCTCCTTGCCGGTCGTCTGTTGTTGTTTCTCTTGAGCCATGACAATCAATAATAATAACAACAGGAGCCTCTCCCATGATACCCTTTCTTCGTCATTCACTTTTAGACTTTTCAGCTGGGCCTCTTTTGATAAACTTAACAACAATCGCAAATATATATACTAACCGTCTCCGCAAATAGTCTCCTCCTTCTTCTCGGCATCTCTCTTTTCGTCGGAATTAGCTTTTCGACGACCTTCCGTTCCAATCAGACACTTTTTTGCCGGATCCTTACGAATAACATCCCGGATGCATCGTTAAAATGGATCGAGAGGACGGGTAAGCGCCTTGCAACTATGCGGCGGATATTTGCATGACTATTTCTAATTGGGAAATACACCCTGCTAACATTTCGCTTTTATTACCTAGAAACTACTTTATCAAGCATCTGGCGACCTACATTAGGACGCACGAGAAGGCTCTCGCCAATGCTTTACAACTACAGGCCCGGCGGCCCTCAATGAGGTCGTCTGATGGCCAAACATCCCCCACCCATGCTCCGGCGACAAGCCCGTCGACATCGAGCGCACTCGCTGCTGCATTCTCGATGCCCTCCCTATCCTTCACCTCACAAAACGTCAAGCCCGCCAAGCTCGCTCTCACACCCCACCATCTCTATTACCTCCTCGATCGCTTCGATGCGCTCGGGATCTCCGTTGGCCCTATGAATGTGAGGCTAGAAAATATTCACGCAGAAACTGCACCCGGAAACTATGTTTCCTTCTTGGACGGCGCCCAGCGAGCTCGCCGGACAAAATCTACCGACGCTCTATCGATACATTCCGTTTCGTCCGTCAAAAGCGTCATGTCAGGGATGTCCTCTTTGTGGAACTCGTTTGGCTTGGGATCTAGCTCCAACTCCAAGGCGGAGAAGAACAAGCAGGCGATAAACTCGGATCTCAAATACATCTATTCCGCTTTCACCAAGATTCCTTGTCTCAAACTTTGCCCTGATCCGAAAGCCAGGCTCATCAGTGGTTATGAAGAATTTCCTTTCGACACTGCTGTTCCACTATTGGCCTTCAAGAATGTCACTGCCCTCGAAATCGTCGACATTGACATTCGGCAATTCTTTGGGTGGGACCAAGTTGCTGAAAGGGTCAGGAGTCTCGTTGTCAAGCGTGCTTGTATTGAAGATCCGGCAGAACTACTCATCGCTATCGTTCTTGATGATATGGACAAACGTAGGAGACGTTCTTCGAAGAACCAGACATCCTCGATGAGCTGGTCCACACCTAGCCCAGGAATGCCTTTGAGTATTGATACTGGATCCACGCCTGGTTCCCCAGGAAAACAGGGCGCCGAAGAGCAGGGTACTAGCGTGGGCAGTGCTAGTTCGACATTGCGTGATCGATCCGCTGTCAACCGGCCTGCTTCCCGTAATAGAGATAGGGATAGTAGCAATTCCCCTACTCGCCCCACAAGCTCTCGGAGCAGCTCTACGGCAAACACTACAAATCATCATACTTATAGCAACCACAAGTCGCATCGAATGCGACGCTCGGATTCTGGCAGTAGCCGTGCCTCCTCCAACGGCGCGAACCCCTATAATCCTACAACCCAAAATATTAGTCTGATTGGAACACTCCCTTCTAACAAATGGCGGTTTCTGCGACATCTCTCACTCGCGGACAACTCGTTGACATCCATCTCCTTCGCATCCCTTGCCCCTCTTTCAAATTCCCTGACATCACTCGATCTATCTTCTAACCTCTTCATTTCGATTCCTGATGCTCTCTCCACACTGACCGCTCTCCGTGCCCTAAACATTTCTAATAACATGATCGACTCCCTCCACTCTCTGACTCGTCATCCTCTACCCGCTATTACCGCCCTCAACCTTCGTGGAAACCGTCTCCAGTCTCTTGCCGGAATCGAGAGGCTCCCTTCACTTGAACGTCTCGATCTCCGAGAGAACAAACTCACCGACCCCACCGAACTTGCCCGATTGACTAGCGCGCCTAACTTTCGAGAGGTCTGGATATACCCCAACCCATTTGTTCGAACCCATAACTCGACCTACAGAATCACAATCTTCAACCTTTTCCGGAAGACGCCAGGATTCACGGACGACATTAGTATTGATGCCCAGGGCCCCGGTATGATGGAGAGACGGCAGTTAACAGAACGTGCTGCTGAGCCCATACCCGTGCCTGTCGTTAGGCCGGCTGCAACGGCTGCACCTCCCCGCGAGATAATACGACCTCTCGAGACGCGACAACTCACTCTGCCACCTAAAACGCATTATGAGAAAGGCACGCTCATCACGACTAGGCCTATGGATGACCTCGCGCGGTCTCGCAAGAAGGGCACCAAGCGTCGTGTAGTTGAATTGAGTAAGGGTGACGGCGGGTCTGAAATCTATGCGGCGGCAGATCGGGCTTCCAACTTCTCACCAGCCGATTTCCGCCGCCACTCCACACTTGGTGCAACAACCGCACCTGCCTTGACAACTTATCAACCTCGTCCACAGTTCCCAACATCGCCCCCTTCACCTCCAACATCGATACGACAGAGAAATTCTATCAGCATCGATGCGGAGACACCGCCTACCCCACCGCCAAAGGACATCACTCTTTCTCCTAATTTGACACCGGGTGAGGACTGGGCGCTTAAAGGTGACGGATATAAGAAGAAAGCAGAGATACTGAAAAACGACTTGGGCAATGGGTGGTTGAGTGCTTTGGCGGATGAAAGGTGGAATAGCGACCCGAGAGGCCCACAAAGTCCTCCAAATCGAGATACCTCAGATTCATCCCGGAGATAATATATATCATCGTTCCATCTCCATATTCTAAAAGCTCACATGCATTATCTCAATCTCATCATAGTCCTATCTCGTATATGCCTCGTATCTACGGAAGCACGAATCATGATTCAGCTTTGGCGCTCACTAACGGCCGATATACCGTTACTCTTCCCTGGTGGATTCATTGTACGATAAAACGCTGACGATTTTTCTATTCACCCCTTTTGATACATCCGACGAAAAATTTCTTATAGTCTGTGCAAACTGACTATCCACTTTTATGGGCTTGCCTTTTTTGGCTTGATATTGTACGACATGATGATGTATTATCAATTTTTCCGTATTCTGAGTATTGGTTTTATTTATAAGCTTGTGTTTTCGTACAGCATATTTTGTTCACTTTCCTCCCTTCTCTCGTTATCACTTCTTGCATGATTCCCCTAGGGCGGTAATCACACTGGGTTCTCTTATTTCAAGTTGTCGTTCTCATTTTGGCGTTGTACTTTTCCTATCTGCGCGTCTCTTTTTCGTATGACGCTATAGACTGCTTTGGCATGTTTCTCATAGCTTCACGCTTTAATTATTTATATTTATATTAGCACAAAAGGAGCGACGATATGAAGAGGTTTAAAGGGGGTTTTTTTTTCTTCAGATTTCATTTTTCTTTCTTGATTTCTTTCTGATATACTTTTTTTTTGGCTTGCAGCGGATGGAATATTTCGGATCACTGGCAATAACTATCGAGAAGTCTTACTATGGAACAGAAAATTTTTACTTTTTCTTCTTTTCGAGAAACAAAATATATTTCGTTTCTCACTTCATATCGTCGATTTCAACTTTTTAAGATTTCTTTTTCTTTCTTTTCTGTGGCTTTCTATCAAAATAGACACATTCCAGATCTTTGAATGAAATCATCGAGCACGAATATTTTGTGATAAAAACGATCGCCGGTGACATGGATGAATCGTGCCTTTATCGATGCAAGTCAACCTACTGCCTTTCTCATTTGTGAGAGAAAGGAAAAAGAGAGAGGGAGAGTATGTTAACCCTTGCTAAGCTGAAGAAATCTCTGCGTAGAATGCATTCAAAGTAAAAGGCATCCAATTACGATTTACAGCATGCAAGCAAGGCGCAAGTCTTGCCGGGCATGGGCATGGCCTGACACACTCTCTTTTGGAGGAGAGATAAGGAGTAAAATTCCGGCCGGTTGGTCGGTGCTTGGTTGCCAAAAAGAGGTTGTGAGCGAGCCTGCCTTCTCAAGTTGTCTTGCATCGTGCATATGCGAAGTTCGATCGAGGGATATTTTTCTTTTTAGGTCAGCGTTTGGCTGCTCATTTCTGCAGATATATCTCCGGTTGGCTAGGTGGCTTTATCCACGCAGTACACAGCTCTGATATTGGTTTTTTTTTTTCCCGCACACCATGCATACTTGAGTTCGTCGCCCCTCGCTTCAGTTCGGTCGCACAGAAGGGTTTGCGGAATCAGGCAGGCAAGGCCAAGCAGTTTATTCTTTTTTATTTTTGGGTACTAATCATTTTTCCTTTTTTCTCTTCTCCGACTTCGACGTCTGGGGTTCGATTATTGGTACAGTACCCATATCGGTGCCGTTAACTAGAGGAGAAATAAATACTATGAGGGATATAGTCACTTCCTCTCCGTTCAGGTATGCGAGCTTGCTTGAGCATGAACCCCGCGCGGACAAGAAAGGATGCGTGAGCAAGAAGGGATGTGATCCGAGCAGGTGGTATCGAATTGGAAGCGAGGGAGGGATGATGCTATTGGGCGGGAAACAGCCCCCGGTTGGTGCAGATCCGACGCTGTGGTGATATCGAATCTTGGGTGCAGTGGTGTGAGGATAAAAATCTCGATTCGATCGGAAAACTAGTGTCCGGAGTTTACGCTCGCTGAGATTTGCCCTTTTTCTCTTTTCCAACCTGACCACCGCGGCTGGCTGACTAGGTCTATTGCATGCCCCTTCGACTAGTCTCATCCGGTCGATCCGTTCGGGAATTATTAGGTCATGGACTAAAGAAGAGGAAACTTGGAATACTTTGAGCAAAGAAGATACTTTGCAATTTGTACCTTTTTTGTCTTCACAAGAATGCCCAGGGGCGATGCTAGCTTGCTCCGGTCATGGGTTCGGTTTATTTCATCTCGATCTCCAACATAGTTTGGATCGATTAGGGTCGAGATGCATGACGGGAAGGACAGGGTGGGGCATCTTGGCCGTGCAAGATGAGGCGAACTCTGGAACTAAAGGAACAGCTCAATGACCCTCTACGAGGACGGCGACACAAACACCAACTTCTCTATCCAAGGGTAGGGAAGCCGCACCCGATTATGTAGTGTTCAAGATGACATGTCAACATCATGTTTCTATTTGTTACGATTTTTATCACCATATGACGGGATTTTTCCCGGATGTATGCCTGAGGACTTAAGTAAATAGTCTTATAGGCAGCAAGAATCAAGTAAGTATACTATAATATTCACCCATTAAATATCATGAATTCGTGTCCTATTATCTTTTCCGCCTCACACTCATCTCCCGAACGAAGCTTGAGCCTGCTTGTGGCGCCACTTAAGAGGTCAGCTACGTGGTTATAAATATGACTCGTTTTCACACAATTGATAAAATACCTTAGTTCCTTAAGGATTTTTATTGCCGCCTTGGTTTACTGGTGAGCGGATTTCTGGTTCCAGACCAGCTAAGCCCTGGAGAAAGGATCTTGCTCTCACATAGTAAATGCGATATTTGGGTTATATTGGTCTCGTACTGAGACGTCGTAGAGAGCGTAGGCTTGTATGCATAACTCCAACAGTCACATCTTTAGACGCGAAGATTGATGTTTCTGTTTTCTAGCGCTCTCTCAATCTTTAATCCACACGGGTAACTTGGAATTAAGCTCCATTTCAATTTTACCTATTATATTACCATTCTTTAAAGTACCGAACTAGGATCTTCGAGTCTTTGTAGGTATTCTGAAAGGCAAACAAGATGTATGCATGTAGTAAGATGGCGAGATTTAATCCAAAGTTGACCACTTTACTACATTACTGATCTAGTTTGGTACTCCATTTCTACACCTAGATCTATAGATTAGATCCCGCCGGGTTGTCTTTGTCTCGCTTCGGATCCGGCATTTAGAGTTGTCTAAGTTTCTGGCTACAATCCCGTATACTTTAGATCCTACATAAAGTCTTAACACTGCTTGTTAATTAATTTGGGGACTATTTGTTCTGTTAAAATACACTGATCTCTAACGGCGACATATTTCTCATTGGGAGGTTTCGTTTCTCAAGCTAGCTAGGTTGGATAATGCAGCCCACTCCACTATGTTAACTAGGCTAATACTTTTCTCGATATTAGAATGCCAAAGTGATATGACTACCATGTGGAATTAATGCGAATCTTAGATCTACAAGGTATTTTGATAGTAAAATTTTTGAAACTCACATCTACTTTACTCCTTGCATAGAAATTAATTTGACATTTATTGCCATATCTCTTATGAAAGACTCGTTCTAATACTATCTCCAGCCATCCGATACCGCTGTGCGCTACTTTATAGACTCACAGGATGTCATTTCAAACTTTAGTTATGAAGCATGGATGCTGTAACATTTTGAGGGGGTACCTCAACTGCAGTATCTCTCGCTCTAGCTCTTTCGTTACGACGCCAACGAGGTACCTGTTACTTCAATTAAATACGTATACTTATAAAAGTAGTTACATGTATGAACACTTAGTTTGTATTGCAGAGCGCTCGTAATATCCTAGGAAACGCAGTGTCGTAGCTTCTTATTCTGAACCGGCTCTAGCTTACTATGGATCGCTTATGGTTATCCAGATCGATGACGAAGCTATTCTTGAAGCATTGCTACAAAACAACTGCTGCTGCTGCGTCCAGTAATACTACACCTTTGACTTCGTTATCTCTACCTATTTACGTTACCGATAAGATAACACCGAAATGTGTCATCGAGCACTCAATGAGTCACAGAAACAGAAACATTAACCTGTGTTGCATTTTGCGTTAAATTTCCTATTTAGGAAATTTTCAACCACCAAGTTGAATCTCGCAGGGCGGCCAGCTCGAAACGAGCCCATTATAACCTCCAGTTATATAATAATTTCTCTCTTTTTTTATCGTTCTACATATTAAGCCATAGGCACTATAACCCCAAATTGAGGACACGGGGATGCACCAATGATTATTTACTAGTGATTCATACTTTCATGGGATAGGAAGCCCGACGACCACCCTCAAATACGACGATGCGAATCTACATAACGTATACGTATACACCTCGTCTAAATATTTGCTAGTTCGTTTGCTATTCTTCTTGCAGAGACTAATTTCAAAATGCAAGCGACATGTCAACTACTCATTTATATTTCTTTCACAGCCTGTTACAATGTTGAGCAGTCGCATTTTATAATATGGTATGGAGATATGTCTCAATGAAGCATCATAAACCTCGAGCTAATGTTCAGGAGCTGCTGAAGCTATTCCCTTAGAAATTCGGAAATCAAGACTAGAGGTGAATTCGCCGGCCTGAAGTGATCAAAGCAGGCAGTTAGAGGTAACCTCTTGGTTCGAAAACGTTGTCTATTGTAAAAAGCCCTTTCGTTTTTTAGTTTCGTATCGTTCGCTAACATTAAAAATCCAACATTTTTATTAATTAAACGGCAATATAAGGTTAATGATATGATAGTAAAAGCGAATTTTAACTAGTACGGACTTGAACACAGAAACTTATAGACCTTCAGCTAAAACTAGACTACCAGAAAACTCATATTTGCTCGATGATATACGACTACGATCAAACTTCAGTTCTTGATAACGGATTTTAGGATGGTTTATCAGCGAATGTTTTACGATAGGAGTGTATAACAGAAAAGGTTTTAGCTATCTAACCTGCGATTAGCATGGCGACGCCCCATCTAACAAGGCCACGATAACACTCAATAACTGCGGCAGTGTTGATGACCGTCAGCGTTAACTAAATATTTACAGAAGAACGTCTAAACTTGCCAAATTTAATATGAGTACCGCACGGGAAAATGAGAAGATTATCAGCGAAGCCGTATTCCTTTTTTTACTAGCCTCTTGCTCAAGTCGCTCTTGGCACAAAGATTTACCGAACTCAAAAGTGGATTTCCTGGTTTCACCCCAATTTGCGGAATTGTGAGTGAGACCCCGCCACTCAGGAACTATCAGATACCGCGGAGGAATCCCAAGTAAATAATAATGGCACTTCAATTGTCAGTAACCATAGTATGAGTTTCAGTGAAGTCACCATGCCAGATTTGAAAATTTTTGTGATCTGAAGCCAACAGGTTTCCATCTGCGCCCTTTGATTAGCAAGTCATGATCCAGTTTCTAACCCTTCAACGCCATCAAAAGTACGCTTTACTTCGTAGTCCGATTGATAAGCTTATTTAAAAAGTACCTGGCTTTCTAAAAGGACTAAAAATATACCTTGGGGTGCCAGAAGCTCTATTAATGGCGGATGGCTTTCAAAATCTCGGCCTTTACTCTTTAGGTTTATCCCCGCTCAGAATTATTTTTCTTTAGTTCGCAAAGGTTTTGCCATCCAGTTTCTCCACGACAATACATGTCGTCGTGCTACAACCATTATTCTGCTCTCTGCACCAATGGTCGTACACTTTTGGCGTGTAGGAGATACCGTGGTCAGCGTGGTCGCGGATCCAGCGTGTCACTATCCCTTCTACGATAGCTACTGCGATAGAGTATTTGACAGTTGTTTTGCCAATCCGGTTGAAGATAGTTTCCGGAATTCCCCGCCTCTGTATGATTTACAGGCTGCTTTAACGCTTTCACGGGAATGGGTATCAATCCCTTAGTTGTTCGTCTTGGGATGGTTATTTTGAACATCCCTAGAAGAGGCTTGCAACATTCGTTTGAATATTGAGGTGAACTGACGGGAAGCTGACTATTTGAGGGATTTTATAATAATTTGTGTGACCGATTAGATTAATTTTGGTAAGAGGAATTTAGAATCCTTTCACTCTCTATACGTTTTATTATCTATACACTGTGAGAAATCCGTCTTCGCAATACTCTGTGAAACCGCCAATTGGCGTGGAGAAAAGTGATTATAAGACAGATGTAAAAAAAAAATCGGAGACAAGTGTTTGAGGTTTAAGTAAAATGACCTTTGCATTGAGTGGAGTGCAATGTGACTGGATTATGATATTAGCTTTACGTCTAGGATAGCTAAGCGGTGCATTGAAAGCTCAAGGAAGTCCCTTTTCAGCAACCCCCCCCCCCCCTTTTTTTTTAACTCTTTCGCGCCAATTGTCGTTACACTAACAGCATACTATCTCGAAACTGCAGCTGACTAGCGCTCTAATATAGCTAACTACGAAATACTATCATAACAGGCTCAATGATCGCTTAATGGATCCATGTCCGACTAAACAAGAGTTATAATTAATAATGATAAAATGGGCCTTTTTTTCTTCTCCAAATCTAAGTCAAGATCTCTCTCCGACGTCTGGGTGCGAGACTGGTCAAGATGCATTTCCTCTATTCTGGAAAAAAGGTCTTGACAGTCTTGTCCCTTGTCTTGTAAACCAATCATCGGATATACTATACTACTATACTGACGCAGATTTTAATACCGTCATAGATATTAATATTTAATACAGATACGAGATTGTTACATGTTTTAGTCAACTTTACCCCACATAAGAGAAAGTGGCGGAACCCTGAACGTATGCCTGGAGCAATAATATATCCATCGATTGCATTGATGCATCCTCCCATCTGCGTGCGTGACTGTGTTATATAAACCTTTCTACATGATTTAATATCATGCACTTGAAGAGCAAGCTGCCTGGTCTAAGCACTGACGGACATGCATAAAAAACCGGGTCCCATGCTATCGCAGACCCGCGCTTGCTTACTAGGGCTATCGCTGTGACATTTCTACAGCCATCGCCGGAAAACTTACGGGTCGGCTAAAAACCCCTTTTGCCGGCAACGATCATGCCCGGATATAGCGCTAACTACTTAAGATACAGACTGATTATTACCCCACCTACTATTGGTATATTGATATTCATTTCATATCTAGCCAGAAATATATTTGGAGTGCCAAAACATAAGCGATAGCCTGGTATGTAGATTTGCATAACTTATTAGCCAGAACAAAACTAGGCGATATTTATTTGATTGTTTAAAAACAAGAGAATTATTCGAAGTTCTTAGAGGAATGACAATTCTCGCGAGAGTGAATCATGTACCTGTATGGCCTATCGAGCCTCTCTGTATAAAGAGCAGCGAGCTCCCAAGAAAAAAGGCCACCGTAATTGCGAGACTTTTATAAATTTTATAACTTTATAGAATAGGTATCATAAGGCTTGGTTTTTGCGTTCGATGATATCGTGATGTACACGTTATGAACGCCTGTTCTTGATGTCAACATGGCGAGCGAGGCCGACTCGCGCACAAAAAAGGAGCCCTGCGATAAATCCTAAGCAACCAAAAATAAAATTTGGATCCTCGGACTAATGCACAATGCACGCCGGCGTTATGCGTCTACTCATGAGACCAAGGAGGTTTCTTCAAAGCCAATAAGTGTGTACACGAATGCGGAGATAGTAGTTTTGGAAGATGATGTGTTGACTGTTGTATTTTTTGTTGAACAAAAGATATCATCTGATCGAGCAAAGATTGGAAGTTTGAAGCCGAAAATATGCGCCCTTGTCGACGGATATATTCAACAGATTTTCCTCGGTCACGCGGGTAGCAAAGGGCGTTCCTTGATCTACGTCAGCAGGAAAAGATTGAAATTACAGTTAAAATTCTCTCGGGGAGTCTATTCCCGTAAGAGGATACTTTTTGAGACCATATTGGCAATACTTTTAAAGATTTTCCCGAGCCAACTCGACTCCCGCTGAAAGCCGTACGTACGTGCGTGTATCAAAGTAGGTTGTTCGAGACCGCTTCACTAATTGGGCTTGAGGCAATAGATATTCGTGACACTTTGGAAAAATAATCAAGTTCCGCTTTTTAGCTTGAGCTAATGTCTTCGTAATATTCGTTCCCCGGTCATTCGAACGTCCCACAATCTCATGGTCTTGGATAACCCCAGTTGGTACAGTCAAACAGTGCAGATCCAAAGTCGACGGATCCTTACGGTGCGTCGATATACCCCAGCACTCGCATCAAAGTTATTAAAGATCCTGTCGATATCAAATGCAAGAACAATGCACCGTTGAAAGAAAAGGAAAGACGGAGACGATTAGAAAACGGTGAAAGCCCGTGAATTCGAGAGAAATATTCGAAATCGTCTCCACATGCATGCATGATTGAACATTATCTCTCTTCAATTATCTCTTCCAAGGCTTCCGAGGATGGATTCAGTTATCGTATATGCAGACACTCGGCTTTTTACGTTTTCGAATTTGTGAAGAACGACGAGGAGAATATGTCAAGAGAGATGCATGCTATGTGTGAGCTACAAGGCAGCTTACTCGCATTAGCTTCTTCGAGGTGGTACCTCTGGCTATCTTGAATCATTCTTGTTCGTCCGGCCTTGTCTAGTTATCGCGAGGGAAGGGTTGCTATAGATAGAAACCTGATGGTGTGGATTGTTCGAACAATCGGGATCGAAATCGGTCTTTTGGGTGCTTTACCCGAGGGCAGTTGAGGTAGCCCGATGGAACACTTTAGAATGTTGACATTGCAAGGTGTTAGGAAGTTACTAACGGTTGACGGCTTTTTTGGTCGACATGAAACCAGGCATTGGGCTGTCTCTGATGACTTCAAAATACCTATAATCCATATTTTTGTAATAATTTTTCTTTACTAGTTGTCCTAGACTGAATTCACCTTCTTTTAGCGCACAGACGAAACATCGTGGTTCTTTAACTTTGTTCCAGCAAGTACAGAGAATAACTACTTGAGTATCGATTAGAATCTAGCCACAAGTACTTTAAGTACTTATCAAACGAAATTGCTTTAAGCAAGAAATAAGATAATCAATCAGAATCACGAACTTTTGGGTTACCAAAAGCTAATGATTTTCTTCCAGATTCGGACCAGAAACGCAAAGTGGGTCTCGAAAGTCGCGCCAAAGCTCCAGACCCCTGGTACCCTCCCAGCTGCTTATATATCCCCCTTCGATCACTTTGGTGCTCCTGAGAAACTTAATCCACAACATCTCGCTCGTAGATTTACTCCTCGTACAAAAGCCACAAGCACACGATGTTCTTACCTGCCAAATAACCTACTCAGCCATTCGAATCTCATGAATTCCTCGATAGCCATCTAAACAATACTTAGTAATTCGAACAGCACAATTTTCGAACTCTCATTTCTGGTAAGTTAATGTTCGCGCAGCCGTGTTTCCTCACCTTCCCCACAATGCGGATTTGGTGGATCGAAACCTGGACATGTCCACCACTTTGGTGCAGCAGCAAGCACAGCGTCCACGTTTTGCATACTCTCTTCTCTGCGTTCTCAATCTGCAGCCCTTTCTATCCTTTGCTGTGGGACCTAGCTGCAAACCTGAGTTGTCCACGAGTTCTCCCTTCGCATACACGACAGTCGACCTGCCCGCTGCGATTTAGTGCCTTTTGATTTTGCGGCTGGAGAATAAGATCTCAAGCAAAAGAGTCTCGGGTTTTCCCTATCAGCGTCCGGGTGTATGAACGCCAATTCATTTTCGTAAAGCATAGCGTCGCCCGTTCAAGGTTTGGTGCCCAAAAAAATTCTTTTGCGATAGCTGCAATTGGAGAACGGATCTGGAGTGAACTTCTATCACCATCCACCTTAGCCTTATGCGCCTTGACCAATCCTTTGGTTGCAAAACGCCGATTGAGTTAGGGCAGAAAAGGCGCCATCTTTCCCACTTTCCCAATTTCTTGATCGAGGCTTCTGGTAGTCGCTAGTGTGTGTATGTGTGTGTGTGCTCTGTGCAAATTGATAATTTCCATCGTGGAGCCTCTGTGCCTCTCGAGTCCGCCTGTCGCTTTGATTCTCGCTCAACTCGACTCAACTCCTGGCGCCTCTTGTTTCTGTTGCTCAAGCTCGCTCGCCACCTTTCTCGTCTCAGAGTCCTCGTGATATTATATACATATATTCAATTGTGCAAAACCGACATTCTCTGTCTGAAGCTCACGCTGTCTCAGCAAAGGTATAAATAAAATATATACCGCGGCGAGAAACAATCGAACTGTTTGAGTTCCGTGTTCTCCTCGTCAGCTAGATCGCGTCCTTGACAGATATACACTAGACCCTCCGTATGGACCTAGCTCAAATCCACTTTAGCTAGACCGACTGGACGGTTTGATACACCCCTATTCACCCTTCGCTGCACCGTTTGATTGTGATAATTTTCCTTGTTCGCTCGAGCGCCTCGATCCCTTTGCCCACGAAATCTCTTTCTTTCCTTTCTTCCGTTGGAATTGGATTAAATTTGCTGTCCTCTCCTTCGTCGACGACTTTCCGTTACAGTGTATCATTATACTGCTACCTCCTTGCTTGCATGCGAACGGTAGACTGACATATTATTAGACACTCAAACTGCTCTTCAATACCTCGCATCCTCCGCGAACAGTCTCTTCGTGAACTCCTCCACCGCTAAGGGCCTTGTCAACAACTTTTGAATACCCTTTTTTTTCACTCCATTTTCTTCCTTCCTATTTCCGTCAGCTAAGAAAACGATTAAAAAAATAAAATATAAAATATAAAAAAACTCTATAAAAATTTCGCAAGAGAGAAGCAAGAAGGCACCAGAAGGGAAAAAAAAAAACCGCTTACTGTTGCGACTTCCAACCAAAGAGCGCGCCGACCTCTTGATATCCTTGACACCTGGACGTTTCACCGGCTTCCCGCCTATATATTCATTGACATACCTTTGTTTGTCGTTCATATCAACCTCGCTCGCCTATAGAGATATATATACAGATCGTATATCACCTCATCATTATACATACTTACATATACATACCTTGCTTACACAATCCTCTCAGCCGGGTTCGTCTCGTCCCTTCTGCTCTGCTCTGTTCAAAAGCCCGCCACAACAACAACCGCAGCAACAAGGGCAACTACAACAACACCAAAAATTCCGAGCTCCTTTTTCAAATCAAATTTGCCCATCGTCTGCTAAACCCTCCTCCTCTTCTCCCTTCCCTCTCCTCCTCGTCCTTCTCCGCATCTGGCCAGAATACCATCTCCACTTCATCAACCTCTGCTACACTTCGAGCTTCTCCACCATCTCACCTTCGAGACTCTCCTCTTCCAACCAAAACCAGCCTCCCACTTTGAGATCCACTGTCTATCCATCTTCCGGATTTTTCATCTCCCGCTACCCCCACGGCATTCCTCCTCAACCTTCCGGCGAAGCGATACCTTCAGCAAATCCCTGCATCCCAGCGCCAGCCTAGATTTCTAGCACCCGTCACGTTCTCCCTCCCCTTCTCGCCCGGATTAGCTGCTTCAGTTAGTAGTCAGGTATGCTTTTAGCTGTTTTGTTCCAAGCGGCGACGGCTATGATGCTCTGCCGCCGCTGTCGATATATTTTCTCCTTTCTATATCTTGCTAACATCGTGTCTTCTGTCTAGTCTCCATCACACCAGACCGGGCATACAAATTAAATCTTTATTTACAAAGAGAGAGCAAGAGAGAGATAGAGAGAGGCGCATCGGCATTGCTTTCGGCTGTTATTTGCTCTCCTCCGAACGTTCTCGATCTCCTTAACCCGTCGTTCGCTTCTTCTTCTTCCTCTTCTTCCTCCTCTTTTTTTCCTTTCACCAGCCACTCCTTTGGTCGTTTAGTCGTCAGTTTTGCTGCTGTCTGCTTTGCTTTTGCTTTTCCGTTTTCCCTTTTAACAAGTCACTCTCGCGAGCCTCGTTGCCGTTGCCATTGTGATGGCGGATCAAACCGATGTGGATCTCGATTCCATAATCGATCGTTTATTGGAGGTTAGAGGAAGCCGACCCGGAAAACAGGTCCAATTGCTAGAGACAGAAATCCGCTATCTGTGTACGAAGGCCAGGGAAATTTTCATCTCCCAGCCGATTCTGCTAGAGCTAGAAGCTCCGATAAAGGTACTAAAAACGCGTACAATCCGTCTCGATCAGGGAAAAATATCAAAGAGATGCTAATTGATATCCTTTTGGTGGACGCGATAGATCTGTGGTGACATTCACGGCCAGTATTATGATCTCTTGCGCTTGTTTGAATACGGAGGTTTCCCACCCGAGGCCAATTATCTCTTCTTGGGAGACTATGTCGATCGAGGAAAGCAATCTCTAGAAACAATCTGCCTCCTCCTCGCATACAAGATCAAGTACCCAGAGAACTTTTTCATCCTCCGAGGAAACCACGAATGCGCCTCTATCAATCGTATCTACGGTTTCTACGATGAGTGCAAGCGACGCTACAACATCAAGCTCTGGAAGACGTTCACCGACTGCTTCAACTGCCTTCCAATCGCTGCAATCATTGATGAAAAGATCTTTACCATGCACGGTGGTCTCTCGCCAGATCTCAATTCCATGGAGCAGATTCGGAGGGTTATGCGCCCAACTGACGTAAGCGCCATACTCCACGTGTTTTCAACCTTTAAAAAGCTGACGTAGATCCCTTTCTCTTTTCAACCATAGATTCCCGACTGCGGCCTTCTCTGCGATTTGCTTTGGTCAGACCCAGACAAAGATATCACCGGCTGGAGCGAAAACGATCGTGGTGTCTCCTTCACCTTCGGTCCAGACGTGGTTTCCCGCTTCTTGCAGAAGCATGACATGGACCTCATCTGCAGAGCCCACCAAGTCGTCGAAGACGGATACGAATTCTTCTCGAAGAGACAATTGGTCACTTTGTTCTCCGCCCCCAATTATTGCGGTGAATTCGATAACGCTGGGGCTATGATGAGCGTGGATGAGAGCTTATTGTGTTCTTTCCAAGTATGTTCAAAGGGAAGAAAATTTTTTTTCTGGTGGGCTATTCGCTAACAATCGACTTTTAGATATTGAAACCAGCTGAGAAGAAACAAAAGTACGTATACGGGGGTCTTGGGCAAGGCAGGCCGGTAACACCACCACGAAAGCAGAAGAAAAAATAATCCATTCACGAACCGATCCCAACGATTCGACTGATCAATGACGAACGACGGCAACGTTTAACCGAAATGACCCGCGAACCAACTCGATGAAACCACACAAGCGAGCGACGACTACTCTTCACACTTCTTCACACCCCTTTCTATCCGGTATTTTTTGAAGCCTCACGATCATGGAGTGACGACGGATTTTCAGGATTTGGATATATCAACTCTTTCACAGTCACGAACCCTCTTGTTAAAAACGAGCCCCTACCTGTTTTATTTGTGACCCCATGGAGCAGAGTTCTAGCAAAACGAGCACGATTTTCCTCTAGTGGCAATAACCCTAAACTCTGTAATTCTTACGATGAAAGATAAAGCTATAACCTCACCTTCCTGTGGACCCTTGTTTTTCTATTAAATGCGATACTACGAAAATAACCTTTTTATCTTGCCCTTTTTATATTTCAACGCTGTCCCTAAATTTTTTTCTACAAAAAACTCTTTTCGTATTCATCCTCTTTCCCTCTTTTTGTTTTTGTGATGCGATAACGACCCTTCTTAAAAGAAATCCTTAAAAATATATATGCGAAGACAAAAACGTGGAAAAGAAATTCTATTTTGAAAAATTCGAAAAGACTTCTTATACTCTTTTCAAACCAGAAATATCAGAATCCGAGTCGATTCCCCTCTCTTAAATCTTGTGACGTAGATATACTTAAATCCAAAGGTTCGGGCGGTTGATTGATTATATCACATTGTACTTCCTAGAGACGTCGGTGTGCACGGTCGAGAAATCTGCAGACGAGTTCATATAGCAGTAGTTACAAAGGTTCCAATATTTGTGTTATTGATAATGCTATATGACAATATATATATCACCACGAAGCCATTTCCGTCTGGCAATTTATTTGCCAATCGTGAGGAAGAGACGGTCGCCACTAGTGAATTTCAAAATATTAGTATATTTCCTAACCCTTAAATCAAGGATGGGGAGCTTACATATCGCCAAGTCTATTTCCCTCAAGAATTTAAAGAATCGACATAAAAATCGGTTAGCGATCCATTAATGAATAAAAGAAATGAATTGAGATATAGCAGTCACTCACCCAGGAACAATCATGCCCTTGCTGTTAGTCTCCGGATCCACATCTCCAATCAGAATCTGCACTCCCTCCGGCCACTCGGCAGCAGCATGCTCGACACCGGCTTTCGCACCAAGAATACTGCACAGCACGATTTTCTTGACACCCCAGTCTTTCAAGGTTTGGATCGCGGCGACGGCGGTACCGCCTGTTGCGATGACGGGGTCTAGGATGATTGCGATGTCGGCAGGGTGGGTTGATGATGATGAGGTTGGGAGGTTATTATAGTATTCTACTGGCGACAGGGTTGCCTTTTCACGGAAGAGGCCGAGGTGGTGGATTGAAGAGGGGGTAGGGAGGAGGCTGTTAAATGCTGTATATAGACATTAGTACATTTGATAACTCAACTGAATCGCGAAGTTGGATGGCAATCTCGGATTTCGATATATTCCGAACGTAAAATTCTGAATATATACGAACGCTAGGAGTCGGATAATTGAGGTACCTTCTAGCATTCCAAGTCCTGATCGTAGGATGGGAACGAGAACGACCTTTTGAGCGATCTCTTCGACAGTGTAGGTTGCTCCCAAAGCTGTGGTGCTCTTGCCGACCTCTACGGTCGTCAAGCTAGCTAGGGCATCAGCAGCAAGGAGGGTTGCGATCTCATGAACCAGAGCTTTAGTGTCTCTAGGACTGGCGGAGGAGGATCGAAGCTGGCTCAGCTTTGCGCGGACGCAAGGGTGCGAGGAGACGTGGATGTTTGACATTGCTGTGCTTGGTGGTCAACTGTGGTGGTGGGAGCTGTGTTGCCGGGGTAGGTTTTGATATCGACACGAGCTCAATTCTCGATGATGATAATGATGAAACGGTGAATGAAAACTCCTGGGGGATCTGGCAATGGTCAGTTTTGCTTTATTGCTAGCTGGACAGAGCGGAAGGTTTCCGAGAGCTTCTTTTTTCCCCCTTTGTTTGGTGAGAAATTCGAGCTAACTGGAGTGATTGGATTGGGCCTGCGAGCTCTCTTTGAGAGGGTTACACATGACATCAAACAACATACCAATTGGATCTCGAGATTTTGATTCCGGTGATTCTTTTTGTTCTAGGCTACTCGACGGAATTTGGGGTATCTACGATAGGAGAAGGAAACCATTCGCACGCAGGGTGGGAATTGGATTAATATACTCCTACGGCGGCCTTGTTGCTTTCAGGAAAGCTAGCTCTGGACGGGGGACGCTTGGGGAAGCTGATAAGCTCCCGAAGGTCATCGTACTAGCCAGGCCGGAAACCTGGGAAAAACCGAACGACGAGGAGGTTTTGAGGAGAGCTAATGCCGCTGATAAACGATTTTCTTCGCAGGAGCTTCGTACTCCAGCATACCTGCAACTAATCACCCCTGACACTTTTTGGCTCCGGACCAGGATGTCGGGCGGTTCCGTGCACCGCTTCAGAGTCTGTTGGAGTTTATACATCTCTTACATCGATATTCTCAAGTTGATAGTCTGATACATAGGTGTCGCGTCGCAAAGAAACAATGTAGGCATAGATGAACTGAGCTTTACAGCTCGATCAATTGATCGCTTCTTGGTTTTATATTCAGCTCCAAGGCGGGCATCTATACCCTTGGGATTTATGTCATTAAAGTAATCTCCTCAATTCGATTTCAAATATGACATAAATGTATTAATATTCTGTTTCGATATCAAAATTATTTGCAATCTTCGCATTCCACTTTGTCTTGAGATTTGCTGCTGTTTTGAGCCTGGACCAACTGGACTCCGAGGCTCTCAGGACGGTTATCTTGCAGCTTCGAGACCTCGACCGGGTCATCAACCACCTGCGCTGCCACGTCCTTCAATTCCCGGGTATGACCAGCGTTGGCGGGGTGAGCCGGCGGGTTTGTGGCAGATTTCTTGCCATCGACATGTCCGAGATCCCGCTGCGGGTCGATTATATCACGAACCTTTTTCTAAACGGAGCAATTTTATTGTTAATATCATTTTACTATAACCTTAATAATTCTGATTCTCTTGTTTGTTTAGACAAACCTTTAATTCCTTTGTCTCTGGGAAACCGCCATCGCGCTTTCGATCCCAAATGGTGTGGGATTCCAGGACGGATTGTTGGTTGAACGTTTCGAGGGTGACAATGAATACGCCACCCGTCGAAGGACGGAGGGATACCTCGCCGAGGGAGGTCGAGAACGTCTGGAGCAGTTCTTGTGCATACTATATCTCAGAATATCAGATATATCATATTCTAAGTATCGATAGACCTGTGTGGAAACGCACATATGCGGCTCGCAGGTTCCACTTGCATTGGATGCAAAACTGGATTGTAATCTTGGGAACAGAGGCCTCGACCGAAGCGGACCGGAGAGGGGAATTCGAACCCTCATTTGCCATTTTTTATAGCCGTCGTTTTATTCGAAAATATGTTTCTTTCAGCTGAGTGTTAAATATTTTAATGTCGTCTTGGGGACGGGTATTTTGATATTTGGGGTCCCGCTTAGTCATCAGCCATTTAATTTATGTTGGGGACGGCGGGAGGCCACCTTCATAAACCTCATCTTTCTGAATTTTTCCCATCGCCAACCTGCTCTCTCCAACAAACACCAACCTCACTCAATCCACCCTCTCCTCCAAGACACTCGACATCGACGCATCTCTTCAATGTCTTCTCGCGGTGGCACCACCCTCTACGTCACGGGCTTCGGCTCTGGCACCAGAGCACGCGATCTTGCCTACGAGTTCGAAAGGTACCCATCGAATACGATCCCTCATCCTCCTCCTACTCCTCCTTAACCGTTCTCCCTCCTGAATAATAACCTCGATGCACGTTGACGGCGGACTCGCATGCGGAACTTCCGATTTCTTATTCCCTAACTCCTCTCTCCCCGTCCAATGTCCTCGTTCCTGCCGCGAATTTCTATATATATATCCCCCCCAGTTTAGTGGTCCTTACCGTTCGTCGGAGGCTGAAGAAATGAAACCCCCCCCCTCGTATACGGTTTCGTCGACCAAACAAATCCGCAGTGTTCGCTAGCAACTAGCCTCCCCTTCGTTTCTTCTCTCTCACCTTCCGTTGTTTCCTCCCCGTAATATAAGCTATTTCCTTCGCCGAAACGGAAGTCCTCCGATCGAACCGATCGAGCCTCGTCGTCGTCTTCGTCCGTCGATATCGACTACGAAAATCTCCTCCTCCTCTCCCCTCTGTCAATCTTCCGAGCGAAGCAGAAATTTACCATCGTAGCCAATAAAACCAATAAACACATATCCTCTGAGAAAAACGCGTTTCTAACGACTCTGCCTTCGGTTTTTTCCTTCCCTACAGATATGGACGTTTGGTCCGTTGCGACATTCCTGCTCCACGAACTGCAAGCAGCCGACTGTAAGTTTCAAACCTTCTTTGTCCCTTGTTTAGTCGTCGATGGTTGGTCGTATCGATATCCGGGAAAATGAAGGAAGAAGAAGCAAAACCGGCTGACCCAATTTATCCGCTGCATTAGCTTCGCATTTGTTGAATACGAATCCCGTCGTGATGCCGACAACGCTTATTTCGAAATGCACGGAGTCCGCCTCAACCGTGAGGATATCTTAAAGATCGAGGTTCGTCAATTGCGTCAACTAGCACCGAAAACGCTACGGGTGGCCATGCTAAAATTCTTAATATTTATTTTACGATATAGTGGGCTCGAACCCCTCCATCAGCTTCCTGGAGGTTTGAAGGTGGGCGAGACGCTCCAAGACGCCGTAGCCCGCGTCGTGGACCCCCGCGCTCTGCCTCTCCCCGTCGTCGTGAACCCCGTGAAGATCGTGGCTCGCCAAACGGCAGAAGTGGTCGTGACCGTAGCCGCAGCCCAGCGGGTAAAGAAGACCGTGATCGTGATGGGGATCGTGAGATGAGAAGCCCAAGAGAGGAAAGAGACCGTGAACGTGATAGAGAACGCGACCGCGAACGTGATCGTGATCGTGATCGTGATCGTGATCGCGATAGCCGCCGTGAAGAGCGTGAACGTGATCGTAAGTCAACTCTCTCTCGCTGTCTCTTGCTGTCACTTGAGGATATATAGACCACCAAGCTGACAATTCTCAAACAGAAACACCACGCCATGATGACCTCGATACTGCCGATGCTGAATAGAAATCAAATAATCGGACGGCTTTCTAGGTCGCCAAAACAGGAGGCAGCAGCTGAATATCTATCGGTTTCGGTAACACTTTATGATTCAGTTTCTTTCATGCAGCGGTCTTCTCTCCATCCTTTTTGAGACAATGAAAACAAACATCACCTGTTTCATCTTTGATAACCTATTCCAACACTTCAGTTCTCGAATACTTTCTCGACGCTTTAAACTTGCAATTTTGTCTGCTCGAAATGGCACTCGGTTTTTTTTTTTTTTTTTTTTTTGATTTTTGATAGACTTATGGTCCAGTACTTCTGGCTTCATTCGTTGCCGGTCTCATATCGGACTATGCTGCGATTGAGGTTATATCTTTTTGTTTTTCTTGATTGCTTTTTTTCTTTTCTTTTTTCATTATTATCCGAAGTCTCCCTTCTACAACATACACATCCCAATTTTGCTTCTGCTCTTTACTTCCCTTTTTTGTTTCTCGTAGGTGGTGTTTCATTTAATAGGGGTCGTCCAAAAAAAGTATGTCGGTTCGCTCAATTCGTTATTCTATACTTTTAGTACTTTGCTGTTCCATCTTCTTTTCGTAAACACAACGTTTTTACAAGTAAATATATTGTAATCGCATTATAGTACCAGGCAATATTAACCCGATCGTACGTAAGATTTTTGTAATAAACAACCTCGTTGTACAAATTATAAATTCCTCGCTTCGAATCCTAGGCTAATTACAGGCTCAGAATTTTCCTCACGCCCGAAGGATATCAGGGGTCCCATCCATATATTGCAACATGCATTTTAACCACAGTAGATCGTTCTGAACTGGAGTTTCACGATAGATGCATGCTTTAGAAGTTGACCTTTTGTAAGTTGGGAAGTTCCGTTGAATTATCAGCTTGTTGAAATATTAGAATTTATGATATTGGATACGTAAGAGGATTTATGAAATACCTTTATTCTTCCACATATTTTAGGAGCGTAGCAATATACCTAGTATTAAGATGCTATAAAATCAACAATTTATCAACATCCCAACTCTTGCGACATTAGCTTCAACCATGCAAGCAAGAGACAAGTTAACTAGTCCAATTCGGCGAGGTTCGAGATTCCACGGGAATAACCCCACTCCGAGCAGATAGGAAGCCCCAAGCGTGCCTCGGTTTACCATCTAGTCAACTTGAAGCGGGTGGGATGCATGCGAATTCTGGGAGGACTCCAGCTTGGGGGATACACGCACCCATGACGCTATTCGAGCGTCCTAGCGTGTGTGAGATCCATATGTGGTTATTTATTTTATGCAAGGGATCCGAAGTTAGTATTTGCTCTCAAAGTCGGTTGTGGATGCCATTTTTGAGAGTTGGAAGATGCTTTTGAAGTGATATATCAATGCACGAAATGCAACAAATGATTTATTGAGGTATAGAGTTGAGTTTGGAAAAGCATCCCATTGGGTTAAATTAGAAGAACTAACTAGGTTTAACTAAATTGCTCATTGATGACGTGCGGAGGATCCATTCTTTCCAGAAGCTATTGATGGCAGGCGCGCTAGAGGCTAGATCATACATATCGAGCCATGATTATAGCTCTACGATACTGGAAGATCGGATGACTTTATGCAGCTAGTTGCGGGCATGGGCGGAGAACTGAAATAATTATTCTCAGTCAAGTTGACCGGGAAATACCCCATTTAGCCAGCCGGCGTCGAGAAGGAACGCCACAGCTGCACAGTCTAACGCGGTAAAGGAAATATCGAACGACCCAAACTATGGTTGGATTGGCCACTGGCATTTTCAGGATAATTTGTGCCATTTACGTACGATTGCTTATAGGTACTCCCGGCGAAATATGTTGTCGGGTGTGTTAATGTTCGCGAGAAGGGTAGTCTTTGCAGAATCGAGAGTAAATTTCACCAGTATCCATTTACAAAAGGAATGCGGATCTGATAAATACCGCTCCGCGAAAACGATTATATAGTTTTAGATTTAAATCGATTTACCAGGGGTTGGTCCTGGGATTCTCCCCTGGTCAAATCAACCAGCTATGTGATGTCTATAGACTGCAGCCGCGTCCAAAAGGCAACGGAATTGAAGCATTCCGATTCAATGTAGTCTCGAAATGACTCCTCCGAGCTGCCAACGATAACGTAAAGGCAAAAACAAACGACGCCAATGACAGGCGTGAGCCAGCCATTCAAGAACCATCCAACCTCGGCAGGACTTTGCCAACTCCGAATAGTTCCCTGTCCTAGGACTTCTGTTTCTTATACCATTTTTATACGTTATCGAATGTTCACTCGAGCTTCCTGGGGTTAGTACATTAATATATTATTATTGGATGACTTTTTAGGAAATATATCGATATTCAATTCATCGAGGTCCCATTCCAATTTTACTCCATAAATCGTGTGTTGGAAACTATCCACGTGCATATCACAATAATTGTATTTTCGTATAAATACCGTATTTTTTTGTCTGAGACTTCAACGCCGAACAGCTCACATCAGTTGGGCTTCGAGATTGTTCCGCAGAGTGGGTCCATACGTTCACTAGCGGTAAACCAATCGGTTTGTCGTACATTTTGATGCGGGAATTCAACAGCTTGGCATCCGGTTATTGGCCATGGGTAGCTCCGCTGCAGCCCAATTGGACATATATCGGAGTTGATGCTGCAAGTTGATACTGCAAGTTGAACTCCAAGACTTCCTCAAGAAGGAAGAACCATAGGTGCAGTTTTGGCCCGAGCCTTTCTAAACCAACTTCGGCTGTTGAACCTTTTTATTTTCTCGAGAAGTCTGAGTTTTACACCTCATCGATTCAGAGTCGTTCCTTTTGGTATCCAAAATGAATGCTGTTACGGCCATCCAAACGCAAAATCTGAAGACCGTGAAAGTTAAGGATCCGCAGAAATGCAGTTGCTCGGTGCCCTGTCAAGGCTCGGACCCACGATGCAAGCACATGCAATCTGGTGACAATCTCCAGGTTTACTCGAGATCGAAGTCGATGTCGAAAAATGCGCACGTTGGCTCTCGGAAAACGTGCTTTCCTTTTGTCATAAAAAAAACAACTCTTCTTGTCTCAAGTAGCTTAAGATCTTCCGGGACTAACGTGTGTTGTGATGCCTGATTGGTCATGAATTATTGGTTTTCTGCAGCTTGAATTCAATCTGCATATGCGAGTTGAAATCGCGTTCGCATTTCGCCGGAAATCTTGACTATTCCGAGGATAGCGCTTCCTCATTCCCCCGCTTCAATCTGCAACAAAGAAAACAAAAAAAAGAAAGAAAATGGCGTTCTTTCCGAATGACTGTGGATGCATGAACAAAACCAGTCTTCTAAAGTGGGGCAACTTTATTATTTTGCGCTCAGATCCCGCGGAATATGTGTTGTTCCTTCGACATTCGGTGGCGTTTTCGATTTCGTCGTCCTAACGTTACTAGCGGGATATAAAAAGCTTCCGACGTTGTGCGTTATATTCTAAGGCCTCTTGAGCATCTTAAATTACACATTTTTAAATGGACGTACATACTGAAGGTGTCCTAGCTTCTTTGGAGAGTTTAGGATTTTGCTTTGGAGGATACATTGAATTAATTTATTTAATCCGCTGCTGTAAATTTATGAAAGATGAATCGAGGAATATGTTTTGATAATAGTCCTTCAACATAGCTGCAAACTTATAAAGTTGCCCCAGAGTTTTTGGTAGTAGGCAAGGGAAAATAGCATACGAAATCACTATGTCCACGATTTTCTCAATTATCGAGTTTTTGGAATCGAAATCAAAAAAGATTTCGCTGCTCCAATAATCTCCATAGAAGCTCATCGCAAGAAGATGATGGACGATTGAAAGTGTTTCAATAGCACGTTATGAGTGGGAGGGGGGGAATCAACATACTAGACTACAAAATCTGCACAGATCAAAATTTCATATTTGTTTACGCTTCGTATATGCGGTGTCGACGAAGGAGGAGGAAAGAAGCTTCCAATTCTGCAATGTAACGCAGACGCGCCAGAAAACCAGTCTCAACAATCCCTGGTAGAGTCTGCATGAGCTAGCTATCTGCTAAATTGGCTTAGTAGCCTTCGGGTAATATATTTTTCATTCGAGTATTTATTCAAACTTTGAAAAGCTATCACGAAACAATGAGTCACGTATATTCTTAAGGGCCTTCGGAATCGGTCAAGTGCGTTCGCTCGACGGCAGCATCCCCGGAATATCGAGTAGTTATTTTCCTGAACCGGTAGGTGATATCTTGGAAAAAAAAAATCCTATTTTGGACAGGAATTAACGTTCAAATACAGAAATTGATATTGTGGTTGTGCATTTACTTATTCGAGGAAGACTGGGGTCGTAAATATAATCGATATATTGGCATATTCTCTTATAGGAAAGACCGATCTGCTTCATGAGACAAATTCGAGAACCAGCAATAGTTATCATCACGTGATCGATATATTGCGTATGACGTTTCCACTGACATTGGGCGCGCTAAATTAGAGGTCAAAAGATCGGATCTGGATGTTCTCTTTCGAGGTGAGTATTCTGGCACCGGCAGTCCTATTTCCACTTGGACAAGCTTCCGGCTATTAGTTTGTCCGAACTCTAACCGCAACCAGTAAAAAGAAAGTTTTCTCGAACAACCGATCGAAGGAAAAAATAACGCGAATAAACCATGGATCATCTATTTTGTTCAGTAAGAATTGACGCTAGATGCAAAGCTCCGGGGAATGGAAGCAGATATTTTCTGGAAGGAGGAGACCCAGGTCACCCAGCGTGAAAAGAAAAAGAGTTCAGAACGAACAGTGGTTGTCTCGGAACAGGGAAGAAAGGGAAGACCCTTGTGCCTCTTCCTTGTCTCAACTGTTCGATTGCATCTTTGGTTGAGCAGATCCTTTCTGAAAGCCCGTGAAAATGGAGCACCAAGAACTTCCAGAAGCATCGTAGAATTCCCCCCCCCCGCGTGCCCAGGAAATATTGCAGGGAAGATGTGCCCAAATTGATTCGCCCACAACCAAGGAAAAGGCCATGAGAGGTGTGGACGGAACCTGCATGTCCAGGCCGCGTGAGGGATGTTTCTTTTTCCTGCGTGAGCGAAAGCAAGCGGTTTTCGAGTTGCCAGTTGACGTCGTGCAACAATGAAGGAAAAGCGACGTCTGAGATCGCGAGGAGCACTTGATTTTTCCTCAACGCCACTGCACTCCAGACCGGGTTATGATGCCCGGAAGCACTCGTTCGTGAAGAATAAGAAACATGACTTTTAATATACCTTTTATCCCGGAGTGGGAGTCATTATTGTGGTCCGGGTTTTAGGCTATCATTCGTTTTCTCTTCTCCTGTGGTTCGTCTGATCCTTGGGCTCAAGAGTATGTTTGTGTTGAGCGGACGTTCTTTCGATGCATTCATGCATCTTCCCCAGAAACCTTATATGTTGGCAGGCCCTGCAATACAACCGTTATTTTAATAGTTCTCCGATGAGGGAATCTTATTCTTTCTAAGATCCCGCCAGCTGCTGCTGTTCGCACATTGAGTCCCGGTGTTTTGCCTGTTGAAAGCGCGTCCTCTCATCCGAAAGGCCTGGTCCCAAAAAACCAAATCTTTCCGAAGCATCACCGGTATCATCATTCGTATTAATTATCAAATCCTCACCATCAACCTGTTGATTGATTGCCTGTTAAACTAGCCATACAACAATCGTCTCCTTTGCCGACTACTCGGGCTTACTGACGCTCGTTGAATCCAAACGATCCGTCCTGTTCGGCAGACGGAGAGAAAGAAAATCAGGTAAATAGGAACCTAACCCCTATATATAAGAATCGACATATTATTGCCTGTTCCCATGCAATGCAATGCGCCCGCAACCTTTACAAGTGGCTAACTGGCGTCCTTGGGTTTTTTCTTTCTTCTTGATATCGATATAGGAGAATTGACAACTACGCCACAAGGAATCTGTATTGGTATGTAAGTCTTGTCCTACACCTCTCGATGAAGCGTCTCCATAATGTCTTTCCATCTGCATATTTCTAGCCCATTCCCTTGGTATCGGGTTGAGTCTCAGACTCGGCCGCCACGTTTTATAAAATCCCCCAAAATCCCCCGACTCGACTCACTACATTCTTTTTCTAATCTTGGTTTTTGTTATACACTTTTGGGATGAGGCGATTTATCAGCTAGTGTTCCGGTAATTTGGACTGATCGTTAAAATTTCTGAATCAGCACAGAACTTACTAGTGTCGCGAGAGTTTGCAGCCATCCGATTAATAGGTCTCAAGCACCGGCCACCCAGTTTAAGACCCCTCACAGGCACCACAAGAATCAATCTTCTCTCGAGACTTGATTCTTTGGGGTTGAATTCGCGAGCGAGAATATTAGCTGGACAAAAGTAAGTTATTGCCTATCGAAGTGGGCACGTCCCTTTGGTCCTTTGAGTGTTATTGTATTTTGCACTGGATTCGCGGAACCCGTTTCATCGTCTTGGTGTTTCAATAATTAGGTCTCTCTGGCCTTTTTCTCAGTTGTGGTGAAACCGCTGGGAATAGTTGAGCCGCGCCCCTCGAAGCAGCAAGGCCTCGACTGGGGCTCTGGAAAAACCTTTTTGCTGAGAGCGACGAGGAGCACTGGCCTCCCGCCCGTTCGAGTTTTTGGCTATCTTCTTTTCCGGCCAGCCTTTTCTTCCCATTCTCAGACACGAGCCCCCTGGTCGTTGCTCACGGCCTTGGGTATGATCTGCTTTTGTGACCTCTGCGGATCATCATGGTTCTTGGTGGATCGTACAGAATCATCCAGCCTTTTTGATCTGATGAAATCGATTAGATATATTATTATATTACTATTATCATTAATAATAACGGTGGGAATCTTATTATATTTTTCTACCAAGTCATACGAAATAAAGGGTTTTGGCTGGCCTATTGTTTCGCTTTCGTTGTTACCACCACCCTTCGACCTTCCCATGTTGCGGACTGCGGACTTTCTTCAGTTTTTCCTCACCACCCTTGCTCGTCCATGCCCCAAAATTTTCCCTGCATAGTCTAACCATACAAGACACACCCTACTCCACCGCTTTTTTCTTCTTCTGGCGGTCTCTAGTTCTCGAGGTTTAAAGCGCACGCAGACCTGAAAAAACGGCGCTTTCTCCCGATTCCGCAAGGAGTGGTTACTGAAGCCGGCTCATGCGGGTCGCCTTTCAACTCAAACAGCCTGCTGCTTGCTTGCTCCGCACAGGGCACTTCTCCATTGACAAGTGAAAGTGAATGGTAATTAATATTGTTATTGCCGGCAACATTAGCGGGCTCTGATCACTGGCTGTTCGTTTTGATCCGTGCCCTCGAGACGACCTTTCTCTTCCGTCCCTTCTTTCTTCTCGATCATCTTCATCATTCTTTCCTGTCCTACCTTTCTCTCATTCTTGAACCGCGACAACGACGAAGACCAAGACGAGAACGACCGTCGACAACGCAGACACACTGGCCCATCTGCAAGGTTCAACGGGTTGACCGAAAGATAAGGTCTTAAGAAGGTATTGTTATTGCTGTTTATTCTTTATTGCGCCTGGTCTCACTTGCTCTTTTTTGTTCCTTCTTGATATGTATATCACCCATCGGCATTTATTCATTTACCCATCCTTTGGCTGGTATCATCAATTCGGCCCGATTCGAGCTTCTCCGCAAGCCAGCAGCATTTCGCAGTCTAATTCGTGGAGGGTATTGTCGATCGACAATAATAGCCTTTGTGCCTCGTGCCTGCCATTCATTCCTTCCAACAGCATGCAGAGGGGACGAGCCAGTCGTTGGATGGTGTAGCTTTGATGTATGGAACACCTCAGCCCGCTTTTCTAGAAGCCCGCTCTCCGCCTTTACATACATACGTCCAGACACAGATGCACCCAAACACGAACGCCTATATTGCTTTATTAGCTGGGACGGTTAACCCACCTGAGTTCCCTTCCCTACCCACTTGCGTATGATTGACCGATTCCTGTTTTTCCGAATGCCATTTTCAAGCCTAGAGGTTTTAAATTCCGCACTTGGTCGTTTTTCTTCTTTCCCTTTGCCCTTCCCCCAGCAGTGATCCCTTTTAAGGTTACTTTCACAGCGGACTCCTCGTCTACGCTTGACTCTTGTCGCTCTTCGACCTTTCCCTCTCATGGTTCTTCTTCGTCTCCGGGGCGTTTCATTCGGCTGCAATATCGTCCTCACTTTTCTCTGACCTTTCCTACAAAATTCGTCCCAGGAGGCGTCAGTTGGGAGGATTGTGGCTGAATTATCAAACGAACAAGATCTAGTGAGAGGCAATCGAGAAATCAAGCCTGGCTTTAATAAAACTTTCCGGAACTGCTCGAGGCCTTTTTTCTTTCAACCCTGTGCGTATACCGTAGGTTTACCACTGTTCACTCCGCCCTCTCCTCCTCCCACTTGCCTTCGCTCACAGTCTGCCCGAAATTTTTTTAAATTTTTTTTTTAAATTTTTTATATATATATTATCAATCTATTCAGGGCTTTGATCCATCTTGCTTTTCACGCTCGCATCTGCAAGTGGGATATCTGCTACGTCCACCCTGCATATAGTGGTCCTGTTTGAATAAACACTTCGTTCGCTTCTCTCTCATAGTCAGCTACCTTGAAGCACTAGTTGCCTGATCAGGGCTGTCGCATTAAGACGCCCCGACGTAGTGTACTTCCCTTTACGCCCGCCCTCTCGTGTGGATCTGCAAACAGCCAATTCGCACGACTCGAAGGCGCATCGCTTCCAGAGGAGGGGGAATCATTTGAACTTTTGTCTTCCTATGTTGCAGACAAATTTACCTTAGATATACATTCTACGGCTTAGACCCGAGGCTAATAATTCATTGAGACCCAGGTTTGTCAATTCTTGACACTCCCTGCTGTGGAGCAGTTTTATAACTATCGTTCTTATTGATAGCTATAGTCGGCAATAGCCCTGGGTTTCCTTGTCCTGCAAATGTAACAGTTTCTCGTCTCTTTTTCCTTCTTTTTTTCTCTATTTTCCCTTACCCTTCTCGCCCCCACTCGCATTGAACCTTCGTCTCACAAATTGGATCACGCCTCTCTCGCCTCCAGAAACTCACCGCGCTCTGTTCTGTGAACACACCTGCCTTCCTTCCTCCTCTCTGTGACCTTTTGGCCGGTTTCTTTTTAGCTGTTTTTCTGTTTTTCTGTTTAGCCAACCTGCTTGTTCTTTTTGGATAGGAGCTCATCATTGTTCTTAAATTTTTCTTCTTCTTAGCGACCTCGATCGAGTCTTGACGCAGTTTTGACAAATTCCCGCCGACATTTTTGTTCCGGAAGTCCAACCCCAAAAAACCCACTCGGCCGCATTCGACGCTTAATCATAATCATAATAACATAATAAGGATCGCGTCTTCCTTTTCTTCTCAAAATCCCTCTCCGAAAATCTTCAGATTACTCTTTTTTATTTACTCCTGCAAGTCGACAAACTTTCGCAACCTCCTGACCGCTTTCCCCGACTTCCCTAGACAGCGACATCTTAAGGAGGGAAATCAAAACAGTGCCAAAAACTGGTGTCAACGGATAGTACTTGATTGAGAAGGTCGTAGAGCACCCGGGTGTACTATCTACTAGGGACTTTCAGGAAATACAATAACGAAAAGTTTTGGATACTCGAACAGCAGTGTTAAGGGAACCCTTGTGCTTCGAGAAAACCGAATAGAACGGACAGAATATTCTTTCTCATGTTCCTTGCCACTCACAACATATAACTTACCAACAAATTAAAAGCAATATTTTCGACATACTCGAGCCAATCGAACCAAACAAAATTCCGACTGACGAGGGACCATTTTTATTTTTCCATTTATTGAGTTGACTTTTCTGGGTTCTTCAAGTCCTACGACTCTCCCACCCGACGAACAACAGGTCTGAACGCCCAACGACTCCCTGGCAGGTTACGTTGTTACTCCAACTGGGTTTCCGGCATTTGTCCAGCGTTGTGACCACCACTCTACTCCCGTGTTACACAGGTCCCTCTCGTGCGACAACTCGGTCTGAATCTACAGCTCCCAAGAAAGCTCGCAGAAAACGAGACTTTAGAAGGCAGTGAAGAACAAAGAATAATAATTGTTTTTCGCGATTGGAAGGGAAGGATCTGAGACAATCACTCATCGCAGAACTCTTTCCTTGCATCTATCCATACCGGCTACCGGACTGCATCGTTATTCTTGCCAGGAACGCTCAACCCTTATATGATTCCCTGACATCGGGCCCCTATTTCCCTCTTTTCCTTTTCTGTCGCCTGTAAATATCGACAACCAGTGAGGGGCTCCCTCACTCGCAATCTCCCCACGGATTTCCTTTTCACCACAGTCTTTTCCCTGGAGGGGTATACTGCCCGCATATTCTCTGGGTCCTTTCTTTTGGATATTCGACATTGGTGTTCTCATTCGATTCGGACCAAGATTCATAGGGAAGCCTTCCCTTTATCGCAGCGGTAGTATCGGAGGAATATTGCGGAAAACTTCAGCAACCATGATCAAGGAGATAGCGAAGTGTAATGTGGTGTATGTCGATAGAAGGGCGAGGTCGGAACGACATATATCGCGGACAGATTTACCGTTAGCGCCGGAGGAGGGTGTGGACCCGGAGAATCTAGAAGTGGTACGGAACATCAATTCTGTATTATCCGTTTTCACAAATGGTATGTTCTCTTTTTCGCTCTTTGATTAGTTTTGGTCTCGGTGCCTATGCTTTAAATACAATTGAGCATCCGGACCGTGCCGGCGCATAAAGCCATCTGACACGTCTCGTTATAGTTGCAATGCACGTATCAGGGTCCTCATGCCTAGCCTCGTTATCCGAAATTAGCAATTACGACCCGACACCGACCGTCCTGCTATTAGATGTGCCCGCGAGACAATTGGAAGAAGATGAATCGCAGCAAGTGGATCGCCACGACTCTGGAATTGCCTCGTCGGTAGGAGAGGACCCTCTCTATGGCAAAGCTCTGCTACGCCACATCAGAGAGGAAATGGAAAACGAAACATACTCTCAAAATATTCTGACCGTCGCCTTAATATCCGAGCTTGATCCATCGAATAAGACGATAGATGCTGGATTATGGACTGAGTCGGATGATGAGGAAGCCATTCTTGCCTCTAAGCTACTTGACACAGGCGCTGCCGAGGCGTTTCCCTCACCATTGACGAAAGAAAACACGAAAGCGTTATCCATGCACTGCTATCGGCTGGCACGAAAGGCTCAGAAACGGAGAAACGAGAGGAAAAGGTCGTGGGTCGGTGTAGATATGGATTTGGAGGAAGAAGAGAAGGAACGAAAGAATAACATTCGTGTTGCAGAGGGTTATGCGTACCTGCGAGAAAAGATGTAAGGAACCAAGTTTACAATCCACATTAGAGTTCCCGTTTGGAAGATAGAAGAACACTCTTCTTCCGGGATGTTTGGGCTAGTTTAATATGAACGGGACGGGAGCTAACTTCTGGTTTGTTTGCTTTTGCAGGGTCTCCGAGTTAATGTCTGATATCTTCAAGCCGAACGGTCCGGAGCACACACAGTCTGAGAGGTTTGTGGAACCCCCTTCCTTGCGCTCTGCATTGATTGTCTCTTTCGGATGGTTGCATCTAACCAAGTCATTCCGGAATTTTAGTAAGATACGGGTTTCATCGTCCAGGCATGAGCTGGTCCGTCAAAGTGTATGTCGGTGGGACTTCTCGGCGCACGAGTTCACGGATGATGAACTCTTGCTTTGCGCCTTCGAAATGTTTAACCACGCCTTTACCATGCCAGAGGTCGAAGAGTGGCGGATATCATCCGGACAACTCACAGACTTCTTGTTTGCTTGTCGCAGGGCGTACAACGAACAAGTCCCGTATCACAACTTCAGGCACGTGGTCGACGTTTTGCAAGGAGTATTCTACTTCTGTTTGGCCTTGGGGGTTCTACCACACTTTGACGGGAAGGCTGCACCTAGGCCCAAAACTAGTACGACATCGTTATCAAAAATACTTCGTCCGTTCGATGCCTTAGCGCTTTTGATCGTTGCGATAGGTCATGACGTGGGACACCCAGGTGTCAACAATGCTTTCCTCGTCACTCTTAAAGCACCGCTTGCACAGATGTACAATGACAAATCGGTGCTAGAATCCTTCCACTGTGCTGCCTTCTCTCAAGTTCTGCGGAAACACTGGCCGATAACACAGACGGTGCCTGCTATGCGAAGATTAATGATCGACTCGATCCTTGCTACCGATATGGGCTTGCACTTTGACTATATGACTCAATTGGAGAGACTCAAGCAAAAATTGAAGCAGGACAAAGGTATCAAGAACTGGGACGAAAAGTTAATCAGCGCTAACAGAAGCCTTCTTTGTACACTACTGATAAAATGTGCCGATATCAGTAACGTGGTATGTATCCTGCCTTGATGTGTTATCAATAAGTGCTCATAAGTTCAATAGGCTCGAAGATACGACATTGCTGCCCAATGGGCCGTGATTCTAACAGATGAGTTTGCGAGACAAGCGTCGCTCGAGACTGACTTGAAGATTCCGTCGTCGCTAGCGGTACCACCTGTGCAAGGCTCGAGCATCGCACTGGGTAAATCGCAAGTTGGCTTCATGAAATTGTTCGCGGCACCACTCTTCCAAGCTATCGCAGACGTCATGCCTGAGATGTCGTTTGGCATCGCAGAAGTTAATGCGAATATGGCGATATGGCACAACTTGACACTGGAATGCGGGGAGAAAGGCGACCGTCCATTTTTCTTGGAGAAAATCAACAGGAATTCCTTGTACTACCAAGCTTCGGCTAACGGTGCATCATCAACGAATGGCGCTATCGAACTACACCCGCAAATCTCTAACGGAGGGGAGTACCAAGCGAGTGATTCTCGAATTCGAAAAGCATCTCAAGCGTACCAAGAACAAGGGACGCCAGATCTTCTTGGGCTTGGCCAACACGGTAAGGATAAATTTAGTTCGCTCAAGAAGATGAAGCTTTTTCCAACATCCTCGCTAGTATATCCCCATGCTAACGGAAAGGGTATGATTGGGGAGGGAGCAGATGGCAAAAGCTCAGGCTCAACAACACCGTTCGTGACCATCAAGAACTTTTTTTCTTGTTTTCCTAGGAAGTTCTCTGACTGATTCGTTGTGATTGTGGATGGCATACCTAACGGGCTTTATGCCCGGATGGTGGCCCCCTCCGTTTTTTGAAGGTGCAGTCCCCCCTCACCCGGAGAGCAGCAGACCTCTAAAACGGGTGCGATCAGAGCTACGCGATCACGATTCAATCTGAACAAGATCTTTCGGTGGAAAAAAGCGGATATGACCGCTAATGCCGGCACCAACAGCAACAATAACAACCTCAGAGTTCCTGCGAGTACGGACGATGCGCAATAATGACAACGAAACGGTAACATCATGCTTGCTACGCATCCTTTTTCTTTCTCATAATGTCAACAAAAACCAAAAGTCGCATGACCTCGAAGCATGCCCTTTTCCTTTCTTCCACCTTTTTCTTTACGAATCTACAGGCGGCGTTCCTCATCTATCTTGCTACGCGCTTCTCGAATCTTTCCTCTTGCCTTATTTCTTGGGTTTAGTCCTTTACGAAACAAAAAAATTACCCTGATATCCGGAAAGGGAGGGTGGTTTCGGTTCTTTGACTGTTGTCAAGGTTTTCTTCAAACGTTCGTTTTTATTGATTGGAGATCGACCCCTTTCCCTTCGTTCAGATGGTCGATGAGGGGTATCTCCTTCTCTGCACATGCCTTGAAAAATATCTCCCATCAACCGTCCTTCTTTTCTGGTACATAGCTTCTTTACACTCCGTAACCCTTTCCACTCGTCGTTGATCATGGCGGTTTACGTGCTTATGTCTCTTTAACGGAGCTCTCTTTCTGTTTTATTGATTTTCGTTCTATTGTCTTGTTTATTGTCAACGTTACAAAAATAATCTGCGTTTCTTGTTTATCCTTGTCTTTTGCTGCGCTGTGTATAATATCTGGAGTCTTTTTTGTTATCGGTCTTATCTTCTTCTCTTCGTTTCACTTTATATGAGTAAACAAAACTTTTTTTTCCCCTACGTTTACTCTATCTATACTATACAGCTTTCTCTTGGCTTGTCGTTTTTCTTTTCTTTTCTCTTCGTGTAAGATATATCTTTCATATCCTCTTTTACTTCTATTCAGATTCAGCTTAGTGGAAGATTATGTGATATCTTTCACTCGATAACACTAGCTTAATTTCTCGCCTTTTGCAAATTTGCTGTGGTTTCGATTTGAGCACCAATGTTTGCTGCTTCGATGTGGAATATATATCCGCTTTGTTACGTATTGATATCATGAATACATTGTATGCTTTTTGTAGCTGTGGTTTTCTGAACATTGGGATTCGATATTCTTGCAGGGTGGCACCTTTTGGGGGCATATATGCACATATGCATATACCGATAGATAGTCTCTGATCGCGATGGAAGCTTTTAGTATAGATATCTGCTAACTGTGTTTAAATGGAAATAAATCGCTGGCGATCAAATTTACCGATTCTAGTTCAATGTGGTTAAATTCATGCATACTAGGAATTATGGCTCAATCGCTGTATCATTTAGTCTCCACTATCTACTACCACATTATCGCCCCGCTTAATCGCAAACTAAGTATTCGTTTCCACCCAGTCACTCCAAAACTTGACCACATTATCGCTCAAAATGGTGACTTCGAAACCACCATCAAACCTCCTAGCAGGAGCACTCCCACCACCGCTTCCTTCATTCACCATACTATCAACAACCAACCAAGTCTCACCCACCTCCCTATCCGGCTGCAAATCCACATCCTCCAACCTTGCGACCCCTTCCACGAACCCTTCATCACCGCCAACCCCGTCATCACTCCACCCACCCGCGATCCATCTTTTCCTCCCATTCTCCCACACCCCGATCCTAAGATACTCCCCGGTGGTTTTCTTCACAACTCTAATCTTCCCTTTCGACAGCCGTGTCATGTATAGCCTGATAGAACAAGTCTTGGCGGGTAACCTGCACGTTGAAAATGCCGTATGCAACCCCGCATCCTCGTTTGGGATGACAGTCAGTCCCGCCGTAGGACTCAGCGGCACTGAAGAACCAACGGTAACCGTAAAGGGAGCATATTGATCCGATGTGTAAGTGCTCGCCACGACAGTGTAAGCCCCCGCTGGCACCCTCTCTGCGAAACAAAATGTAAAAAATCGCTTATATTCTCCGCTGTTTGCCAGAAATTTGTTTCTGGTCAGCGTGTGTACCCTTCTCCCGCCGTCGGAGTGTAGTAGCGCAACGTGGATCAGAGGGGAAGCTGTGTTTTCGGTGGCGATAGCTTTGCCCACAGATTTACCGTCTTTGGATGGTTTGGCATGGATTGAAAGGCCTATTATCAAGTTTGCCGGTTTGTCGAGTGAGACTTTGAACATGGGGTTACGCCCGTACTCTCGGCTTTCTGTGTTCCCGCCAGTGGCTGAGATGGTCCAGGAACTCTGGACGGTGGATATGTGTGGGTATGGCTCCTCGACTGGTTCGAAGAGCATCGGGATGGATGTGAAGGCTGAGATGCTGAAGCTGTGTGTTGATTCGGCAGGTATGAGGTCCTGGCTGGAGACTACTATCGTGTATGTGGTATTGGCCGGGACTTCTACACGCAGGAGGGTTTGTGGACTGTCGACGTAGGGTCCCCGTTTCAAGTATCCGGATGATTGGTATACGCGCTTGCCGTTCGCTGCGAAGAGATAGAGCGAAATATGGCCATTTTTGTTCCATAGATTCTTGCGATCAAAGGCCTCTTTCCTTTGAAGATGACGTGATAGTAAGATCCAAGTTTTGGATGGTGAGGGAGATTTGTTTACCAGTTTGTACTGGGGATTTCCCCAGAAGCAACCTGGGACGTTCCAAAGATGCTCGGTAGCCGACGGCTTTGCGAGGGTTGATAACAGAGACCAATTAAAGTGCCAGTCGTAGCGATGGTTCCAAAGTTCTGGATTCCAGTTTAGATAGATGGAATCAAAATAACGAAATACGCTGTTGAGATCTATCCAGAACGCGGAACGGGATGTTGGTTGTGCTAATTCCTCGGGATAAGCATCCTCATCAGAATCACTACCTTCGTCAGATCCAGAACCGGGATTATCAAAGTCTTCCTCGGATTTATCATCGTCATCGTCATCATCATCGTCATCGTCATCCATAAATGGTGGACCTGACCAGACCCCGCCTTCTTTCCAAGGGTTTTTGACAAGAAGCCACCGTCCAACCCTGCCGCTCTCAGAGACAACCTCTTGCAATCCTATTATAGCGTAATCGTGCTCTCCGACAAGTCCATGCCCTTCCCAGTCCTCCAGAACACCAGTTCCGAGAGTCATCAAGACATCACCATCTTGCCAGGTCTTGTACACTCGCTCCCAAAGAGAAAGAGGTTCTGCCAAGTCCAAACTTAAATCCGCCGGGTTGCCCTTTAAAAACAGATGCTCGGGTATCCAGCCAGTAAAACAGAATAGGTCGGTCCCCGAATTCGAGCCGGGGAAGTCGTAACCACCCATGGCTTTAAGATATGCTTTTTCGAGCAAGCTTGGGAGTATAAAACTAGGGTCGCTGTTAGATACGACGTGGAGAGCGTGTTTCGAGTCGCCTAGGGAAGCTGGTAGGAAATCATCAATTACAACCTTTCAAGGAATCAATTAGATGAACGTAATATAAACTCCGGTTGTGTATATGGATACAGTACCATCCGAAAGAAGCCGTTTAGCCATAATTTTATCACATACTTCCCGGTGGGACTGGTCACGGGAATTCCATTACTTTGCGGCCAGATAATGCAAGATATAAGCTATGTGATAAATTGTTAGAGGTGAAGTTTAGGAACAAAGGCGGAAAAGAAGAGCTTACGCTTCCATGGCCCTTTTGCTCCCTCGTGAATGCCGCACAGAGTGAAGCGACAACACTGCAATCGGATATAATATCCTGAGAAAGATCCGCTGCAAGGTCCTCTCCTTCTCTTTCAAGGATCATGTTCTCTTTACCTTGCCATACTTCGCGAGGTCGGTACCATCTATCAAAGTTCTTTTGCTGCTGTGTCGAAAGCACCAGGAAGCCGGACGGGTCTCTGAAAGGAAAATATTCACTTGAGCTATGATCAAACCATTCTAATGTTGAAGGACACGTACGAGAAAGTGGTCTCCTTCGCTGATGGGATGAAATCGACATCTTTGGGAGTCGGCTTCTCGTCCCATGGCCAGAAGGTGTGAGGTGCAAGTTTAGAGGACGCAAGCCGTATGATCTGCTCGCTCTTTGTAAGGGGTCTTTGTGATAAGGGACTTATTTTGGTAGGTTTCTGAATGGATTGTCGCGAAGAGGATGCTTGTGTCGGACAGGAAAGGTCAGAAATATGGATTAGAATGTAGATAATTGGAACAACCCTACCTTCTGCCAAACCGATACTGGCGACGCCTGTAGCGATACTCTGGATATTGGTAGAGTTACTCGGAGCACCAGCTGCCTGACCGGAACCGAGCTTCAACTTTTTGAAAGCTTCACCCTTTTCAATTAATTGCAAAAGTTTCTCACGCCGTCTCTGCTTCTCAACAGGGTTCGAGCAGGCTTGCCATGCTTGGTGATAGAGGTTGGCGGCTTTTATACAAGCGTCTAGGGCGGTCGCGTAGTCATTTCGGGAAGCCGCCGGGGAGATGAGCGACTCTGCATCCTTGGATAGAGTACAGATTAGTCCAGCCGGGTTGATACTTTCGATCGATTAAAGATGCAGGAGACGTACCGCCGCCTGTCGCAAGATATCAGCCATGGTTGACAGCCTGGCACCCGCGTACCCCTTTGATACACAGGGGATATAAATACGATAATGATAGCAAAGAAGAGGCTCAAAATGCAGCCGAGATGAGGTTTCGATGCGGGGCGACGTCACAGCCGTAGTGGGAGCTCTCGTCCAGGTTTATCCGCGGTTGATGGGAGTTTTGGACGGGCAGAGAAGGGAGACCTCGGCTCAGCTCGTGTCGCAAACCATCTCCCCGAAAATGAACACCAGAAAAAGGCCCGTCTTATAACAATACCGCTTTCCTTCTAGTCCGGAACAGGGACTTCCCTCAAGCTAACTATCCCGAGTCATGGTTTCTTAATATAATCCGCTATCCTCGTCCTCGTCCCTTTTTTTTTTCTTTCTATCCCTCTTTCTTTTTAACTTCCATTCCTTCGTTTCGACGACCGTTGTCCCGATTGATATACCATACATAACCCGGCCGACAGCCGACGGAAAACGAGATTACTCCAACCTCCCCGTCGATAACATACCATCATGTCGCTCTCCAAGGAAGCAGCTCTACCGGCCTGGGGCTACGCTGTCGCCGGTGCTACAGGCGCTGTCCTGGCGAATGCGACAGTATATCCTCTCGACATGTCAGTAGAAATATGTCAATTTGGTACTTGTCAGCCAGGAGCCACGTGCTGATATATATCACAGCGTGAAAACGCGTCTACAGGTCCAAGTCAAGAAGAAGAAGGTCCAAACCGATGGCGTTCTCGTTTCCGAGGATCCCGAGAAGCAGGCTCCCGCTCCGTATGTCTACTTTTTCCATTCCCAGATATATTACCTACAAACGATTCCTTTTGCTATTAAGCCTGTGTTTTGGATGCTAATTGACCATATGAGAAATATAGTCTTGTCGAACCGCAACACTACACTTCTACTCTCGATGCCATCAAGAAAATCAAGGATAAGGAAGGAATCGCTGGGCTCTACGCTGGCATGCCGGGTTCCCTGATCGGTGTCGCATCCACAAACTTTGCCTATTTCTACTGGTACACCTTTGTGCGAACGTACTACATTTCCCTTCAAGCTGCCTCGACGGCTGCGAGTCTCTCGACCGTCGCTGAGCTCTCGTTAGGTGCTGTGGCAGGAGCTTTGGCACAATTGTTCACTATTCCCGTGGCAGTGGTGACGACGAGGCAGCAGACGTCTGAGAGGGCGGATAGGAAAGATTTAATATCTACGGCTAAGGAAGTAGTCGCCGCGGACGGCTGGACGGGATTGTGGAGTGGGTTGAAGGCCAGCTTGGTGCTTGTTGTCAACCCTGCTATCACTTATGGCGCCTACCAGAGGTGCAGGGAGGGTTTCTTCCCAGGAAAGAAGAATCTATCTCCAGGAGAAGCATTCTGTAAGTTCTTCTAGTTCTTTATGAAAAATCGAGAAAGTCACTAATACATCGTGTTTTATAGTCTTGGGAGCCCTTTCTAAGGCCATGGCTACATTTGCAACCCAACCGCTCATCGTAGCCAAAGTCGGTTTACAATCAAATCCACCACCCGGGCAGAAGAAGTTCAAATCCTTCGTTGAAGTCATGAGGTACATTGTACATCACGAAGGCTTGTTGGGATTGTATAAGGGTATCGGTCCGCAATTAATGAAGGCCCTGATGGTACAAGGATTATTAATGATGACGAAAGAAAGAGTCGAGCTCATCTTCTTATTGATGTACAGATGGCTTATTAAGAAGGCTGCGGCTGGTGGGTTGAGAAAGTAAATCCGGAGAAAATAAAGAAAAATAAAATAAAATAAAAACAAATAAAAAAAAAGGAGGATGGAAATGGTAAACGTACGAAATTTGACAACATTTTCTTTCAGACGCTGATACATGGATATATATATTTCTGATGGGTCGGTCATGCATCAAGGTGGGTTGTTTTTATTTTCTTGTGGTCGTCTTTTTACAAGAATTTCGTTTAATCGGAGCGTCTTTGATCTATATACGGACCGTCATTTTGTTTCTTCTCCTGTGCGTGTTAGGGCACGTTGCGGATATACGTGTGTACTGTATACTATGGTTAGAATTTGCTTTTGGTCCTCGGAGCTATATGTAGACACGGGAAAATGATAGCCTCGGATTATATATTTGGTTGGGGTGATACTATCATGACAATCACATGCTTTGGCAAACACATTTTTCTCTTTGCTTAGAATTTTATAGGATGATAAGCTATATCATTTCATTCGCATTACACGTCAAGACAAAACGAGAAAACGATGCGAAAGCCAAAAATAAAAAAGGTATAGATAGATATCAGGAGAGTGTTTGTATAAAGATTTCAGATCAAATAACAAGGAACGCTGTAATTACCGGAATACAAGGAAGGGACAGGAAGAGAGAAACAGCTGATGCACCTAGAGGAGATGTAGAAGGAGGATTAGAGCAATAGGAGGGGTAAAATTCATCAAATCAGCTTCACGACCGCCATCTCCAAAGTAACCCCCACCCCAGCTTTTTTAGTTTTTATGTTTCTATTTATTTTCAACTTCCGAAGTTCGCCAAAATATATTGTTCAACACTTCAAAATGAGAGTCCTTAGAAGTATCTAATCGTTTGGAGGTCGCTATATGATGCATTTCTTCAAAGCCATTGTCGTTTAGACGTATTGAGAGATCCACTGGAAGCCCTCTTTGTAACCTATTGAAAGTAGCTTCTCGTTAGCATTTTGTTCACTCGCTCCTATTTTTTCCCAAGTATGAAGAATTTTAAGCATACCTTGCCTCATAACCACGCTGCACATGAAGACCTCGATCGGCCTGATTCCCTCGATCGGTACTTTGCCTTTTCCAGTTGTCTGGTACAAGCCGAGCTGATGTCTTAATTCATCCTCGCTAACGGCCAAGTGGTGGTCGATCTTGTTTCCGAGGATCAGGAAGGGAACCTTGGAGAGATCCTCCATGGAGAGGAGAGCATCGAGCTCGGCTTTGGCTTCGGGCATACGTTCATGGTCTTTGGTGTCGACGAGGAAGATAATACCCGAAACTTCAGGGAAGTAGTCCTTCCAGAGACGGCGGGCTGGTGGAGTACGATATTGTCAGCAACATTTCATCTAGGCAACAGTCAAAGAAAAAGAGGCAAATATGCTTACCTTGCTGATGACCACCGAGATCAAAGGTGGTAAATCTACAGTTTCCGATGGCTAGCTCCTCGGAGGTTGGGTGTAATGTGGGTTGCAGGACTGCTACTCGATCGTTCTAGACACCGGGAGATAAGGTCAAGGTTAGCACAACAATATTCTAGCTAAAGGATATATGTATATCTGTACACCCGCCGAACAAATCGCGAGGCCGACCTAAAAGATGTTTGTGAAAATGCAAGAGAGCGTACCTTGAGCATGTGCAGTAAGGTTGTCTTTCCGGCGTTATCAAGACCGAGGAAGAGGAGTTTGGCATGCTTGTTCAGAAGACCGAGGGAAGCGAGGACGTCCCAGACTATAGAAAGTCCATGTTAGTATTTGCAGTTGGAGATCTACGACTCTTGTTCCCTTTGGATAAATTTTTTGATTTTTTCGTAAAGGATAACACATGTTGATTGGCGATGACGCATGAGGTCATGCAGTAGCCGAGGGGAGCTTATAACATACACCAGTTGATAATAAACATCGCTGCGACTGAGTCTGTTGGTAGAAGTATATGGCGTTTATGTGTGTATGCAAGAGAGAAGGGAGGAAGAGCGGATTGATTGGGCAAAGGATGCAGGGAGTGGTGATGGCTGCGTGTCTGTTGGGGGTATCTTGGGAAGAAGAAGAAGAAAGAAGAAGGGAAGAGATTTGAAGGAGTTGTTTAAGACCTCCCTCCTGCTTCAGCGGCCAACGTGGTGAAGTTGGATGATTCCAGCAGCCGCTGACTAACCGCCTTTGCCACAGCTCTTCCAAACAGGCAAACGGTGGCATCAACAGTGTATACTAGCCACACTTCGTCGTGTGGCACAGCATCCAAAACCTAACGTCTCAACACACATCATATATATACTATACTACTATCATTCTCGAGATGGTTCATTGATATCTCCTTCCCTCGATCGGAAAAACTAGTCTTGGACTTTAGCCTAATAGCTCTCACGTTGGGTTCGTCAACTCAAGGAGTTTGTTGGACAGGCTAGATGCCAATGTCACGAGTCGAAAATACACCATCAGTAGAAGTCGACTCAAGCGACTTTCACCGTTTGTAGGCTAAGACCAATAGCATGTGCAAAACAGAACCCATATTCAGGCGTTTGTACTTAGTAAATGCCATGTTTTCCGGTGCATAAAGTAATAATTGTTCCATAAGTTTCACCATCAACTATTGCGCATATAACCGCTGCATAAAATTGCTTTATGCCCGCAAACCAAGGACACCCAGAATCGCTGGTCATCTGATTTCTGCACTATTGTATAGCTCTAATATACATAACAACGGAAACAATCCTAGCTATGCAACCACAGAGGGGTTTCAAAAAGCCTCAGGTGTCTAGACATCACCGTGAAACATATATCACTTCTTTTCTGTTTGGTTACTAGGGGTTTTCGGTAGTCCCTGCTTCTTTTCCATCCAATTATTCTTCTTTCTAAAGTCAGCTTTCTCCTAAGTAGTTTAATCCTTATTGGCAGCGTTTTTGTTCTTCTCCATCTTCTTCGGCTTCGAAGAATCGGCGATACCTAAATCCTCCTCTATCTCAAAACACATCCGTAGCCTTTTAAGCACTTTATCGGTCTCTCCTTCCAGAGCTTTGCTAATTTTCAGATTCTGGGCAAAAATCTTGGGGTCGTAACCAAGTTTATAATCTCTAAAGAGTTTTGTTATACCGTCTGGGAAATATGCCGGTAGTAGTTGGGCTACAGGGTTGGTTAAATCGGTATCCAGGTCACCTTGCCAACAATATTGATTCGATACTTGGGCCACGATGGCGCGGTGTTTTTCTGACATTACAAGGGTCTTCACTTTGAGTTTTCTCCTGTTAACTGTGAGCGCACGATGATATGTCGTAAACCTATCGTTTCTATCAGGGTTCTGAATTCGTTGGGTCGAAATTATGAGACGAGAAATAGAGTCAGCCCCTCATCGCCATTAAAAGCTTATAAGTCCCAGTTGCTTGTGTGTGCCAAATTCTCCTCTTCCCTTCCCTCACTTTTTCACAAAATTAGGTTTAGCTCTTACAAAATTAAATATGATCTGTTGGCCGAAAAGATCAAGCCGCTCTGTCCAATTGCTCGGAAGAACGATTTTCTCATCCGTAGGTTTCCTCCAATTTTGTTCAACAAGCCGTGCTAGCCATTTGTCCTCTGCTTTTTCAACTAGTTTTTTTACCCACTTCTTGGTTGCGCGACCTAAAGACCGTAAACGTGAATATCAATACATTTATCATGGACTTGAAAGACACAATTCAATTATTTTTGGTCCGTTTCTTACCCTAGATTACAAAAGAAAGATTAGCGCTAGTCTTAGAAATTTAATCTATATTGAGGTGGTTCACAGAAACGACCTATTGGCACATGTGGTTTGTTTTGTTAACTAAGGACGAGTTTACCTTCTCTAGGAGTTCAGTGTCTTTGGGTCGGTATTCATGCAGCCCAGTTGCATGTATTTCCGTGTTGCATTGGGTGGACAGCAACCGCCATTTATCCTCGTTAAATTTCTGTAGTAGCTTAGCTGCAAGATATTGGTCTTCCGGTGGGACGCCGTGCTTGAGGCACAGTGAGATTTCATATTTGGCTGCCACGCCCCATCCCTGAGAATTTGTCAAAGATTGATAATTAAGGGGGCTAAGTGCACCCGTATTTTGGGTGGTTTTGTCAACGGGTGCGAGGTCGGCTTCTTCGTCGTTGAAGCATTTTTGAGTGGTGTGCAGACTTCTGCCGAGGATTCTGGGTAAGTCGTAGCGGCGGCTGGTGCAACTTTGGAATAGAAGTGGACGGCGTGTGGATTGAAAACATGATGCGAGATGCAGTAATTGCCTTTGATGATGAGACATTTCAAATGAGCAGTCGGACTACGGCAGAGTAATTGATGCTATTGAAGTTCTGAAAACAGAATGCTTTGCATTGGCATGTTGGGGAATTTCTGAAGTTTAGTTGCTCAAGTTATAACCGCATCAAGGTCAGCCTCAAATTGCAACACGGAATTATTTCTTAGCCTTCAGAGTACTTAGCCCCAGCTGCGAGCTCGAGACTATATACATTCTGACAAGTATATTAAATCGACTAAAACAAGAATACTTATTTACATGAGAGTGGTTATTCCCCAATCTAATCTATGACCCAATGGGTTATTGATATAGCAGCCACTGCGTTTGATGACTTTTGTGAATTCGCCTTTCGTGCGCCTCGAGCATTTACATATCGCAAAATATATTCAGCTTCTTGATCTGTCATATTGTCATTTGAGTTTTGATTGTGTCTATAGATCTATATACTTAAAAATCTTAAGTTATTATTTCGTAATCTGGGATAGAGCGTATTTAGATAATCGTCGTGCTCCGAATCTAAACTCATGCGTACATCATCGCGATCTCCGTGAAACTCCTACATATAAATATAACCCTATAAATATAACCCTTTTAGCTCCAGTCCAATACAAAGATCAACTATGCTCAGACGAAAAAAAAAATACGTTATTAGAATAAATAAAATTAATAAATATAAATAAATAAAACAAATAAATAAATAAATGAAGAAAACCCCAAACGCTACTGAGGGCTACTGAAACCCCATGGGCAATCGTTCCTCCGCCGCCCTTATTAAGTAGTTAAAAAAGGAAAAGGAGACGTGAGAGAGGGAGGAGGAGGAGGAGGAGGGAATATGATTACGACGACGACAAAGACGAACCGGCGTGGAAGGCGTGAGGACCGTTCAATTGACGCACTAATTGAACGGGAAGAAAGACACGAGGAGGTCCCGAAGGACTTGTGGAGGGGTCCTGCGTTTTCCCTGCCTCTGTGTGGGCACCGGTTGCAGCCTCTTGTGAACAGTGACCACGGGGTTGGGGTTTGGCGATAACCTTTTGACCCGATACTGGATAAAATCGGTCGGCCCATCCACCGGCAGGGCACCCCATGGGCTGTTCACAAAATAGCTCGCGATTGGCAAGCTAGAGGTCGGTCTTCGGAGGGGCGACCCATCTCGGTGGGCACCGCAGCAGTTGGCGTTTGCTTGAGCCAGTTGGTGTCACTGATCAGGCGCTGCGGGATCTTGATGGCCGCCTTGACCCTCCCTTCGTCGCTGACTTGGCCGCTGAAGCGCCGGGTCCCCAGGAGGGTTGCCGTGCCAATCCACGAACTCGGGACCGTCTCCCCATGGCACCCGGAGAAACGGCCCTCGTAAGCTTCATGACTGTAGGCTGAGGACCCGCGCATGATATCCATGGACTCGATTTCATCGTAGAGTCGTTGGGACTCGGCGTTTGTCCCAAAGTCAGCGGAGTCAGCCGGCGAAGCGTCTTTGTCGTCATAGTCGTTGTCGTTGTCGTTGTCGTTTTCGAGGAAGAGGTCGAAGATGGAGACGAAACTGAGGGGTTCCCGGATAGGAGCGGGCTCGACTATCTCTGGGGCAACTTCGGGGTGGACGAGTCCCTCGGTACGTCGGATTGGCGGCGGGGAGATCAGCACGGAGCTGCGATTGCTGCTGGCAGTTGAGACAAACCCGCTGCAGGCAGCCTTAGCACGGTCCTTTTGGGCCTCAGATAGGCTGTTGAACGCCGCGATCCGCTGCTGGACAAGGCTCCGTGGCACTTGAGGAGGGCTCGCTGGCTTGGGAGTTGAGAGTTTTTGATAGCATTCTGGACTAGGAATTGAGGTACTCTTTTGGTGCTTGGCGACCTGGGTAGTTCCTTTTCCCCTGATGGGATTTTAGGGCACTCTCGCTCAGCCCAGACGCCGATAATACTTGAGACCTTCTTAGCTCCCTTTGGCAAGGCGATTGGGACTGGTCTCTCAGAGACTACATTGCCCGGCTTGAGATATTTCCCAGACGATGAGGTGGAAGCAGGCGGTGTGAGAATATTGAATCTCTGCATTTTGATTTTGAGTAAGAAGAGAAGAACAAAAACAGAATATTAAAATACTCGTGAGTATGCTTGTAATCAAGTTAAATGGTCGTAAACAACAGAAAGGATGTTTTGAAGCTTAAGAAGAGTAAACGCAAAGCAATAGAAACTGTTGGTAAGGCAAAACGGTGAAGATGAGGATGAAGGAAAGACATCTTCAAGAAACCGTCGACGGGCGCCTTTTATAGGCCACATTGTCGGTGATTTTACTTCGAAATATGATTGTTATTTCGAATATGGTCGATTATTGAAATAAACAAGATATATAGTGAACTCATCGATGGGGCGTGACTCTGGGTTCTGATATGCACTCGAGGGTTCATCCGGATCGTTGAATAGAATGTTGGATTTTGGAAACCGAAACTTCGACTGCGTTGGAAAGACTTCCATGGCTTATCGAATTGTATCTATCGTATGAACGATCCGCTACCATCTGGCGAGTTGAGGATGTTCTTATATGCGAGAGATAGGGTAGACATCGCACCAAAGCGACCTCTATGCAGCATCTCCAACCTCCACGCCCATCCTCAAATCGACCTTTTCGCCTTCCTCGGTAGCTCCACCCTCAATCATATCCCTCGCCTTCTTCCACAATTCCTCTTCCATCTTTCTGCCTACCGAATCAGACCTCCCACTGAGAGCGCCGATATCCAGACCACCGGGAGCGTTACTCCCACCGGTAGGAGCACCGGAACCACTCGGAGAAGTAAGAATGGCGGGTAATGGGATATCCGCCTGTTCTAAAGCGTATACCTGGCGTTTGAGATGTGTGATGATGGAGTGCACGGACGAGTGGTACTGAGCGGACTGTGTTTTGAAGGTAGATTTTGATGGTGTGGGAGATGAAAGTGTGGTGATGGCAGCGGATGCCGTTGTTAATAGGGACGTTATTTCCTGAATTTAAAAAATTAGTACGTATTTGAGTAAATGGTTTGTAGAAATTTGTAGATGGTAAAAGACATGCCTTATCGATTTGGTTTAGTTGTTTTATTCTATCGGAGGGAGAGAATTGGACCGATGGTTCGACGGGCATTTGCTGGGACTGAATGGGCGCCGGAGCACCGATTGGCGATGACTCCATAATAGTCTCTTAGATAGAAGCGCGTTAATTATTTATATACTGTTCCTAGCTTGCAGATGTCCGTGACTATAGTAGAAGATGAAGTTGATGATTTGAGGTCGGATGATCATGATTGTTGATATCGAAAGAAGGATGAAGCTCGTTTGAGGGAGACGTGTTGTTGCAATGGCATCAAAAAGGTCTTGGCGTTAGTCCACCGAAAATTCGGAACTTCAAAGCAGACGTCAACCCGCATCCCACCACCGACCTCAAAGCCTCAATTCCTCCGACCTCTCGAACCCCGCCATCTCTTTCCCCTCCGTCACTACAATGCAGTCTCTCCGTGTCCTCCGAACCGCTGCCCTCCGAGTGAAGCCGCTGTCCTCAACAATTCGCGCTCCAATGCGAAGAGGATACGCCGATGCCGTCCCGGATAAGATTAAGCTCAGCCTAACTCTTCCCCATCAGGTACCAATCCAGAGCCAATTGAGTCGTCGCAACTGGTTATGAAAGTTTTATACTGATCTGTTTATACTTTTTACAGGCAATCTACAAGGCTACCGATGTGTACGAGGTTTCTCCCGTTCCCGAAGAACCGCCGATAAGAGAGGGCACTCGCAAGTACTGACCTTGGGATATTTCGTGGGAATAGCACTCAGGTCAACATTCCGGCAGAATCAGGCGTGATGGGTGTTCTCGCGAACCACGTTCCATCGATAGAACAGCTCAAGGCCGGTGTTGTTGATATCATCGAAGAGGGTGGCTCTAGCAAACAGTTTTTCGGTATGATATCACCTGATCCGTCCGGGAAATATTTGGATGTATTTGCTGATTCGAAGGGTCTCGGGAAATTTTAGTTTCTGGAGGATTTGCTATTGTTCAGCCTGGAAGTAAGCTGAGCATCAACGCTGTGGAGGCTTTCCCCCTTGAGGAGTTCAGTTTGGATGCCGTTAAGCACCAGCTTGCTGAGGCCAACAAGATTGCAAGCGGCAGTGGTAGCGAGCAGGATATCGCCGAGGCTAAAGTTGAAGTTGAGGTAAGATTAAATTTCCCTATTCCAGTTGTCATTTCATTCGAAACTGACGTGCCTCTGAATACAACTAGGTTTTGGAGACACTGCAAGCTGCCCTTAAGGCTTAGACGTGTCTAATATTTCCTCTTCTTTCTCCAAATAAAATACACACATCTTTCGTGTACATTTACTTTTTTATTCCCTTTGAAACAAAAAGAAGTATATATGATGAATTGAGCATTGTAGCTGTTGGATAGAGATATTCTAGACAATTGTATAGCAAACGATCTTAAGTCTTAGTGATTGGATTGTGCTTATGTCCTGAGCGATGAGATTTGAAAATAAACTGTATGAGGGAGTTTCTCATCATATATGTATGTACAAAACACAGGATATATCGTATCTACACGCCCATTATATCACCCTAATCCACGAAGTCTAAAACTTATAAGTCTTTGTCTCCTGTTTCAGCAGTATATCCAACCCTTTCCTTTCTCTTTCCCACGCCCATCCTTTTCGATCAATCCTATAAATCACACCACTCTCACCAACCTTCATTTTCGCAAACTCTTCCAGCCTCAACGCTCTGAGAAGTCTCTTGCTTCCCACGATTACCGCCCAACCGATCCATTTGATAGGACCGAGGTAACCGGTAAACTTCCATTTCTCATCATTAGGCAATGGTTTGTGGAACGCTTCGATAAAGTAGGTCGTTTTGGGAGTTGCTGTGATGAGACGTTTTCTGAATGGGATTATCGAGCGAGCTTGGATTTGGAGATTTACAGAGGGCGGTGTGGTGTTTGCTCGGGGTATAGCGACGATACGGTGAACCATTCTGATATGATATCTCGATTAGAAAACTGTATAGAAAACTGCATTGAAAAACAATTTTATATAATAGCAACAGGAAACAACTAAAATGAATTACCTTGAAGGCACCCAGAAAGTGTACGCACAGATCATGATACCCATTCCGGCACCGAGACTGCTGACGACTCTTGTCCATTGTGGTGCATCCGGCTGGGCTATTACGTGCTCGTAGAAGTCGAGCGTTGCCCAGGTTCCTGCTGCGACAGAGAGGGTATAGTAGATGTATACCAGCATCCGGGATCCGGATTGATATAGGACGGTTTCATGACCGGTTCGTGCGAGGTTTTCTTCTAGAGAAAAGTACCGGCCTTGTGGTGGGGCACTGTGGGTGGCTGTTTTCGGGGAGGCACGTTTGGAGTGTTTTGAGGCGTATGTGCGGGCCAGGCGTAGGAGGTTAGAAGGACGAGTAGATATCGGTTTGAAGGCGGTATTGTAAGCTGAGCAAGATGATTTGATTGAAGATGATATCGGGATCGGTCGCCGTAGCAGGCGTAGTCCAAGAGAAGATACGGGGAACGACATGTTTGATAATATAGACTTTGAATAGACGTGTCGAGCTCGACAGTGAGAGTGAGGTTGGAAGTGTCGCAAGAATTATAGAAGAGATGCCGAGATGCCTACTGTCGCCACCAATCCTCCTCTCCACCAACCACGGATTTGTCAAATTTAAATGCGCCGGGTGTTCAATTGAGACCGTCAATTATCATATCATCAACGTGATTATATGAGGTTTTGGCGGGACAAATTTTAATATGCGGCTCTGCGAGGGGACATGGATGTTTGTCCGTCGGTGCATGCAGCAGCGCTAGCGACCATTTGGTGAACCCGCATGCCACCAATACCATCTCGCGGGTTTCGATGCGATACCCTGTTTTTTTAATTCAATTAAAATCTATAGAAGTCAAAGGGCTAATTGGAGAAGCCTAGTATCACGGAGGAGAATCGGGAATGTGATCGAGTGATGCGTCTATGGAGTGATCAATGCGTTCATTGTCAGCCATTGTCAGGGCTCATGATGAATGACGACGAGTATTCATGTGATATGTATGCTTCGTATCGTGACGGAGAGGGTCCCAGCAGATTTGGCTGCAGCTGAATACGTGAATGTGAAAGTGGATACTCTTTACTATATATGGTACCTGAGCATTGTTTAATTATAATTTAAATCGCTATTTTCCTCTTTTCCCTCCGAGATTTATTTTCCATCTTCCGACCATCCGAGGCATCTCAAGACTATCGATACGAAGACACTAGCCATAATCATATCATCAGCCTCCCGACAACACTACTTCATATACCCGACACAATTCATCGCTTTTAGACTCACTCGATACCATATCAAGACTCCCTCCGACTCAGTAATAACGATATATCGCCTTTTCAACATCGGAATATCGATACTTTACTATGTCAAGCTCCACTATCCGGCTACCGCCCACCAGATCCTGATAGGACAGACTGCCGGCCAAAATGGACACCAACAATAACAACCCTAAGAACGAACCCGTCACCGATGCCTCCGAGCCCTATGCCGCCAACGAATACCCGCCGGAGTTCGTCGTTGACTACACCAACAAGAAACGTACATGCCACATCACCTCTATATTGTTCGTTTTCGAATTTCTGGTGGAGTATCGAGGCTAACGGGACGGATTTGTAGACATCGAGCAGTTCGCCTCGGTCCTGAACGCCCCTGCCAGCGCCCCGGACGTCTTTATCAGCGCCGAAAGCGACTGGAGACCTATTAGACAGCGTGTTGGCAAACGGAGAAGAAAGTCGAGAAAGGATGAGACTAGAGAAGGTACTTTTTACATCATGCTTTAATTCCCGGAATCCCTACTGATATATTTTGCCAGGGTACGGTTATGCGCTCTTCAGCTGGCCCTTACTCTTGGTTGTCTTTGGGTGGATTCTCTTCCTCGGGTTAGTCGCTCTAAAACCCTATTCACTCCCAACAAACTAATTTAATTGTAGGTTCCTCTACTTTCTCACACGAATATACATCTGGTTATACGAACACTTTATAACCCACCGTGGAAAACGACAGCGATTACGGTTAGCTCTCCTTCAAGCTCGAAACTACGAAGAATGGAGAGTCGCCGCTCAAGAATTGGACGAATACCTCGGTGCCGCCGAATGGAGGGAGGTTGACGAGTTTAGCTATTATGACTACATTACAATCCGGCGAATCTTGAATGACATGGAAGACCTGCGAGCGAGGATCAAATACGACGACGATGCGATCGAAGGACTCGCCGCTTTGGTTAGGGGTTGCGTTAAGAACGATTTTGCTGGGATCGAAAACCCGAGGCTTTACAGTCAGACTTATTACGGCACGAAGAATCTGCTGCAGGAGTACTATGACGAATGTATGTATAAACTTTCTGCTCTTGGTATGTAGAAAGCTACTAACTTACTGTACAGTGGAGCGATGTCTGCGTATTCTCGTCGAAACTGATCAACTAACCCTCGACGAAAAGCGAAAGCTGTTCAAACACCTCTCTAAAAACCTCGGCCGAAGCGCTCTATGTCTCTCTGGTGGTGCTTGCTTCGCCTATTACCATTTTGGTGTCCTCCGTGCCCATCTTGACGCCGGCGTGATCCCAAACATCATCACCGGCACATCGGGTGGAGGCCTGGTCGCGGCTCTAGCCGGCACCAGAACCGATGACGAACTCAAAATCGTCATCCGACCCGAACTCGCCGACAGGATCACTGCCTGTCATGATAGCATGGCCGTCTGGATGGCGCGATGGGGGAAGACCGGCGCGAGGTTCGACTCGGTCGATTGGGCTGCCCGTGCGCTCTGGTTCACCAGAGGCAGCATGACATTCAGAGAAGCCTACGAGCGAACCGGCCGAACACTAAACATCTCATGCGTCCCTTCGAATCCCAACAGCCCTAGCATCTTGCTGAACCACATCACTGCCCCAGACTGTGTTATCTGGACGGCGCTACTAGCATCAGCCGCCGTTCCTGGTATCCTTAACCCCGTAGTACTAATGATGAAAACCAAAGACGACAATCTAATCCCTTACTCGTTTGGCCATAAATGGAAAGACGGCAGCATCCGCACCGATATCCCGATCCAGGCGCTTAACCTCCACTTCAACGTCAATTTCCCTATAGTCTCCCAAGTCAACCCCCATATCACCCTCTTCTTCTTCTCATCAAGAGGAACCGTAGGTCGTCCCGTATCTCACCGCAAAGGTCGAGGCTGGCGTGGAGGGTTCTTAGGCAGTGCAGCAGAACAATATCTCAAACTCGATTTGAACAAATGGCTCAAGGTTCTTCGACACCTGGAACTCCTCCCCCGTCCGATGGGAACCGACTGGAGTAACCTCTTCCTACAACGCTTTTACGGCCGCGTGAACATTCTACCCCGTACGAAACTCATAGATTATTACTATATTCTCTCGGATCCCTCTCGGGAACGATTATCGTGGATGATAAATTCTGGCCAACACGCCACGTTTCCGAAATTGAAGTTCATTTCGAACAGGATGAAGATCGAGAGGCTGGTGGAGGAAGGTAGGAGACGACATAAAGGCAAGGGAGCGGAGTTGGAGGCCATACTCAGCGCAGAGGATATAGCCGGTTTGATCAAGAGTCGGAAACACCATCATGGTAGTAATTCTGGGACCTGGAGTAAACGGGGTTCGAGACGGATTTCTGCTGATCTGGGAAGCATTATTGGACCGGCAGGATACGCTGCTTCGGCCGCTGGGGGTGGGGGAAGCGGGCTGGGGATTAGAGATATTCAACCACAAGGGGGTGGGAGCGGCACTGAGGAGACCAATTCGCCAGTGGCACCACCATCTGGTACTTCTAGTCCAAGTGCGAAGAGGTTTAGTTGGTTCAAGAATAACTTGTGGTCCGGGAATATCAACGATGTGCTGGCGTCGCCGAAGAGTACGGAGTTTAAGAGACGCAGCGTGGCGAGTTTGAGGAATATGGTGTCTAGGAATGGGAGTCAGGAGACAGTTAGGGGGGGGTTGGATGCCGGCGGGGTTGGAAATGGTGCTGGTGGGTTTACGGCTAGTCCTACGGCTATGGATAGCGGTATGAGCGAAAGCGAGGGTGGTGAAACATATTTTGGAGCTGCGGGCGGGGAGTTCGGCGGCGGTGAGGACTTTACGAGCGCTGTTAATACGGAGGATAGTGCGAGTGCTAGTGAGGGGGATATATTTAGTGCTAGTGATGTTGAGTTTGGGAATGGAGATTTGGAGGCGGAGGATTTTGAGGATGACGGTGACGAAAGTGGGCTGGAGATGCGAAGGGGGACCGTTACTTTGAGGAGACGGAGACCCGGTAGCGAGGAAGAGGAGATAGAAGATGTTGATGAGGCTAGTAGGAAGCCGGGAAAGGTTGAGTTTATTAGTGCTGGGCCGGTATAGATGAAATATTGTTTCTCTTATGGTCGCATGGGCTCGTTTTATCTCTTTATATATATTGAGGCATTGGCGCAGCGGTAAATTTGTAATTTATGTTTTTGGAAAAGGAGAAACTCGACTCGAAACAGAACTTTGGCCTTAGTTGGTTTTAGATTTTTGTCCACTTACGAAACCGATGTATTTCTATCAAAGACGATCTAGGTTTCACTATGCTGGAAGATTTCTTAAAAAATATGCTTATATGTTATACCCCCAGCCACTGATTCTCATACCAAAATTCAAGATCCCTCCTTCCCTTCATTTCGTCATTCGTAGCGTTTCTTTATTGCTCTGTATTTCTTCAAATAATACCTGTACCGTATTTCAATATGTCAGTACTCTAATATAAATCACATGCACACATATACCTATAAGCTTAAACCGTTGCAAAACTTACAACGTCTCAATCTCCTTCTTGACGTATTCTGCCAATGCTAGTCTTCTTTCGATTTCCGCTTCGTCTGTTATACCTGCGGCTTTGGAAAATGCGGCGTGGCAGCGGGCGCGAAAGTAGGTGTAGCCTAGGGGGTAGCTTTTGCCGAGGAAGAGAAGTTCTGGATATATAAATACTTGGTAAATAGACTTGAAGACGGTCTATAGGGTTCTATCTTTCGGAGTGAAATATGGTGCTGGGAGTTTCGGGTGACGGTTAGGAGATACCTTTGTAGGTGTTCAATACTTTATAACGTAATGTAGACATTTCGAATATTTGGCCGCTACATTTTCAGGCTTTATGAAATACGAAGCATCAAGAGCAGAAAGGAGCTTCCACTCCTAAAACGAAGCTTTGTTGATGTTTGCTTGACGGGCTTCGATGTTGATTGTTTGCAAGGACTCATGAGCTCATTGAGCTTGTAGTCCAACAAGGATATTGCCGTCAAAAATGCAGCAAAGTCAACACAATTCTCCCACAAAAAATTAGATCGTGCTATTCCTAAATTGTATATGAGAGAAAACTGTAAACTCTCTCTACAATTGCTGGAAGGTAAAAAGGGTGCAATAGATGAGAATTTATTGACTATAAGCAGGAGCTATAAAGACATGATCCCCAGTTGAGCTCTATTCTATCATGGTCTTTCACCCCATCACCCTTACACACATTTAACGCGTTTCCAGAGTCAAGATATCCGATATCATTCTATGAGGCATAGTAAGTTACCAGTGTCTTATGAAGACTTTAGGGTTAAAGACTAATACTACTATCGCGACAGATATATTGATGTCGTCACCATCATGGCCAATCAACGTCAATATTGTTTTCTCTTTGTTAGTTCCCGCCTTCCCAGAGAGTTACATCGCTTAACTCAGGAACGCTGTTGTCAGTATCACGCCTGAATATAATATCGTGACTGCTCTTATATGATATCACGATTTCTTTAGACCTAGAGCGACCCTAAGCTTCTCCAGCAAAAATGGGTCGCTATATAAAAGGGGGCCATCCTCCATTTTTCAGGACTTTGGTTCTTCCTTCTTTCACTTCGCAACTAATTAAATTATGTGGAATTATAAATGAAATGCCTTGCGGCGTTCGGGTTCACCCAAACGCATGTAGTCAACCAGGATAATGTGTTCATTCAGTTAATGAGATCTAATCTACTAAAATATTATTGCCATTGTTAATTGTGGTGAGTATGTGGTCCCGAAAGTGTCCGAGTACAAGACTAATATATAGGTATACCACCGCAGGTACCGCCTAGTAAATTCATCTATGATTCGGCACATCTTGTGCTTTTGGCGCAAGCTTGCTTAACGCCCCAGCCGGCGCCGCGATGAGTTTCGAGGGCCCTATGGGCACGATAATGTTCGATCGCTTCGTGGGCAGGCAAGAACAACATTAGCCACGAACGTTTTGCACAAGCTCATGTTCTTCTCGACGCTTCTTCTTTCGAGATTTATAAGAAACAAAGATTTATTCACCGACCTGAATATGGAGGTCAACGACTCTACTTGCTTAAAGCAGTACCCTCACGACCTCTACTGCTGCTGCTGATGGTTTTTGCTCACTAAAATATTAACCTTGTCAAATGTATGTGCTCATTTACTATTCCATGGTTGTTTAAAAGATAATCTTGATGGGCCAAGAGGTTAATACGTTTATGGTTTTAGGTCAATATTTAAGAGTCATTTTCTCGAGAGATTATTTGACGGCGTAAAGCCATTGCATTAGTATAGTCAAAGTCTGTATAGGAGTCGAAAGACTCGATTGAATATCTACCGAAAGATAGATTTGGCAGCGTACAAGCACGCAATAATCGAGCAGAACCCTCGGTTAGGGATAGTGACAGATGGGACTATCGCTAAGTGCCACTGTTATAAGGTTCGTTGAATTCAGTTGTTGACAGTTCCTAATCTATTGTACGGAAGCTTTTGCTCTATATTTTATTAATAGCTTACCGTTTCCAGGATAATGGAATGGCACAAGCTCATACTTGAACAGCTATTAGAAGAGAATGATCTACTAGTTCCAAGATCCAGTGTATTTTCTGGCGTTTGAAGAGATCTCAGATCTCTGACCATGTGTGTGGTCTTACTAATATTGATAAGAATGTGTCAAGAACTGTCAAGGGAAGAGACTCCAGAGAGTCATACAAAAAGATGAAGGGATTATTAAAGGCGAAAGCGCAAACTGAGAAAACTAAAAGCTAAATGGCATGAAAAAGGGACAAAAAGAACAAGAAAATTGTAAGAAGGTGACAACAAAAGAAGATAAGACTAGAAAAAGAAACAGAAAGCAAAGGAGAAAAGGAAAAACTGAGGATCAAAGATAAAGAATAGAATAAACTTAAAGAGAAAACAGGAGCCATCGGATATCTCACCTTACGATATCCAACAGAAATGTTCGGCTCTGAGTCATATTTATGTTCACCTACACTGTTTGTCTTTGCTAGACACCATACACTCTGTCTGGGGAGCAACTCCGAGGGCCCGACTACTCATTTTGCCTTTCTGATGACTCTTTTGGAACTTTTTTCACAGCAAAGTTCAACATTTCCGTGCAGAGCAATTTCTGCACTAGAATTTGATATACCTCGGGGTTAAATTGATATATTCAAGCCTTCTGGTCTACCATCAATTCATACGCTTCGCGGGAATGGCCTATCTTCCACCTCAAGCTGCTAACGAGGTTCAGCCAGAGCCTGCAGCTCATATCCACCAAACATCCTGTTCTAATTTTGGTTTTTGGGCATACCCAATGATTATCAGTGAGGACAATGGAAGTGCTAAACTGGAGCACGGAATCTGCATTTAAGGATGTCATGCGTAGATAGTAACGCCTCATTATTAACAGACAAGTAAGTAAAATCGTCTCGTCGATCGATAACTATTCAGTTACGGAAGGGAAATATACTTAAAAAAAACCACAGTCTCGAGACCGGATGATAATATCAATCCAACATATACAGGTCAACTAAGAATACCACAAAATCTTTGTATCACCTTATGGATTATATATCCAAGCAATCCGAATGCTTCAGTATCAATAGCGTGTCTTTGAAGAAAATAATAATATCACTGGCTACTTTGATATTATTACCGAAAAGACACGAACATCATAAGCGTACGGTGGTAGAGATTCTCAGGAAACATAATGTAACCTACTTCTATAGTTATACAAGGCTGGTTCTTTAGGGCTATACGGATGACGGATTATAGCCGCTCCAAAATTGATATGGTGGCTTATATGGCCACGCACCATGGAATTACTCAGAAGATATGCAGAGTATCATCAGAGTCATAATAATCAACTATTGAATTACGCTTTAGCACACTATCTAGCTGAGAATAGCTTTTAATATAACGAGAAAACTTAGTATAATGCAGAAAAGCCGAAAAAAAAAAACTACATCAATATACAGAGTTTTAGGAACAATCTATCCCTTACTCAATTTTAATGCTTTACAATTTATGTGCAAACCAAGGGACAAAAAGGTATGCCGAACATATATTTTGTGTGGAAAGTCGGAGCTAGCTCGTGCTTGCCTTTGGATTTTGATTATCACTAACTCAACTTCGCATGCTCAAGCTCAAATTTTCGGGTGGCAGGGACACCATCTGCCAATCTTGGAAAGTGAGAGAATAGTACCGACACTCTATTTCTAGATTAGAGATAGTGGCGTATTATTCTTCTTGCAGAATCGGAGAGTAATCGTCATCAACAACCATTAAATCATCTGACCTTCGACATTGAATTCGGGAGGTCATTCCATAATGAATAAGGTCCACTGTTACAATTCATGTCCGATAATTCCCTGCTACATACAGATCTATAGATCTAAAGCTTTAAAGAAAATCATATGGAAAGCCTAAAATTTATATTCTGCTCCTGGTATGCTTCAGCTTTCGGAAATGACAAGGAAGGTGAATGATGACAGATATACTCGATTTCTTCAGCGACATCGGTTAATGTCTTACGGGCGGGATGCTATTGGAAAAAGAAGTTTCTGCCTATCGGTTATCTGTATGTTAGGAAGTGCCTTTCATTACGTACATAGCAGTGTGAGAATTAAAAAAATATATAGACATGTTACAATACCAAGCTTTTGTGGGGTTTTAGTGCGGCACAGTTCAGGTTAGAGCAGATGTCCCAACTGGTAGGATAAGGCGGTTTTGACATCATCTGTACAACGCTCGGACCACTATCAGGATTAATTCGAATCGATTCTTCGGGTGCCGAGCCGAAGAATTATGAGTATTTTCCCAATTATACGAAAGCCAATAAATCCGCATACAGAAGTCGCAAGCCGAGACTTCCGGGCCCGAAAAACTGCAGGTACAGGCTACATGCCGCCTTTCCAGCCCCTCTAACGAATTCCACGGGCCAACGCCATATAAAAGAAGTCGATCTGTCAATCGCATAGCAACTGCGTTGCTCGTGTGGTGTAGCTCGATTTGGACAAAAGTTGAGGAATGGCAGGCTTCCCAAGCACTCATTTTTTCGGCAGATATCAGTCAATCCTATTGCTCCGCCTGGGATAGCCCCATTGGGTCTTTGCATTTTGCACCTGGTTAGGAATCCAATTGCGATATACACTTGTAGATGTATACAATTCAAGCGATAACATATTTATTAATATTTAATATATATTATTAAACAAATATACAACTATAAACTTCGTACTGGTTCTGGAGCACAGGATTTGAAAGATCGTTTGCACAATCTTTGCGCATTGGCGGTTTTAAGACAATCATAGTTTCATGTCTATTGATCTCGCAGTTTGCGGAGAGGTTCGCGGTTTTCACGGTTTTGAAAATTGCAAGGCTGCAGGTAGCCGCGTGTCAAGTGCGAGAACCAAGTGTTCATTTTTTACTAAAATTAACAAACATAGAAAAGAGTGCCATTTATCATAGGATTTTTTGGTGTCTTTCCTGAATAATAGGAAGATTTAGTGATTTTGTGTTTTGAAGTGCAATCGGTTTGAATATGCAGGAAGTGACCCGAGGGGGGGGCGGAGAATTCCACGATGTGACCAAAAAAGGCATGACGAGGTAGAAGTGCGTCTCTAGGTGGAGATTAGACGAGCATCCTGCATGCGGTATCCATTCTCAGGACAGAAACAGGCTTGGAGATATGCATAGCTTCTAGAAGTTCGGATTGATCAAGCGAACACAGGGTCCTCGTATATTAATTTTTACATCTTGGAGAATTAAGGAAATTTATCTTTCCTTTGCAAGATATCGCCGAGTTTCGGATTGATTGTTGCTTGGCTTCTCGGCTCCGAAAGGCACAGGGGCAACTAAGTCAGGCTGCAAGACTTGCTTTACTTAGAGAGAAACTAGTTGACACCCGTTGTTACAAGCTCTTTCACTGAGCTAACCATCCGTTGATAAGATTCCTTTAGTTGTATTGTTGAGCATGGGAGACACGAATGAAACTCGTGTGTACCAAGAAGTAACTCATAATGGCGGGCGAGTTTCTCACTTCGTGCTTTCCCTGCTGGTGTTTGCCAGGCTTTCTGATTTTTATCCGAACTGGACGGTTCGTTCCTTTTGGGAGAGCCAATCGTCTCAGGATCTCGTCAAGAGACTTGGATATATGGCACCAGCTTGGGACGGCATCTCTCGCTTTGGTTAATCCCGTTTGTAAACGCAGCTATTGGATGACGGCCAACGAAACTAGCTCCTATTTTCGAACCAGAAATAGGAGAGGTGGTTCGATAAGTCTCTAGTGTATTTGGATCGCCAATTTAACATTAGTTCAGCCTCAGCCGATAAAGCTGATGGATTGTGCTATAGCAGCCACCTAAAGCTAAAAGCTGGTTGATTAGAATAACGCCTTTTAAAAGGGAACCGTGCTGTCTCCTAAAGCTATCGAGAAGTTACGACTTCTTTTTTCCCTCTGCAAGCGATACCAATAGTTTGCTTTGGTCCATTCACTCTTTCCATTTTGTCTCCTTTGTTCCTTTTCGGACCATCGTGTTCGAATCGAATTCCTGTAGTCCGAACAAGCTCCCAGCTGTTAGCTAAGCTCTCTCGCAGACTCGTATATGAGAAGTAACCAACATATCTGAACTCCAATATTGAGGGGAGATAATATCGTAGCCATCACATTTCCCACCAAATTTGCCCCTGCAGCGACAAATTCGCGGTGCTTGCGTCCGGTACGGGAACATACCAGACGTCGGGCTCCACTTAGCTACATACGCCAATCTGACTGGGTGTTCTTCCGGCCGGCTCCAAATCATTAAAGCGAAGGGGGCCAGCTATAAAAAGAAGGGGAAATTTCGAAAAGCTAAGGTGTCGATTCCGACTCGCCCGTCGTCCCTGCTTGACGAACTTTCCGACTCGTTCGTCGTCCCTACTTAACGAACTGATCGTTCGAATCAATCCCTTTTACTTCACTCTCCCATCTCGTCCTCGAGACATCATTTTCGTAAGTCCTTCCGTCTGCCTGTCTGTTTTCTCTCCGTTAGAATCGATCTCCTTTCCAGTCTCATTACATTCCACCCATCGGAGGCATCGAGAGGTGCAGCACGAACCGTTTCTTACTGTCTGGCACTAGGTTTATTGTTGGTTTCGTCTTCCATTTCGGCAAATTAGCCACCAGTCTTATTTGAAGAGGCACCCCAGCCCTGACATCTTCGAAATCTCGTCCGTGAGCATCTTTTCAGCTTCAGTGTCGCCGAGTCTGCTGTCGTCGTCTTCGTCAGCTCCACTCCCTCCTGAGTCCTGACTATCGAACCTCAACCTCGTCCTCAACATCAACAACACCCCGCCCCCTTTTTAACCATCCTCAACCTCACAAGGTTATATATATTCACAAAATACCCAAGAATTTCTACAGCACGATAGCTTTTATGACTGGGAACACTTTTTCCTAGCGAATTTTCGTTCAGCAGGGGAAAACTCCTTTGAGGTCAGCAGGAACTGCAGGAGATTGAAATCTTCTTCACCGACTCCGGTAGTCCTCGACCTTCGTTACCGTTTAAGCAATACATACTGTACACAATCATATTCGCTGGTGCAAGCATCCGTTTCCCAGAGGTACGTCCCGGTCCCATCCCGTCCTGACCCTGATCCTTAGATCCTGCATCGCATCATGTACTGACCCATCCCGTATAGTCAAGCATTCGAGCCTTGAATCTTACTGTCACGCTACCTCGTTTAGCAACACGCAAAGTTTGCTTTTAAAAAAAGTACCGTATAGCATCTAGAAGATCACATCTATTTATAAGTAATATATAAATAAAACTCGCCTGTTGCCGAACCGCGACATCGACAAGAACCAAGCAATGGCTAGCAATCGCAACAGTACCCCCGACGGTGCCACCTCGTCCCTCCGGCCCCCCGCGAATCGTGGTCATCACCTTCGTGCTTCGGCGGATATGTCCGGGTTCACTTCTCCCTTGGCCAACTCGCGTCAGATCCGTCCGGCCTCCGAAGTTTATTTGAACGCTGGAACCCCACCGGCTCCAAACTCCGAGACCGAGGCCTATGACAAGGCAGCTCAGAAATGGCTCGCTGATTTGGAGTCCTACGAGAACACTTTAGACGAAATGGCAGCTGCAACTTTGGATCAAGAGTTTAAGGATGAATTGAGCGCCATCGAGCAGTGGTTCCGTGTCTTGAGTGTCGCCGAACGTACCGCTGCTCTGTACGCTCTGCTCCAGCAGACCACTCCTGTCCAGGTTCGATTTTTCATCGCCATTTTGCAGCAGATGGCTTCCAGTCAGTCGGGTAAGAATGACCTCCCTGGTACTCACCCGTTAAATTACAAGCTCTAACTGGCGCCGATTTCTAGATCCTTTGTCAAATAGGATGGGCGAGCTTATGGTCAGCGAACAATCTCGCCATTCTTTCCCATCCCGGCCCCCACCATCACCTACGACCCTCACAAACAGGAATTCCCAGCTCGATGCTGCTACGATCAGCAACATGTTCCCGGAGGCTGCTGCCGCAATCGCCACTCAAAGAGCTCGGTACAGCCAAGTTTCCGGCGTGACTCCTGGCACCAAGTCTAACAGGAACAGCGCTATCTTTGAGACTAAGCCTTCCAGCTCGCTGTCTACGATGTCACTGGCCAACAATCCACCATCCTCGCCATGGAGACGTGACGAGAGCGTTCCCCAGCCAAGTGCTAACGGCAGCGAGAACAGACCTAAGTCTGGTCAGGACAACAAGCCCCAGCAGACTCCTAAGGAAAGCAGCATGGGTAACTGGCAAGCTCCACCTCGTTCCGCTGGACTTCGCTCTCCAGGAATTCCGACCTCTGGGTCTTCCAACATGCAAACCACAACAATCACGAGTGTCAACGGTGGAAACGGAAGCGTTGAAATGCCAGAAATGTCTCCTTTCCCCGCTGGTGCCAATTGGGCCTCGATGGTCAATACTCCAGTGGTTCCTATGTTCAGCGATGCCATGTCTGCTCAAGCCAATGCGGATATGGTTGCCAATGCGACCGCCATGAAGCTCGCAGCCATGTCTACGGTCAACAACAGGTTTTTGATCGACTCTGACGTTCGCAAATACCGCCGTTCCAAACCCGATGGGACCATTCTCAGCCCGGGTCTACCTTCTGGCCAGCCTCAAATCCCGTCTATTACTCAAAACGTGATCATGTACAATGAACGTGGTCAACCGGTCCAGATCCCCGCCGCTGCAGTTCAGGTAGCTGCAGCTCAACAGCAACTTGCCGGCCAGCCATCACCCGCGATTTCCCCGGGAACCTTTGCCCGTGAGTTCAGATACTACAAAGCGAACGCTTCTATGAAACATGCTGATAAGTTTCATTCAGATCTCACATCACCCCAACAAAACGGATTCCTCACTCCAACCTATGGATCTCCACTTCTCAGTGGCGGCCCAACAATTTCTCTTAATCAGTTTGTCGCTGGTAGCGAAGGCTACCACAGTGATCACTCTGATCTCACCGGTGGCCGTGGCAGGAGTCCACGCGGAAGGAGAGGAAGCAGCAAGCCTCCAGAAGACCCAACTGATATCAACCTGTTGAACGATATTCCTGCTTGGCTTCGAAGCTTGCGATTACACAAATATACGGACAACCTCAAAGACCTTAAATGGCAAGATCTGGTCCAGCTCGATGACGAAGCTCTCGAGAAACGAGGTGTTGCTGCCGTTGGCGCTCGCCGCAAGATGATCAAGGTAAGCAGATATCAGACTTATTTCTCAAAACTGAGATGCTAACAAGCCCTTCTAGGTCTTCGAACAAGTTCGGGAAGCTAAGTCCGAAGGCAAGCTGCCTTAAAGGGCCTAACTTATATGATCGTATACTATATATGAGCGTTTCATGACTTCTATTGAACTTTAATTCGAGAAACGCTTTTGATGACCGATAGTGTTTAGCTTTCGTTTCTCTCTCTTCTGCACGCAACGTTTACCCAAGCAAAACCTCCCTCTTTAACCTATTGAGCCATATTCTAATGCATGATGCAAGCAAAGCTTTGTACGAGTTGACGAGATTCATTCATGTGCATAACTTATCTTTCTTTCTCATACTTTGTTTCAGACTTTACTTTCTCTGGCGATGCTTCTCGATTACGTTTTCTCATCATAATAAGAGTCTCCCGTCTCCGTTCATTTAACCAAATCATTAATGCAGCCTACCAACCGGTGCCCTTCCTCTCAAAAACTCTCAGATACTCTTCGTCGTAGTTTGAAATGCAAAGTGGGATGTGTATAATTATAGCGATGCTGAGGGGCCTGTGCGTTGGCAACTGGCAGCCCCAAGAAAATAATTTTGATGCGAGCCAACAACACTAACCTCCGAGCAAGCTTTGTAGATGTCTGCACGCTAATAATTTCGACCTCACGTTTCAACCTATTCACCTTCGCTCTTTGAATTTCATTAGGGTTATCCCCAGCGGTCTATATGTACGAGACATTGGACTAAATTTTCACACCTGATAACAACAAACATTCAGCCTGCCTTCACGGCACACCAAACCCCACCATCATGTCGAACAACCAGTTCACCCCGAACCCGCTGCGGCCATACTATGTCCCTCCGGCTCATGATTTCCTCACTGGAAAACTCTCTTCAGCCACGAGCTCTGCTACTTCAACACTCGCCTCCTCGTCTGCCCGAAATGCCTCCGCCGCTGCCAACTCTCCATCCTACATTAGCTCTGCTACACGCGACATGCTCTCGGATCTAGATTATTCGGAATACCTCGAAACCCCCAGCGTAACTGTAATGATCCGAGACATGCTCGATACGGCGATGATGAGATATACAAGTGTGTTGATACTACAGCCGTTCAAGGTCGCAAAGACGGTAATGCAGTGTCAATATATGCCGAAGAGGGCGGGAGGTCCCGGCAGCGGCCAGCCAGGTCTTAACGATCGAGTGACAGAGTTAGGAAGCAGTAGCAGGCGGGGTAGTGAGGCTTCACCTGGGTTCGCGGAGTACGGAGGGGAATGGAAAGGCCAGTATAATGTGCGACTCTACAGTACCTATCAAGCTTGAAATTTTCCACAGGTGTGCTAATACTTTACTGGTCGGTGGTGTGTAGGCGGAGGACTCCGATGACGACGATCCACCATACTTTGCATCGAACGATAATATCGAAGAAACAGGGTCATGGGCGGGTAGTCAGCGAAGGAAGAGGGAACGAGACCCAAGTAGAGGCCGAAAGATGACCGATAGAAGCGGGAGGATGATAACTGATGCTACCAACGCTGAGCATGTATCGGATAAGCCTGAGCATGCCTGGCAGATCAAGACCCACAAGGTAGGGTCTGTGACTGATACGCTCGGTGCGATATGGAACAAAGAAGGACTTTGGGGGATCTGGAAGGGTAAAATTCCATCTTTAGATGGTATCATAGAGATGATTGTTTAGCTAACATGCGGTTTTTCAGGTTCCAACTCGACGTTTGTGTATACCGTGCTTACATCCACAATCGAGGCTTGGACTCAATCATTCCTATCAGCAGTTATCAATATCCCCGATCCGTCGATAACAGAAGTCATCGATTCCCCAGCACCTATAACGGCCCTGTGTATTGTGGTGGCGTCATCGGCGATCACAGCTCTTCTGCTCGCGCCTCTGGACATTGTCAGGACGAGAATAATCATGGCACCAGCGGATGATAAGCCGCGAACCATGCTCCCACTTCTCAAATCCCTTCCATCATATCTATGCCCGCCATCTCTCGCGTTCCCAACTGCCCTTCATGCTGCTCTCCCAACCTTCATGACTGCCGGTGTTCCTTACTACCTTCGCACCAGTTATGGCATCGATCCTGTCGTGCGCCCCGCAATCTATACCATGTGCACTTTCTTGTCATCAACCGTGGAGCTGTTCGTGCGACTACCTCTCGAAACGAGCTTAAGAAGAGGCCAACTCGCGGTCGCAGCACCGAGAAAGACAATCGTCACGGCTGGAAGCTACTACGGACCCGCTGGAACGCTATGGAGTATCTATAAGACAGAGGAGAGCGGCGGGACCACAGGAATTGAAGGATTGTACCGAGGATGGAAGGTGGGAATGTGGGGTCTCTTGGGGACTTGGGCAATGGGAATATTTGGAGGAGCGACCAGCAGCGTTAGTGGTGCACCGTTCTAAGCTAGAGGGCATTGTAGGGAGAATTTAACGGTTGGGAGATTCACGAGTATATGATCCTTGGATTTGGCAAGCCTTTTTCTTTTGCGTCTTGCTCTTTCATTTTCCTGGCGTTATACGGTTTTGCTGCAAGGGCCTTTTTCTTTCCCTCTCACTTACCTTCCTCGGCGTTCCTCTTGATTTTCGAAAAAGAGAAACAAATGGTGGAGTTCGTTTGGTATATAGCCCTTTTTGAAAAAAGATGATTCTCTTCTCTCTTGGACGCGTCAATGCCACACCCAACTCTTGAAATATTCCTCTTTTGTTAATTCTGATAGAACAGAACACCGCTCACGTATTGGTTACGACGCGGATGCCTTAAAACTTTTGTGAGATTTGATTGAGCAATGGCTGTACATATGAAAATAAAATAGAACAAAACACGCTATCGTTCCAAAATATGACCGACTCATGAATTCACTGACTTTTGTCGTCATCATGTTAATTGCATTTTTGGGTCCGTGGGCCGTGGAACCTGCGGTTACAGAATGGAACCACAAACGCATCGGTCCAGAAACACCACCCGGGCATTCGGCAAGACCCCCTGAACATGCATGATACAGCAACTATCCGCGCTGCTTCTATATATTATTATACGGCACCGCTGGTCAGAGAAAATGTGAACGAGCATTTAATTCCATTCGTGCAGCATTCTCAGTGTATATGTGTCCATGAATTTTGTCCGCCTACAAGAATTCTACCAACAGAGCTAGGTAAATCGAATCAAGGCGTTAAGGTGCGTTATTCATGATTCATGTATCATACATAGCAATGGAAACCCAATCGATAAGGGTATCACTAATTATTAATTCTCACCAACAGGATCAAAAGTCGAAATGATGGACAACTTTCCAATCCCAAATGAGATATTCTTAAAGATATCCGAACATCTATCAGGCTCGGACCTAGTCAGTCTCTCCGCAACATGCAAGACACTCTGTGAAAGAACGGAAGGGATCCTTTTCGAAACTAGAGCCAAATTCCAAAGATATTATACCTCAGCCGTAGAACTAAAGCGTTTAGTTCGATTCTCTCAGCATCCTCGCGGTGCAACCTCGTTTCTCAAAACACTGGTTATCGATCTGTTTTGCCCTTATTTTTATGACATCATTGGTAGTTTCTCCCTACAAAATATGGGAGCGGCCAAGCTCGTCCTCTTGGAATATTGTAACGCCGAGAGGAAGAAGTACGCAGGAGAGATCAGGTATAGAAGTCAGTTATTGGCTAAAGCTCTTCGGAACCTCCCAAACCTTGAGATAGTGAAGTTCGCGATCACAAAGCCGAAGGATATGCCACGACGGACGGTGCGGAATCATTTCAGCGACATGAATCTCAGACCTGCGGATTTTGAGTCGTTCTACAACAATTATATTGAGCACGCTAGGTGGGATAGGGACATCGATTCCGTTCCCACGCAAATTATGGATACCATTCTCCTTGCCTCGCTGCCTCGTCTCACGACGATACGGGCGAATGTAAAAGTTACGGATCGAGAGCAAAACAATAGGAGTTGCTCGTTGCCTTTGTGGTGGTTTACGGATAAGGTCCGCTATCATTCAAAGTTTAGAGATAAGCTTGCGGGACTGCAGGATTTGAAAATATGCGTCTCGAGGCTATCGAAAGACTATGGACGGTCGGACGGCGCCATGGAAAAATTGCAAATAGACTCGATTCTGTCAATTACGCGATTTCTAAACGAACTGACACCCAATCTCGAAACTCTACACTATTCAAGCTCATACCTTGCTCTTCTGTACTCCTGGAACGAGACGGAAATGAAGTGGCCGACCTCCATGGACCGGTTTTACACAAAGTGGACTTATTGGTTTCCCGGGATTCATATCGATGAGCCAAAGTTGTTTCTCCCGAAGCTTAAAACGTTGGAGTTTAGATATCAGGCTTTCATACCAGAGGAGCTGATATCTTTTCTTCGGGCTCACAAGTCCACCCTTCGCAACGTTACAATTAGGGGTAGCGTCACGGAAGGGAAATACCAAAATTGGTCACCGATCTTTCAACTCTTGGAAACTGACTTGAAGTTGGAGTCTTTCCTTTGTGATGGGTTGTCCACTTATCCGTCGTATGGAAGTGTTCCTTGGTTTGAAATGAGAGGTAACTTGAGAGATGGCTCCCATGTTTGCGAGCTCGTTCCGGGTTGTTCAACGAAGATGGACTTGAAGACAGCTTTGTGGCGGGTTAAAAATTTAGAAGGGGCACTAGAAGCGAAAGCCCGAGAAACGAATGGTAAATGGGTTCGGGATTCAAAGTTCAGCGAAATATATTTTGGAACCGGGAGGATATCTGAGGGAGATGCGGAATTACAGGAGAAGCTGCGTTTTGATGAGAATTTTAAGGAGCATTCGGTATTTGGGAGAAAGAAAGATTTTCCGCAGTTACGGACACATATCGCGAATTTGTATACTTTGTGATTTATGGAAAGGGCTTGTGGAGGGTCAGGTGCTTGAGTAATATAGATATGAGTATATGTATATATAGGCTAGGACTTGGGGATAGATAATTGCGTAGAGATCAATGCGCGATCGATCGATTTGCCATATTTTTTTTCTAAATTTAAAGTTATTGAAGTAATGAAATACTTAAGTATACGAACAAACCCGAGCCCGGACTCCAACATTGATAAATAGGTACACAAGTTATACATCATTGCATTGCAATTGCAGCGTGGGGTACGGTACCATAGCCTCAATACCAAGCACTCTCATAGAGATGTTGCAATTCGATTCCGCGTTGCATACAGTTGTGACTCTCCTCATCTCCAAATAAATGCTAAGCCGCCGGCGCGGCACCTGGTACCATGGTATCGAGGCTGAAATAGCGATCTTTTCCTCTGTTCGAACCCATGCAATTAATGACCAGTCGAATATAAATGCCTGACATGCATCATTGTGGATTTTGATATTCACGTGATCGAGCGATTTTCGTTCGAATTCGCGCATCCACACCTGTTGCCAAGCCCATCCGTGAAATCGTCTTTACGTCGCAAATGTGCAGATTCAATCATAAAATATCTAGATATCAAATACCCTGGGTTTAAAGCTCCAAATAGGTTACGCAATTGCACTTGTACAGCACCAAAAATCTGGTCCAACAAGTCTATCGTGATATATCCGACCATGCCTTCATATAAATCTACTCCGACAGCTGCGATATCAATCCCGGTATCACCGCTCACACCAGCTGCATTCGCACCATTCGGCACCGTAATCGAAAACCCCAAGTCCACTCCCACATACGCAACGGTAAACCAAGGCACTGCCGTCAAATACCCGGAGATCTCACCATTCGTCTCATATCCTGCCCCCTCATTGAAACATGCAGCAGGCCATCTCAACCTCTTCGTCTGCAATCCTCGAACACTGACCGATAATGGAAAGACGTTTACCGTGCATATACTCGAACGACATCCGTATACGACGCAAACATTCATACCAATGGGACTTGACAAGAATGATCCTGCGAGACGATATCTAGTAATCGTAGCACCGACATTGGACGCTGGGAGCAGCAAGACGCCAAAATCATGGCGGCAGCCGCCGTACCCGCAGAAGCAGAAGTCGAAAACGGGAATAAGAGGATCGCCGCCATATCCTGTTCAGAAACAAACAACGTCGTCAAAGGATTCTCCCACGTCTGATTTCTCTGGCACGGTGAATATGAAGGGGAGAGGCCTGCCGGATTTGAGTAACATTCAGGCCTTCATATGCCGTGGAGACCAAGCTGTTACATACGGCGTGGGAACTTGGCATGCGCCGATGGTTGTGTTAGGAGATGGTCCGATCGAATTTGTCGTTGTCATGCATGAGAATGGAGTTTCTCTTGAAGATTGCGAGGAATGTGAGATCGAGGGAGGAAAAGTCAAGGTTGTTATCGATGGCACAGACGGTCCGATCAAAGCAAAACTCTGAATTATTATATGTTACGCCGAAAAGTCTTAAGTTGCTATACTTTTTTTCTCCAAATTGGTTGCGTTTGAGCGTTTGGGATATCACAGGTCTATATATTTTTCTGTTTTATGTACAATAGCCAGATATATTAAAAGTGATGACATATACATACAGTACAGCTACTAGTTCGTATCATCATCAGGGCCGTAAATGATCGACACATGAATCTTAGTAGACATCCTCAGGACTAACTAGAAAATTTTCTCCGTTCTCCCTAATGCTCTCTCGTTTAGGGTCTCTCTTGAGTGGTTTTCTCATATCTACACCACTTTCTATCAGTAAAAACACCTTGAAGGTACAACGAAGAAAACGAAGAATAAAGGTGAACTAACCGTATGCATCTTCCGCTTCAGCCCCTCCGCCGGCACTGTAATACCCCACCACCCTTCTATAAACGCTATACCCCATCTTCTTGTACATATTCACCGCAAGCTCATTACTAACCCTAACAAACAGATCCACAAAATACCCATCATAGACTTCCTCGCTGACCCTTTCAAGCTCCTCCATGAGTACCTTTGCCAGTCCCAACCGTCGGTACGCAGGCGCAACAGTCAATGCGGTGACGTGGCCGTGCCATTCTTTCCCTTCACCCTCGGCTTTACCCATAATGTAGGCCATTATCGTGCCTGTAGGGGAGACAACGGCGAGGAAGAGTTTGGGCCATTTGGAGAGGTAGGAGAGGTAGAAGCTTATGTCGTAGTTTTCGGTTAGGACATCGAGGTTGGTTGGGTTGAAGGAGAAGAGGTCGACAGCAGTGAAGGGGCGGATGGAGGCCATGGTTTTTGGTTGTATTCGAATATCTTCCAACTAGCACTTGCAACTGGCAAATTGCAACTTTGGGATTAGAGGGTTGGATGTTGGAGGTGGAGTCTAGCGACTTTGGGGAGGTTGGCGCCGCATCGGGAGGGGTTGTCCCTCTCCGTTTGTGAAGGGTTGGTCGATTGAGATGTTCGGCGACGCCGCGACGCTGTTCGAGATCGAGACGAAAAAGCTCGAGGTTGTCTGGTTTGAACGAATGCGAACTTTGGTCAATCGAAAATCGTGGAACTGGAACAACACATAAAATACCACAATCGATATCGTATCGCGCGAGCGAAATCGGTGAGTCTACGAGTGGCTAGCTTGGCTTGCATTTTAGTAATATTGCTTAAAAGCATTCTGGAAGCTATCTTTAGAGTTAAATGTATCATATTTTTAAATATAGCTTACTAAACCAGCAAATCTGTCTAAAATTCTGGAATTCGAAGTCGAGGATCGTGCTGAAAGAGAGGAGTCAGTCCTAAAGAAACCAAAAATCAGGTAAATGATATGATTATCTCAGGTGACACATTTTCAATTCGGTTGATATCCATCCCAGATACTCTGTCCAGTACCGAATCAAACCATGGTAATTTACGCCACCAACGGTTGTACAATGCGACATCATATTCCTCTGCTAATGCTGCCAAATCATGTATCCGCAACACCTCATTGAGAGTTCGTAGTACGGCACAGACCTTAGAGATCTACAGGAAATCCGATGGCCGTCCGTGGAGCGTAGATACCATTCTCTCTATATTTCAAAATTAAGAGAAAGATCTTGGAGAATTGATAGAAGTTTGTGGCCCAGATACCTAAGTATCGAACCCATCCACATACTAGGAAGGAATAGCTCCCGCTCAAATATGGGCTTGTAAGCTAGTTCAGTTAGTTCATACTGCCGAGGATCCGTACCGCTAAGGTAGTCTAGCTAGCAGCCTTTGAAGCTCAGCTTTGACCTACTTTTCGGCCATGTGCGGCTACAACCAACATTCTGTTCCAACTAGTACTCTACAACCAACATCAGCTTTCTCGATACGGAGACTAGCCTAGCCACCAACACATACGGACCTTCTCGGTTCACGAACCAGCCGTCCAAGATTTTATCGTAACGAGCACACCCGACACGGTTTTCCCCCACCAACGGCACAACAAGATATACGAATCTAGCATAACTCTTTCCGTAAACGCTTTGGTGTTATATCGATGTTCCTTGATTCTTGGCTTCTAGAACGTTTAATTTCCATTGTGTCGGCTTTTATATATACTTTCCAGTGGCCTCCTGGGAGGAGGAGAGATATTTAAAAATTCTTTCCACCAAATACCACATTTGTTCCAATTGTATTGAAACTCCGACAAGGTATTTTGGGGAAAGACAAAATTCAAGCGAGAGTTACGTATACATTGCAGAGGTCTAAAGAGTCACGATATCATATACCTTTCCAACACTATTCACAATCAAACTCTCCTACAACCAAAGGCGTTGCCTTACTTCTTCGATAGGCGGACGGTCGGCCAACCTGCAACTTAATAGGATATCTGACGAGATGTTTACATGATATCTAATATATTTAGTAACGATATCTAGACACTCAAAAGGTGGAGCAACCCCTATCCATGCAGTTTCGTGATCGTAGACTCGTCACCGCTTTCTTTCAACCTCTATTCATTAACTACTCAATACTCTCGTTGAGTATCAGATAGACAAAGTCGAATCCACTCAACTTCTATCATATCATAAATCTGCCAAAATGTGTAACCTCGACGAAGAACCCATAAGCCTCTACCATCTGGCGCTCATGTGCCGCGTGGCATCCTCCGCAACCAAACTGCCTTTCGTTTCCTTTATAATACACTCGATACAATCTTGCCTCAATACTTTCCTTTCCGCGACATCTACAGTGGTGCGAACATTCCTGGGAGGACCGGAGGGTGAACGGGTATTCGTTGATTTGTTTTACGAGTGTTATACCTCCCCGGCGGCGTCTGCAGCTGTCGCGGCGGGCTGCTTTAGCGCCATATTGATGCTTTCGGGCTCCTATATGGTGTTATCGCGGTCATGGTTCATGAGCGTTAACTTCGTTGCTATAGCAAGTAAGTTCCTCTGATAGCATATAGATATTGCAAATTTTGTGTATAGAAGCTAACGGAAGTGAATCAAACAGTGGAAGTTATAGGGTTGATGACTCGAGTGGTTTCCGTTCTGCAACCGGACGACTATGTATCGTTCATCATTAGCACGATATTCTTACTGTGAGACTACCTGACAAAATTTTTGATATTCGATGTTTATAAATGCTAATTTTATTTAGGATCGCTCCATCTATTCAGGCTGCAAATCTATTCGTGCTCGCCGGCCGTGTAATAGGGAAATCTACCCCTCGTCGATATCAGCCCTTTCGGCAACTGTGGCTCGATGTCAACAACCTTGCTGCAGTGTTCATAGTTCAAAACATCGCGGCAATGGCAGTACAACTATCCGGAGTCGCGTCGTTGATCGGAATTATCATCAATGGGACTTCGGCACAGGAGTTGTTACAGCGTCAGGCCGCGAATATCTTAGTATTCGGTTTTGGAATACAAATCATATCGTTTTCCTTGTTTGGGGTTTTACTTTGGAGATTTTACTCGATGTCAAAGAAGGACTTTGAATGGATGAGGACAATGTATCTTGTAATAGGGAGTTCGACGGGGTTGCTTATGGTGAGTATCTTTTTATCAAAATTGATAAACTATGTCCATGTTTGATTGAGGCTGATTGATTTGTAGATCAGAACTATGTACCGGTTGTCTGGGTTCACATCAACGACAACCCTTCCGAGTAATTTTGTGGTATCGGATGGATGGCAATTTTGGGTTTTTGAGATAACAGCCTTATTGTGTAAGTTGAGGCTAGATTCTTATTGTTCTAAATTATAAGCTTTTTGCTAATGTAAAGATTTTATAGTGATGTTTCTGAGCTACTTGGTACCAGAGTATCCGGGAATGTGGTTCGTACGAGGGGGCCCGCTGGAAGTAATTTACACAAAATCGTCAGAGCCGGGGGCGTTAGAAAAAGTCATCGGTCTTGACATTATTGAATTTGAGTGTTAATTGATAACATGAGTTTTTTATTGACCACTTAATTAGTTAGCGTAGCTGGAGATCTCGAGATCTGGTAGTTTTGTTTTGTACTATGGATTCATGATGATTACAAAGCTTAAGAGCATTGCCTCGCACGTGGTATTGAAAAAAGGTGAGCATATAGGTATGCATGTATACCGCGATAATCAATAATATATTGATCAATTCCAAGGCTGCAATCTTTTTACTTTTAGACGTCGGGACAGTTATAGATCTAGCTGGTGACCAAACCCCAGCGAGACGGGTGGTTATATCCCTGCACCTGCAGGTGGCTTCGACTTCGGCACGCGGAAGCGGATATGCTTTAATGCATGCCCTCAGGGCACTTTGAATCCGCTCAGGGTTAACAGGAGCCTCCTCTATATGCATATTAAATGAAGCACCTGAATACTGCCCGAGTTTCAAGCTTCAAGAACTTGCCTGTTATAATATACAATAGCTATGGTGAAGCATGAATTCAAGCGATAACTGGTATGAGATATGTTTATGACTGGTGTCCTGGGAACGAACGAACACACGTTTGTTTATTTTGTTTGTAGCGTGACCTGCCAATCAACGCCAATCACCGTCGACGGCGAAAAACTCTGAGTAAATGGCTGGCGAGCTGTTTCACACTAATTGTTAACTTCAACCGTCCCAAGGCAATATAATTAGCATCATAGAACGATATCAATATAGTTTACCGGGGGAAACGTTGGTTGACCGGCCCAGGCGAGAAAAGAGGCGTTCGTTTCCTTCGTTTCATTTCTACCCCTTCTCGTTCTTCTTAGTCTTCTCCGTCGTTATCCAGATTAGGAGAGTCCTTTTGTCTGTCTTCAATCTTTTAACTTTCGCACGGAACGAACTCTCTTTTCCAATTCAATATACCTTGCCATCTTATCCCCGTCGGTATACTCCGTAGTCAGACATCGTAGATTCGTTTCCCACGACATTCCCTTGGTCCCTGAAATCGGCGACACCAGTCCTGCAGCAGCCTCGTTTCCGGCCCTTCCCTATATCTCCTAATTTCGCGCCCGTTTTAAGTCTCCAAATTCGCGCGCCCGCTCGGAGTCGAACCCTTGAAACTTACTCGGCTCCACTTGGACTTTCTCTCTTTCTTTCTTTCTCTTTTCTCTATTCGCAAATAGCTATTAGCATCAACAATGGCAGATTACTATGACGAACAAGACTCCTACGCTTATGACGACGACGGCGGGCCCTCCTCGCCCATGATGCCTCCCAGTGCTGCTGGCAACGGTCTCGGTTCGCTCGCTGACGAGCTCGCGGCCGCCTGGTCTGACGAAGAAGGCGATGATGAAGTCGACCTCGATGACGGCCAGGTCCCTCGCTCGCCGACATCTCCTAGATCACCTGTCCACCACCGACACGCCTCCATATCGTCCATAGGATCGGCCGGTAGCCAGAGAAGGCGTTTCGCTAGACTATCCAACGAAACGGCGAGTAGCATTGTCAGCAACGGCACTTCTGCGACATCGGCTACAACGGCGAGTAAGCCCGTGATCAGGCATCACAGACGGATGTCCAGCTCGGTAACTATCGATATGAATGGCTGCGATGATGTTATTTCGCCTTCTTTGGAAGATAAGATTGGTCAGATCGAATCTGAGGCCCTGAGAGGTCTTTCGATGGTGAAATCGTGGTCAACGAGGCAGAGAGCTGGCATTGCGAAGCGCAGGCCGGGGGTAAATGGGATTATAGAGAGTGAGGAAGTTGAAGAAGACGAAGACCCAATTTGCAGATTACTGGAAGGCTTGTCGAGTTTTGGCAGCCAGAGCAGTATTGAAACAGGCGCACAACGGTACGCTCCTAGAATTATACCTTGGCTGTAAGAGCATTCAGAAATGCTAATACTGACTTGAATGGATTTTAGTCTTATCACCGCTCACGTCTCTCTTTCTACACACGTTCAAAACCAATCACGTACTCTCCGTGACCTGTCACTTCAGCTGAATGCCCCCGGCACTACTATAACCACCTCTACACCCCGTCTGAGCACCCAACCGGTCACTATATCATCCAAGAATAATACTGCTTCTCAAAATGACGAAGACGACGAAACCACACCCATATTCACAACTTTACTTTCAACCGTTCCCACACCCACGATCCAACCGCTTCGAGACCTACAAGCTCTCCACTCGCTCACCTCTCAGCTGATTAACCACTTCGCTGGACTTTCGGATGCGATACACATGTTCCGACAACAATCCAATGCCGCTAGCAGAAAGCTTAGGGGCGCTAAAGAAGCAGTTAGAGAGTGGAAGACAGAAGTTGAGACTGTCGAACAGGCTAGAAAGTGGATTGATGAAGGCGACTGGGATAGGCGACTGGGACGTCGAGAAGCGGCAGGTGTTTGCAGAGAAGTAATGGGTGGGTTTGAGGATGTGATTCGTGGGATGGAGAGACGCATCGAAGGGCTCTGTTAGGGACGGACTCTTACTGATGACGAAAGGCGGGATGTTTGGGATCTAGAGGAGTCACTCTAAAATTAAGATCTGGTGTTTTTTGCGTTTGGATATTGGAGTGTGGAACTGTTGGATGATTTTTTTGACTATTAGATGAGGAAGATACCCTCTGCTCTTTTTATTGATACTTCTTTGGCCCCCTTTTCTTTGATTCTCTATATATTTGTCTTCAAGACTCTACACTTTTATTTAAATGTGAGTTTCTCTTGGTGTATAGAGAAAGCCTTCTTTTATGGTTCGAGACGTTACGATATAGTGGTGCCTTTTTCTTTTTGAGAACTTTACTGCTACTACGAGAAGGTCTGGGACTTTGGCGGTTATGTTTTTTTCTGTACGTAATTACAAGGGAATTATGGAGGAATGTATCTATGTAATGTATGCATGTAATGAATGGAAGAACTGGAAATGGGGTTCTGGCTATTATTCTCTTCTACTCATTCCCAAGCTAAGAGTTAGAACTACACGCCCAGCGGCTCCCGTATAGAACTAAACGAGTCGCGCCATCGATATAATCGCTACTCTCCTCCACTCACCCTCCAAACCTTCAATCCCCCATCAAACCCCCCGCTGACCATCACCTCTTCCTCCTCACTTTCATTTCCATTTGCATCAACTATTCCAGCAACCAAACATCTCACCTTCCTCCCCTCGTGCCCTTTCAATTCGACCATCACCTTCCCACTTTTAACCTCTACACCTTTGACAATCCCATCATCACCATTAACCCACACCCCACTCGCATTCGCATCTCCCCTCCATGTTACGATGCCGGTGGAGTATGCTGATAAGTTAATGGGCACTGCGAACTCTTTTTCCACGGTGAATGTTTGTAGATTGTACAGTATCAGTTTAGGCGCCGGGAGGGACGATGTAATGAGGGCCAGGAGATGTGGGTGCTGTGGGTGGGGTGATAGTGAGGTGGGGGTATATGTTAGCCATGTTGTAGATGTGGCGTTTAGAGGGGTTTTGGAGAGGAAAGTGAACAGTTGGTTTGTTGATGAAGATGAAGATGACGATGCAGGCGCGGCGCTTGTGGAGGTATTATATATGTGAAGATATGCGGAATCTCGGATGGTGGCTACCAGGAGAGTTTTGGCTGAATTTTGAGAATCACTGAAGTCCTTTGAAAATATAACGTCTTCGACAGTATCTGGGAATTTCAACATTTGTAAAAGCTCTAGCAATGGGGTTTTCGATTCTCTTTTCTCTTTGCTTGCTTCTTCTTCTTCGCTTGAGGAGCGGGTTAAGGGAATACGCAGCTTATGTACCGAAAGCGATTTATCATAGCTCGCTGCGGCAATATACCTCACTTCTTCCGCTTCTGAGCTCTCCAGCGGTAAAGGTTCGGATATAGCCAGCTTGACTATATATTTACCATGTCCCTCCCAACGATGTAGCACATCGCCTTGGACGTCTGAAATGGCGATGTCGCGGGACATGCTCGCTGTTATCAGCCATCTTTGCGCGATAGGGAGAACGCAGAGGATAGGACCGGTGTGCAGGCCTGCGATTGTTCGGATGAAGTTGTACGGTTGTTTGGCCGAGTAGATTCTCAACGCTTTGTCTGAGGTTGTAGAGATTATGACCTGCTGGAGAGAGTCATCTATGAAGAGGGAGGTGAGGGTTAGGGAGAGGATATTGGATGCTGTTGATGATGTCGTCAAGCTTGTAGGCGTATTTGGGTCTGAGTTATGAGAAACGGTTAGCAATATGATCTTGTTGTTTTTGTTGTATTTTGGCTCTAGGTAGTTGAGTGATATGTGAAGAACCTACATGGAACAGCATAGTCGACATCTCCGATGCTCGTCGTGAGCTTTTCGAAACGTACGGCGAGATCGTAGAGCTTCTTCTCTTCGAGAATTTGCTCGATGGTTAAATCTGTCGAGTTATTGGTGATGCTCTCTGGTGCGAGATTCGTCTCTCGGACAAAGGCTTCAAAGGTCTACCATGTGCATATGCGTACATCAGCGTGCACAACGGATAACGTATATAACTTATATATGAGCGAAAAGACGACAATAGGTACGACGACGGCATACAGACCTCTTTAAAGTTATTTGCGCGGAGAAACCGGGCGACGAGAACATCTGGAGAATCTCCTGCCGGCATTTTGATGTATTACTTGGGTTACGATTCGCAATAGAAACCTTTGAGTTTCTGTCGTGGAGTATAAATTAATCCATGGTTACGTTAAATTTAGAAAGCTTACGTTTACACACAAGTTACGCGATATTAGAAGCTCAATATTACAAAATTCCATTTTTAAAGACTTTCAAACCAATTAGAGAAGATACAAAAGTTTCTTCGGCTAATTATTAAAATAGGTATCCTGTTAGTAAAGAAATTTGACCGCTAGATGGAATGGACCACTACATCCACCTCGAGTCATTCACCCTAAAGGATGAAATCATCGTAGCGACGTCGTGGTGAGTAAGGCGGCCTATATAAACACCCCTCTTACTCTCCCCTCCGTGCATCTCACTCTAGACATCCTCCTGCGACGGAGAATAAAGAGTGAGAAAGAGAAGGATGTGGAGGACTTGTCTATCTTAATTCTTCTTCGCACCAAAATAGGTCTCTACCGCGGGTGTGGGATAGCAGGGACCAGAGTGTTGGCGAAGTACCATTACTTAAAGTATCTACGAGGAACTCGTGGGATTGTCTTATTTTCTTGTAACCAATTGTATAGTGTATATCATCATATATAGACACCGGTACTTTGTGGTGACAGTGAAGGATGAAAGAAGCATGATTTGCGGAAAAGTAGACCCAGCTGTGTAAGGGATGAAAAAACACCAACCCTATGCGTGAACGCCATTGCGGCGAAAGAAAGAAAGGGGAAAAGGTTTGAAAACCCCTGGCATTAAAGGTCGTAAATATATACAGAGAAACCGAGGAAGAGAGTCGTAAAAAAATAACACATTAAAACTTTTATCAAGTCCGTTGCGTCGTTTACTCGTCGGGGACTAGTGATCGCTGTTAGTATATGCCAATTGTCGCTTGGAGGGAAGTATCACTCACTCTCAATCTCTCCGTTGTCAATCTGCTCCTGGATATCCTTAGGGCTCTGACCGTCAACCTTGCAACCAACGCTGAAAGCGGTACCCAAGATCTCCTTGACGGTTCCCTTCAACTCCTTGGCCAAAGACTTATGTTTCATCTTTCTGGCAATTTCGATAATTTCATCCAAAGAGACGGACTTGGAGTGCTTGATGTTCTTTTCCTTCTTTCGGTCCCGTGGTGGTTCTTTGAGCGCTTTGATGACGAGGGAAGAGGCGGTGGGGACGACGGAAACGGCAGCTTGACGGTTCTGGATGGTGAGCTGGCAAGTGACCTTCAAGCCCTTCCAGTCCTGGGTAGCCTTGGCGATATCTTCACCGACTTTCTTGGGGGAAAGACCGAGAGGACCGATCTTGGGAGCGAGGGCGGACGAGGCACCGACTTCACCACCGACGGCTCGGAGGTAGCTGAGGAGAAAGAAAGGCAAATATCAGTATACCACCTCCTGCGAAATGTGTACTCAAAGGTACACTTCGCCCTACAAACACCCGACCAATTTCCACTTCGTCGAGATGAACGAAGAGATGGACAAGCAAGGTTTATAAAAAGGGGGGGAACTTACATGACCTTCACCTCATTTGGATCGAATTTTGGAGCTATAATTCATCCGATGCGACCACATACAACTCGTCAGCATTATTCCGTTTATATTATTTTTCAATCAAAAGCCACCATGAGGGTGCCAGTCTCGCCATATATCGAGGTATCGACCGCCGTGAGGATGGCCCGACAGGTACTCGCCGACAGAAGTCGCAGCTCAGAATTCCAAGTCTGCTTTGTCTTCATCGTCTTTGATATATATATTGTTTTTCGGGGTAAAAACGAGTACCGTGGACACCTCATGGCGGAATACGTCGAAGGCATTGAGACGGCGGTGGAAGTAATGCATCGAAGGACGTACGCATGGCGAAGCTATCAAAATTAAGATCTTATACTAAAGTTCCAAGTTGTATATGGAGGAGGTGAAGGAGAGGTTGTCGATGAGTGTCGCTGTCGTTGTCGTGATGTTGAACGAAAAGCCCATTGCGAAAGCCACTAAATTTTTGACATTGAAGTATCACGTGATTCGTCAATTTTGACAGTCACCCGCCAAAACGGTGGGTTTGTTTTTGTGTGGGCGGATTCGATTAGGGCTCAACGCAGCACCCAAACGGCAACACCACCCAGTCCGTTCCAGCGACGCTGCCGGAAACATCATCGTCCTCATCTGAAAGGCCTTCATCAAAATCACCCCTAACGAATCCACCCCATCCTCCATCTACGAAGTTACGATCTTCGAATCCACACAGTCGCAATGGCCAGTAAGTCATTCTTTCTCTTGCCACGCTGTTCTATGTAATACTAATTGACGTGCTACTTGCAGAGGTAATTATCATTCCCTCAACGATCGCTCCCATGATATATTTGACTTGCGTCACATCTCATCCTCTACGAATCCGATAATCTGACCGATATTTTAGTCGAAAAACTCCTCTCAACATAACCAATCCCGTAAGGCTCACCGAAATGGTATCAAGAAGCCAAAGACCTTCAGATACCCCTCCTTGAAGGGTACCGATCCCAAGTTCAGAAGAAACCACAAGCACGCCCTACACGGAACTGCTAAGGCTCTGGTGCGTCCACACACCTCCCCGTCATACGACCAGAATGAAAGTCTCCCAACTTTGAGAGTGAAGTTTGCTGATTGGTGTCTTCGAAATTTATAGAAAGAATTCAAGGAAGGAAAACGGGAATCGGCGTAGAATGGTTTCGTTCTGCGTGGTCTGATTCGTTCTGTTTATCCTCGTTGATTTTGTTAATATACCATATATTCTTATTACGAATTCTTTTTTTCTCATCATTATCAATACGCCGTTTTAACTACGTTTCCATTGTACCTTATTCACGGAGCATATTTTCTTCACGACACCTCAGTCCCGACATGACACATCTGGGATAGAACGAACAATCTCGAAACGACAAGGCCGTGTTTCTTGCCGTAGAATACTGAAGTCAAGATCTTCAGACAAACTCCCACGTCTTCCTCCCCAGATTCTTTGAATAGGCGTGACAACATGCTTTCAATAGTTGCTTAATGCAATCGAGGGCGACAGATGAATGAAAACCAAGAAAAAGGCATTAGTGTGTACAGCTTCGGGTTCTTTATAACTAAAACCTCCCAATGCTCAAAGCTGAAGGATAAATGGCCTTACAACCCATTTTTTCGTGCCGATATAGACGTACTCTTTGTCTTCATTACCAAACACTTCCGAAAATTCAATCCCTTCTCTACGGGACGGGAGTGCATGGAGAAGACAATACATATCTTTACTTTGATGGACTTGGACTCTGCGGGCTCTGATATATCTATTTCAGTTACTTTAAATCAATTATATTATTCAATTATATTATGGATAAAACGCCATCCCAATGCCATGTTTAGTCATACCACTTTTTCCAAAACCATATCCACCATAACTCCAACCAATGCGTATATACAAGTGAGATTCTACCTCCAAATATTCAAATACTAAACAACAAGATGCTTCTCTGCAATACCCCTACACAGCTCGCCGTTTCCCACAGTATGATACAACAACTGCAAATTATATGCCGCCTCCCATTTCAAATCCCCGCTGTCAAACTGTTGCTCCGCCTCTTCCCTCTCCTCCTCGCTATTCCCCTCGTTCACCCACTCCTCACTCATCTTTATCACCGTCTCATAATACCCGACAGCATAATGCTCCAATCCGATCTGATGGAACGCTCTAGCCATATTGAACTCCGCCTCTTGTCTATCATACCAATCCTTCGATTCTTTCTTCATCTTGTAATACCGATTCAAAAAGACCAACCCTTGTAGTATATGATACTGTCTGTTCTCAGATTGTCGCTGCATGGCGCGGTGAAGGTACGCTAGTGCGGTTTGGAAAATAACCATGGGATGGTTATCCTGCGCCGCATACGCTCGTGCCAGATAGTGTAAGCTGGATGTGTAACTACGCCCGTCGAGCATGACCTGTGCGTACAGCACCAAGGCGCCGATGCTGAGGGATTGCGGGACGATTTCGTTGTCATCGTCATCGCGGAGTAGCGTGGAGCACACGCCGCCGATGTCCTTGCCCAGAACGTGCTTATCAAGCGCTTTGAGCTGGCGCATAAGGTACTTCTGGTTGTTTTGAACGCTGAAGATGTTGGTTCCTGGGTAAGTTTTCAAGGTTCCTCTAACAAAAGCGGCAACGGTAGAGTAAAGATTATAGGAGTCATCGTGGAAAAGAAGTGTTGAGGTGAAGTATCTTAAGACTTCAGATGTTTGATCGGGGTCCTGGGCGTAGATCGCACAGGCTAAGTGGACCAGTGTGATCAGGAACCTCGGTCTTTTTGTAGGATCCGGGTCTTTCTTGTCGTGGTAAAATACATTAGCGTCCTTTGCTGCTTTGCAGACCTCGTATGCTTCCATCTCGCCTCCGTCATCGTGTAGGGTGAGAAGGATGGCGTAATTGAGGATAATATTGAGCCAGACATCGAATCCCAATCCGCGGTACTGGGTGATATCCGGCTGCGGCTGGTCATTATCTTGAGCTTCTTGCTCTTGCAACTCCATTTGGTATTCCAGGTTCGACTCCAACCGTCGTTTCATCAGGTTCATTTGACTCTCCAGGTTCACTTGCCGTTTACCTGTTCTTCGAACGGTTGAATACCCAAGAAAGCCAGCGTACTCGAATCTCCGCTCGCTTGGATACAAGGCTCGAGATGATCTGAAATCATCAAACATTTCTCCCGCAGTATCCAACCATTGGATTATCGCATTGGTGTCTTTCTGTTCTACTTTAGGGCGCAGTAGTTCTAGCTTTTGATAATTTTGTAGGCAGAGTTCCGTTCGCTGCTTCTCCGCTTGATATCGTTCGCTGGCGGTTGGGTTGTATACCCTGCTCTTTGGCCTCTTCTTTCCGTCCTTCACAAATAATCCACTTGTAGTACCGTCGCCTCCATCCTCGCCTTGCGCACGCCTTTGCTCTTTGTTGCGTGCACGGATGTCGATGACTTCGTTCACAATTTGAAGAGCCTTTTCATTCATGTCTAGGACCTCGTAGATTTCAATAAGGAGGAGTCGAGACTCCAAGTGGTCCTCCTTACATTCAACGACACATTCAAGGCATCTTTGGGCGTTCTCCCAATTCCGAAGAATCTTGTAGGATTTTCCCAATCGGAGCCATAACTCAACTGTTTGGAACATGTCAATTTCAGTAAGGGGAAACCACAAATCCACTGCCTCATCATGCTTATTAGCTTCTGCGCAGGCATCACCGGCAGCAAGTAAGAGGTCACCGATGTTCACAACATCTTCCTTTCTAAGAATATCGAAGTGTCGGAACCCCTCATCAAACTGGCCGAGCTTCACTCTAAACTGGCCCAACTTGAACCGTAACTCTGGTGGGAGCCGATAAAGGGTTTCATTTCGATAGGTGCTGTGGGCATAGCCCGGGACTTGGCGCCTTCTTTCATCGTCTTCGTCCCATTCGCAATCGTTTTTCACCTCATCCCAATATGTTTCCGACCCGCGAGCAAGTAAAAGCCTGCACAATGTTTTGATTTGCTTGATGCCATGTAACCATCTCCTACCAATGGCGCAGAGATCGCCTAGCATGTTCACATGCCTCCAATCCAAACCGCCTTCTTTGCCACGTTGAGAGTTCCAGTAGGGTATATGAGCCTCGAATGCAGTTATAGCCTCATCAACCCTCCCCATGCCGATTAGGCATTGTGTTAATGATTTGACAACGCTAGTGTCATGTGGCAAAGCTTTGTCCAGCAGCTTTTTGAAATCCTGGAGTGCACGCCCATACTTTTGTAATTCTTGTAACAGGTTCCCTCTCTCGAAAATAGACGCCCAGTCTTTACCATTGGCTTTGATGGCTTGACTGTAAAGATATATCGCCTGCTCCTTGACTTCATCGTCACTCATCCCTTCGGGCTCGAGATCGAGAGTCATCCGAGCACACGTAACCCAGAGCTCGTTTTCACGGCTCCTCTGATGGGCAGCAGATATCCAAGATAGCAGACATTTTCGAGGTTCGTCGATAGCCAGGTACACCTCACCCATAACCTTCCAGGCAGAGTATACTGAATGATCAATCTGTATAACCCTCTGAACGAGCTTTAGAGTTTCGAGGTATTCTCCCGCCGCATAGTGCTGATTAGCTTGGCCGAGGAGTATCTGAACCTCGTGTGAATGCTCTATATCCTGCGCTGCACGTCTGCCTTTCTTCTGGGCACCTTTTCTTGCCTTTCCTATTCTGCCTAGTCCGGAACCGGCACGTAGACCTTTGTGGAATGCATTGATCTGACTGCTGAGCGCTGCTCCTTCCTCGGCGTAAGCATCATCTTCATCGACGTCGGACTCTCCCATGTCTTCTAATAATACACTATTGCCATTTTGTTAGCAAAGTAGATTAAAATCAAGAAAAAATTTTATTTTTTTTTGAGAATAGAGATTTTTAGACGTACTCGTCATCATCTGACGCCCATTCGTCTTCTTCTCCCTCATCGTTGTCGTCTTCCTCCTCGTACTCACTTACATCTTCGTCTCCAAACTCATAATCCTCCTCTTCATCCTCAATAATCTCACCGTGAGCGTCTTCATCCGAGCTAAAATGAGCGATAGAATCTAAGGGTCCACGTTCCGGGGCGTGATGCTCCACTGTAGCAGCTGATGGCATATGAAACCCAACGTCATCGGAATGTAGCGCATCCGTGAAACTAAAATTTGGATCACTAACATTCCATGCACCACTAGAAGCGACGGTGCCCTGGCCTAGGATCTGGGGTGGTTGTGAGGTTGCATCGGTGAGACGCATATCGTTGAGGGCTAGACGGTCGACAAGCTGGGAAGGGTGGCCTGACCCTCCGATGTCATTGGTCGGGTTATGGTTTGTATTTCGAGAATTTGAATTCGAAGACTCCATTTTGGCATTTGTGGTATAGATTGAAGAGAATTTGAAAGCGACGAGGGGTCTGTCTCAGTCATAGCTTTTGCAAAAATTTAGCGGTCTATCTGGCAGGCGTCGCGAAAGAGTTTGAGGATGTCGCGTGAAATGCCAAACATTGGCGAGGTTCGCAGACCCAGCTGGTTCAACGCAAAATTTTATTACTTGGTTCTGCATTCTACTAGTGCCACTATTGTTCAATATAATTTTCAGCTCTTAAGCAAGGGCACAAAATGCAAATATTGGCTGCCAAAACAGCAAAGCAATTGCTTGCAAATAGTCCAATATCCACCTAAAACACCAAGAACAACTTTTCCTCCGCGTGGAAGCTGTTCCCGAAAACGTGCAATGATCACCTTTTTTCATATCTACCAATTTGAAATGGCAAAGTCATGGAACCGCCTAACTAAACATGGCCATTCTCCATAAAGATGGGGCGAAGACTCTATTTGTTAGGTTCCCCGTACAGGTCGGAGGCGTCTCCATTACAATTCCCGGAATTAAACGACTTCTAGTGCCCAGTGCACCGATAAAGCCTTCCATAATGGGACAGCTCCTGTGGTGACATGATACCCAAAACAGCTCTCACGAAAATAAGGATTGCGGGACTTTTTTCACTTGCAGGTTTGGGCATGCACTTGACCAGGAAGAAATGGTTTCACAAAAATTTGCAGATGCACTATGGGACAAATTTCAAGGCAAACTCAATCGAAGAAACTGCAGCATTAGCGAGTTCAGCCGTTTCGTCCCGTCGATCCGCGCGAATTGAGCAGCGTCAAGTCCGAACTAGGTTCGCTTCTCAAAACCAAGAATTTTCGTTATCGTTTCAGCTGCTTCCTCTGATAAAAATCGTCTCCATCAGATTATACTCTTGATTGTTGATTGATTTCGATCAGGTTTTCAAGGGGTTTTCTCTTGCTCGCTCGCCAGGCTCAATCGCACTAGGTGCCTTATTTCGGTGATCTTAAGCTGTAGAACTATGGTCAGCTAGCTCCCCAGTCGTACAGGGTACCTAGGGAAGAATTCAAATATGCGACAGCGGCTTGGGTAAAATCACACGGTTATAAAAAGAAATTTAATATATTTTTGTACATAAAGTACATGTACAAGATTTTGTACAGCATCCTCACGAGCAAATTTTCTCCGATTCGACAAAGCTGCCAAAACAACACCGACCACGATTGCCGGTCCGCCAAGATGTCTAAACTCTTGGGGATGTTACGCAAGCTACCAAATATGTAAACCAAGAGAGCTATTTTTATTCGAATTCAGCTAAATTATGGAAGTCGTTAACGTTATAACGTTATCACTATCTGTATAGCGTCGATGAGGTTGGCCCAGATGATCTCCGCACAACCTTCGGAAGGCGGTGGAGCTAGCCTATCCTGGGAGCCTCCCTTTCAAACCCATCCAGCGTCATATGTGACATCTCCAAGAAACATACTAGCTCATCGAGAAACCTCAAGAGGCAAATCAATCAAGCCTTTTCGTTGACGAAGGGATTAAATTAATTTAGCCCGTCTTTTCGGTTATATGTTAATATACCCTTGAAAATAGCAGGTTGCAGTCATAAGCGAATCATTGAGCTTGAGATCGACCATTACATTGCGGCACTTGCCATTTGATCAAATTTGCCAGAACATTCGAACAAAGGAGATTGTAATCCACAGCTTCCGAGTGGTGGAAGTCTTTTCTGGATGTATCAATAAAAAGTTTGCAGTGACCTCTTGAGCGAAGCTATCTATGTAGGATAATGCAGGCCCCTTTCGTCTTTATGCAGAGAAATTGATCCCGGATGTTTTAATCTGGCAAAATTCGACCGATTTATCGTTACCGCTCTTTATTGCTATTCCGGGGCCAAAATACCACATTCTTGGTCTTGGAGAAGTTATGTAATCTGACCCGGATGAGTTCCTCATAGTTCAGCTACCCAAGAACATAAAAGGGACGTCGCCCCTCGGACTTTCAAATCACAGAATACCAAGAACAAAAAATTCCTATCAACAAATCTGATATTGTACTTTATAGCAATCTACCACTTTGGAACTACACCCTTCCTTTTTGTTGAAATATATCTTCCATCTCCCTTTTAAGATAAAATGAAGTTCACTTTCGCTGTTGCTATCATCGCCTCTATTATCGGGCTAGTAAATTCCACAGCAGGAACTATTGATATTTGAAATTAAGAAGCCCATACTAACAAATAGTCCATATAGTGCCCAAGCAGCTCCAAATCCAGTGGTTACCAGTCCCCCAATCGTCACCGACCCAATTCCATGCTCGCTCCGCTGCGGCACTGCCACTAAGACCGTCCCACCGGCTGTCTGTTCTGTTCTCTGCATACGCCCATCACCAACAGTCTGCCCACAGATCATCGTCGTCACCCAAGAACCATGCTGCTGCAAGACCGCACACAAAGTCACCACTGTTACTGCTCCATGCTGTCCCACTAATAAATGCGTCATCCCTACGGATACCATTTATACTGGCTGTCCTGTTACGACTCCTGTTGCTACAGTGGTATGTTCCTTGGTTCATTTAAATATATCACCAACCTTTCACCCTTCTCACTTGAGTTTAATGCATAGCTTTGAACAATTATAAACTGACTTGAATATTCTAGACAACATACTAGAAAGCCCGAGCAGATTCATGGGTGTAGATAGGATAGTGACTGATGGAAATACATTAAAGCATGCGCACATTTATAGTGTACAGACTCCTTTCACCTAATAAAAGATGTTGCTGGCTCTATTTTAGACGAAAGAAAGCTGCGCGGATTCTTATCGTTTCATTGTCCTAATCGCATACCAAAAGAGTTGTAAATAGCCTTTTTTGATAATAAAAGAAGAATTATTGACCCGACTTTAGCATATTTGAACGTCGATTAGAAATCAAGTCCTTCCGACGAATCATAGCACGTGACAGCAGTAACTTAGAGCTCATCCGCCTAACATACAAATATGTAACAATTTCAACACTAAACAGATCCCATCTGATTTGAAACGATGGACTGGTCATAACATCGATTCATCAAGTGATGAAAACTTGTCACAATAACTAATGAACGTATAAATAAGTGATAAAAGAATTCATATATTAAATAATGGAGAACAGAGCCCATGTCACCTTTAAATATCCTCATTTCGTTATTTTCCTTACTACTTGATCGAAACTCCACATCCGAGTGTATTAGATTTCATATACGCGCGTATATACCTATCTCCTACGAAATTACGGACTTGTATCACGATCTATTTCTTCTACGGACTTTTGAGCTCAGACTTTGACAAAATTCGAAAATGGGTTGGCGTCTGTGCATTCAGCTGGCGATTCTCTTTATCCTATTCCAGTTCACTCTTCCTGTCCCAGCTCTCATTGTACCTCGAGAAGTCAACCAAGCGGCCCTTGGCTCTCACGAAAAGATTGCTCCTTACCAGGTCTCACTTCGACGTCATATTCATCATGCTGCACGTTTCCACGATCTTCAAGGCAGAGCTGATACCGATTTTAGTGCGGATATTGAAACTTTGGCGAATGAGGATAATCCCCGTGTCACTCTGGGCGTCATGAATAGTTCAATTTATAGCATTCCCGTCACCATCGGAACCCAAGAGATGAGACTAGTCCTTGATGCTGGTAGCAGCGACACCTGGGTTGTTCTGAAGAATTTTAGCTGCTATCAGCATCCTAGTCGCTGGCTGCCACATCCTGTGGACCCTGCCAATTGTGGTTTCGGCGGATACTTTGATCCGGAGCGTTCTCCGACTTTCCAAACCCTCAACAGTTTCAATAGATCAATGAATATCAACTACGCCGATAAGAGTATGGTTTCGGGCTATATTAGTCAAGACATCATCGAAGTGGCTGAGATTCAAGTCAATACTACTATTGGGATGATCGATTTGGCCAAGTGGCTGGGCGATTATAAGACATCTGGTATCATTGGACTCGGTTATCCTGGAACTACTCCATCTACTCCAGGCCATATGCCATACGATTGGGCTCAAGATTTCGACAACCCCAACGATAACCTGATTTTCGATTGTCATGATGCTTACCCGTCGTTTATTCAAAGTTTCGCAAGCCAAGGCAACAGTCTCATTTTGTCTCATTTTTGCCGTCGCCATGACGAATATTGGTATCGAAGACGGTGGCAATTCTACTTTTGGAGAATCAAATGATGCTGGTATTCTCGCATTTGGCGGTATCCCGAATATTCCACGGCTCGGCCTCCCTTTAGCCTCCACCAAGATGAATCCATGGTACAATGAAAATAACACTTGCCCTTCTGAGTTTCGGCGGATTGGATATGGCTTCGAAATTGAAGGTATCACAGACGGCGATGAGATAATCGTTCAAGGTGGATTTCCTGTCAAGGTCGATACGGGGGCTACGGTCAGCATTGTTCCCGATAGCATTGCGCAAATATTTGCTGCAAGAATGGGATCTATAGTTGACACGTCTATAAACTCTTGGGTTATTGATTGCAACGCCACGATCCCTGAGATTGGATTTATTGTGAACAAAACTGTTATCCAAATGGACCGCAATCAGATTATCAGAGAATTGGTATTGCCCGAGCAAAGGTTCAAGGGCAAACTACTTTGCTACACTGGTTTCATGACCAACTATTGGCGCAACGAGATTATCCTCGGTGTCCCCTTTTTACAAGGCACACTTGTCTTCTACGATCTTGAAAACAAAGAGATTCAACTCGGAAGAAGGTTCTCTGATAATCCGACATTTATACCTGGATATTCAAATAGAGTATCATCCGAAGTTCTAGATAATTCGCACCACGGTTTAAACATAGTACAAGAGCCGTCTACTACTCCCGGAACCCCCATCAATACTCAGACCTTAGAGAATATAGTAATTTTGGCCTAAAAGGTTCCATTTGCGTTTCGAAGTTGGTTTTTTGCTTATAGGGTAACAATGTGTTATTTTCCTTTGAGATCACTTGGTTGTTCTATTCTTTCTTGAAATAGGGACGAAGGCATTGCTAGGTTCTCTCCTCACAAATTATTTCTTTTCTTTTATGGAGTTGAATGGCATTTTGGACGCACAACTAGCGATGTGGTAAAATTATTACTGAGTATACCAACTAGCCAGGTGAAGGGGCTCTTCTGTATTGCTTCAAGGCTTTGATAATCAAAATATCTGATTCTTCTGTCACTGAATGAGTTGAATAAGTATGTTTATATCACTTCCATTGGGTTTCACTGGCAATCAGATGCTGTAGAATACATACTTGAGTGGCTATACAACCAGGACCCATATTATATCCTCATAAACGTCGTTGCTCAAACGAGACGAGACACACACATCTGCGTTGTGCTTCTGAAAACGGTCACAGCTAAACCTTCTCTTCGAACAATCGACTCTTCTAGGGGTATCTGCGCCAAGTAACGTGAGATGTGTGGATCTGATGAGCATGGAATGATTGATTTTAAACTGGCGTCAGTGTCGGGCCATTTCACCAGGGCAGACAGCACGAGACGAGACACTGTTGTATTTTGTTAGCCAAAGTGTGTTGTAGATGTCACCGTAATAGGCAATGGGTAATTCCCGGGAGGCGAAAAGAAGGATAGTCGAATTCGGCTGGGTTTCGGATCTCTACCAAACTTCGAACCGACGAATAATGATACTGACGGCTGAGATTGGCAATTAAGATATAAACTAAGGCCGCCTTGTTATCTTAATATCAATTGTATTGCAAAGTTAACGTTATAACACGCTGACGATTGTACATCGCGCTGTAATTGACAAAAAAAGATTCGAGTTTAACTTCTCTGGCCTACTTTTTAAAGCTTTTGATTCTCAAAATTGTCTTAATTAATTCGGCTAAAATGCCAGAGCTCAGAAAGGTAGGTTCGTAGCGAATTACAGAGAGCAAACGCCAAATATTGATCCCATCGGCTTCTTCAATTGTAGGTTATCATTGTCGGCGCGGGCCCAGCAGGCTTATTACTAGCCCTCCGATTAGCTCAGCAGCATATTAAAGTCACAGTCTTCGAAGCGGCTCCTACCCCATCCGAGCAACCAAGAGCAACACACTATGGTCCCCCAGCGGTCTATGAGCTCCGTCGCGCAGGTGTGCTCGCTGAGATGCGAAAAGACCCAGATTGCTTCCTGCTGAACAGGATGTGCTGGCGTAAACTCGATGGGACGTATCTTGCAGGCTTTGATCAAAATGATCTAGACCAGGATGGAAAGATTTATGAAAACCGAACAACGGTGCTCGCACTCAATAAAGTGGTTAGAATTCTCGGTGAAACGGTAAACCGGTGCGAGGATGCTACTGTACAGTACGGACAAAATTATTGCCCGGGGTAGAGCAAGATGGCGAGAAAGCGTGGGTTACCGTTAAAAGAGTACCGGATGGTGTTGAGGAGAGGCATTGGGCGGACTACGTGGTGGGATGTGATGGCGCTAGGAGTCAAATCCGAAGGAGCTTGTTTGGGGATTTGGAGTTTCCGGGGTATACCTGGGATAAGCAGATCGTGGCTACAAATGTGAGTTTAGGTTGCCTGAAACGAAACTTGGCCCTCGATACCTTTAACTAATAATTCTATAGACATACTATGACTTTAGCAAGTATGGCTGGGAAGATTCGAATTTCATAATACACCCCGAACATCTCTTCATGGCTGCGAGAATAAGTGAGACGGAACCACTTTGGAGAGTAACGTACACAGAAATAAATGGCCTCACGAATGAAGAGATCAAAGCTCGTCAACCTGAAAAGTTCAAGAAGATATTCCCTGGAAGCCCGAAACCTAGCGACTACAATGTCATTCTAACAAGCCCATATAAGATTCATCAACAATGCGCCCCATCATTTCGCGTTGGAAGATATTTGTTAGCAGCAGATGCCGCTCATATCTGCAATCCTTTCGGTGGGTTAGGACTTACTGGTGGTATTGTTGACGTTGGTGGGTTAGCAGATTGTCTGATTGGTATCCACCAAGGCAAGACGAGCGATAAGATACTGGACGAGTATAGCAGGATTAGAATTGGAAAGTACAAGGCAATCATAGACCCTATCTCGACTGAGAATTTCAAGAGATTATATGACCAAGATCCAGACAAGGTATTTGAAAATGACGAATTCCTAGAATTGTTAAAAGGAATTGAGGGAGATATCGAGGCATCCCGAAAGGTTCAGTTGGTATGGTTCCCAGCCCCGTCGACTGATACAAACCAATATATTTCTAGAGTCACGAAGTGATGATATACTAAAACTCTTCGTGCTCACCTTAGGGCTCACTTGGTATTTTATTTGATTTCACAACTTTGTTCGACAAGGGCAAGGTTAGTGAGCCAATAAGATCGATTCCTGAGAAAGTTGATAACACAATCATTACAGTCGCCCCGGTCGTACATTGAATCAAAGCTATAACTACGTTTCTAAATACTTAATAAAGTTATTGATACTAGTATACACTACGAGTTGTCTCGAGTTTATCAGAATATATATAGCATCCAAATTCTAATTTTCAAGCATTATACCAGTAATTACATTACAGCTTCGAAATGAGATATCCGTTTCCTTTACGCAACATCTCTTCGGCTTCTTTCACCATGTCCTCAACAATCTCCTTTGCTGGCTTGATGTCATCAATTACACCTGCGACTTGGCCCATAAGGAAAGGAAAATCCATGTCGTTGCCTTCCTTGAGATCATACTCAAGTGGGGTGATACCCTTATCACACAATTCTTTGATCTTCTCAGGCTTTTCCTCCCATTTCTTGATATATTCGTTCATTTTAACTCTAAGTGGCCGGCCAGATATCACAAGGGTCCGAACTGTATCTTCGAAAGTCGCAGTCTTAACCTCCTGTTTGTGTATTTCGGAGCATCCTGCTTCCACAGATGCCACAAACCGTGTTCCGACCCAAACTCCAGCAGCACCTTGCATTAAAGAACTTGCTAACGATCTTCCATCCTTGATACCGCCCGCGGCAACTACCAGTGGAGTTTCGCCCGTCAATGGCGATTTATACTTCTTTGCAACATCACATACAGCAGGTATTAAAATGCTTGTAGCGATACCTCCAGTATGTCCACCACCCTCACCACCCTGAGCGCACACGATATCCACGCCAGCCTTCAAAGCATACTCTGCATGCTTTGGATGTCCTACCATATTCATAATCAATATTTTGGCATCATGTAGACGCTTAATGATGTGGGGTGGAGGAATTCCAACTGCTGATACGAATAGTTTCGCACCAGATTCAATCGTTACAGTAATCAATTCATCGAGTTGGCCGTTGGTGTAATCGTGATTTGTCTTTCGTGCTCCATCCCCTATCTTTGGAAGTGCTAGATCAACGCCAAACGGAAGGTCTGGCGATTTAAGTAACGCTTTTAGAGATGTAATGATCTCGAGCAGTTGTTCTGGTGTATATCCTAGACCACCTACAGTGCCTAACCCGCCCGCGTTCGAAACCGCAGCCGCAAGTTCAGACGAGGAGGTTCGCGCCATTCCTACAACCCGAACATTAGCATACAGTTTTGCAAATTCGAAAATTTAGGACGCAATGTGGCATACCTGCCAGCAGGATTGGGTGCTTTATCCCCAGGAGGTCGGTCAAAGGCGTCTTGAGCTTTTGTTCCATTGTTACGTATTGCTTATATTTATCCAAGTTCACGGAATTCGCAGGACAAGCCATAAAAGGGAATTTCCAATAGAAGCACCGTTACCCAACTAAGTCGCGTTATGACGGCTGACCAGCTGAACAGATCGATATGTCAATATATTTGTGCCCAGCTCGAGGATATATCTAGATCTCAATGTCAGGCGGAGAAATATGAAAGAACCATTTCCGCCAAATACCCCGGATTTTGGCTGGCTTAAAGACCAAGGGTTAAAACATAACGAACCTAGGCTCTCCTGTGATCAGCTCATTAACCCAATTGCAAGGAAATCGAAAAGCATGTGCGCGTTCCGAGCCTAGAACCAGCGACGCGCGACCAACCGCGGTTGATTGCGGGCGAATTTCAACGGAGGAAATACAACAGCATCAACACATATTACGTGGAAAGCGTTAAACGCAACCAACCAAATTATGGTTGTCTTGAAAACAAATTTCATGGTATACATGTAACGATAAATCTGAGGAAATGGCTTTTTGAGAGTATTATAATATTTACTATAGCATCTAAAACGAATAGTAATCAGAGCTCCGAATACATACGCCCACCTGTATCTTCCTCATTACCCTAGATTCGAATCATGAATGTATTTGTCGGCGGTTACCCTCTCGAAATCGATCGGCAAATCTTGCATAATTGGAGGTTTAGATTGTACATGTACAATAGTCCTAATATAGCTGCTCTCTACCTATAATCCGTATATCATGAGCGAATACACGATGTTATTTTAGATTTATTGCTCTGTAGACGCATCGATAATCCAATCCCAAGCACTTTCTCTAAACAACACGGGTCTTTTGACAGTATAAGTGCTTACAGAACGAGTATTTAATGTACCTTACTGCAACGTTTTACTCCTTGCCCTGATTGTTTGATGTATTGATTAAAATATTTTTGGGGTCGCATTATGTAACACCGCCTGTATACAATTGTTGGAATGTCAAATACTAGTTCCCTCATTGCATCTGTACCTCGTTCATTTTTGCAACTGTTTGATAGCAGTCTACAAAATCGATTGTCTCAGCAGTTACTTCGCATTTTGCTACTTCTTTCTTCTTCCTCTTCTATTTCTCTTCTAAAGCACAGTTTATCTCCCTTCTGATCTTTCCTTAATGCCATCCTCTTCGATCATCTTAGTCTCTACTCCCTTCAAGAAAACACCCCCTACTTTGTTCTGAATCATAGTTTGAAAGATCTTCGGCAAGGCGACGCAATGGCATATGCATGTATTCCTGAGGAGCCTTTCCTCTTCCATCCGCACGGAGAGGACCCTCCTGTGACTTACGGCCACCTTATTCAAATTCTCAGCTGTTCTAAGGAAGAACCACCTACTGTCCACCGCGATCATACCATGAAACTCAATTGGGACGGGATTTCTGAAGCCACAAAGAACATGTTTGTAGATATGGCCACCGTTAAAGATGCAAACCGTTTCCAACACTGCGTCGAGGTCACTCTGACAAAATGGGCAGAGCAAATGGAGCCCGGACATCCTAATCGCCTCCCGGATGGTAACCCAACATACATCCAAAGCGATACCATTCCTGTCATCAAGGCATATGTCAACCGAGTTCCAAGACCTGGATTGGCAGGAACACCAATTCCACCAGCATTGCCAATGGCCGAGTTGGAGGCTCTCGACTTCCTCCATCACCACCAAGCACTACCATATCAGCAAAGAGATTATCAAGAACTGTTCAACGATATCCCAGACGGATTCATCTGGCACCCCATCCAAACATTGGTTGGAATTCGTGGCCTGGATCATCGTACTCTATGGGAATTCCGTGCCTACAAACGCTTCTGGGCCATTCACAAAGACGAAAAAGAGCTTCACGAGGTTTCAACAGATGATCACATCAATTATGAAATGACTGTCATTTGCCCGGATTCACACCATAAGTATCCAATCGCCGTTCCCGGAGGATTTCACAATTTAGTCCCCCCTCCTCGCGCCAATGAACTGAAACGAGAATGGGTCAAAATGAACAATGAAAGATCGAAACAGGGATATCCAAAGCACACCCCGATCATGTATGTTCGTTTTGCTGACAATGTCGCGACCTTCGTTACAGATCATGGATGCTCTTCTAATATATTCAGTCAAGACGGTATCCCACAGGTCCAGGAGGTTTTCAAAGTAAACTACCCCCCAGGCATGACTAAGGACGAATTCCTTGGTAAAATGGATATTGGAAGAGCTTCCATTATTCCTCTACCATCTATATCAGACACCAGAGATGGTGTTATCTCAGAGGCTAGTGTAGCACTCGAAGCCATCGCCAGAAGAGTAGGAGCACCAACCGCCATCAGATTTTTCCCTAATATGCCCAAGCCACCTACACCTATAAAAACGGGGAGAAAGCAGCGTCTAGCTACTACTCCAGACTTCGCCAAATTCCTCGAAGCTGGTCATACCGTTGGGGAATTCTCTTTTACTGCCACGCATAAAGACGGTGTCACTGGAATACAATTCTCCTGCGAAAGCATCGAGAAACCCACAACCAATCCCTCAAACAAAAATAAAACTAAAACTCCTGATTCAAACTTTGACAGTGCCAAAGCCAGTTTTGATACTGCATCCAAACTTGATGCCATCGAAGCGAAAATCAGGGTGTTGCAATATGAGAAAGAGAACCCTCGCAAATTGCAACCTCTTTCAAAGTTTCCAGGTAGTAGTTACAACTATGACACGTCCAGTCCAACCAAGCCAGTTCCTGGAAGTACCTCTATCCTCAATACAGTCTTAGCTAGAGACTCTGCGCAATATTCTACTTCTAAACCTGCCGCTCAAGCTAAACCATCTCCTAGATTAAGCGGGCTAGATACGAATTATCTTCTAGCGAAACCTGATCCGAGATTGAATCATGTTGTCAAACTCCCTGGATATTACTTTGCTTGTCATCTCAATCGTCCCAACTTGGTCGAGCATCTCCTCTCTCTCGATGACTGTGAATCTATTCCAACTACTGGTCCTGGCGCAAAATCTTGGGTAACCGCGAAAGAAGAAATGAGAAATCATCCCGTGTGTTTAAACCTCGCTACTCTTCTCAATATAGAAGCAGAACTAATTTGTGTTCAACCAATATACAGATGAAATCTCACCTCAGGGATCCCGGTTCAAAGGAACATACAAAGCAACTAGACGTCATCAGTCTCCAGCAAACTGTCTACTACTATCTTGTCGTAAGCGATCGCATGAGAAGGAAGAAAGTCCTAAAGACTTCCATCGAGGCTTCAACCCTTGACAAAGTTTCACGAGTTCTTGAACAAGGTCAAAGATTGACTATTGAGCGCATGGGTGGTAACCACTACGTTCGAGCTATTGGGGCTGCTCATATCTATGACCAGCCCATGACCAGTGGGCTTAAAGCAACCGTGAAAGCTGCCAGCAGTGTTAATGTAGCTCTCACGCCTGACGAACAGCACGCGTATTGGCAATTGATGCACGAGACAGCAGAGTACTAGGATCACCCTGCGTCTTGTAATTGCGATATTTAGTACTAGAGCATTTTGCCAGTTACCCAGTACGCCGCTTTATTTTACCTCCAATTACAAGGCTAGCTACATCCTTCGATCATATTCATGTCTTTTTCATGTTTTTTTATCTTTATGCCTGTCGACATATTGTCTGGATCTAGGGTTGGATTTGATCAGTGTCAGAAATCTAGCGAATCCTTGCATGTTATTGAGCGGGAATTTTCTCTTTCGGATCCTCAAAATGTTGCCCTATTTTCGCATTCTTTCATCTTCATGATATCCGATTTTCGCATTGATATTTCCTTGTGAAAATTTGGGTCACATGTAATCTACTGTAGCTAAGCCTCGTTGTTCGTCAAAAAACACAAGTATTCCGCGATCTGTTTGTTCCGCGTAGCCGATATGTGAGACACCGGAGGTAACCGAATAAAATCTTCGCGAGAGGTCCAACAAGGAAGTTAAGGGACGAAATTACGGGATATAATACGAAGCTACGCAAAATTAAGCTTTTCTCTCTATGACGTTTTGTTTCATCTCGTTCTGTGGGGTGGGCGTCCAGATCCTTGTCCTTGTTGCCTCGATTGGGGAGTATTCCAAATATTGAAATTGTCCTTGTATCCATTATCTTGATTATTCAGATTAAGAGCTCAATTGGTGAACGCTGGAAAACGCAATGTTCAAGCTGCGACAAAGACGGCGACTTCTGCCTATAGCGCTGTCGTTCTCGCGGCTGCTACGATCGGTTCAATTTGAACTTTGCCCTCTACGGCTAAAATCACAGCCAATAATCCGTAGTGTGGAGCTTGTTCGAAGTGCGAACTTCCCAAACCACATGGCCATTGCTGGTGATGTAGGCTGCAGGGCTGTAGGGCGGGAACCTAGGATCACCACTAGAATGTAGGATTCGAGAAACGGTGCAATTCGGCTGGCTCTTTCGAAAGATAGTCGGGTCATCAGATGTTCCGAAATAGAGTAGCCAGTCGCGGCGCAACATTGAATCCGGGTATCGAAGATGGAAGTTTGAAGGATCCCACCCGTAAATACATCGGACCCGAAGCCGTGGAGCTCCATTCCCAGTGGTTTGTTCCGAGTTTGTCTGTGGAAAGGGGCATTGTTGAAGCATTTACGGTTGGCGTCAACCACTCGCTTCGACTAGTCGTCTCAGGCACCGGCATATTCGATGCTCCCCATATTCTAATTAAGTAATCTCTTGCATCAGTTGAAGCAATACCATTCCATGGGCAGTCTAAATCTGATTTCTCGATAAGATCGATAGCTCGTGTGAGGCAGACCGAGAAAGAGAAAAAACGCCTGGCGGAAAAACGAGGGCTCGGGTGATTATATCATCTCTAGAAGTTCCGAACGCCAGGGTCTCTCTGGGGAGGACACACGAACGCGGTTTGGCAACCAATAACATGTGACCTGATATTTCTCAAACACGAGCGACAGGGGTGTATTGCAAATAGTAGATGCGGGATTCTACGAGAGACCGCCGCCCGCTTTCTTGGCTTGCATTTCACGAAAGGGATTGAGGCTCTAAATCTCCGACAGCAGCGAAAGCTGGGAAATCCCACGATCCCACAAGCGAGAAAATGAGGAAGTGCAACTGTAGCCTTGCGGAACATGCAGGCCTGTCTTCACGCGCTGTGCTGTGCTGTGCGGCACCCATTCCTCCAAACCGGCTGGCAAGTAAAGCCGTGCTCTTCGAATCTAGACATGTGCATGGCGGCGAGGTGTCCAATCGAAGCAAGGATGTCGCCAGCCCTGCTGCATGGGATGACTGATATCGAATTCTTTTCTTGGTCGTCACACAGGTGCACGGCAAGGCTGCGGCATCGATCCAAATTCAGTTACATATTACCCGATTCGGTTAGCCGCCTCTGCAACCTCACTCGCAACAAAAACAACACACGCCCAAGCCGCCACCTTTTTCCGCGGGATCAGAACTCGCAGGATCAAAGAGCGTTTTTCCAGCTTAGCGTACCACACTAAGGGGAAATGACCAAGTCTGCTTGCCCTGGAGGGAAATTTCGGATCAAGTTGTTTGTTGAGTGGGTAATGCGTAAGCCTCGTTCAATGTCGGATTTAAAATATATTAATAGATTTTCTTAACATTCAGAGGTGTTCCGGACAACGAGGAGTTTAGATAGCCATGCGAGACTGAGTTGGATTCTTTCGTCCAAAACGTCTACCTATCTTATTGGCTTAGCATACGTAAACCCCGGAAATATCGTCCTGCATGCAGAGTTTCAACACGACTCCCGGGGATGGTGCGGCTGCAGATCCTCTCTCATGCAGATGGCGTTTCTGGAGAGTGCCGCCTTTTTAGAATAGCTTTGCGAGCCTTCTTAGTCAGAGAAAATTAGTAAGATCTCTCGAATCCCGGCAAGTAGCTCCATTTGGGAGTCTCTGATTCGAGAGCGGTTTACTGAAATTGTATTGGCCACTTTTGCCAAAGAAGTAACGAAGCTGCGGCCGTGATAGGCTAGATTTATGCTTGCTCTTCCCACCCCGGATCCTTATCGCTCCCGCTATTACTGCACGGGTGCCTGGGCATCTGGATAATCTGGGTAGGAGATTTGCAAGCCTCCTTATTGCCGTTCCTAAACCTGTTTTTTGGGGAGGTTCGACTTGGTGGGTCTGGTTGGGTAGGTCTGAGCCCTGGGAATGGACACTTGGCTGGAAGAATAACCAATGAATCATCCCGAGCCTCAATTCCAGCGTGGACAGAAAGCTCCGGAAATGATCCAGCGTCGATAGGTCTCACTAAGGGCGAGCCAAATAACCTGAATATACTCAACAGAAGCTCGGTGTTTGTATATTTAATTTACAAATAAAATTTGCCGTATTATAACTTGTAGAACTGAAAGAACAAAATTAAACTATGAAAACCCATAATACAGATTTAAACAATGCAATAGATGACAAAACACCAAAATAAAAGCTGTTACTACCGTGTACGCCTGTCTAAATATCAATCAGGAACAAACAAAAAGTTCAGAAAACGCCTCCGCTATACCCGAATACCGTATTACATCCACTGACTTGTCAATCGGAATGGAAAACCTTATGAAAAATTTCTTGCTCCGAAACCTATTATAACGAGAATCGAGACGATCGTAAACGTTTGTGCTGAAAACCTTAAACCCCTATCTTGAGAAAACTCCATATAAACGCTCATTTTATCCGTGCTATCAATTTGTTGAACTTGTGTTCCCTTTCGTAATTAATGTCGTTGTGTCTCTTAGTTCTTGCCCTAGCGTGAAGCATGAAGCCGCTCCAATTTCTTATGTTTCTTACTCTTTTCCTTGTGATTCCTCAACGCATCTGGCCGCCCAAAGCTTTGCCCACAGAGCGTGCACTCCTCCCTTGGTTCTTTGCCCTCATGCTGAAATCGGCAGTGTCGCAAAAAGTTGTTATAAGTTTGTACTCTCGTGTTGCATGGGCCGCCCTCAGGAAGTTCTAGCACGCAAGTCTTAGTCTCCGGATCCCACCCATGAACATGTCCTTCCTCCTCATCCGATCGACTAAGTCTTCTGGGCCGACGACCAGGCGAGCGGTCGCTCCGTCGTTGCAAGAGAGCCGATTGGGACCGTTCTTCCCCCGACACTGGGGCAAGGTGAAGAGGGCTCGAACTCTGACCATACATGTCGTCATACCCGCCCGATGTGGAGTCGAAGAGGTTCGGAGTGAGTTGTCCCATCAAAGGCGGGGAAACCGAAAGACTGCCTCTTCCGCCGTGAATTCCATCTGATGGGAAGTAACTCTCTGGAAAATATGAGTCGTGAGGTGGTGGAGAAACGGTGAAGTCTAGACCTGATCCCGGCTACGTCGCAAAGTCTTGTTAATTCGAAAGCTATACAGTTGAAGACAGCAGCAATGTACTTACGCCGTCGCCATAGTGCGAGTGCATGAGACGGTCCATGTCTGAAGAGAGCATGCCGGTGTCGTAATTCGAGTATTCAGATGTCGTAAGCCCCATCATGGGCGATCCCCAAATTTGTGCGTCAAGACCAGAGGAGCTTGTCGGCCGTGAAATGGCTTGGAAACTCGAAGGTCTTCCACTACCAGAAATTGCATATGCTTCCAAGAAAGTAAGATTTTCTATTAAGTATTAACATTAGCATATAGTGTATATTACGATGTACTTCGAGGGTAAACCTACTCTTCAGAAGCAATTTGAATAAGTCTAAAAACAAGCCTTGTTGAAGATTCTCTCTCCCAATGTGAGTAGATGTCGGCGAACTGACGACCGCCGCCGAATCAGACCAAAGTCTTGCCAGAATCGCGAGAACATTGTGGTGGTTCCATTTTTCCGCATACCGAGTCCATTGAAGAAGCTCATGTTCAAGAACTGTCATGTCTGGACGGCTCAGGGGTTCAATGCGATGCCACAAGACCCAAAACAACAGATGGGCGTCGACAATGACATACTCCGGAATCATATCGGATGTTAATATTTCCCAGATAGATTGGACCCAGTTTGTTTGACTATGAGTATAAGACGGTAGCCAGTTATTTATACTTATGGAGCCTTCGTTGATCAGTATTGCTCGTTTCCGTTGCATTGCCTCGCAGACCTGTCGGAGTTCCCTTGGGACCATGGATGTCTTTTCATAACCTTGGGCAGCCAAAATCATAATCCGGGCCACACAGTTGTAAAGACCAGAAATGGCGGGGCCGTATTTGCGGAATCCCGCTACGAGCTCGCCAGAGCTAATGTTACTGCTCATTGTTGGGTGTGGAGTGTAAAGGTTTGAGTTGGCGAAACTCGGATTTGATTTGGGGGATCGGCCAAGTGGGGATAAATAGTAGAAGGTTGGTTAACCGGTTGGAGAAAACGTTCAAAATTATAGCCTTGCCGTTCTCCTCCTCAAGTCTTGAATCTTTATAATTTGGACCGAATAGGCTTTACAGCTTATACGTATAAAGTTGAGAATTAAAAAGGGAGACGGTTTATTATTATTATTGTCAAAGAGGATGCCCAATTGTGTGTTGTTGATGTTGTTCCAATGGTGATAAAGTATGTTTCAAACTGGCGAGGTCGTTATCCGTTATATCATCAATCTCTAGCTCAGAGACTAAACAAGCCAAGCCAAGAGCGTTCGATGGGATGGGATTCGGAAGGATATTCACTGGATTATGACTGTGCATAAATTTATTTTTTTGGTGTAGCCGAACGTAATTCGTCAGAAGGAGGCCGGACATATAATATAGTCATAGACGAGACCCTCGATCATAATATGCAGGAAGGCAGCAAGTAGGGCAGCGCAGCGACACTCCGCAACTAACATAGATCTTTGTTTGTTGCGGAATTGAAGCTTGTTAGTTTAATTCGGCTGCGTATGTTTTGGTCAAGGCAGTCGCAAGACAAATGAACAGTCTCCACTCCCGGCTGGATAGCTCTCCCGATCCTACGTCTAGTACGGACTAGCATGGTTCGGGGAGTCTCAAGGGAAATGGTAAACAGTGCCACCGACGTGAACATTGTCAAAGAAGCGCTTGACGCGAATCCGAAAGTGGGATGAAAATAGCGGTAACTATTTCTCCATGGTGGTACGTGATCTGTTTTAGCCTTGTTATAGCTCGTGCGTCACGATGCCTCATGCCTCATATAGTGAGGCGCAATCTTAGGTAGAGAACCTGAAATAAAAAAGGAAAATTCATCGAATGTCTTTGGCGAAAAGCTCGAGCTTGATTAGATAGTTGTTTGATAAAAAAGAAAATATTCATTAATTTAAACGCAGCTTTAGGCTCGACTTGTCGGAACATTTCGATTTGAATTTCTCGGCGCTACCATTTCCCAAGGATAGCTCTGCCACCCAGGATAGCTAAATTGGGGAAGCTACAATAGTGGGTGCGACGATGGTGGCAGGGGTTGCCGTTGTTAGTCCCACAAAACAGTTTCTTGGACCTTTCAACCATGCACACTATGATCAATCATGCGGCTCTTCATGGCTAAGGATCCGCAGTTCAAGAGTTGACAAATACCATCCCGGGGATTGTGAAACTTCATTCAGTAAACTTTAATCTGCATGCAGTGACGGGTGATGGTGGTGGTAAACCAGGCTTGCATCTCGCCCCAGTGTGCGAAGGGGTTGCTTATCAACAGCCCAATTAGCTAATACAACTCAGCAAAGCGTGACTCAAGAGACCGAAAACAAGCAAGAACAGGCGATATCCAGCGGAAACAATAAAACACAACTCGATTGATCTAAGGAAACCGGAAGAGACAGATATGCCTTTGTTTGGGATATCTAGCATGTGCATGTGCTTCAGCATTGCCCAAAGAACGATATATTGACGACACAGATAGCTTCCACTCTGAAAACACAAACCAAAAATGTAACATGATGGATGGAGAATTCGCAGCACATCGGACGTCGCCCTATTGATGGGAAGCTGCCAAAGTGAACGCATCGATTTTCACGGAGACAGCAGGTGTCACGAACCGGAAATCTGGGACCGATGAGTTGACTAGTTCAAAACTGGTCCACTGGGAAATGAAAAGAAATCGCACCCGAGTTGAAGTGGAGCTTGGAGCCAGAACATCGAGCAGACTAGGCAGTGGGGCCAACCACAAGGTGGGCCATGACTACCGATTCGGCTATAGCGCAGTACAGCTGAATAACATGTCAGAGCCATGCCAGAGCATATTGTGAGCCTTACAAAAGTTGCGAATGCTCCCAGGGGAACAGGCTGGTGTTGAGTCAGCCTCACCTGAGGTTGCACACAGTTGCCAAGATCCACAACACATTAAAATTGGCAAACACCCCTTAAAGCTGGTGATGCGGCGGTTGATATCGGCCGTAGTCGCTTAGATTTGGACCTTCCTGGAGCAAAGCTCAAACAGGCTTGAAGGGCCCCACCGCTTTCTTCCGAATGTCCACTGAGCCAAAGTCGAGCGGCTGTAGTTGGCACTCAGAAGCATGGGGCTGGGGGAGTTGACTGGAAGGTTTGTTGGGTCGGGGAATCGCATGTGCGGCTCGAGTGAGGGCCTAGTGGATCCACAGTGACAAATACCCAAGACCGGAAGTGGAGCACCCTTGGCCTTTGTTTCGAGATTCCCGATGCTCGGGCGAGATGAGAGTGCCGGAATTCCTCAGTTCTCAAAGACAATCACGGCATCATACATCGTGGAAATACCTCAAAACGTCAGATTACTAAGTGTACCGCCGGAACTTTAATTGGACCGCGAGGCGCGAGCTCAGGTGGCCAAATCGATCCCATTATATTTGGCCGAATTTGAGGATTCGTCCCGCTAGGATAAAATCCATGAGGCGACATCTTCTAAATTTCTTGCATAAATTAATCGTCGAAGCCCTAGGCGCCCAATTACAACTGGTCGGCGAAGACTTATCGACGCTTAGAGTTTCATGAAGCTTAGGTTATGGCTAGACCAGCTGGGCTATAGATAGCGAGCTTGTTTGCGATGCACCAATGTGGAAGCAAGACTTCCATGTTGCCTATGGATCCATTCGGCATCAAATCCAAATCATGGTGTAAGCCAGCGTTCGCTGAGGCTTCCCAATGATTGAGGATCGATAAAGCTATCATGTCGTCTGACTAGCTAGGTTCTGGTTGGATGTATTTTTGATCCACAAGATACTAAATATTCAAGCACTTGAATATCTGCATGCATCCGGATGAGCGCCTTGGCAATTGGCATAACTGGGGTGTCTCAAGCGCTCGAAAACTAGCCATGATTGCTGTCACGAGGGTTCTACCGATGATATCTCGGAAAGATTGGAATTACAATGCTCAGAATCGATCGAAAAGTTCTGCAGCTCAGCCTGGCTTACTTCAAAAGAGTATTATAGAGCTATCATACTCGAATGGATGTTTGGGATACTGCTAGGTTGACTTGTAATATTGGTCGCCGAAATATCATGAACCTCGTCGGAAGGCTCGTAGATAGCCTACGAAATTCTTTCGATTTGGACTAAATTATAAAAGCATGCATGTATATGCAAAGGGAGGGGCTGCAAATATACCAAAGTATCGTACATAGTGATTTTTCTTTTGGTCGTGACATGACCTGTTCTGCCAGCCTTCTGTTGGAATATTAGTCATTGTAGAGATGTGTTTCTGATCCTGCCAGTGTGGTTGATTTATGGCACGACATGATACAATCTGCCCTGTGGGTCAGCCTGTAAAACCTCTGAGAATGCTAGCGATAGGATCTAGCTCCACTCTGCTTAGTTATTGAAGGCTCTGAAACCCTTGAAAATGCCTTGGTTCTCGAAACACTCGTCGCCCTCGACATGAGTAATGACATACCACATCAACAAAAAAAATTTTTTTTTTTTTTTTCTTGTGAATTCACGGTCGATCCTTCATAAATGTCACTGGCAATAGATGACTTATCTTCTTGTCTTGTAGTAATTTATCTGATGGATTTGGAATTCTTGGCAAGGTTCTTTGGTGGATAGGACTCTCGAGGGATAATGCTAGCATGCGCATGCAGACCCAGTACTCCTCAGTTTTGAGACCATTTAGCATTTTGGATCTCTACAAGGCGAATTATCCTTCTCCCCAGTATCTCCCTAATTAAGTTTCTCCTTCTTGATAGAAATATTTCGAATTTATGAGTAGACGAGTGTGGTGATCTCCTAATTTCATTCTCTTTCTAACGTTTACGACCGCATTGATTTGAGCATCAACTAACATTATAACTATTCAATCACAAAACCTTTTCCGTATCCTGATATTTATGACGTTCCCACTAGCTTGACTTCTGTGGAATAAGCTCTCATGATTGCGTTTAGCGTTTACAAAACAGGAAATTGAACCTGATTGAGTAAAAAGATCGCCGAATTAAGCGCGTGGCTTGCTGCATTGAATAACGTTATCTATCCTCGCTACATGCCGCAACATCCTCTTTGCCGCATAGATTGCCGAATGAGAGAAACTCGGTATCGCTTGTAAAGATTTATTCTCATTCAGCGAAACCTCACTTGGGTGGTTGAGAAACCACCGTTGTGTAATCAGTTGCTTAACCACTTGTAGACCTCGTTCGAATTTCGCTGAGACGACGGCACCGCGGAGCTGTAAGATCCTAGAAACTAGAGAAAACGACACGGGGTGGTTTCGTAAATCTCTTATCTCTTCAAATGCTACAGTAAGCACTGCGAGAGCAGTACAAAGTTGAGAGAGATCCCTAAAAATCAGAAGGTTTTGACGTTTCCTTTGACAAGGTTATCGAGGGTTCAATATTTCACGGACTGACTCAAATACCCTGAAGCTATGTGGGGACTGGTTGGTCACGGCCCATGCTGCAAGCTGCTAAAGTTATTGGCCAATACCTGGAATTGTTACTCATGTCGAAGGGTTTTTGAGCTAGGTCAGTCGGTGTTCCCGAGTTCCGCTGTTTTCATGAACGAAACGAAGACCTCGAAAATTATGAGATTTCTTGATAACGTTATTGAATGCTTTTATCCCATCCATCACTTTTTCTCTTCCTTGATATATCGATATTTTTTAGACAAACAAACCAAAAAACCCCCCTCAAATAACGTTATTGGGTTTGCAAGATTGAATACACCTATCCAGGTGGTTGATCTATTGAATTGTTTAGAATTTGAATAAATACTCAAGTACTTACCCTGCTTTCTTACTTCTTACCACATAATATTACAATCAAGAAGCGGAAGATATTATCATCTTTTAGGTTGATTTTGTTGTAGTTTGATACGATATTAATTTTTGAAGCCATTTTTGGGCCTAGGAATTACATAACTGATATCATAAGCGGGTAGCAACATACGAGTGAACATGAGTAAGAAAATCATAGAGCGGAGGATATATTATGTTAGAGGCTCGAGATAGTTGATGGAAAATGTATTTGACCATTAATGAATATCCAAACCTAGCGCCTGCAATTATTTCGTCATTGCCATCGCTATTTGCGGTTGATAGGTTGTGGCACAACCGCAGTTCCAAAGGTATAAGTGTAACGTTTGGGCGTGAGTAAATATTTGCGACTATTGCATCTTAGGAGGGTATACTTGAACTTGCTGTGGTGGTGGCGACATCGGTTGTGGTGGATAATGATAGGCCTGTTGAGGATTTTGGAGCCCGGTATTATTGATATTCTGGAATGGGGGTGGCCCCATAGTTGTCTCTGCATCGCCATAGTCTGCTGCCACATATGTAGCTTGAACGCCGACGATATATGCTGGCTGTGGCCCCGGGCCATAATGAGGGTGGGTTTGTACTGGCATGGGGAGGCCCTTAGTTTGTACGCGATGCACCTCAATAGCGGAGACAACAATGGCTGCCAAGGAAAGAATGCTATGAACTAGTGGATTAGATCAATTACTAATGTGATAGGGGATATCGTGATAGATAAAGTGCATGCAACTACTTACAAGAGGATGACAATCAACGCCATGTCGGCCTTGATGCAATTATACCAAGCCACGTCAATGCCCAAATAATAATAGTTGCTGTAGTCGCTGTAACCATAATTACCATAGGAATCCGAGTAGTAGGACGAATCATAGCTAGTAAGGTCACTGACGCTACTCTCGAGGACGGGTCTGAAAACTGTTGCAAAGCCGGCGACGGAGACAATGAGGAAGATAACACTGATGATGTCCGTTATGAGAACCCCAACTGACCTCCCAAGAGAGGCCGCGGTCGTCCTTTTACAGGCGAGGATCGTTATCGCGCCGACCAGGATGAAAAGAGCGGTTACAAAGGCAACCCATGCTGGCCTGAAAAATCGTTATGGTTTTGTCAGATTATGTCTATTCATTCCTTGCATGTTGATTTTCTTCAAATTATGAGTAATAAGTCTCACCAATAATAGGCTGCAACCGCTGCACCAGCTGAGCCGGCGCTAAATGTTGGATAACCGGCGACAAATCCACTGACACCGAGAGCTATTATCGATACAATTATTTGGAAGGCTCGAACAAGTGTAAATGCTGCACCAGGACCTGACATTTTGATTTTTTTTTCGGTGGATAATTATATAAAAAATTAAAATAAATATATCGCTGTGGGGAATTTTTCGTGACCCCAATCAGTCGTCTCGGATAGGCGGGATCAAAGAAAGGAAAGGAAAGATAATATAGTTTGGGGGGTTTGCTTTGTCTTTTATTCCCCCGCGCGGCGCGAGGCTGCAGATTTTCTTCACGGAAATTGTGTAACCCTTCTCGTCTAAGAGGTCTAGGCACTTTCGATCCTGAAGAAACGGCTTGGATGTTTCAACTGGACGGGCTGATAGCTCTCCTTAATGGCTACGAATATGTGCACGATTTTCTGCCAAGATCTCGGCGCAGAATTAACACTTGGACCAAAGTTTCGCCTTTATTGCCTCCTCTGAAGTCTGGCATATCTTGGGGAGAATTGAAAGTGAGCGGAATTTGCCGACGCGGCTCTGCGTGTGGAGAAAACATTCGAGCCGTGGCTCGACCTTCACAAAAAATCAGGAAAACAATAATTTCTAAACAATAAATACGCACCTTCTAATATGAATAATGCAAATATATAAATTGCAGTGTGAAACCCAAGTTATCATTCGATCCCGACTACACTACGAGACTAGCGTACACTTTTAATGAGAAATCTCTAGCCTATTATTAAGTTGACTACAATGAGAACTCTAAACCTCTGGAAAGATTATTGATGGCCAATCTGGAGGAAATTCGACCTTGTGATCAGACTTATCTCGTATATTATTTGTCTTTCAGACGCACTCATAATGTTATCATTTTCTTGTGTTTCCACCTGGGGACAAAATTCTTGTGTGTTGAGTGGCAGAACAGAAGAGCCTCAGTTCGATATTCTCCGAGCCTCAACTTCATTAGCGGTAAAAACGAATTCGAGACACCTCCTGAACTGAAGATCCACAGCGGCGGAAACGTAAAGAAAAACTTTAAATTCCTCTAGTTAAAAATAGGAGCATGCTTGAATATATTTAATTCTTTATTTATTCTTTACTTGCTATCTCAATCGCAAGATATTTGATACGAAGCGAAATCAGGAGAAATCGGGGCTGAATTGCAATCGCCCACGCCAAGATGCAAATCATCGTCTCTTGTTGATCTTAAACCAATGTTTAGGTGCCTAGGTCACGTGTTAGTTTTATTAAAATTTGGAGCTCTCTAATAGCGGCAACATGCATGCTTGGCTCCAGTCGTGTCGTGGAACACGTTCAGCCGTTCCTTGGTATGCAGCAGGAGTCTATTTACGGAACCAGCCGACGCGTTCGAATGATCTTTGCCTTGCGGGAACTCCCGATTGATTAACACGCACCGATGTGTACGGCTTGACGTCGTAAATAGCCTTGGGCCAGCGTCGTTTTGAGAATTGCCGTGCCGCGACATAAAATGTACAAAGACATGTATACTCGTTTAGTTCTTCTGCGGTTGTGAGGGCCAAACAGGCGTCTGAGAACAAGACTAATGAGTGAGATAAATTAGAATTTCGATTCTTCGCATCAATTATGTGCTTATTTTAAATACATATTCTTTTAGAGAGTAGCATGCTTATTTTAGGCAGGTTTTTTATCGAAGGCAGGTTGGAAACGAGACCAAGTCATATTTTTAAATTTCGTCTTTCCTAGATACTGAATATACTGCATTCGCTGAAACCTAGCTAGTAATGTGAAAATTGATATCTCAATTAATTGAGGGTTAATTAATATGATTTAGAAATCCTCGTTTCAACAGCAATGCTGGATATTAGGCGTAACAGTTCCGAAATTGGTCAACGAAGACCCGCTTCGAGTGCGACCTTGTGGTATTTTTTGCGTTGGCGGCCCATACTGCCGTGACGACTTCTTGGACAGAGTAAGTGTCGGAATGTAACCTAAAGCTGTTCATATTTTCTCCGTCACAAACTTCTGGATGAACACGATTGTGCAGCCGTACAACTATCAAAAAAATCCCCCGAGCAGTATCCTGAGATGCTGTCCCTCGCCGTAAATTCCTGCCCCCATCTACGAACCGTATAAACACAGAGCGGGTCGACTTTCAACTCACAGAGCGACTTTCAACTCACACGATAAGATCGCCTTCGACATATATCGGCCGTTTCGGAAGGATATGACAGTCGCTGGAACTACCTCCGCGCCTGGAAATGCGGATCCAATCGAAGTCGCTTTTCGCGATGTCCCTCGAACAATTGGGTGTCTCCTCCTGAGCCTGGTACTGCTGTATATCGCAAACTACAATGTCGTCGCTCGAAATGGGACCTTATTCGTGATAGCGAGCCTGTTAACACTTATATCCCTGGTCTTTTCGCATTTTTACGCAACAGTGGACTGTCGGCCGTTCCTGGCTCTAAGGAATTGCGGTTGTATGTTTGCTTTTATTCGAATCATAACTATGACCTTAGAGTTGCGTACATGCTAATATCTCTAACTTTACAATACAGTATTCTGCTGCTTCATGAAATCGCTCGATATGCTATTCCGTCACTTTCAAAACGACCCGCTTAAGTGGAAGCTCCCAAATAAGGAGGCCAAATCTCCACCCCTGTATCGGCAAGCGTTCTGGATGACCTTCGAACTCCGTTATGAGGACTTTACACCGAATCCTGTTCGGCTCAAAATCCCGGCTCCGTTCCACGAACCGACAGAATTGTTATACCACACTCTCTTCTATTTAGCGGTGGCGTATGGCCCCGTCTCACAAGCCCTTCCGCCTGTCAAAGCTGTCAAGTTGCTTCTTCAAATATATATCTTGTGGACAGCAGCTCATCTTCCCTTCCGGTTATCAAACACTGTACCTTTTTTCGCACCTCTTTACAAAGCCGACTCGCTAGTCGACTTTTGGAATGGAAACGTTTGGCATGTGGCATTTCAGTCACCATGTCAAAGTATAGCCTACGTTCCGATACAGAAGGTTCTCAAAACCATCGGTATTCCGAAATATCTCGCCCGTGGGGTTGGCGTGGTCGGAGCATTCACGCTGATGGGTATATTCCATGCGTATACGGGATGGTCTGTAATGAGAAATGTGGTGGAAGGATGGACCAAAATTGTCGGATTCTTCATGATTAACGGTGTCGCAACCGTTTTTGAAGATCTGATATGGGGAAGAAAGAAAAGCTGGATTCGAGCCGTGCTTGCATGGGTGTTTGAGATCTCAGTAGCGAGCTGGGCGGTAAGTGGACTTGAATTTCCCTATGAAGTGTGGTTGGTGCATGATCCGAAGTTTTGTCATGTCACCGTGTTTTAGAAGGGAGGGAGTTTCCTATGTCGATTTTTCCGATATAACTTATTCTTCGGTGGTACCGAATAAAACTATAGAGCATGCGTATACCCCGTCTTTCCTTTGTCGATGAGATCTCTCACCTGCATAGATCTTAAACCCGGCTTGGATATAATTTTCGCGAGAAGTGTATATAATTTTTGGATCTCCGTTTTATTGATATGTCATCGTCCACAGCAGCTCGCAAAAAATCGCTGCCAGAGAGTCTTTTTCGGTTTCTGAGATTTCATGCTCTGAAATTTGACGATATTCGCGTCTCCGTTATAGGGTATATAGGGATCCCAAGCATGGTCTCTCCCCTTGATATACTCGTCCCAGCTCTTGTAGCCCGCGAGAGGCTTCAAGTCCACAGAACCATATCTTGGCAGCCGAATATCTGGTGAATAGCCGTAGTTTGAGCGGGGACATATATAAGGAAAAGGCGTTTCAGAGGGTGAGTAGTCGTCAGGGTTTATCCAAACACCGCCCCATACTGTATAACCTGGAGGAGGTATCTCAACGGTTTGGTTATGAGACAGAGGTATCTCGATCTCCATATTTTCTCCGGTACTTTTTTTTCCCTTTCTTGTTGTTTGGCTGTGGGAGGCACCAAGCACCTAGGTGCCAGGTGGAAAAGAGGAGTAAAAAGATACTAACTCTAAAATTTAATAACTTTTTTTGGAGAGACAAGGATGGGCTGATATAAGGGGTTTCTTCTTTCCTTTACCCCGATAGCGGTTTCGTAGTTGGGTATCGTGACCACTGTAGTACTATCCCAATAAGAATGTGGAATGCTTTAACCAAATCTTGAATGGGGAGGCGCATGCGCATGTGATTGTGATAAAAAGTGTGATGAATGAGAATGTGAAAAGTGGCGGACATCGTGGCAGTTGTACTTCGGAATAGGGGAAAATTTTGCGTCTTTGAGTCGACGGGGATATTAAGGAGTTTTTTTTATTTTATTTAGCTATCGAGAAAGAGAGAATATTTCTTAGATTTTTAACTTGACGGATTGACATCTGAGAACGGAGGCAGGCACCGCATTTGACGACCAGCCAAAGTTTGTTTTTTGTGTAATTTTGAGCCGCATTCGTCGGTCGGTGCGGCTAGTGCTGAGGCGCATGCCCACCAGCCGCCTTTCCGTCCCGTCTCTCACCTCAGCAGGGATACCCCGTTTCCCGTGGCCATGACAGGTCTCATTGATTCGATATTTGATTCGAGATTCGAAAGCATCCTTCCAACATCTGGAGATATTATCTCCTTTGAACATCACCATTAAAGCGCACCAAACTGTACCCCTAGCCTCGGGGCTATAAGCACAATCTCAGAGTGTCTGAGTACGCGTATACGAGACTGCTAATCTAATTTGTGCACTCTTGGATCCGATTCAGGCTCTCGTTTACCAAATAACATCAATTTAACCTGCTAAAGTTGCCGAATACCGGCCTGCTGAACCCTGAGCTCTTTACCAAAATTATATTCACTTTTGAGAGGTAAACCAGGCGATAACTTAAGGTTGGATAACCGAAATTTGTCTCTCCGTGTTGGGAGACGGCGAGTGCTCTCAATTCCCATTCCAGACAAGGCCGTTTAACTCTCCGCCCGTCAAAGGTCACCTGGAAAGCAATATCTTGGAATGGAAAGACACGGGAGCTCTGGATCAACAAAGAAATGAAATATAGTTGCTTTAATACACCTACTGAGCTCTTACGATTTCTATGTGCATATAATGAATAAGCTCTTCGAAAGAGTTAGGCATATGCCTTGAGTCGAGCTCACATCCCAGCGCTTGCCCAGGCGCCCCTGATCCTGATGGAAGCTTGGCTTATACGAATAAGAATATTAATGCGGAGTATATTCGGAGGAATTAACCGAAGTGACGAGATTCATTTTCTTCCCTTGTCCACCAATCTCTTGTAAATTAAGATCGGAACATTATGTTATCATATTAATATGGCCAAAAACCCCTGGTCCAAAGAAGAACTCTAGAAGGATGGCCGTTGTGTGAGGCATATTTCCGGGTTTTCTTGCTAACAATCGCAGGCTCAATTCTGAAGTACCCGGGAAGAGATTCCAGTTTTGATGTTCAGGTCACCGGAAAGCCCAACGAGCATGGCAATCTAGATGTCGCACATTTCGAGAGTCGAGATTAGATGGTATATGGTCCTTTATCGTACCTGAGCTAACCTGAAACTCGGTATCCTCCTGACATTCCAAGACGCAAGAATGTCCGAGTTCAAACGGCCGATCGGAACCAGCCTCACCCTATAACTTTCCTATGATGCAGAATATTCTTAGGGAATACTAATATATTCCTGATTGCGAAATTACCAATAATAGCGACATAAATACAAGCATAGAGAGCATCAAAGATAAATTTACATGTGAAGGCGCCAGGTTACACCTTAGAATGCACATACATCATATCCTAACGCCATAAGCTAGGTAAATCTGGGCAGACGTATTTAGGAATTATGACATCTTGGTTGCATTTCAATAGAATACGGGTTTCCCAAGGTTACTCGTTCTGCGTTCTCCATAGAAACATATCATCGGATACCCTTGCGTCGTCCATAGCAGCCACATCTGCAAATTCGATAATAAAATTGTGGCGAACACGAACAGATTCAAAGCTCGGATGCCTGTCATAGTATGACGTTTGATAGACGTTGATATGCATCGTTTATTGGCGTGGGCGGTGCATGACGTCGCGTCGCAACTCCATGGATCCACAACAGGCATCAAACCAAGTTGGGCAACAAACGACGTCAGCGCATTCCAACATATAAAAATCGATGTAGATAATATAGTCGAGGAGCTGATATTTAGATGGTTTACCCGTCAAATATATTACAAGAAACTTACTTCCCTTTATATTCTCTATACCAATTAATTTTATATTATTTTCGTCTAAATAGCTGTATATTTAGCAGAAATCAACTCCAAACCTATGAACCTATTCATCCTATTCTCATTCATCTTCGCAATTTTCGCCGCAGCTGTCGGCGCAGCATACACCCTTGGAACCCTCGACTCAGTCATTGGTGAAATTGCAAAGATTTTCCTCAAGGCAAAAGCTGAAGCTGAAGTGAAAGGGCTCCAAGCCCAAGGGTTGAAGGAAGGAGAGGACTTTTTCAAAGGTGAGTACTCGAGTGTGATTAGTCGGATGGTGATCTCGAAGTCCGACCGGATGGAAAAATAAATCAATTGTTCGATTTGGCTGATGTAGTTTATGTATTTGTAGAGGAGGTACCTGGTAGTAGACAAGCTGCTGATATTGGCAGTAAGTTCGGGATATAAAAAACCGTTACGCCTGCCGTTGGGCGATACTCTCGAGAATTCGAAAGCAAGAGTCAGTCGTTTTCGATACTAGTGTTATCGCACGATGTAAACAGGATAAGAGGATGGGAAGCGGTATTCTTGTAAGGGGGAGTGAAAATAAAAGTATTTGACGTTTGAATTAGCATCTTTTCAAGTTATTTGATATCTGCAACTGTATACAATTAACAATCCGATGTGGCGATCTCGAAACATCCTAAGTTTTTCCTAATTTTTTTGCAAATCTGTCTATGATGGACATAGATCGAGGCTCGCCATTCTAGTTACAACTATATTGTGGCATTAATCCAAGATGATAGTAGATGTAAGAAGCCTATGGTTCTACGCGTATATGTTCGAACCATCGACTCACCTTTACTATCTTTTACGTTCATTCGAGGCTAAAATTCGTTTTTTCGATCGTTACATTCATATGTGTGGACCTGCCTCCCTCTCTTGTCAGGCTTTTGACCATGAAATCTTTGAATGGAAAGTGGCTCAGCAGCGATGGCTTTCTTACGCGTAACCAAGGGAAATCGTCTAGAGGTAAAGCCATCCGTATCGAATACGAGGTTGGTATACTAACTCTTAGAAATCTGATCAGTTCCCGCTCCTCTTGGCGAGACTGACTTCCTTGAAGGGATAGTTCAAGCCAACCATGTCCAGAGACCATTGGAAACGTATCCACTGGGAGACTTTCGACTCGAGGTCTACTACGACGGTAACTCGGATACCCCTCTCCGCGGGATCTTGAAGAAGCCAATCATCCCAGCTCGAACATCCAGCTTGCGTGCCCTCCACCGTTCTCGCTCTTCAAAAAACCTAAATCCGTTGAGTACCATCCAAGAAGTACCATTCCGCCGTCGTGCGTCATCCGTCTCGCTAGGTTTTAGGCAGGAGGCTACCCCGGAAATCAATATCACCGCGCAAGAGTTACCACCAACCCCAGTTGCCAACCCTCTTCATTATAAAACTTCTAACGGTAACACGCCCAAATTTATCACTCCGCTATCCACACCTAAGATTCTCCCACAAATTTCTGTCCAGCCCGCGCTCGCGACTCCAGTGCTCGTGATTCCCGAAAATGGGAACCCATTCGACTTTGCGGCGACCTTAGAGGATGGTTGCGTTCGTCGTGTTAGCACTGGTAGTATCGATCCGTTCGCGGAAGAAGAAGCCGAGACGTATGCCCTCACGATGAAGAATACAGCGAAGAATCTGCTCGGTGGTGGTACCTCTGCGAGAGAGTACAAGAAAGGCGGACAGCACGTTGGATGGAAGTCCGATTTCTTAACTGTCACTCCGGTGGAAGGTAACGGTGGCGGTCTTCCCGAGGGCTACGAGAGGCGTCGTTCGAGCTCGTTGCCAGATTTACCGGGCGCAAGCAGGCCATTTGAATACGTGAAGGGGAGACGTGCGACGCCATGGGTGTATAATATTGGTATCAATGGAAATAGTATCAACAATAGCGGTACTAGGAAGGCAAACTGGCGTTTCCGATTTTGAAGAGGTTAAGCGACGCGAGTATAGAGAGTGGGTATGAAGTTTGGTATGATGCCCTAGAGGAGCAGGCGCATGAGCGTTAATCAGTTAAAATGCCTCATGATAGTCAGTTTTATCAGCCTGACAAGGCGGATAAGAACTAGAAGAGAGTACGATGTTGACGTTGCGGTTCCATTCGAACGGAGGGCCCGGTCGCGGTTCAAATGATACGGGATCCACCATGAACTAGCGGAGAATAATTGGCGTAGTAGACCGGATGTATGCCAGAGCAAGGGTGTTTTTCTGGAGCTTGTTGGACAACAGAGTACAGTCGACCACCAAAAATAATGAGACTTTTGCTAACCGTGCACACTTTGTATGGCGAAAGCTTCAGTCCAAACTTACCCTCATCACTGTTCTTTTTATTGTGGCTTCGAAAAAACAAATTTTACATGTTAAAAATCCTTGCACCTTTTTTAAATGAGAATCTTCAAAAAATCAGTGAAGTCACAAAGAAATCTGAAAAAACAAACTATTTGCGGGAGCACGGTCTGCAAAAGTCTCATTATTTTTGGTGGTCGACTGTACCCCCCGCTTCCGTTACGAGGGTTCCTTCCTTCTTTACTTGTCCTAGTAATTTTTTCTATTCAAAGAAATTCTCAGGGTGGCAGGTCGATAGCTCTTGTCTTTAGTCTGACCGGGGATAAGCTGGCGAGGAATGCCGCTGCAAGCAAGCAAGATTTTTTGTTCTCTCCTCGCATTCCTCTTCTTTCATCCAGTCGATGCGAGCATGCATCATTATCAACAGGCCCAATCCAGGGCGAGCCCTAAACCCCGTGTGATGGCATGCATATTCTGCATATTCCGCGCATCGAAGTGGCCCAGACCTGTGAGACAAGCCATAGTGGGGCTGAAATCATGAGATCCTGTTCTGCAAGAAGCCGAGGGAGGGTTTGTCGACTCGAGCGCACTCGTCGAAAACCACCTTTGCGAGGTGGGATTTTCGTACCGAAAAGTATCCTCTCCATGCAGCCCGAAGAAACTCGATGGAGTGACATGTTTCTATTTTTCTTCTGCGGACAGTCTAACCAAGATGGAACGCTGCCGAATCCACCGAGGTTGCCCGTTGGGGAGGTTTCGCACAAAGTCTGGAAGAACAAGCGGTGCCAAGTCTCGACAAAAGGCTTGATTTCTCTCAGCTTGATGGGGTACATGGACCTCTGGAATAGTGACATACGCACACGTCAGCTGGGGCAGACTTGTTTCTTGATTCGTGAGAAGCGGAAGGGGTGGAGAGATTATGATGCAGGAGCAAAGGTGCTTGGATCTTTCGAGGTGATATCGCGCGGAATTCTCTGTTCTGCAACCCTAGCTAGCAAACATGAGGTTTAGTTTCGGGCATGCAGAAGTAAAGTAAAGTAGCTGCGAGCGCGAGAGAGATAAACTTTTTAAGGTGGAGATGGTTGCGGTATAAAAGAGATGGTTCCCGGGTACATGTTTCTTTGGTAATCATCCAATCGTTCATACTTTTTTCATCAGAGCCAAAACCATCCCGCTACATTCCCAGCCTCCGTATTTCTAAAGCCAAAACTTCTCAAAAGTAAACCTTCGTTCTCAATATCCTATATTCAAAATGCAGGAACAACAGCCACAAATCAACGTAAGTAGTTTCATCTTCTTTGAAGTTTAGCACGCTTTCGTTTTGGGGAGATGTTAACATTCGCGTGTGTTGCAGGCTCCAGCACCGGCACCAGCTATGGAGATGACCCCCCAACAGCGAACTCCACAGGACACCCAGCGTGAAGCTGAGCCAGTCAAGCTAGGTCTTCGAGGTGGCCGTGATCGTGGGTGCATCGCCGGCTGGTATGTATCAATTACCCCTCAATACTTTGTCAATCGCGCCGTATGTTGATTTATTGGTTTAGTCTTGCCGCCCTTTGCATCTGCTGCGCATGCGAAGCCTGTATTGACTGCGTTGACGACTGCTGCTGCTGCTAAACGAGCTAAACGAATCTTAAATGACGGCGGACTATTTCGACTACTCGAATTGGAGTTAATTCGAATTCCCAACCAACGGAGTTATAGGCAAATGGGAGCAGGGCTTTATTATCCTTAGTCATTACTTCATTGGCATTGGTTTCTAAAGGCCATGACTTAATGCTATGTACACGAATTTAATAATATAAATAAATATTTTTCTTGATGAACAAATGCTCTCAAATGCATAAATGATATTGATAACCACATTTGTACCTGTGCTTGCTTGCTTTCAACCTTGTGATATTATTGCTCATTCATTCCTTCCGTTTCGCTCACTCGCTGATTCCTTCTTTCACGTCCAAGTAATCTGCTGCTTGCCCTTCGAGTACACAAAGCCACTCGGCAGTTTGATTGTTAGCTTTTTAGTCTGCGAGTCGTATTCGAATTGGCAGTTCTCCGACCCCGCAACCTTGACCGCACTCGGCTTGGCGCTAACACCAAGGACGTAGACCGTCGCGACGTTGGTAAGATAACCCTTTAAGTTGTTCAAATTGCCAACACTGACACTGTTCAACGACAAAGAAGTCTTACTCGCCCGGAGCGCTACGAATAGTGCGTCCTTGACATTCTGCGACTCGCCGTCGTCAATGTAAACGTTACCGCTCGCCGTTCCGGATTTGTCCAACGCAACAAGGATCTCGAAGGGGTTCTTGCGGGCTTGGTAGGTGGTCAACGCGGGTGCTTGGAGTGGAAGGATGTGACCACCGCGAACAAACACGGGGATATGGCCTAGAGGTGCGTCGACAGTGTGGTTCTTGCCGTCGGAGAAGGTGGCGGCACCGGTGTACCAGTCGTACCAAGTCGTGCTCCCGTCTGTTGGGAAGTAACCGGTAACTTTAGTGACGCCCTGGTCGAGTGCTGGGAGGACCATCAATCCACCGCCGACCATGAATTGGTAGTCGTTGTTGATGAGGTTCTCATCATCTGTGAATTCCCAAGAGAGCGCTCGGAGGACAGTGGATCCGGTCTTGTGAGCATGGTACATCAATGTGTAAAAGTATGGTAACAGGGAGTAACGGATCGACATGGCCGTCTTGGAAGCGCTGGCAACATCAGCCCATACGTATGCTTCTTGCGAGTTCGCGGAGATGATGTTGTGGTTTCGGTAGAAGGTGAAGAAGGCGGAAAGTTGCATCCATCTTGAACAAAGCTCGAGATCGGAGTTGCCATTGAACCCACAGGTGTCGACACCAAAGAATGGGATGCCGAAAAGTCCAAAGTTAAGAGCCTGTTGGATACTCTTACGCATATAGTAGAAAGTGCTAGCATTATCACCTCCCCAATGGGCGGTATATTTACCGCTACCAGGAGCTGTGGATCTAGCAAGGAGGAAGGGACGCTTGCCAGGGAAGACCTTCAACAGAGCCTCAAAGGTTGCCTTAGTCTCGAGGAAACCCCAAAGACTGTGGACGTCGTAGTCAGAGGATCCGTCACGATGGGTTGCATTTGGAGATACAGCGTGGATAGCGAGATCGTGGCTTCCTTGTGCATTGTTAATCGCATATGGAGGATGGTTGATATTTCGGACATTTGGAGTAACCGCTGGGATTTGATAGTATAGAGTTGTCGCTGTTGATGGAGGATTCACTTTGCTGTTATAGGCATCCTGAGCTTTAGAAGAGGAAGCGGCAGCGGCAGCTTCTGTAGCGTTGGTCAAGCTGAAACCTTCAGGGTAGCTGTAGATAATGCTGCCCTTCTCGCCGGGGAGACTGAAGGGTGGGTGGACGGGGTTCATATCGACTTGACCGGAGCCGCAGCTGCCGACGCAGAAGCTTGAAACTTCGTTCATATCGAGCCAGATACCATCGAATGGAATTTCCTTGAACCACTCTCGGAACTCGTTGGTCCACCATTCTTGAACGTTAGGAGCAGACCAGTCTGGGAAGACTGTGAATCCAGGCCAAACAGCACCGATGTACTCAGATCCATCCTCAATCTTCATGAAGACGTCTAACGCATGACCACGATCGTATGATGGATAGCTCTCGGAACCATTGGAAGGGTTCTATTCATGGGCTCATTAGAATATTGTTCTTCTATTGAAGTAGGTGTATAGTTTTGAAACTTACGGGGACGTAGATGGCTGCGTCGACAATTGGAACCCAGTGAAGGTGCTGTGCGTGCAAACCATCCAAGAAAGTTTTGAATTCTGCTTTCGGGAAGGTGTTTTCGTCAACGGTCCAGTCCCGGTACCTTGATTGAGAGTTAGCTTCGATCTTATACCAATCTAGTAGGGGCAATAGAAACTTACTGGTCCATATAATCAATGTCTGACCAGATAGTTTCTACGGGAATCTGTAGTTTTTGGTAGTTTTTGATAACATTATCGAGCTCGGTGATGTTGGCATAACCCCATCTGCACTGATGGAAACCAAGTGTCCAGTATTGTGGCAGTGCCGGCTTTCCAATCTCGGTAACATAGCTTCGGGTGACCTTGGCCGGTGTTGGACCCGAGAAGAAGAAAAGATCGATGCTTCCACCGATTGCCCTCCATGTGATCCCACCATCACGTACAAGGATATCCTGACCGTGGAAATTACGAGAGTAGACACCATGAGCGTAACCCTTGGTTGTTCCGTTAACTTTCACATATCGATGATCAAGATAGAATGGATGAGCACCGTAGAGGTTAGCCTCTGGGGCATCACCAATATCCGCGGCGTATATTGTTCGATTCGTGCCCTTCAGCTCGAAATTTTCTGAGATGATATCTCCGAGACCGTAAATATTTGCATTGCCAGGTAGAGAAGTTTTCCATTCTACGAACTGGTTTTCAAAAACTAATTTGGTACCACTTGTAGAGAAAACCACGTCACTTGTAGATTTCCGTTTGACCTCGAAAGAGAATGGACTCGCGACGTACGAGAATTCCCAGTCAGAGCCATTTGGACCGACGGGCATCCTATCTAGCGGCCGTTGGACTTGCTCATCATTCACGATGTACCATGATTCTTGGCCTTCTGGAATGTTGGCCGGGAAGATTTGGACGCTAAGACGATCTCTTGTTTGGTACTTGACACGCAATTGAAGTTGATCGATATCTGTTCCGTAGACATTGCAAGCCTATATACAATGTTCATTAGTGTTTAGCAAATTGTAATGAAATTGAAAATAATTCCCACCTTTCCTGCAAGATATAATCGAGCGTCGACACCGGATTTCGTCTCGCGCATGTGCATAAGCTTGTATCCAGGGCAGGCGGCCTGCGGATCGACCGCAGAATTGTTCATAATGGTAGGTAGGATGTTCTCGCCATTATTGATGCTCGCAGGAAGTGTTGGAATGGGCCTGAACGATTTGGCGGCGCATGTGGCGACTCCGGCGAGGAGCGCGGCGCCTACAGATTGAACCTTCATGTTGTGGAATTCGGGGAGAATATCAAAATTCAACACCGCTTGGTCTTCCCCTGCAACTTGATAAGGGAATGAGATCGCAATGAGGAACAAAAGCAGCAATTGAGGAAACTCGAATCGCCAGACCTGGAGCTTATTTATATTCTTTGAGCTTTCAGAATTTTCTGTGTGTTCAGACCTACCCCGCGCCGAGACCTGGTGCAACCGGCAGCGGCCGTACCAAAGTCCGCGTCCGAAGTGGAAAATAGTTCGAGAGACTTTGTGAGACATCGAGAATGAGAAGGTCGACCTGGCGATCGAAAAAGGACGTTTTAGGGAAGCCATTATCAATCTTTTGTTGGACAAAGGGTGGTGCAAGAACAAGGTTCCAGCGAGGTTCCATGCGGGTTCCCTGCACTTGCATGCATTTTACGATTCAGAAATCCGGGGTAAGTTCGGCCCAGTCATATCACGAAAAGCAGGCACTGGAGCGTTGGATCATCGACCCACCTAGCTTGAAAAGTGCACAATTCTCGGCATACGCTTTCATTCGTCGGAAGCACCGATTTTGGCTTTCCATTGACGGCATCGCTGGCTTCACCTGGCGGCAATTTCGTCATTTCGTGAACCGTCTGAGACCCGGATTTTATGTTGTCTACCTGACTCGATTGAAGCTTTGAAAATTCTGCTTAATTAGAGTTCTGTTGCATTAGCTGATTAGACACAGTCTTTTCATATGTCTCGCGGTTTCTTTGGCATCGGTGTCCATGCGAAAACCCTCGCGTTCTCAACATGGCTGGTACCACAAACCGTGGTACCCAATCTTAACGCCATCGAACCTGCCCATGCGCATATTTTTGCAAACAATACATGTTTACAGCATGCAATTTTCGGCCTAGCATTCCTCAAGGCCTCCAAGACTCCCCACCCGCATAGCTGATTATCATCGATCTCGGGCTCTGTGGCTGCGGGTCTCACGATCTCACGCGGTGCATTGGCAGAGGCGTTGCTTAACAATTGATGAGCTATAAGACTTGCCCTGCAGCATGACGTACGGCGAGGCCCCGCATGTAACCGGCGAGCCGGACAGAGGCCATTTAAATTGAAAGTCGGCGCACCGTTACATGGGTCGGCAAATGTCAACGTAGCATCTCTTTCGAGATTCTAATCTAATATTTGAGAATGCCTCGGTGATAGCTTTGAGATTGGTAGGACTGTGAATAGGCAGGTCGGAGCGAAGGGTGTCGCTTGGCATTCGCCAAAAGTGGCGAACATTCGGAAATGATTTGGCTTCTCGGAATCAAGAGCGGAGGCGGCGGTGCGGGGCCCTGAGTTTGTTATCGTAAGCCTAAAGCATCAACCAGGAATATTGAATCCGAGATTTTGGCCGTCGCTATGGTTGAAATAAAGATTTTGCATAAAAATCGTGGTGTTTTTGTCGGTGCCGAATTTCTCCCGAGGTATTTCCATGTGCAGGCAATGCTAGCGCTGCGTGTTGTTGGGTCAGGCTGCAGGAGCGAGCTAGCATTTATAAGCTTAAGTATATCGAAGTTTCATAGAACATGCAGAACTGGATAAATTAAATTCAATTCAGCCTAATGAAACACAGTTCCCGACTATTGGAAACGCAACCTGTCGTCTGTTGTTCTTTGATCTCGTAACCCAAACGTCCAGGTAGGGACCAGTGTTCCAGCCCAACCCTAGTTGTTGCTCGTCTCAGTACTGGGTTGGTCAAATGCCTTCGGATGCAGAATCGAATCGAGCACCCAAATCGTACTTTTAACCGGCAGCTTGGTCCTTTAAATATGAGATTCGGATACAAGCTTCTATAGAGCTCTTATCTTAGGAGATGCATCTAGATGAAGATTCATCTATAGCTGTAAGTGAATCTTTTATACCCAACACATATGTATTGATGTATTACAAAATACTAACATACTATCCGCAGAGCGCAATGGGTGACCTAAGATATTTAGGAATATGAATCAGCTGCCAGGAAGACCAGATAAGGTTTGACTTTCGTTGAATGCTTTATTGAATCTTGCCAAATGATTTTAACAAATATCGATCAATCAATTGATCAGTGCTCCAGCCTAATCAGATTAGATCTTCGATATTGTGTTTAGGGAATCGATAGACGACATCTTTACTATTAATGTAGAATCTGTATTTAATAATAGTTCGAATATCAATAGTCTAACGATAGCTTTATATGGAGCATGTTCGGTCGTGCGGCTCGGGGGCGGCGACTCAATAATCCTCTGAAACTAGATAGATTCATTTCTATAATAATATAGCAGGCACGAGCTTGTATCAACGAGTGACCTCGGCAGCTCATATTTGGGGAAGAAAGTGATAGTATTTGATATCTTTACTCGCATCCGGGATCTCGGACTCGCTGTGTACTTATCTAGTAGTTGTCATGTATGCTTGGAGCAAGTGTAGGCTTACAGGCTGTCTAAGTAGCCAGCGCCCGGTCTCGAGGCTAAAGGGTGTTATAATGCATAAAGGTTATGACACGTGCATACATGAGATAAGTTTGATTGAAGTTCTAGGAAAATTGTAGGTTTTCAGATCAAGAAATTGAAGGCTCAACTCGCACTCAAGCGCCAGTATACTAGCTAGCATTATCAATATTGCATTGTGCACTGATAAAATTAATATCAGTACCAATATCTTGCGCGTAGATTTTTCTCGTGACCAATCCTCCTCTGTTCTCACAAAATTCAAGATGTTACAGCTAGAAACAATATGCATGCGCAATCCGAATATTTCGATACTTCTGCAGACTAGTTTTACTGACCGTATGTATTTACATATGACTATCTAAATATCGCAAGAATACAACGAATCTAGAGAATTATCAACTCGAACTTTCCCAATTGTGCAATAATATGGGGAATCCTTGAATATTGTTCTTCAGCTCTTGTACTGCTTTCCATAAACCGATATTTATGCGAACGTGCTAACTTTATTTGCCTAGTGAAGCCGGTGCAGGTAAGAGGGTACAAACGAGGAAGCGGCATTTTGTCGGGGTGATCAGGTCGTTGGAACTTGTTTCGTACGAAAACGGTCGTCGTGTGTGGCAGCATTCCCCACAAGTCGTCCCCCGCATTTGCGTTCAGCTCTCCACACTTTTAGCTCGTTTCCCCCCTCGCTTTCCCTTCTCCTGTCCGTTGCTCCTACATCTACATTTATCTCTTCATTTGAACACCTAAACACCATCTTTCTACTCTTTTTCATACAGAATATCATTCAAAATGAGTGCAATTGTTGACGGGGGAGAAGACCCAGTGAAGGTTCTCATCACTCTTCACCCCAATTTTGACCTTGTCGACTTCGCTGGTCCTCTCGAGGTCCTCAGCCATACCAAACATGACCTCGATGATCCCAACTCCGATGGCTTCGATGTCACCATCGCTAGTGTCACCGATGAGCTGGAGGTTCTCAGCAGCCAGGGTGCTATGATCAAGGCCCAAATCCCTATCAAAGAGGCCTTGGAGCGTCTCACCGAGTAAGACCGTTCCTCATATACTTGGCTTATATTGTGCTAATTCCGCTTCATTCATTCAGATTCGACGTTTTGATTGTTCCCGGAGGCGGTACACCAAAGGAAGTCAATCTTCGAGGGGATGAACCACCACAGGTTCCTCTCGTCAGAGCCTTCGCCAAGATCCAAGAAACTGATCCCAAACGCGAGCGAACTCTGATGTCGGTCTGCACTGGATCTCTCTTGTATGTATCCTCAATTCCCACGCGTCTTTTCAAATGGTAGGACTCATTTTTTATCTACCAATAGCCTCGGGCAAGCCGGAGTCCTCCAGGGCTTGTATGCTACCACCCATCCAGATTACGATGTCAAGCTCGAGATGATTTGCCAAGTAGGTTCCTAAACTTCGAGATTTGCACACAACACAACTAACGTAGCACAGCATGCGTCCGCTCATGACACCGAAAACCGTACCGAAGTCCTCCAAAACTGTCGCTACGTTGTCAACAATGCCCGTTTCGATATTGATGATCCGGAAGACGAGGAAGCTCCCAAGAACCCTTTCATCCAATCCTACGACGAATACATCCTTTCCAAGAAAGAAAGGAGAAAGTCAGTTGCCCGCAAAGGCAGCATCAGTCGCAGACTCTCCACTACAATCCCGGAGAATGTTACTGCCAGAGCCACCAAGAGATTGGGAGGTCTCCGTGTCATCACCGCTGGAGGTGTTATGAGCGGTATCGATGCTGCCTTGTATTTGGCCTCTGCTTATGTCTCCATCGAGTCCGCCGAAGAAGCTGCCAGAATCATGCAGCACTTTGACTGGCAGAAGGGCGTTGTCGTTGATTCCATTGATTTCTAAGCTCGATAGCAGGGCTACATTGCCTGGAGCACTCGAACAGGACTCGTGGCTTTTCTATGTTTTGGTTTCTATGTTTTGGGTCGTTATCTTTCGTCACGAATCTCCTTAACAGGGTTTTGGAAGACATTCTCTAGAATCTAGAGCACATGTGTGGACTTGGGACCGGAAAATAAAATATTAGATAGAATGATCATGGGCAAGAATATCAATTTATTATCACGAAATGAACGCGTAACCAGTTGTTTGCAAAAATTACCATTCTCCACAACGTGATAACAGCTACTAGCTACATTTATGTGGTGAGCAGGTTCAGCGACCGCCATCGGACTCAACACCGGGTAAAGTACAGGTTGTAGGCACTCAGCTAAGCAATCCTTAGCACACTGAAATATAGAACAAGAACATTCGGCACACCTGTTGGTGTATGGTGATGAGGTGCTCCGGCATGCTTTAGCGTGTTTGTAAGAGTTACACACGGCAATTACGTAAATACCGACATATCGAGCTGCTCTGAGCTTTGATGGCCGAAACCTTCCAGTTAACTTAACTAACACCAGCAATGTCTATGAAAATACTGGAGTCTAGCGGCGAAAAACTCTTTAACTTGCGGTAGTCTTTCACGCTAGATCAGCGATTTGCATGTTCCTCGCCTTCGACAGTAAAAGGAGCTGGCTCACGCCAAGGGCCAATTGCTCCACCCCCACGGCAGGGCGAGGATGCGGGTTAGCGAGACATCGCACAACCTTCACCGCATTCCAACAATGCAACGAGCCTCCCCGAAACCGGCTTCCTGCGTCGCTAACCCCGCATTTACCAGATATTTTATTTTACCGGAAGCCCCCCCCTAAATGACAGAAACATGAAAGCGCTCTTTACTTTCCCAGATTTATGTAGAATTGCTGATCGATTTCTCGTTCTTCTCTCATACAGTTAGAAAGGTCTCAAAAGCTGATGCGGATACCGTCATTGATTTTCTGTTCGGACATTATTCAAGCTAGACTTAAATATTTCGTGATTGCATCGATTGCTTCTTGCGTAGCTGCTAACCATATTTGATACCATCTTCAACATATCAATACCTCATACACGGTTGCCGGCGCCTCCGTATTTTATAAGCTATATTTTTACAGCACCTTAAAAAGAAAAGGAATCCACAATGTCAGCCTACCTCATGCCTCTCAACCCGCGAGAAACGCCAGACTCAAAAATGGCCGCAAAATCAAAAATCCTAATCGCGGACCCGCTTTCTGAGTCCGGGCTCACGCCTCTCTCCGACCCCAAATTTCAAATTGACAAAAAGACGGGGCTCTCGGAATCCCAATTGTGCGATATAATCGGGGAATACTCGGCCCTCGTCGTTCGATCGGAGACGAAAGTCACGGCGAAGGTGCTATCTTGCGCCAAAAATCTCAAGATTGTTGGTAGAGCTGGTGTCGGTGTTGATAACATTGATGTTAATGCTGCCACAAAGCTGGGTATCATGGTTGTGAACAGCCCGGACGGGAACGTAGTAGCTGCAGCGGAGCTTACATTAGCTTTGATCCTCGCAGCAGCCCGGAATGTGGGAAGGGCAGCTGAGGGTATGAAAGCACTGAAATGGGAGAGGAAGAAGTTGGTTGGTATACAAGTTCAAGGGAAAGTTCTTGGTATCGTGGGATTTGGAAAAGGTACGAGTAGAAAATTACAGTACCTTCTCCATACGATATATCTATACTAATAGTGGTCTTAAAGTCGGACAACATGTCGCTCGGGGCGCTATTGGCATGGGCATGAAAGGTAAATCAAAACCTCATTTTAATATGTTTCATTGACCGTTAAACTCTAATGTATGAACCTAGTCATTGCGACGGATCCCTACGCCTCGGCTCAAATTGCTGCTCGTCTCTCCGTCAAACTCACGACGCTGCAGGAAGTCCTACAAACGTCGGATTTCTTAACGCTTCATACCCCGCTATTGGCTTCCACCAGGAATATGATAAACGAGAAACAGCTCGCAGCTATGAAATCAGGGCACAGCATTATTAATGTTGCCCGTGGCGGCCTCATCGACGAGGACGCCCTCCTGAAATCACTTCAGTCTGGCCATACCCGTTCTGCTGCCCTCGATGTCTTCCCACAAGAGCCGCCATTCAAATCACCATCTTCTGTAGCTTTACTATCCCACCCAAGTGTGATCTCAACACCCCACTTGGGCGCCTCGACTTCAGAAGCCCAACACGCGGTCGCTGTAGATGTTACCGAGCAGATTCGAGACGTTCTGCTGAACCAGTTGCCACGTTCAGCGGTAAATGCCCCAACAATCAACAGTTCGGATCTCGAAATAATCACCCCATACACTCAATTGATCGAGAAGATGGGCTTGCTGTACACTGCACACTTCAAACACCAGCCCCCATCTTACGAGCTCATCTTCTCCGGCGCCATCGCAAACGTTCCCACCGCGCCTTTATTCGCAGCCCTGATCAACGGACTGACAAAGTCAATCTCGGCGAGGGGGACGACCGTAAACGTCGTCAATGCTAAACTCGTCGCAAAAGAACGCGGAATCGTGGTTCATGAGCGAAAGGTGCCTGAGGATACAACGTATAGCAGTCTCGTCACTGTCAAGGGTGCGAACGGAGATATAATCCAGGGTTTCTGTAGTGAGGGCAACTTCCCACAAATCGTGAGAATCGGAGACTTTGAGACCAATTTCGTTCCAGAGGGCACACTACTCATCGCCAGGAATTTTGATAGGCCAGGTATGATTGGTGTTGTCGGCAGGATTTTGGGCGGCGAGGGTCTGAACGTTAGGAGTATGACGGTGGCAGCGAGGAAGTACGGACAAGGCGAGAAGGAAGGGGACGCGTTGATGATTTTGAGAGTTGATGGTGGAAAAGTTAGGGATGGGGCTTTGAAGGAGATTGAAAGTACTAACGGGATGCTGAGTGCCCAGGTTGTTAATTTCTGGTCTGCTCCAGAGGGTGCTATCTCCGCGAAGCTCTGATCGTATACATGTACTATACAATCTTAGAAGCGGTGATCTAGCAGGTATACAAGGAAGAAGTTGGGTTTATAGTGCCTTCGGGAAGGGTTGGTTCGAGCCCTGCTTTATATAGCAAACTCGTTGTTATACCGATAGAATATATTTACAGTTATCGATCAGAACATATTTACAAATAGCTTCCCAGCATCGACACTTAAGAGTTCTCCGATACTTTACGGCTTCAATGTTGTAGCAAGACCATAATAGGCTGGCTTCTTTTGATAATTCACGTCCCATGGAAGGGCGTCACCCTGACCAGCGAATACACCAGGAATCCACGAGTTTTTCTACAAAATAAATGTTAGTAACCGAGTCCATGGCTTATAGAAATTACAGTTGATATGTTATTATTGGAGGATCTTACGTCACTGATATCCCAGATTGTAATACCCTGACATCTTCCAGTAACCTTGCAAGCATAGGCAACAGTCGCATAATCCGCCGCCTGTTGCGCGAACGATGCGGTCTGGTTTGCCGGTGGAACGTTCATACGGATATCAAGCTCCGTAATGGCAATATCGGCTCCCGCGGCAACGAACCGATTAAAGTTAGCAGGCATATCGGTTGGGACTTGTCCTACAATCAAGTGTCCTTGAATTCCCAGTCCGTGAATTGGAACGCCAGCCGCCTTCAAACTCTTGAAAAGATTCAGGAGAGCAGTTGATTTAGGATTGACGCCCTCGACGTTATATTCGTTGATGTAAAGCTTTGCTGCTGGATCGGCGGCGGCGGCGGCACGTAGAGCGATAGGGATGTAGTCCGGGCCGATGATTTGGTACCAGATATTACTTCGGTAAGTACCATCCTCGTTGAATGGCTCGTTTACAACATCCCAGTGCATCATTTTACCCTTGAAATGGGTCACCTCGGTGGTGATGTGGCTTTGAAGCACAGCTGTGAGAGTTGTAGCGTTCCAGGTTCCGCCAGTGACCCAGGCTGGGAGCTGGTTATACCATACTAAACATTTGTCAGTCTAGAGCATATTGCTATAGTGAGGAGGACGCTTCGGTCTATATGATCACTGTAATGGACTGGTCTTACCTAAAGTATGTCCACGGAACTTTTTTCCATATTTGAGACCCCACGCAACGAACTGGTCTGCTGCATCAAAGTTAAAGACACCTTGGGTTGCCTCTGTTGTATCCCATTTTTGACTGTTTCCTGTCGTCAAAACTCCAAACTCTGAGGGATCGGTGGCAATTTGGGACCAAGTGCAATTCATAACGTTTGCGTAAACCCAGTCTCCAGCGGTTCCGAAATATTTGCCTCGACGAACTGCAAACGAATTCAAGCCGTCGGTTTGCGAATTCGGATTGATGTATGGTCCGAAACTTGGGCATGCGGTAACAGGGACGGGTTGGCAGGACGACCACCCTAAATGAACACATTAGTTTTATAAAATAACGAGAAACTATCAGGAAAGTAGCTTCAAACATTCGTTCAGGACCATGCAGTAGGCTCCATCGGGACACAAAGTTGGTCCAGTCCAGCCATCACCACCACCTATTCAAATTCATTTTTAGTAAATTAATCCACCCAGAATAGTAATACATAGTCGGATCAACCAACATCGAGCATATAAATCGGCTACACCCTGAGCACTAACACTCGCTGCGAGTGCTGCGAGGACTCCAAACGAAGACAGAATACCCTGGCTCCTCATGTTGATCGACTTGCTGTTTCTATAGAATTAATTATGGCTTGCGTGTTAAATGTAAGGAATGAAATACCCGTCCAAGGCGAGGAACTACTCGCTTATATATTTTGTATAATTCTGCCTTAAAGAGATAGAGATATTATGAAATGCAATCGGACATGATTCAAGGTATATGGATAACAGCGCAGGGGAGGATATCGTACCTGCAGGGTTAACGCTTACCCATACCCGGGATGCAAAACGTCTCTACCAGATGATATGAGCATTTTACCAGGTAAAGGTTCTTCCGAGCTAACTTTTGTATACAAAATTTCCTGTGTTATAACAGTCGATCTTAACCCGGGATCGAGTTCCGTCCTTGGCCAGAGAGCTCCAAAGTCTCGGGTAGTAGTAGAATAAGCCGCTCCAGCTCACCCTTGTCAACGTATCGGAAGATCCAGTACCGATTCAGTGCCCACTGTACGCGCAAAACGTCGTTTCATCCGATAGTGAGACATTAAATTCAATAAGCTGAGGTATTCAGTATCAAATTGAGAGATGTCAAAGTATAATTATTGAATGGGTTCCTCGCAACTCGATCGCTTCAGCATCCTCAAAATATCAATTCTACATCCATAGCAGAATAGACAAGTTCAACACTGCGAAAGTTCTGAAGTTGAGTTTAGATTGTTTCTGTTATGTTGTAATTTTAGTTCTGGCTGCAATATTTTTATTTCTGAGATAGCTAGGAGCGCATTGCGCGCCATTGATTTCTTGAGTTCTAGGACTGTTGTCCGTTCTTGGTGGATCTATGGTGTACACAGGAGTACAACTGTCTGTGTTGACAAGGCCACGGTGAGGATATTGCTCCACATCTCGGTACGCTTTCCAGCTGCCGGGCCTACAAGCCGAAAGCCTGCCTGTCATGTGTTTCAGACCTCATCACGAAAACGGGATGCTATCTCGTCTACAAGGTTCGCAAAAGATAGGGGAAATGAAATGTAAAGTGGAAAAATATTATTGATTATTCTAATACATTAAAATATGGTTTACGATAAGTCGATATTGGAAAGAATAGCCAAAACAGTTGCAATTGTTCCAGCGTTAAGCGGATGACGGAACACAAACGCCTTGTATACAAAAACGCCACAGCCCAAGAAAGTAAATTAATAGACTAATAATATCAAGTGCCCGACTGAGAATCTTTGGTCCCCCAATCATGAATTCGTTATAGAACCTTGAAAAGTCATTCTGGACTCTTGGCCCGCTTGGCCTCCATACACTCGCTAGATATGTTGCGTTTCTGACGAATCTGCGGGTGGAGGCGACCCGACGGTGCCATAGGCTGGTGGAACGCCGATACTACCTGGCACTCCAGAAACTCTCTCGAAAACTTCTCTGCGGATTTGCTCCAGTTCCGTACGGGCGGCCGATAGCTGTGCTTTGGCTTCTCCCAAATTATTCTTTGAATCAAAGGCCCTTGCCCTTTGTTTTTGTCCTTCTCTTCTGACTTGGAGGAATAGCTTTTTCACTTGCAAGTTCGTCTTCTTCACCTTTTCATGGAACTGATAATCGGTGAACACGTTATCGAAAAAGATGTCGCTGAAGATGTGACCATCTGCTACTTCAACATCTCGGAACGGCCCAATCTCACGCTGGAGAACAACAGCTTGAGAGAGAAACATTTGAGCTTGAGAAAGGGCGGTTTGCGCCTTGCTGAGGTTATCTCGCTCCAGAAAATCCGCTAGGCCACCGCCTCCCCAAAGATCCCATGTGGAAGCGGAAAGTGCTCCATCGGCGAATCCGACTGCTCTTGCGACGACCTGTTCGGCATTAGCGAGTGCGATTTGAGCTTCATGGTCCGCATTGTATCTAGATTGCGCATCTGCAAAGGCGACTTTTGCATTTTCAACCGCTAGTTCCATCTGATCCTCTTCTGGGAACTCCGGTGTGGGGCCTTCGAAAACGCGGTTGTAGAGCTCCTTCGCTTTCTCCTTCAGATTATGGTACTCCTTGGTCTGGACTGTCAACTCAGTAATCTGTTTCTCGGTTTTTGCGATTGTATCCTCCAGATATCGCTCCTTTTCTTCTGCAACTTGCTGATTGTGATAAGCTTCCAGATATTCTCGTTCTTCTTTTTCAATTTTTGAAACAAACTTTTCAGATCGGCCTGTGAGCTTATGGGCGTATCGCCGGGCGAACGAGTCTCGAAGGTCTTGGTGCTCCTTTCGTTCTTTGCTAGTAAAAGCCCGAAGTTTCACGAGCTCCTTTTTCAGATCTAATAAGTTGGCCTTGAGATCTTGGAGATATGCATGCTGTTGTTCAAGAGTGGGAGGGGCGTGTTCCAATCCCGCGATCTGGGAAATGAGTGATGCATGGGTATCAGCAGCCTGGAGAATTCTCTCCGTAATGGGTGGTATGGGTATTGTCGAGCTTTCCGTAGCCATCGATGCTTCAGGAGTAGATATGTTGGACAGGATTGACACGCAATGGAAGATGGAGGTTTATGTTTGGTTGAATTCAATGAGCTGATTAATAAAGATTATGTTAGATTGAAACTTCTGAGTAAGATTCCGTAAAACGATAATAAATCGCAATCGAGCCGACTTTATATATATGTCAAGTTGCAATCGGTAACATGGTAGCTATGCAACAGCCTCGTTTCGACGCTTGGGGGTCACAGAGCTCCAGAGCCTCGAGCCAGGCGGGGAGTCGGGGTAACTTGGTCGGAATTAATCACACGCGCACCTCGAACCTAGCAGAGAAATCCTTTATGAGGCCGCGCGACGGAAGCGGGTTTTCTTGCAGTCTGCCCTCGCGCCTGTTTCTATGTCCTGCGCCCTCTCTTCGCTCTTGCCCCACTATCTCCTACTTTCTTTGAACGCGGGGACATGGCAGTGCAGCGCTATGACGTGCAACAAGACTCTTTGATTGGTTAAAACTACCTAACAACACAGTTTGGCTGTTGTGTTTTTTTGGGGAAAGTTCGTGCTGCGCTGCACAGCCACGATGGGCTTTCTAGAAGATCGGGAATGGAAGCTTGTATGAAGAACCCGATGGAAATCTTGAAAGTGAGGCTATTTTCTATGGAATATATCGGATGACATGAGATCTTAGTCGGCGACATGTATATACTAGGAAGGTCAAAGACCTCAGCGACCACATTAAAGCTGAAAGTGACTACCATCATTCAAAGCTCTATGGATTTGATTTCATTCGTTATCATTGGAAGACAAGTAATATCGCGGAATAGATATTGATGTATTATTTTTTACTACCATTGCAGAATATTATAGCGGCATTACAGTATTACTTTACGCCTCAATTTCCCATTTAATATTTATAAGGTAGAAACACGGTTACACCGTACCTGAATTTCGTGTTGAAATGTCGTTCAGCCGTGATAATCCCTCACAAATCTGGACTCGAAGCTATCGTAGATTAAAACAAACAACCTCAAAGCAATAGGGTACCGTAGTGAGGGAGTCTCGTAACCGGGTAATGGGGATTGTGGACGAGTTTGTACTCGCGTGCGCCGTCCTGTACGGAGGTGCCTCCGTCATGGTTTCATGTATTCATCTTGCTTAATGACCCACTATCAACGCAGAAGCTTCACCCCCAATAACCTTGCTTGAATTACTACTACTGGAGTCTGGAAATACCGTTACGTCGATAATGTCATCGACAGGAGCTGGAGGTTCCATTCGTGCGAAGCTGGGAAAAGAATCTCATCATCCATCGTCGAGGACGGATCATGAATTCAGCGATGAATACAAGCTCCATTGTGTCCCAAAATCCACCAGTAAGCGCCTCCAGGTAAAGGCAAGTTGTAGGATTCATAGGGTCCTAAAAATTTAAAAATTCGAATTCGAAAGCTAATCCCACTTGTCAACCGTGTCTCCAACCAAAACCGCCACCAAAGGCAACAAATGAAGGAAGATCTCAACAAGCAGCTCGCAAGTCTCCGTCCACCACAGAAAATAGTGCTAGCAAGCAGTTCAAACAAACTCTAGACAATTTCGAAAAGCAACAAAAGCTCAAAGGCAGTACTGCAGCGTTATTGGAGCCGAGTTTCGGTCAAACCATAAAGGAATCTAGCACTAAACCGCACCGACCTGCTCCAACCTGTGAAGAATCAGAAGGATTACTTACCCTTCACGAGGAAGCTCCAATTAAACCAGAAGATAATCTTGATCTCAATCTCGACCAGCACGATAGCAGTCGAGCTAATCTCATCAGACTGTGCAAAATCGCCTACGAAAAAGGTCGCAAAGACGGTATAGCTGACGATCAGAAGAAAGTTAAGGAAGAAGGTTATTGGCAAGGATTCAAAGAAGGACAGAAAGATGGCCAGGAAGAGGGCTGGAGGGAAGGGTATCGAGAGGGCTATGACGAGGGATATATGAAAGGCAGAGAATATGGTTACAAAAAGATCGAGAAGGAAATCAACGAGACTATTGGGCTGCTGTTGTAATATTCTAAGCACAACACTTTCCGAGTGACACCCGGAAAGACCCACTCTTCACTGTCGGCTTGGGGCTGTATTCTAAGAAGTAATTCTTTCTATTATTGTCGTCAGCTGAGGTATGAATTCATCCCCAATTTCCCGTTCGCCATTTCCGGTCTATGAAGACCCATGTTCATAGCGAACCAATCTCGTTTGGTTGTGAAGCTGACATTAAAGAATATTGATGAACGATATTATGATATCGTTTTTACAATCTTAATACTTCAACGTTCGGTACCTCAGCTCTCGTTCAGCCTGACTAAGTAGAGACAGGCATGCTTGTTAACCTCGCATCAGCGTTCCACTGAATCTCACAAGTCAGCCTTTAAGATATACTAATGGGACAATCCTGTATAAGCGAGCGGAGTGTTCAAGGTGGATACTTGTAAGCTGATCCGACTGTTCCGGTTAATCGAAAGCGACTCCGGGGACTAAGATACCGGTACATCTCACCGGGAGACGTGATTGCCCTCGGTGATTTGCACGGTATAGCCCAGAATTCGGTATTTACTTGTATAGACACCTAGAGTCACACGCCACATTTCAAGTGGATAACGCGACGGATACTTTAGTCGCCCAGACTTTGTTCCGATCTAGTTTTAACTTTCTGTCACAGGATCGGTCATCGGTGTACACTGCCCACATAAATTACGAGATTGTTATTTAGAAAGAAGCAACAGCTCGTAGATCAAGCTTGCCGAAGCTAGTCCACAAGTGCGAGCGGCTCGCGGAACTTCCATTGCAGTTTTCCACCGCGACTGCGGGGTTAGTTGTGTCTGAAGTGCAAATGCTACCTTAGCAATGCATGAATTCACTAAATGCGTATGAATTCGGACCTGCTCCGTATATATTCCAGTCGCCTACCAAATGATTAATGATAGCATGTCGGATGCATCTCTTGTTCATTGATTTAAGCACTCAATATATACCCTGGTCGAAGCTAGACGGTATCTTCATTTTCAGGGGCATACTATTCCAAATTTGTTTTCAAAACCGATCACGATAATAAACGAATATTAGGGTTCGCAAATACCACAACATGGGAGCAGTACCAAAAGAAAAAGGATTTTCTTATCCAGGTTGCCCATTTCGCTAGAAGCATATGACACCATTGCTGCGGACTGGAACTCGTGGCATTCCGAAAATTGCCATTTGTGACTCAAGGACTGGGCTTTCTCGCTTTATTGAAGCGGGATAGTCAAGTCGGATGTTGAAGAGGAAGACGAATCAGAGGGCCGTGCAAGTATGCATTGCATGGGTACTAACGCCCGAGTGGGACAAAATGGTACGCTTTATAACTCAAATGGTTTTTTCTCGATTCAACGCCAAGGCTATTAATGGGATTCAGTTCGCACATTTTGAACTTGTGGACGTAGTTCCCTTCCTCTATGCCGGTTTCATCTTCGAGCGCGCATTTCCCATAAATCTAGGCAACCATAGAAGATAGTGTATCGATAGTACCGATGTATGATTGGTTCGTGGATGATGGACGGCGAGCGATGTCGGCATAATCGATCAGAGGAGCGACCAAATAATCATCTTGCCGCCGCGAGCGTGGTCCGAACAATGCGCTATGAGAGATGAGGTACGATAAATTGATTCCAATATAGCAAGGCATGTGAGGTGGGGCATTGGGTATTTTTGACTCTAATTGGATATTTGACTCCATTATTCACCGCTGCATCATTGAAGCCTTGAATTGTTACTGAAGATTAACAGTTTTCGATGAATATTAAGCAGAAGCCGTACTTTTAGGAATTAAGAGAGAAGGCCCGAGAAGATTAGTGTAAGACTCTTAAGGCTAGTGAATAACCCAGTCATTAATACACTAAATCACGTAAGTTTTACAGGCGAGATGGGAGTCCAGTTAGTCTGCCTTCTAAGGCACAATCCCATCTCACAATGTTTCAACGGACGGAGTCAGCTCGTGTCATCCTTTGTGCTCATGATTTCAATGCAAACTGTGCTATCGCAATTTTCAGAATCACAAACATCGGAATGGATTGATAATAGCCGCACGGGATCGAAAACCATGCACATTCTGGGTTTTGATACCTTGTTGGACGTATCATCTGCCACAATCCCTTTGTTGTATCGATGCGGTTGTCGCGAAAAGCACCCACTCATGCAGTAGAATGACAAATATCGCAAATAGAAAAGATCCGTTTGAAACATTTTCCTGCAGAAGAGACGCCGGTAAAGTGGGGTATACCCGAAATGCGCTAATATCTGTTACCAAAACTATTCTACGAGATATTGTATCAGCCCAAGTATCGTTTTATGGTCAACTGAAGAGATAAAAACAATATCGATAATGGAGAGCGGAAACCGACTAAGCATGATAGGGTATAGGTTTCCTTTGGCAACACGCGCACAAAAGGGGCGAAGCAAAGATGCTCGCAGCTGCAGGAGTAAAATTAGCTAACCGGCGGGAAATCTTCTGGGAACCGTCGACAGCCTCTGATTAAGCGAACCGCGAACATTAACTTGCAGATTGCATGATATCAATCACAAGTTCATGAACGTTCCCGAGGTTCATATTTGCATTTCGGGAGTTGGGTCACCCGGAGCAGACAAAAGGGATCGTCTGAACTTTTAGATTCGCTTTTCTTAATTTGCGAGGATTTGGTGACAACTTTGAGTCAATCATCCTAAGAGCTGATCAGAGGCTGGGCTTGACGGACGAGGCGTATCAGCTGTTAGATCGAGGAATCTAGATGTTCTAGCCAGGCCAGTCATATTTGCTTCGTCATTGCTATCGCAAAGTCCGTCGTGGACAGGCTATTTCAGCCACAAATCACCGAGATTAGCTGGCTGCAATCCAAAAAGTCCCAAGTTTCTGAGAAGCTTGAATGGAGTTGCCTGCCCAATTGTATGGTTGAGATCCATCCCTTTTACCAAACGAGGCTGAGCAACGCAATAACGCATGGCACACTATCAATCCAATTCTAGGCGAAAAAATCGATTAAACCCGAATATGAATAGAAGGGCGTTTTACTTTGACATAGGCGCATTTTCAGATGGATGCAGTATTGAGATTAGATTTCTTTATGTTTTGCTGCCCCTCTGCTGGGGAAATCGGATCTGTCTGCAGGCGTTTTGCACTTTCGAAGGCTGCATGTCTCAGGAACAGAAGTTGCTGCTGCCCAGGAATTTTACCCCTAAAAGAGAGTAGTGATAATTGCCAAGTCGCATTGGAAATAGACGAAAATTGCGGTTTCTCATAGCCCCCGAATCAGTTGAAAATGGCGAGATACGGCGTTGATGGATAATAAGGGACTCCATTTCTCTTTTGGTTCGCAATATTGTTTGCCAACAAGGAACCATGAACTATTCTCCTCGTCTGGTTTGTGTGTAACTTGGATTTTTTGGCCTTACTAAGCCAGATCTTTCAATGTGCAAGGAGCTGTGCATCACGAATTTGTCATGCCTCTCGGAATCCGAACCGCGATTAGAGAGCGTGGCTGAGTACGCACACCCTTGGGACTGCACCATATAACAGGAGATCTGGTTAGGCTGCCTCTCCCCGTTCCAGTATGAACACTTGCTCCCGAGCAGCAGAACGCCGACCTAATATGCCTTCCGCCTGCCAGATGCAATCTCGAAGGGGGCCTTAATTAAGATTTCGTCAATAACCTGCTCTGAGCGCGCCTACTCAGATCGAGAGAAAGAGCTAGGGCTGAAATTGACGTCTTGACTGGAGAGTAAGATGGTAGAAATGTATCTAAAAAGGTCGTCTGATGAAACGACCCACCGCTAGGGTAAGGGGAATCTGGCAAAATTGGAGTCATGCAAGGTGCTGAATATTATGTTCATTGCCGAAGCACGCTTTCGCCGGGGTCCCGCTGATTGCTGGAAGCGACTGGGGACTTAAGGTTCCTGCTGTTCTCCTTTTGCATTACGTGCATACCGCGGCCTTCGGGGCCTGCTGCTCGCAAATCGGGAAGCACGTTGTTCGGTCACGGCGATAGCGAATCCGACAGTGCTTGTTGAGGAGTCTTCTTGCGCATATCCAGGCTCATTGCGGTGCAAATATAACATTTGAGTTTGGGTCGAATTAGCGTCCCACGCCAAGCACCCAGAGCATTTGTTGTGCGAGCGAACAAGAAATTTATATATTTAAAGAGCCCTCGCTACAAACTCCCGTGTCTAAAAAAAAAACCTGGTTCCCTATTCACGAAGCACCAGATTAATCTCCAAGCCCAGGTCGGCAACAACTACGACGACAGCTCCCAAACTGGATCGGTTATGATTTCGAGAAGAGTGAGGAGCGACTTCAGGCACGAAATTGGATATTTTTGGGACTTATAACCGGATCGATGCCGAGGGGTGTAAAGGACGAGGGCACCTGCTTTTATTGTCGACGTGACAAAAAGAAGGTGGGATATATTCTGGCATACTGGCGTACCCACTTCAGAACTTCCGCTGAAATAATGCGGGTACTCTAGTCGAGGGGCATTCGATATCTAGTTTACCGAAATTCTAACTCGGGGTTTTCATTTCCATAGTGCCTGCGGGAAACACCCAAAGGGGAGCCGGAAATCTGCGAACGGTGCGCCAAGTATGGCTATATCTGTGCAGCAACCCAGCCATCCCAGGCGGACAGTACCAGGAGAGTCTTGAATCGCCATAGATGTGATGCTTGCAGGAAACACCATCAAGTGGTACGTCGACGACCTAGTATCTTGCCGCCAGGCTCGCCTTACATGTACAATGCTAACGTCCCCGGTTTCTAGTGCTTACCTATCGATCGGCAATGGCCGGATCGATGTGATCGTTGCGTCAAGAGGAATCGAGCTTGTTCGCCGCCTTTTACACAATCAGCGGCTGGTCGTGCTCTCGCCAGTTCGCTCTATTTCCCAAGCCTGAACCCCACAGTCACTTCGAGCCCGACAAGCCAAGCGAATTATCCTGCCCTCTCAAGCCTTTCGAGTCAGAGTGTGACGAGTCTCGAATCCCCTCAGCGATCGCGGTCACAAATTACGGATATTATGTCGATAGATAATGTCCTTTCAGATTCACCAGAGCAATCACGCTACGACTACAGAGAATGGATTCAAAAATTAGATGAGAATCAATACCGGCGGTGATGCATTAGGAAAGCAGGATAGGCGTTCGGCATTTGGGGTTTTCTTTTTTTCCATTTACATTCGATACTCTGTCTCATTAGCATGTTTTTCTTTCATCGTGATACTCCCGGAGCTGTAATGGTATTCGTTTCTTTCTTTTTTCTGAATCTGAATCTTGGTTCTGTAAATATTGCTCTCTCTTGCTCTCTCACTTTTTTTCCTTTTTCTTTTTTCTTTTTTCTTTTTTTTTTTTTTATTTTGGTAAGGGCGGGTTGTTGAGGTGTCTCTTCAATTCAGTTCCAGCCTTTGATGCTTTCCTTGCTACTTGCAAGATTTCACCCTAGTTGTAGCCAGCTTCAACTGTGGGATCGCGGTTAAGCTTGCATCTTCCAGGCTGTGCTTGGAATATACGATCAATAATGAACTATGATCCCGAATTTAATATTTTAAGCCTCATCCGCAAAACCCTAACGCTCAATTTCTGCCTCCCCGCTCCGAAAAAGGTCCTAAAATCCGAGAGGAAGGACGAAACACTGTTAGCAGGTTTGGGCACGAGGTTCGTCTAGCCAAAGAGTCATCTCGATGTCCCAGCCGCAGGGGTTTAGAAACCCCATAATCCCGCCTTCGGTGTCTGATTTTTGGGTAATCACGGAGGGATCGGGTGGACTGATGCCCTTTTGTTTACATATCTAAGAGTCTCCACCGTGAAAGCTTGCATCTGCCGCGAGGCAGCTGACAGGCACCACTTTCTCATGGACGGGCAAACCGCAAATATGTATCAAGCATAACAAACCAATATGTCATAACGTTATTAGATATCTATCTGATAGTCATTTCGGATATTCTGAGCCCTCTTCAGCATTGCTCGAGTTCGAATATTCCGCTTGAAGGGCCGAGACATCGCGAGAGCTATGCCAGTTTAAAGTTTTGCGCACCTGTTGAGTTCCTTTGATCCCATCGCGCTAACTAGGATTCATCCTAGTTACTCAGTTGCATTTTGCATTGTGGATTATTCCGAAACGCTCTGAAGACTGCCTTGAGCATGGAGGCAGAAGCTCCACGGTAGTATCAGTTCGTTAGGTTATAAGAATCGAGAGAATTAAAGTTTCTGCTTTTCCTTCCCTTCATAGAACCCGCGTGTACACTTGTAACATGACTGCCCATATTTTCAGATAATGGCATGGCTAGGAATTATCTTTTAAATTTCTTTTGATTGAGATTTCTTACTTAACTTCGGAATTTCTCGGCATTCCTGAGCTTGGGTTTTAGTCACACTTGCAGTACTTGGGCTTTAATTGAGCTGTGGTAACAAACCAGGATGACATGACAAGACGAAATTGTGAGCAGAGCCTTTTTTCCTTCACTGCGCCTACTTTCTAGAATTCTTGCTCGCGTTTACACGTATGCTCCCTTACGCGTAATGTACATACACCTTAATACCGAAAAGGATTGCAAAAGGCGGCATGTTGCATCGCCGAATGAGCGTCAGTCGGGTCCCACATATTGAGGCGCAAGCTGCATGCCAGACCAGGACCCGAATTGCTTTGAACTTAAACTCCAACACGACAATTCATAGAGTTATTACTGAGGTCCTGAAATAGGCACTTAAAAATCAGGTACACCAGTACTTACTCAAATAGTGATATATAGTAAGGTTCTCTAATATATTATAAGCCGGGAGCCTTCGAACCGGATTATCCGGCTCAAACACTTTCTTGCGATCAAAGCCTTGCTCCTGAAGTGACTGAGCCTGACTGCCATTGTTGTATCAAGAAACTGTCTTGTAAGTACCCACATGTCCATGTAACCATAAATACACAAACAAGGGTTAACGTGTTCTCTCGTCTCGAGCTCAAATCTCCCATCCAACTCATTCAGCGAGTTATCGTCAAATCTAAACTAATAGAGCTCTAAAGCCCGAGGCCCCGATCTGTATAGTTATACTTAGACACCTCGTAATTGAACTTTTGAAATATATCCGTGCAAGGATATAGCTATCTTGTTCACGAAGTATCAGTTAAGGCGTTTCTCTCGCTTAAAATTATGAAATCACTCTAAGATCCTATTGAATAAGAAAAAAGATTTATAGCAGCGGCTACAACATATCACCACAGGCGTCTAGGTACTCATGGACTTGGTACCCAAACCTGTGTGCGACTATCAGGAACTTTGGCACAAAAAGAAAAACACAACCGCTGTGTTCCGAGAATCGGGTCCTAAATCTGTAGGTATACGAACAAACCTCGGGGTGATTACAAGAAGGATCTTTATTCGTCCGCTGCAGATACAGTTCCAGATCGGAGATAACCTTTTATTGTGAAATATATACCAGCACCTGTAAGCTCATCCGAAGTCTAGAAACCTAAAACAGCCACGAAAGACTAAAGGGCTCAGCTATTCGAATGCTAGAGCTTTCTCTGCGGATTACTCATCTGAGCAAATTTATATGATCGAAACTGTAATTCCGTGTTGCATATTGCCCAGTAAGGAAGGGTAATATGAGGGGTCGTTTAAGGTGACCAAGATCTGATATTTTGATTACAATTTTTTGCCAATACGATATTATCATAGTATATTAGCATATGCGCATGCGCATGTGCATATAGAGATTGGAATGGATTGCCTTCGCGCTCTCCGAATCTGAATCCGAGAGTCCTTCAAGATCTCGGATGAAAAGTTTTAGCCTACATGCAGACGTCAGATGTTGTTGAATTCAAAGCTGCATTCCAGATCCCCGGAACACACAAAGCAGGCCCGGGTGGGTACCCGACCCGGGGCAACTGCGCGCTGCGCAGCTGCCGGCGTAACCCTCGATCGGGATGCAGCCACCGCCCACCCGTGTCAAATCTGCACCTAAGTCGGGTTTCCACGATAGGTACCGAGGTTATTTCTAAGGCCCTCTAAATACCAAGATTTTTGCGGTTTCGGTGAAACGTTCGGGTGCAGGAACGAATCGAAATTTCGTAACTTAGCGACACATGGCGTTTTTGAGGCGTTTTTGAGGGGCTACTGCTGCAGACTGCGTCGGCGACACCTTTCTTTATGTTGCACCTGTCAAGCAAGCAGCTCCTGCAATTGCTTGCAAAAATAAATTAGTGACCAGGCCGTCGCCAGGCAGCCAAGGATAATTGAACTATACCAAATTTTATACATTCTTTCATTTTATTATAAATCTTTACCTGCATGTGGATATCTCAGGCTCACACATTGGCTAACGTTTTCGGGGCTTGCTTACAGACACCTTTTCACTCCATTTTAAGTATTTTGCCATTTTCGATAAAATCATATTTACCCCATTTCTCGGCACTAACCAGCCGAAAGGCAGGAATGTCTTTCGTGGATATAATAAGGCTTTCTATATTAGTATTCGGAAGCCACGAAGTCTGCATCGTACCTGCAGATCAAAATCAGCTGATTTTGCTCTCTATGTCCCCAGAGACTTAGATGAAAGACCCGTAACTTAGAAGCAGTTAACAGTTGAGGGGCTACAAGCTCGATAATAAATTCAATCTCAGCCCTGAGTGGATACAGTTTACACGATAGGCCTGACAGAAATATATGTAAGGCTGATACCATACTTTCAGCCTCTTGGTTCATGCATATTTTTGAGCCCGGTCAGTTCACGTGGAGCGACGAAATTAACTTGCTATTTTGCAATTGATTTGAGTTTGATACTGCTCTAAGCTTTCCTCTCAATATTTTATTTCGCGTTTGTTATACCACCTTTACGCAGGCTCAATATGAGGCACGAGGGTCTCACTGTTTGCCAGAACCTTGTTATAGCCTATCGAATGTATCTTGATTTTGTTTCTCTCGAGGATATATATTTCAGTTTTACAATTGCTCGATTGAGCGCTTCAGGAATCATCTAGCACAGCGACCGCGACCTTCCGTTCTAGTAGCGCAGTATTATGCATTATGCAACTCCGCCGTGCCCGCACCCACCACAGAGGACGTAGCATCACCGCTCCATAAATCTAGTAAAACGGCATTCGGTGGGTTTGATAAAACTATTAGGAGACCTAAATCGACTTAAATTTACACTTTGAAGATGCGCATGTACATGTATTCTCTTGAGGTGATATCGGTCACGATCCGTTAACCTGACCTAGGAACCACTGACCGCACAGCCCGCTTCGATCGCTCCGGCACCACCGGATATCTAGTTTAGGGAACGGTTCCTACGTGTAAACCAGAAACCCGGTATTAGCTTCTCACGAAATACTATCGTGTTCCAATATAATTCAGCTTTGCGAGAACTATGATGGGAACGAAGTTAGCCTTAGTTTTTAAAATTTCGAACTAAGCTGCAGCCAAGTGTGAATGAAATGTCTGTCTGAAGGTTCAGAAACACTTCGAGAAGCATGGAAATGCTTAGGTCCGAGCATTAATATGTTCCAAAAGTTTCATGACTTTTAACCCAAATTCAAAGGTTAATTAATTTAACACCTCGATGGAAGGCTTATCCTTCGTCTTGGATATGACGACCTCGTCGAACAAGTAAAAAGTTTAACTTTCTCTGGCATCTGCACATAGTCCATGCGAAACCCCATCTTCCTTGGCTGAGGGGTGGCATCTCAAGGCGCTATTTTTGGCCAGAGCGTTTGTGCTTCGCAGCTGGTTTACGAGACAAGCAGAGTTGTTACCCGGACTCAGAAGATGACACAGCTAGGAGAATTTGTCAACAGAAGTATCAAGTCATGAATTTGTCAAGGCTTTCTTTGAAAACCAAGCCTAGTCTTATACAAGTTAATCCTAGTTCGATAAATACTCTCCAAAATAGAGATGGATAATACGTTTTCTCAATCGACTGACCGCGCATTACCTAAAATGGTTTGAGGTTGCTCTACTCCAAGTGGACAAAATTTGGCATGACTCGATTTGAAGGCCTTTTGCGAGGGCGAATGGAAATATCCCCCAGAACGAACGAACGATAACACTGCGGCAAAATTGTGTCGACTAAGCGTGATGTAGGAGTAATTTATTTTTTGTAGGAGAAATATCTATATATGCGTTTAGGCGGTCGCAAAGCTGCGAATATCTGTTCCTCGTAGTACCTCAAGGCCCGAGATTTTGTCAACAAGATGACAAATATCTCTAATTATCCGACGTTGACGAAGCTTTAAATGCTTTAATTTCACCCCCTTCAAAAGAGGCAAGCTGACCAATCTTTCTTTAAACTCATTAGCAAGTCGATCAACATCACAAATAGACCACGACGAGGAAGAATATGTGAAGAGCAATAACATAAGGAAGAGAGGCAATATATTTAGTTCGTCTGGTGCCAAGGTCTTCCAGTTCCAGGCCCCCAAGGTCTCAGCCTTTTGCTGCTGCTATCGGCCGGTAGCTAGAGTGTAGGAAGCTTGGGCTCGATAATATACCCAGGTAGATATAGTGTGCTGCCGCAATAGCCCAGGCGCTCCCGTAATTCATTACAGAGCAAAATCTTATGGTTGCGAACCTTGATCAGTTAAAATATGTGCCCCAGCTAAAGAATTCCAGTTGCCTGATATCGTAATCATAGGTAGTAAGAAGCTATGAAAGACTGTTCCGGCTCCACCCTGAATACACCCCCTGAGGAATTACTCGGAATACGTCTTTAACATGAAATTGATTTATTTTTAATATTTAACTACTAAATCTACCATATCAATATCATAGCAGCTGGTAGCCATATCAATTGATTAATAATGTAAAACTTTCATGGTTAGATCGGGATGAAGCTTCGCTCCGAGACAATCATGTATAGACAACTTACAAATAAGTAGTCGACTCATAGAATTTAGTGATTGCTAATCGACTTAATGATAATGCAACATTATTGAGACCGACTCACGGTCTCTGATTCCTTTCTCTCCATATATTCCGTGTATTCCTCCGCGAGTTTAAGTGGCGTGTTGCGTGTTAAGGTTCTCGTCGGTTCTTAGGGATCGGTGTTGGTGGGAACAACCGGCATCGGTGATAACTAACTCCGGGTGGCAGACATCCTCAAATACGCTTCTCGATTAGGAAATTTTGACTTCCGTCCTTAAACCCAAAGCAAAAAGCGGTAACGGATTTAACTTCAAATCCGCAAGCTACCCTCGCTCCATTGCGTATACATTTTGTAACTCGAAGGTCTATAAAATGGTCAGATTCGAACTTGATATTGATAAAAAAAAAGCATCAAATCATCACTCAATCACAAAAAACATTCCTCTTGAACACTTCTTGTCTAAATTGCTTTGTCTCTCTACTTTTTAGTACAACAACTCTTTTTTTTTTTCAAAATCCAACAATGTCGTCGAACTATGTCCAAAACATTGCTGTCGTCGGGGTAAGCCTTCTTCTTTTACACATCTTGAGAATACAATGTATATGCTCATAGAAGCTAACTTGCGCAACTAGGCCGGCGGTACCCAAGGCAAATTTGTTGCTGAAGAGCTCGTCAAGACAGGAAAGCACAAGGTCACTGCCATCACTCGTGCTGATAGCAACGGCAGGATTCCCGATGGAGTAGTTTCTAAAGTTGTGGACTACGATGACACCTCCTCACTTGTCGAAGCTCTTCGCGGGCAAGATGTTTTAATCATCACAATGGCAGTTACCGCCCCGAAAGACACTCAACAAAAGCTAGTCGATGCGGCCAAGGAAGCCGGCGTCAAGGTTGTCCTTCCCAACGAGTGGGGCTATGACCAGGATAGAAATGCCTCCTTTGCCAAAGAAAATCTTATTGGTGAAAGAGTTCTTCAGGCTAGGGAGTATGTCAACTCGAAGGGACTGCCATTCATCGGTATTTGCGGTGGCTTCTGGTACGAGTTTAGTCTCGGAGGCGGCGAGATTCGCTACGGATTCGATATCGCCAACAGACAATTTACCCGTTTCGATGACGGCAACATCAAGCTTAGCACTTCCACTTGGAGACAAGTCGGCCGTGGCACTGCTGCGTTACTCAGTCTGAAGCTTAACCGTGATAATGAGAACGACAAGGAACCTGTCATCAGTGACTACTTCAACAAGTCCGTCTGTACCGAGTCGTTCAATGTCAGTCAGAACGACATGTTCGAGTCCCTCAAGAGGGTCACGGGTACTGCGGATGCGGATTGGAAAATCACCACGGAGAACTCGCAAGAGCGATACTTTAGGGGCCTTGGGTTGCTCAAGGAGGGAAATCTCGCCGGCTTTGCAATTGGCCTGTATACCAGAGCATTCTTCCCAGATAGTGCTGGTACCATGCCACACACTGTCAATAAAACTTTCAATTTACCCCAGGAGGACCTCGACGAGTGCACCAAGGGGGCCATAGAGTTTGCCAAGGCTAATAAGGGATACTAACTCTGAAGGCATGCCGCTTTCTGTTTTGCCTCATTTGGCTTGATGGGTGAATAAGGAGGAAATTATTAGTAGAATAGATGTATCCGAGAGACCAGATAATGATATAAATCATTTATTAATTACGCTTTAGGCTTTAAGTTTAACCAGTGAAGAATCTTTGCAAATTTGTTCTAAGACACTTGAACGCCTTCAGGCTTCATGAATTTTACTCTCTCCCCGTGTACTTCCCATGCTATCTTTTTGATAATAGGTATCACGGGGAATATCTAACCCCATTCGCCTTTGAGTGTTTGAGCTGCGTTCAACTAACCTTAGTGGTTTGGAACTCGGAGTCGGATTTCCCAATTTCAGCGTTTTATTTGAATGTATACTCAATCTCCGAATATACCGCATCAGATATTGTGTTACTAGTCTCTGGGACTTCTGTATCACTGAAGTTGAGTTTGTGAAAAAAATTAACTAAGGAAAACGGCTTGACACAAGTTGCGTAACCTTGGAAAGAGCCCCTGGAAGTTTGATCCAATAGTTGGGTCCCGGGGCTTAGTGCTACCGTCATAAGCAACACAGATAAATGCATTCTGGAGGACTTCCAGGTCTTTATGGCCGGCTCCAGAGGCATCTAAGCTAAGCCTGAACCATCTGGACCTTTACAAAAAAAATAAAAAATCTCAATATTAGGCGGCTCGCTCCCTGGGCCAGTTTTTCAGCATTCCTATTGGAAAACGGAAGTACTTAAGTATTATTATGAATAAATTTGCGATATTGTGCGATAGCGATAATTGTATCCTAACTACAAACCATCCGAAAATACATTTTTCTTTGAAGAAACAAGAAACAAACAACAAAAAGTAAATAATGAAAGGAGCTTTCGTCAGTCCTTTTCGCTATTCCGACTTCACGTGAACTTCTAAAAATACTCTCTTCCTAGAGTGTCATCTAAGATTCCCCATCGTTTAAGTTTCGAAACCCCAGTTAGGGAATTTGGGTGCGCTTGTATTGTCACATGAGAATTGAACAATGTAATCGTTGTCCTCGCTATCTTGATCGAGAAGAACACTATTGTCTGGTGCTGTAATCTTCAACTTGAAGTTACCAGCTCCGCCACGATTAGCCCAAACGATGCGAATCGGAGTATAAGTGCCCTTCCGGAGATCAATCTGAAATTGAACTGGGGCGCCGCCGGAAGAAACAAATTGTTGAATAATATCAGCATTCTGGCGGTTCCAGCCGCTATAGGCCTTTTGACCGACCCAAAGCAAAGTGATATCATCACTAGACGGGAGACTGAAAGTATATTTGCCATCTTGTGAGACGAATATATAGGCGCGATGATTGATTGCCAAGACATCGGCGTAGGTGCCAAAGTCGTGACTGAATCCGTAAATATAAATTGGATTAGCTTGATTCTGATTGAATCCAATCTTGGTGTTGGTACCGAATCGGTATTGGGCTGGGTTCGCTGCTGTCTGACCGGCAGTTTGTGGATTGCGTCCTTTGAGTAACGTAGGGTCAAAGTTGTTGATATCAGTGACTTTGTTTCCGTGACTATCAACGTTTGGAGACGCATAGTGCTGCATGCCCAAGTTACCACAAGAGATGTCTGGTTTCAGCGGACCCTTCACCTGTGGAATTTGTGGAAGCTGTCCAGCAGGCAAATTACCACCACAGTTACAACCACCACAGGCACCGGAACATCCTACATTCCAAGCACTGGAGTAGCCCTTCGCTTCCTTAGGCGGGTAACCTTTATGGTTAGAGTAGTAGCAAGTTTTGCTCCGCTCCTGATAATCAACACTATCACAGCCGTTCATACCAGCACAAGCGTCCATGCAATCTTTGAAAGTGCTCTGCGTCTCTGAGAAGATGTGTGGTGTTGCATGACGACGACCACAGACAATGCGGAAAGCAGAGCCAAATATGGTGTTGTAAGTATTGTGGTTGGCGTAGGGACAATCAGTAGAGCACAGAATGGTCATGTCATCGGCTGCCGGTTCCGTTGGTGGATCGATTATGAATGCGTAATGGTGCACACCGCAATTTACGGCCTTAGCACTCATGCCGCCCTCTTTCATCAGGTAACAGCCCGTCCCAGCTGGGGCGATGTAGTTGACAGCCTGACAACCATCCTTCGCAGCACACTTTTCAACGCACTCTTGGAAGGTATCGGCGGAAGTAGTTTCGAGAATAGTAGTCCAGTGATGGAAGCTACATCTAATCATGAAATTACTTCCGTCGGTGGCAGTGTAAGTTTGGAAATCATTTTGGGTGCAGACAGCTGTGTTCTGAACATTGGCGTTTGGGTTGTAAACGCCAGGAATTGTTTGAATGGGGCTGGTTTGACCTCCAGGTTGCTGTTGTTGAAGAGGCTGCTGTTGCTGAGGAGGTTGTTGCTGAACTGGAGGCTGTTGTTGCGAAGGGGGCTGCTGAACTCCTTCTCCTGGTATAGGCTGCTGCTGCCCGCCAGGCTGCCATAGCTGTTGTTGCTGCTGCTGAGAGGGTTGTTGTTGTTGCCCACCCGGCTGCCAGGGTTGCTGCTGCTGCTGGCCTTGCTGCTGCTGACCTGGCTGCCATGGCTGCTGAACAGCTGGCTGCTGTTGACCGGGTTGCCATGGCCGTCCGCTAACTCCTCCTTGAGTAGAGGGTTGACCTGGTTGCCATATTTGGGCAAAAGAAGGTGTCATAAAGAAGAGCATCAAAGTTGGCCTGACGGGCCAAGAAGAGCTAAATCTCGTCATTGCTGATGGATATACCAACGACAAATTCCGTTAATGAAAATAAATGTACCAATAAGACGGCTGAGGAGCTTGCCTCGAGTCCGAGGAGGGTAAGTTGTGTGAACTGGCTTATGTGTCATACTTATAGACGAATTCGCTGCAAGAGTAAAGGGTGGCTCAGTATTCGGAGTAAAATTTGCGGAACGTAAAATGTATTTTCAATTCATCGATTTCGAACATTGTAGTAAAACCTGTTAGTTAAGAAACGCTTCGTTATAGCATCTTTGGTAAATTCAACTAAAATGCGTGTATTCGCATTCTCTTGGTAGGCGGCCGGAGAGAAGATGCATTTACCCTGCAGAATGAGTTGAACAACGGGTGCATTAAGTTGCAGGAGTATTGGGGGTGGTCCCGAGATTGCATTGGAGGTACCGTATCTCCAAAGTTTCATGGATACCCCAGCTAGAACACTTGAAGTTCTATCAAGTGGGTTGTGTGTTCTCGATCGTCACCTTTGCTGCTTCGGCGCATTAGCTTTGTCTCAGGTCGTAATTTCTCCGACTTCGTTCAAGATAGCGAGCATTCTGGTTGTACTAGCTAAATTGTCCTGGTACATATTTGACGATCAATAAGTTGGGATATCGGTGTTTCTTTCCCCTTTTTATTAACAGAACGGAGTTGCCAAGGTTACATGTCATACACGGGAATTAGATTCGTACTTCCGAAATTCCGTCCGGAGGTCACGTCAGCCAATTCGAATTGCGGTAGGATAGTATTTTCCTGCTGTTACACATGTATGACAAGGGAAGACACTCCACATAAGCGAATTCAGCGGGACGGGACGGAACGATAGACAAATTCGATCGTTTGCATGAAGTTTAAATGGAGCACTACTTATAGTTTTTTGTTGGTCTTGTGGTGTTCTTAGCCTCCAATATAGCAGTTTCTCCAAGTTCAAAACAAAAATCTTGTGTCATGGTGACGATTTTCCAACTTGCTGTAATGCTATAATACTGCCTACTCGCAGTACAAGGTAGGAAGTTTAAGAGCCCTACTGTTGGAGTCTAGAACCAACCTACTTTCAGCTCTAAGCTCGAACTTTGATTCGATATCGCCAAATTTTGTGTATAAAATTGCCATATAGATTTAATATCCGAAGTAAAGTCCTCGCTTAACAATACCTCAGAAATTATCGGCAGGTCTCCGTAGAAAACTACTATGATACCGACACCGCAGATTGGATCATCGTGTCAATTTCGAAAAGAGATAGTTAGAGTCGTCAAATCCGGAAGAAATCCAGTACCAGCGACGTTTTTTGTGAACCACTATTGCACAAAGTGTAGAAGCTAGGGTTATGCATGTAACTCCTTTCCAGTCGGACATCGCATAGGCATCTCGCGCCTTAATTTCAAGCTGAATTTGTCTGTAAAATAAGCGGCTTTTCTGGTAATACCCTATGTTTGTGAGAGAAAGATTTCTCGAAAGGTGTTGCATCGAAATCGATCTGGCAGACCATAGGACCTGATTATTTAATGAATGTGGTTTCTACCCCGTCTAATACCTAAACTGGCAGCTCTAGCAAAAGCTCCTACTATTATCAGCCAGCAAAATTAACTTACACTGTCAACCTAAGATACAATCTACACTGTACAGTTACGATTAAACCGATTGATGGTTACCAAGTAAGAACATTGTTTAAACGCTTACCGTACTCCCTTTATGTTCTGTCATCTGACCTGAACTTCACTCAGGCCTCACTATGCAACTCAAGACACTTTTTTTCATTGCTGTTGCCGCGGGCCTTAACGACGGGGTAATGGCCTGGATCAGACTCAAACCACTCGGAGGTGTACTAGCCGGACTTCCTCGATCCAACCAGGATGGCTATACCACTTTGGCGTACTTCCCAGTTATCATCCGCCAACCATTGCCCACAACCCCACCACCACCACCACCACCACCCGGTCCAAACCTGAACAGCCTGTCTCAAGCTGCCGATACGGCGTGCGCAGCAGCTAATGGCGCTGGCAGCCGTGGCCTCATCACTTCCTCGGGTACTCATATCGCTTGCCTCCCAATGAGCCCCGGCTGCCCGTAGTTCTCACCACCGTTGGGAACTATACAAGACACCACCCCAGTCGCATTCCCTACACGCACCTATACGATCATCATACATGAGTTGGCAGCGAAATCAAAAGATTGCGGATAGAATAGGGAAACTTACTGTCTGCGAATGGTGTATTGAGCCTTTTACCAGTAAGAACAATGCATTAATGCATCCTGGGTGTATTTTTAGAAAATGAAGACATCAGACCCCCAGTCCACAAATTCCATTTCGAAAATTGCTTTAGCTGCCTGTAGTGAGAAAAATGTATTAGCAATATCATTCCAATTTTTTTCTGAAACAAGACGGACTCCAATTACTCACCATCACCATAGCTAGCCCCTAAGTACCTAACAAATATGCCAAGAACGATTATAGCATGAATATCCTCAGCTTTAGGCACAAAGCCAGAAAGAATGTTCACATAACATCCAAGTCGAATAGGCATGATTTCGAAATTAGGGAGGTCAAGAATTCATGAATGGTGCGTCTATAATATCGTGTATTCCAATCATTTTTCATACCCCTCCAGTCGAATGAACCATTATTTAAATGCAACTTGCAGTTTTGTGGAGCATAATAGCTTAATATGATAATATTGGTAAATGCTATGATATAGATACCGTTATCAATGTGGTTGGATTGGGGAACTGATAGTATTTTCTTTAATAATTTGGTTTTTGTCAATGAACTTGGTCCTTCGATATATTGGATTAAGTTTTGTAACTAATTAATGATTGGGGTGATGATATTTTTGGTTGTTGGATTATTGATTGGATTTAAGATGAGAATTTGGCATTGTTGGCTAGATATATAATTGGATTTTCTGATTTATAGTGCTGTTGGTTACCCAATGCCCGTTGTTGTGAATTGGTATTAGGCCATATTGGGCCTGAAATAATAAATAATAATTATTATGTTTTAATGGGGCCTGCTGGTAAACCAGGGTTGACTCTTCCGGAATCCAGACAAAGACTTCAAGGTCTAATTGCATCCCGCAAGCCTTCGTATGGCACTCCTTCACAGTCCATTTTATGAAAAGGTAATCCTTTCCATCCATCGACCCATCAGAATCCCCTTGGGTTAGAGGGTGTCGCTTGCGCCTGATCCGCTCACCGTCGTACCGAGTTAGCAATTGTTGAAGGTCCTCGATGAACTGGTCCAAATTATCATTCAAATGTTTTCTGAAGAAGAGGTCGCATGTTTTGAATCGGAATGCGGGATCCGCGGGATATGCCATGCACCAGCCATACCCGGAGCAACGAACTCTCTTCGTCCTGTCTCTACGGCGACTGCAACCACGTTGACGCCCTGCTCTTTCTTCTCTCCACGGCGACTGCATCCACATTTACGCCCTTCCTCTCCCTCCATACGGCGACTGCCTCCCCGTTTACGCCCTTCTCTCCATCTCTCTATACTCGTTCGCTCTCAAATGCGCGATCCAATCTGACGTTGGGATACATATGTGCCTTGAAATCATGCGTTCCTGCACAACGTCAACCTCAGACCTATCCAAGCAACCAAGAGAAGGCTCAAGACACCTCCATTGCTACTAGCATTCATACCACACCATGGGTAAGCAGATAAACCGCAACTCTTCCACCCCAGCATCAACTACCAGTACACATGCTTGACTGGCGCCTACTGCGTCTGCTGCCTCTCCTTCTTCTCCTTCAGACGATGGCTGGAACGTGAGGGCTCTAAGGCGGGTTTATCCGTAACCACGCTCTTCTTCTCGCGAGGTCGAGCCGTCGAGGGTCCCGGATCTTGCAACTCCAGCGTTCGCTGGCCGTCCTTTTTACTACTCTTCCTCCCTTTCGGGATTTGAGTTTCAGAAGAGGCCAGTTTCTGCTGTCGCCTCGTGCCAACCCTCGACGTGGTGATAGAATCTGCACTAGTAGCATCTCCACCATTTTCCTCTCCTACTTCAGGGCCGCTAGAAACAGCCGTAGCAAGCAGCTGTTTCTTTTGAGATTGACAAGGTCGCTTAGCGGGTCGAGTTTCTAAAACCCCTTCCGCAGCGTCCTCGACATTCTCATTTGGTTCCTCGAAGTCTACGCGCGAGCGTTTCTTCAGGCAGGAACCGTGTGCACCTGAAGTTTGTGTTTGGATACCACTGGTGTTAGAACCGTCTTCATCACCGTGGCGAGCTCGTCGTGCGCGAGCATTGACTGTCGGAGCGACGGTTTCAACTGAACCGCGCTTGGACGTCGATACTGCGGATTTGCCGCCGCGGCGTGAGACGGCCCCTCCTTCCTCGTTTGCACCCTCCGAGGGGATATCAAAGGTCACCCGCCTCCCTTGACGCTGTCGAGTCTCCGTACCCGCTGGCTCTCTAAGAGACCGCTTTGAGGAAACTCTCCCGGACTTGGTTGTCGGGTTGGCCTGGGATATATCAACCTCAGGCGAGGGAACGTGCGAATCTTCCACTTCCTCTTCTTCCTCCGGTTCCCGTTCTCGAACGAAGGCCTTAACGACACCCCGCCATGGTGGGCATCCTGGGTTTGGATGGATTGGTTTCAACCGGTATCCGTGCAGCGGTCTCCCCCGCCTGTCGTGATACACAGCATACTGCGTATCTTGGACGGCGTTGGGAGCCGCGGCTGACCGATTTGCAACAGCAGCAGAAGAAGATGAAGCGGTAGAAACGCTTTGGAGAGGGTTCCGATTACGGCGTCGAGGTACGGTTAGCATGTAATCGTACATCGCGTCGAGGTTCACTTCCTGACGTCGCCGAATGGTCCCCGGAGAGTATGGTCGTTCCTGGGCGTCAGCCTGGGCGACCGGTGGTCTATTGGCGGTGGTGGTACTGGGGTTATTGAACCCGCTGTTATCGCCCCTGGCGGCGGCAGCAGCACGATAACGGGTCTGCATGCTGAAGGTGGAGAGGGTAGCGGTTGCCGCGGGAGCCTCAGAAGAGGAAGCTTGAGCGGGTCCATCTTCCCTTGTCCTTTTGGCACTGGGTGCCATAGAGACTTCGGGCTCAGGATTCCGCTTGCGCTTCCTCGACCGGAGGTCTTTTGGCTTTTGCATACCCGTTGTCGACATTTTTTTTCAATGTACTGCAAGGAAGATATAGTTAGGTGATGACTGTAAAACTTCAAGGTTCTCAAAGAAGGAGTTGAAATGGGGATATCGAAAATTTCAAATGTAATAGTCTCCGAGGGAAACGGATGCAGCTTGATTCTGTGATTGAAGAAAGGAATACAGGATATGACTTTCAAAGGTATTATGAAGTTCGCAATATATCGGTTGATATATCGTCGTTTTGGGGTGTCAATTGAATCTTGCAACGTTCGAGAGCCAACAAAAGCAATGCTTCATCGGTCTCATCGCCGCATCACTCAAGTACATAATAACTTTAAGAAATATTCTACATTACCTTGGTACAATTGAAATTTTCTGGTTTTTGAGAGCGGTTTTGTTCTTGCTGGGTTTGTAATCGTAGGCTGTAAAGTGGTGATGATTGAAGGAGAAAGGAAGAGGAAGAAGAAAAGCATCAAGGAGAGGTATAGATATCGATGCTACTATAGTAATTTTCACCTCACATATTACGGCGAATGGATATCATGGATTAGCTGCAACGCTGCATTGACTTGTTCACCTAGAGACCACTCCGTGATGCCAAAGACGTCAGGCTTTTTCTTTGTTATTTTTCAAGTTCGTCTCCGTCTACGGTTATGATTATAGCTCTGATAGCTTCCATCGATGAAGTCATTATGAGTTTCATAAATTGTCATCGATTTTTATTAGTTAATGAAAATGATTTCGTCGAATCTTCCAACATGTACGCTCGTGTGGCTACAATAACGTTGCAAGCTCCGCAAACCGGTCTATTTCACTGTAGGTAATTTTTTAACTGCAATGATACATGGAACGGAAAACTCTAAATAAATTATATAATACCAAAGTCTCTTTCTAAGCTATTTACACAATGATACGCTCAATGTCTAGCCTCTCTTTCCATCATCCCCGGCTTATAGCCAGTGCCTCGAACAGATAACAAGCGATATGTGTTGAAAATGTTGAAATTTACGTGTTGATATTGAATTCTGCCCAATCCGGCTTAGCCCCGCCTCTGTCCCGCCCAAAGCAGTTTAGCCCGCCGCCCGCCAGAAAACGCGCGAAAAGTTTCCCACACAATCCACAGCTCTTGTTCGAATCACCATCACCATCCTCATCAAAAAGACACGCCGAAAGACGACAACAACCAATAAACTATCCTCTCATTCCACACCTTCACTTTTTTCTCACGTCGCGCTGGTCAAGACATTGCATTGAGCATCGCTCCTTTAATCTACACAGGAGCAATCGGACGCCCCTAGGCTCCGATCATCGCGGTCGTCACAATGAAGTTGGTCAGGTGAGCTGCTCCCTCGCACGAGTCAGACATGAACAGTTTACATTCCCCATCGCATCTTATCTACCCCTCAATCACACGCCAATTTCTACATTCCAGATGTTTTCCCCTTCAGCCTCCTAGCTCTTACCAGCTCCCAGCTCCTGGACATCATCTATACAGCTAGCTGGGTTGAAAATAGTGGTCGAGATAACTAACATATCCTGTGTTCCGATATTTAGATTCCTCATGAAATGCACGAACGAGACGGTCACCGTCGAGCTCAAGAATGGTACCTTACTTTCCCATCACCATCCCCAAAACCCTTACTCAACAAATTCTTAAATTTCGATGCTAATCAATGGATGGGATCGTACATGTAGGCACTATAATCCACGGTACCATAACTACCGTCACACCGACAATGAACACCTCCCTACGTACCGTTCGCATGACGGTGCGCAATCGTGAGCCGCAAACGTTGGATACGATTAACATCCGGGGCAGCACGATCCGTTATTTCATCCTGCCGGATTCGTTACCATTGGATACGCTCCTGATCGATGATAGCGTCAAGGCGAAGAATAAGGCTAGGAAAGAGGGTGATAAGGATCGTGGCGGCGGTGCTGTTGGCGGTGGTGGGAGGGGTAGGGGTAGGGGTAGAGGACGGGGGGATAGAGGTGGTAGAGGGAGAGGGAGACGTTAAGGTTTCACTCTTTCTTTTGTCAGTTGGGGGTATTCGATTTGAGTGCAGAGATTTTTTTCTTCTTCTTTCTTTCAGGCATTCAATCGTGGGAGGGCATGTTACATTGTCATGGATGGGATTGATCGAATGGAATAAAGCTAGTGAAGAATTATGGGATTATGGTGAGGGATATCCAAAAATGGAGATGAATAATCTCATGGACAGTATAATTGAAATCATATACCTTCTAAAATTTTGGTCCCTTGTGAAGATAAACGCCAGATATGCTATTTTTCACTATATACTATACACAACCGTTTCGGCTGAATGAGTAGACTGTTCGGGCGACATTGTTTTATTAATAATTATACTACGAGTCATCCGCCACGTTCTTCGCCTTCTTCATTAGCTCGTAGAGCTGGCCGATCTGGTCGTCTGCAGATATTTCAGGTCACCAAAGTTAGCATGCATTGAATCCTCAATTATAGAGATTCGAAGATAAACATACCACTCATCTTCTCAAGCTTTGTCTTGTCTAGCTTCGCGTCCCTCCACGTATCTCCTTCCAAATTTTGCGCGTACAGCTGCCACTCGGTCAAGAATGCGATCTGTCCTTATAGAAAAATATGACTCTGAATGTTAACGGTCGAAAGAAGAAGCCACGAAGCGAAGATTTTTTCTTTCACAAAAACATAGATCGGAAGGGCAAAAGTGCAAAACCAAAGCAGAACGATCAATGCATAGAGATGAAGACGTACAATGTGGATAGGATTCTCAACGTCTTTGTGCCGTCTCCACTCATCTCTAATGTAGTGGTCTCCGAGGGCCCTTTCGTCGGGTCCGAGGTGACGTCTGTGGGCGCGAAGGATGCGGCGGTAGAGTGGGATCGGGGGCAGCAGAGCCAGGGCGTTCCTGGAGAGAAGGGACGACGGGGTGACGGGCGTTGACAGGAGACGGGCCGAGAACCTCATATCTTTTTTTGTATATTTTATATTTATTTTACAATTATATTTTATTCAATATATTATTAGGAAGTCAGGGCAAAGAACCGGGGAAGCATTAAGGTTATTTTGCATGATGCTTAACCGTATTTTCTTTTTGGGGAGGTCTCGCATGTGCTCGCCCAATTTCAGCCGACGGGGAAGAGCTTGGCTGGGTGAGCTTGCTCTGCGGCGGCGGCTACGTAACAACAGCACGATGCTCCGTCACCGGCAGATATCCCACACAGCAAGCCGCCCACACGTGTGTGCAATAATAATATATTCTCATACATCTCATCAGCAGCTGACCCGTCGACTGACTGGAGCCACGGCGGCCACGATGGGGTGATAGTGATAGTGACTGTCGGTGTATGTATATAATAGAGCTCAGCGCGCACAGCTTGAAGCTCTTGCTTGGTTGGGTTTCGCCTGCAGCTTCTCCCTTTCGCTACGACTGCACTCCGCTGCATCTTAGCTTTATACATCTCCAGCCTCTTCCCCCCATCTCACCACTCGACCTCTCCTTCTTCCCTTTCTTTTTCACTCTCTCCCCTCTTTCTTCCCTTCTCAGCCCTCACTCTTAGATCTGAGAGAGCTGGAGGGAAAGAAAAAAATTCACGAAGGCTGGTCTTCCATTTCCTCTTTCCCTCACCCGGTCCCACGGTTTAACTGCGTTGATCTTCTCCCACCGAATACACTGAAACCCCACCTTTGGCACATCACCCGTCAAAAAACCTCCACACACTCTTCGAATAGATACATTTACAACCGATACATACCCGATATACCTATATCCAAGTACTTCATCAAAGTACTCCCATAAAGTTAAATAACCTGAATAAGGTCACAAGAGGGGAACCCCGGAGGGCAGATTAGGAATCCCAAAACAATGTCCTACCCCTCCGACCTCTTCCGCGCCATCTTCACGCCCGGCGCCCCACCCGCCCTCCTCCTCGCCACCAATGTCTCCTTCGCCTGTCTCCAACTCACCCTCCTAGTCTTGCTCTTCGCCACCGGTTCCTTCCACTTCTTCTTCCTCTCCATCATGTGCGCCGGCGTCTGGGGCGGCATCAACTGGTTCGTGCGAGAGGTCGAAGCCCTGCGACGTATCGAAGGACAGGCCGGTGAAATCAGAAGAGTCCAAACTGAACTTGAGAAGAATGGCGAGATGGCGCGACAGGGTAGCGATGATGATGACGAGGTGGAGGATGATGGTGGAAAGAGTACCGCTGTTGAGTTTGCGAGTGCCGAGGAGCAAGTTGAGAGGAGGAAAGTTGTTGTTGATGAGGAGGAAGATGAGGATGAGGATGACGGGTTTGAGAGAGTTGAGAAGGAGGATGGGTATGAGACTGAAGGCAAGGACAAGAAGAAGAAGAAATAAATCATTTCCCTGCTTCTCGATGGTATTATACTAGTTTACGATTCAGAAGCTGTCATCCGACCTATTACATTAACCATAAACGAGAGATATGGATATTACAGTAGTGGTAGTACTGGATCGTTATTCCATCAAGATTTCTCCTTCTTTGCCGGCCTCAGTCAGTCCCTCATTCAGCTCTATCGGTGCGATTTTTGTAGTGCTTTCTCTATTTTCTACTTTTCTTTCTAGCTCAGCTCGGTGTCTATGGGTATATCACCATGGGGTTTGGAGATATGTATATCACGCTTGTTATAACGGCCATGTACGAATTTCTCTTCTCTCCTTCTATCAAACCTTTTGATCTTACATACCTTTTCCCGTTGTTTTGGGCTCCTTGTTGGACATACCCCCCTAGACTTTCCTCTGTCTTTTTTAGATTTTTAGATGAGTTGTGAGATGCGGTGCTTGTCGTCCACCTTTAATTTTAGATCTAATAGATGGGATAGAGGTGCTGGATGAATGGTGGATCACGGTTTGTGCGAGTGGCGAATTGTAACTAAGTCGATGTGAGGTTGTGCGACGTATGTATATACAATATGGGAAAACGGAAATACCAAAGTGGAGCTTCAGCTGAGATCGAATTATTATCTGGAGCAGTCAGTCAGATCAGGTCATATGGGGGGATTTCCTTGTCTCCCAAATTAGCTGCGATTTCCAAATGTGGGAATTTGATGGTAAACACCAAATTCTACATCTCGAAGTGACAAAACATCCGATACACACTCAATTACGGGAGCATGATGAAACAATAAAACACTATGAGAAAGGTCGGCTGCACCGCGAGACCATAAATGATAAAGTATTATATAATATATTTTGTTTATATTTTCCCTTTTTATCTTCTTGTTTTTGTTATATATATCGGTGAGTTATGAAATAAAATAAAAAATATACAAAAAATAAAAAAAGAAATGATATATGTAGTAGCCGTTACTAGCAGCTAGTGTATGTGATTGTTAGTGTACAACGGATATCCTTTCTTCCTTCCCATCATGTACCCGACGGAGATTCGAAGGCGGATCCACAATTTGCATGCATGTAATTTCGATAAAATTTTCCTCCGCAGATGCAAAATGATAATAGTGTGGTTTAGTGTATGTATAGCGTCAAAGTCCCTCCCCCTCTCTCAGATAAATAAAGAAACCGTAAGTAAAATGAATGATGCATGCCATGCTTTCCGTCCCAAAACGCCGTGTTTTATCGCAAAGAAAAAAAAAAAGAAAACTCCACACAAAGAAACCACATCATACTTCAATACCGTTCATGATGTAATATAATGCAATGAAACCCCAATAAAAGCAAATAAAAATGGCGCCATAAGTCAATGAGTGAGTAAGTTGGTGAAAGTTGATCATGAAGATTCGGTTCAAATCATCGCGATGGATCACGGATGGCCGGCAGCCCTCTTGTCTGTCGTCCTCGCAACCAACAACTCGAACTCCTCGACGCCAACGTGCTTGTGCACGAACCCGGGCATCCTGCTCACCCTGCTGCTCAAAAATCGCATGACGTTGACAGCGGGTTCGTCGCTCTCGATGGTTTCAAGGATATCATCCTCTGTGAGTTCGTAGATGTCCATCAGATCTCCCACAATCATGGAGTTTTCGTCATTCGGGTGCGGTGCGAAGAATTTGACGGTAAGTTGTGGGAGTTTAGTGTGTCCTCGGGCGTCTTGCAGGTCTGATACTGCCAGGTCGATTGAGAGGAAGAACTTGTAGAGGCCGTCGGGGCGGTTGTTGATACCCAGGCCGAGGATGGAGAGGGTGTAGTAGAATGATGCGTGCTTGTCGTTTTGTACGATGAAGCGGTCAAGGGATTCTTGAACTGATTTTGCTAAATTGCCGCGGGTGTATAATCCACTATATATGAGGATAGTTGTTAGAATATTTTCTTTTGTATGGTGTGTTTACGTTATAGTGATAATACGGGGTAATTATCTTACCTCTGCGGTAGGTGATCCGGCTCGGGCTTTCCATTTCCAAAGATTGCTTGATGAAGCTGAGCTGGAGGGTGTGTGATGATGCCAGCGTGAGTCGGTCCGGCCGTTCTGACGTGAAAATGTGCGACCCGTGGTTCGTTCCTGCCAGTGGCGCCGCTGAAGCGTACGATCTCAAGTGGGAAGGAATGCGCGGGAGCTGGTAACAGGGATGTCATAAGGATTGTGTTGACGAGCACGAGCAGTGCCGCTCTTGTCGAAAGGAATGGCGACATGATTTGATGAGAATATAAGAAATATACGTTGGAGAATAAAAAATATAAAATGACTGACGGTGAAATAAGAATAATATATATATATAGGTCGAAGTGAAAGATAAATATAGAGTGATAGATCGATTATATCGACGACCGAGTGGAGGGGGTCAAGATCCGCTCTGGAGTCGAATGAGGGGAGTCCACCTTTTTTATGTGAAATTCCCACAGACGGCTCTTTCAAAGAATACACTTTTGGCAAAACACACCGCGGACACTATGTATGAACTGGACCTTGTCGGATGGTCGAGCGAACGGGAAGGGAGGTGGTCTGCCCTGTGCCGGACTGACTGAATTCCCTGTGCGAAAACGTCCAACTGGGTGGGGGACCGCGGCACAAACACAACTGACAAGGGTTCCCGGGGTCGCTTTTGACTCTTCTCGTCTGTTCCACGCAGTATTCTCTTCCTTCTTTCTACTTTTGCACTCTGCCTCGTTTGGGATACTCGATGCCTTTTTGTTTATTGATGACCGAGGGCTGGCAATTGCAAGGTCTGGGGGCTGAGAAATTCGAAAGAGAAGAAAGAACGAGGGGCTTCCGTGATGTTTCGTCAGGCTGGGCACTGAAAAGGCAAGCCAAGAGAAGGGACACTCCAAACCCGTTTAATATATTTTATTTGGATTTTTAATCCGGCGTGAACAAGGCAGGCGCGAGGAACTCAGTGACTCGATCTCAGGGCAGACATCACGGCTTTTTATGTTTTCTTGAAAAGCGTCATTCGATCAATTTAACATTTTCTACTCCATATCCTTCGTCAACCGAAGACTTTCGGCGCTGAAATTTCACAAAAGGCACCAAGAACCCACAGGTTTAATTTCGCGAAGAGCATTTTGTCCCCAAGAATATCCTCCACAGATCCGGCCCACTGCGGGCAGAAATATTCGAAAGTTCACCTCTAAACAAAAAAATATTATCACACTATAACTCTCGGGTTTTCAGAGTTGAAGACCCAAAAAAAGATGTGATGTTCCAGACATTCATGGACGCTTGGAAAGGCTTGTTTTCCTCAGCCTACGGTATTCCAATGCTTGAATGCGGACATGCCCTCGTCCCAGAACCCGAGCACAAACGGGCAGTTGATAAGCTCCCACTGCACGGCTTCACTTAATCGGCTTATTTTTACCTGTTTCCTCGAATAGACTTTCCTCAATGTAGGCACATGTACCCATTTCGCGACTGCGAACGAGCGAAGTAGGACAAACTATTTTTCCACGGGAAGTTAGGGGAAAATATTCACAAGAGGTATTTCGAAATTTCACCTCCCCTTCGATCGATGCCGCAGCTAGCTGCTGCAATACGCCGGTCACTTTATGAGCAGCTCGAAGAAGAAAAAACAGAACAAAAAAACAATCCGGTCATGTTTATCATTTACTTTTCAACAATAGAAATGGCTTGGCCTGATGCCTCATCCTCGAACGGAGGTCTTGCATCATTCTCAGTTCGTCTTGTATCCGGCGAGATTCGGATTATAATTTAGACTTTGGTTGTAGCCAAACCAGCCAAGCTTTTTCTTCTTTTGATAACCGTGCATGACATGTTCTACCACTTGTCTTTAAGGTTGGGATTCTCTTCGCAACTGCAGTTAATGTAACACCAGTGGCGTCCGGACCATTTCTTCTTAGAGTTTCGTTTCTCAATATGTTTCGAAGAAAACAAAAGGACCATCCGTGGATCCGGACAAACCGGTGTATTCATGCGGTTTTCGTCTCCTCTTCGCATTCACTGCAGTAAATGGTAACCTGTTCAGAAATGCAGGATAACTTCGGAACCCGTGTGAGCTCTCAGAAATTTCTATCGAACTCTCCGTTTGCTTTCTTTTCTCGCTCAATCCGACCTCGTTTAACGTTTTGAGGAAGCTCGAATGCTTGGAAGGTTCCATCGTTATGTTCTTCCCGCACATATTTGAACAGGATCACCCTTGCTATCTCTTCCCCGAGCGAAACGAGGAGAAAAGAGTCCAAAAATAAGATGGTTCATGCCTAGGGCTGAGCTGGCGAATTAACCCCAGACACTATGGAGCAGAAGAAAAAAGAGAGGTGTACCTGGTTTCTGCGTCACGTTCGTGTAACAAAATCCCCCCAGGCTAAACCAGATCCATGTCTGAAAGATTCTCGCATATCCTGACTTCCTCTTTGGATTTTTTTTTTTTGAGCATTATTTTGGTAATCAAGTTGCCTCTTTTGGTCGCAAACCCGACTAAACATCAAATTTTGGCTGCTGCAATGCGAGCAACCAACACAAATTTTGTGTTGATTCAGCGACACTTCCAGATCAAGCCACCTTTCTCACGCTTTCACACGCTATTGGATGATATTTCTTTCAAAATGCCATATCATGCATTTTGGGCTGACAGCTGAAGCATTTTGTTCATGCGAAGTGGCGCACTAACGTTTGGACTTTCCTTATTTGGCCCTTGGAATAAGTTTAAGCTTTCCTCTTGCTGTTTTGAAATGGCTGCACGGTGGTTGCAGTGCACCGGGTCTTCCGGGGATTGTGACGCCCTGGAAAGTTGATCAGCGTCACAAATCACATTTTCATCGATTTACATAAATCCTAATCGATCGTATTATTTCAACAGTTCGTTTGTAGAATATTCTAATCCCTCCCACGCAATCTATCAGTTCTGGAAGGTAGACTTAGAATCGATACATCCCAATCCTAGCCCTCTATTTTTCTCGGCGGCAACTTTTTGTTTTTTTAATTATCCGCAGCAGAAAATTAGCGAAATAACAAGATGATTTCCAGCAAATCCTATCCTCCAAGCTGATATTTGCTTTGCGCCCCAGATTATCGGGATTTGGGTGGTATCTTTGGCCTGTTACGGTTTAGCCCTCGTTTCCCTTGGTGCATCGTTACATCGTTCGCCTGGATGCTTGGATGCTCGGGAACGTTTCGCAAGATCATATGTGTGTTTTCTTGTTAAATTGCACGACCAATCAGTCCGTGTTCGAGGCTACAGTCCGTGCAGGTGGGTATGTGCTCTTCTTGCATGCATCGATGTATCTTCAAGGTATTAGTTTCTTGAAAGAGAAGAGAGGATCCACCGAACGTTTGAGTCGTTTCCTTGGTATACCTCAGATTTTCATGTATTCTATATATGATACACGGTAGTGACATCACGTCTGGTAAATGCTAGTCGCTGGTAAACAGAATGCGCGCTAAGTTATACGTATCGAAATGATGTGCTGAGTGCTTAGTCAACGCTTGGTATCGAAGCTGGATGACGCGGGAGGAGAGCGATCGAAATGATGCATGCAGTAGTTCTCATCGATGATCATATGGAAGACACTCCTTACAAAGACATGATTTCTCTGTTAATTTTGCAGTTGTGAGATGCCACATATGGAGGATGGCTCTATCAATCTACTTTACAGTGAACTGGAGCGAAGGTGCCTGCCACCTTTATTTCAAAACTCCCAGGCGCCGGTGATGAGAACTTAACCAATGGTACGTATAATCCTAGGGGCTGATTTAGTATAGCTGACAAGCCTCGCGATGCGCCTTCGTATTAGCAGAACGGCGAGACCTTTGAAATAGATTTGACTCCTCCTGGAGATTGACCACTTGGATTTCGAAACGTTGTCCAAGCAGAAATCCAGCCAGGCAGGCGCTTCCTACCCGATTGTATATATATACATATATTTTCCGTGGTGGATCCATGGAATTTTGGGGGGTTTAATCGATTTCCAAATCCTTCTTTTGGCCTTCCCTTGTCTCGTAAACCAGCCGCGTAGCACGAAGCCTTCCCCTCTCTCGAATTTGGGTCCATGATTCTAATAGGGACGGTTCATCCCAAAATTTCAAAGTTGTGAATTCAGGGCTCACTCCTAGCCTTAATATCAGGCAGGCGTAGGCAGGTAATTCTTAGTGAACTCTAGCTTGTGACTAGTGAGCTCCGTATATTGCAGTTACAATAGAGTTCTTATGATGATATATACTAAGCTATATATAGTTCAGTTTACATTTCCTCGAATCATAAAAGGCACCATAATCCAAAAAATTCCAAAGAAGAAGAGATAAGACCTTATCCTCAAATAGTTGATATGCCCTTCGGTCTGGGATCCTCTTAGGTTACGTATATGTGCACCTTGTTACATGAAAACTCCACGGAATATTCGGATTTCCGACTGTCAAATACGATTAATCGTTTGCGAAATGAAGGTCGACTTAGCTACTTAAGTATCTATATTTGAAAAAAGGTCGAAATGTTTCGGCTTTCTGAAAAATGTAGAAACACCAAGCATCTATGGCTTATGAAGAGTCTATTCTCTGCATGGCCCGTCTGAATAAGTTTCTAGTGCCAGGTAATGAGGAAGTTTGCACAGGGATATGGCGATAAATAATGCACGCATAAATATGATACTGTAAAAATGGATTACTCTAAGGTTTACGAGACAGACTCTGAGCCTCGTATAAAAGATAGGCTTAATAAGGTGGTAGAGATTGGGTCCGGCATGCACATCGAGCGACTACTCAACCAGACCCACACGATCTGTACCTGCATTAAAATTGAAGAGAAGGTGATTGCAATGTTGGCTAGTACACGAGTTCCTGTCTCGTTAAACCAAAAGTCCGTTTAACTTGTTTCAGTCAATAGCCTTGTACAACATATATTCTTCGGGTGGGGCGAAATCCAACATAAGCAACACCAACATGCGGTCTCATAACGACCAACTTCTAAAGTCGCATCTCACTGGTAACTTTACGCGCGTGGTAGGGTTTCCTTTGGTGGGTACATAAGTGATCAAATGGGATTCGACTAATTATGAACATAGATACAAGTGTCGTCATTAACGTACAATACAAACAATGCCGAAACTGATTCCTCTCAATTTTGACACCGTATAGAAGATTAAACGCAACTCTCATCGATCTCATAGCTTTAAAGATGGAAATGGTGATAGTGATGATGACCTTTAGAACCAAGCTCCACACTTCGTCTTCTGTGGTCGCAGTGCTTGCAGTCTTCATGCTCCGTCTCGGGGTTCGATTTAGTACATCGGATGTACCCATCGTTGATTGGTGAGTACCCGCATCCGGCCCGCTCACGCTTGTGGACACTTTCATGGAAGACTGCGTCGTCGGGAATGTCTCGGGTAAATCCCAGATTTGGTGGCCAATGGCGGGGGACCCAGGCGCCGAACTCGAGTTCCAGACGGGTAAAGATAGGTAAAACCTCTGTTTAACTTTGGTTAGCATTTGTTACAACAGACCAAAGCTCAAACAATATTTCAATGACTTACCAAGGATCCACCAGCTCAGCACGCCGATGCGAGACCATCCCTGGTTGAACTTAAGGGCATCGTGGATTTCTGCAACGCCGACTTGGTTTTCTGCCGCGTGGAATACCTTTTCGATTTCGTCCATTTTCCATGGAAGTCTATCTGGGCTGTCTCTACCAACGCACTTATCCTCAATCGATAGGACTTCCTCCAACATCCACGCCAATGCGACATCACTGATCATAGGAACGCCTTCTTGTGGTGTCCAGCCACCACCGATGTCAGCGTGATTGCCAGGGAACCAGACTTCCTTCACATCGTGATCCTCTTTCCTCCAACCTTGCATTTGTGCGAACAAACTAGGCTTAAATTTCAATCTTCGCTCATCAATCGCCACGGCGTGTCTAACATGGTCCGCTGCAGGTTGTTGCGACTCTGGGAAACTCTTTCTCAAAAGTGGTAACTCGAATCTACCGACCGAGTTGACAGTATCATATAATCCGAGAATGTGAACCTTGACACCCGATCTGCAGAATGTTTCTTTGAAATGTGTCATATGTTTCCGGATTTCGTTCGCCTTCTTGGTCTTTAACCGACGGAGACGCTCGAATTTCGCAAACGATTTGTAGGCGAAGGGTACCATTTCTTCGTTTCCACGCGACAGAAGTCCGATGTACATGACCATCTGGGTGAGGAATCTTGCAGTGTAGGCACCACGAGAGAAACCTAAATTTCGGGTTAATTTTAATGATCGAGAAGCTACGTAATCGTGTTACATACCGAATATATATATCTTGTCGCCAGGGCTGTAGTACCGCATGATAAACTGGTAACCTTGGATGACATGATGGTCGAAACTAGTTCCTACGGCTTGGTCCATTGATTGGTCGATGAATCGCTTTAGCTTCGAGAAGGGTCCAGGCGCGAAATCGTGTTCGCCAGCGACATATGTTCCAATACCGGCTGCGTCACGTGGGTTAGCCCAATCCGGTGGTATTTTCGCGTCTTGCTCCTTTTGGGGGGACTCACGTTGGTAGTAGAGATACATCAGAGGGTCGTGCTTGTCTAGCATTTGGTACATTTTGATAATATTTGTGTCCTAACCGATAAGTTAACCATATTGCCCGCTTCGAGTTTAATGCTCAGACAGTTCTGTCGACGCCGCTTTCAGGTTGTCTCGTAAACCAGCCGCGCAGCACGAAGCTTTCAGGGCTTATTTTCGCGGTTTCGCAGCCGGACCATTCATTTTCGTACTTACAGATTGATTTCCCTTGAATTTGTTGCCTGTCCCATCGAAAAAGAGGACCAACTTCTTCGGTCGGACTTGAATTTCTGTGATTCCAGCATCTCTGTAGGGTAAGGGATCGAGTTCGAGGTCGAAACTGTCTTTGGTCATAGCGGACATGATAGTCGAGGTTTTACGCATCCGCCCGGGGACCGGTGGACTATCGAGATCACCCGCCTTCTCGTTCCACTCGGTTCTGTTTCCCATTGATGTGTCTATCTGCGGCCGGATTGCTGCCTGCCGACTCTCTGGAATTGGCGATAATGCTGTTCCTGGCGACATTGGAGGAGATTCTCTCTCGACAGTGGGATCTCTGGATGCTGTTGGGTATGCTTCTGGGTCGTTGGACCAGACGCCTGGCTTGCTTTCGGTTGCCATTTTCACCCTTTTATTAGAATCGCAGAAGTCTGTGTCTTGGTGTCTGGTGCCAAAGCGCTTAATAAAAAAAACTTCGGTTTGCGAGCCTAAGATTACAGTTCAGGCAGGTCGTCGGACAGGTATGGTATCCACGACGGGTACGATACTCCACACTTAGTTGTAAGGTGAGAGCAGACAATATTCTGGCAAGAAATGAAAAAAGTTTTCGCTTTGGGACAATATACTATTCCGCACCTGCGCAAAGGAGATATTGGCTTTATATGAAAATCTTTGGGTCTTGTTTCTCCTTGTTTTCTCGTCTGCCATGCAGCGGGGCGCCACGCTCGAATAGGTCTAGACAATACATATTGATTACACCAGCGAACGGATTCTTCGTCACAAAATCGCCAGCGCAAGTTTATCTTTGCAGAAAATCCTTGCATCCTTTGGGAGAGTGGAGTAGTTTGATGGGCGTTCTGACGAATGGCGTTTTCGAGAACTGGGGTGTGTGGCCTTAATTTGGAAGACATCAAGTTTTGTGCTGAAAAAGCCGTGCTTCGATTCTCCATTGAAGCATGAACAGTTCTCAAGACATGCAGAAAGTTTTACTAAAATGTAAATCATAACTCGTAGCCTTCCTTTAAAGCGGCATTTAACCGTCGACCTCCCATGATGCGGGCTCGATATAGCGCCGATGCGAGACCATCCCTGGTTGAACTTAAGGGCATCGTGGATTTCTGCAACGGGATTTTCATTCATAGCAAGCCAGGGTGTTGATTGAGGTCGGACAACATCGACAGGATTGCTGCCAAGTTTGCCAACCATCACATTCCAGTCGAACATTAAACTGTCTTTTTCCATTCCTTCCGCACCCCATTTCTCACTCCTCCGTATCGTTCAGCTGAACTAATGCATCGACACCGTTGATCCGGCTGCCTCGCTCTCCTCATTGTGAGAAAGTGACAAAATGTGAGCTTCGCGACGGAAATTTAAAATCGGGAGCGGGAATTGATTTTCGGTAATCTCAGATGAGATTGGGTCGAGTGATATCGAAGGAGGCAAGGGTGGAAACAGGGAACCCATCACACCTCCACAATTACGGAAGGCGTGCCGGCACGGTCCTTGCCTGTTTGAGACCGATGGTATCAGATCGAGTTAAGTTCGGATCGATCTCGGCTTGGACACCTTTCGTCATTGGCTCGATCATGTCTCTAGCCAACCACGTCCCAAACTTGGTGTGTGGGAGCTGAGCTGGTCCGTGAAATCGCTGTCTTGCAAAGTATTGGGTTGAGCTTCGGTAAAGAGGCACCGGCTCGCAGAATGTCAGTAGGCTAAAGGTGGAACCTTCATCAGATGCATCAATGTCAGTCAACGCATGCAAGAAATTCGACAATGTGCCAATACCCTCGAATCAATCTTAATTAGGGTGACGGGTTAGACGAGGTCTTCGAAAACCCGATGTTATTTTTTGAGGGGGTTTTGGACAAAAATGGGGCGCTACGGGTATGCATATGCAGAGAAGAGGGCCTCAGAGTTCTTGCACCGGCAGCTGGAGCTCTCGTGCTGTCTGCGTGAGAACCTGATATTCCTTTTGATGTACAGACTGAGGTCCCTCCTTCCGAGAGCTATCTACAGGCACGTGCTGCCTATTAATCAAAGACCGAATCAAAAATATCTTTTAATAAAAAAACTTATCATGAAGGGAGGCAAGGGACCAAAGATCTAACTAAACCTCAGCTTCGCACAAAAACTTGTGTCTAAAACGATGATTATAATACATGTTTACATAGCTCGCATGCAAGCCCGATAGCGCGAAGACTCATATGGGGTTTGAGAAGGTAGTTTGAAGAACTTCAAGGTTATGTTTTTCGATATATTCCATTAGATGGTGGATCTCAATGTATTGATCTTTGTTCGAGGCCTTAGTGCGCCTTGTTTGGGCTTTTAAGTTATAATCCAGTGACATTCTAATTGCACAAGGCGACAGGAGGCATACATTGGATAGTACACGTTTTAGAACAGAGTCACTGCCATACAGAATCTCTAACCATCGAGCCAGATTTTTTCTTTCAATATATGGCTTTGTTTCTCCACAGTCCTCGAGTTTGGCACAAAACTTTCCCTTGGCCCTTTCAAAGGCCTGACATCGCTCCTCCATAGAATGAGCATTCCATATTGCTCCTATTAGATTTTCCTCACCTTCACTATTGATCTTCGCAGATCCAAAGCGTACCACCCTCTTTCTCTCGTATACATGAGTTTTTTAACCCATGCGCCCCCAGTTCTTGGCCAGCAGAACATGTGTCGGATACTTGGACGCTTACTTTCGCCTTCGGGAGGTGTTTGAATATACCACTCGAACTTTTCGTCGTCATAGAAGGGCTCCAACAGCTGGAACCTTTCGCAAAAGGCGTCTTCCTCCGTTTGATTGAACGATCGATCCTGTGGTTTAAATTTATCTATTCCGAGAAAATCCAATTCGACGGATGAAACCTAGGGATAGTACGTTATATTAGCGTTGAACCCGCTAGAAGAAGCATAATTTAGGGCAGGCGTGGGATCTAGAATGCTGAATCAATACACACCTCTGTGCGTACCAATGTCCTCCAAAACTGGGATAGCAGGATAAAGAGGCGCCGCCCCCGAGATGGAATCGCGACCTCGCGATGCGAGGACTCTGCGTAAACTGGTTCTTATCTATTTGCGCGTAGGAAGTCGAAGGGTCCCTGTCGTCTGCTCTAACAGGCGGTAGTAAACCGAATCATTTGGAAAAGCAGGGCACTTTGAGGAGAGGAGATGTGAAGTAGAGGGACAAAATGACGGACAAGACGAACAACAGCGAGGCATAATTTGTCTTTTCTAGCTATATAACTCGAGACCGTGATCCTGAGAGTTCGTGCTGCTGGTGTGTTCCCATAACTGTGTTTGGTTTAGCTGTATTAGTATCGCAGAGCCTCGTTGAGTAGCAAAACTAAGCTATATCCTCGACATATATCAAGTAGTACGTCAGCAAAAATATTTTTTAATCCCATGCAACCTCTAGAGAGGTGCAAATTAGTTGTGCATCCTATACATCCTCTGCAACGCGAGCATCCCACCAACAACCCACAATTTCAAATCAGTGATATTAGCACTGATTTAGTAACCAAATGTAAATGAGAAACTGGATATCTTGATTTTCAGTTAACTGACTTGGAGATTTCAAACTTTTCACTACTATCACTACTACTACTACTGGATACTGGATTGGATATTGGACTGGATACTGGACCGGATACTAGACTGGATATTGGACCAGATACTTGACTGGATATTGAACTAAATACTAGATCGGATATTAGACTGGATACTGGATTGGCACTGACACTGGCACTATTATTACGTGTATATATATATTTATTAGATAGTAGTAAAATTTTTGTTTATTCGTAATCGTGACTATGTTGTAGAATTATTTCATCACCACTACCACGATGTGCCTGCTAGTGGTGGTGGTGCCGTAATAATAAACAAACTACTGACGAGGTGCCGCAATCACGCTATTTACGCTAGTTAGTACCTTGCAACCTGATTGCCTCCAGAAGAGTGACAAGATACGCGAGCATCCTGTGCATCCTATGCGTAGCGAGCGAAAATAATTTTACTGACCTTGGCATTTCAGCAGTTTCGTAACCAGAACCAAACAACACAGGCATCTCAGGCACTTCGCCCAGAATTTGTTGCATGTACGGAAGCAGCGGAGCAAGGTTGAAGAGTGGCAGAAGAGCGAAATGTAGCGGATGGTAGCTCAAACACCATTTAGCCCACACACATAAATAGCCTAAGCCATTCCCCGAGGGGCTATTGAAATCATACAAAGAAAATGACAATTGTAATAATCACTTGCAAGAGACATTTACACAGTTGGGGAAGAGGTTTTGAAGCGGTTGCCAGATTCCAATTGTTATGCCAATTACTCTGAAGCAACTATTATACATCACCCCAATAAACAGAATAGAAAATATGTATCCAGCCTTCAGGGTTTATAACTCAGCTTCACATTTCTTGAATGGCAGTTTAGTGCCTAACATTATTGCGAGACAGACCGAGACTATTGCAAGACCAGCCTGACGGATGCGTTTGAATTATTAACATCAAGGAAGCAACTTCTAACCGCACTCTTTGAAACATCAGTATCTCATTGACCCATCACTCTTTCAGAATGGCCAAGCAACCTCCAATCAATACACCATCCGGCGCTACCAAAGGCAACCCCCAAGATGCAAAGGATCAGAAGATAGGACACAACGAGACACCTGAAGTGAAACCTGACGAAGATCAAGGCGAGAAGCAATATGAAAAACCACACGAGGAACCGGACGGGGCGCAAAATGAAAAGCAAGAAGAGGAAGCAGAGCTACAAGATCGACGAAAGAACCCAACTCCTAAACCAGGAAGGACGATTTTAGATCCTAAGAAGTACTTGGAACGTAAAGGAACTTACAAGCCTGTATTCCCGAGGCCCGGCTATTTCGAGCGTTGCAAAAAGCGTATTCGTGGAGCTTATAGGGGTATCCTTCTCTTTGATACTTATCATGCCCTTTATGTTTGGGAGAACGCCTACTTCCCAACCTTCTATATACCAAGAAAGCACTTCTTTGAGCCCTTACCGTTGCTCCAGAGCCGCGACAAACCGAGGTTCGACGAACGGCTTGTTCCTTTCCTACTAGGACACAACTTGGCTACTGTCGTGGAGTTGGATTGGGAGCTGGTTCTAAGGAATGAGGTTGTCACAAAAGTCATATGTATTGTAGAAGGGAGGCTCGAGGGTTATGTTCGCATCTTTTTCAAACATTTAGGTGAGTAAATACCTCATTTTGTTGGATTTTGCGCGTACTGAAGCTGCTGATACCACGGTGATAGAGTGGAAAGAGGAAGATGATCAAATTGTTTCTTACCCAAAGGACCCGTACAAACGCATAGATGTTCACAATAGCATCCGCACCATCCAAATCCAGATTGGTTACACCACCCTTCAATCAGATCAAGCTGTGGTACTGCTTCAGAATGGATTTCCACCCCGCTTCTATTTCACCATGGATATTTTCAAACTCAGAAGAGGTGCACGAAAAGGCCCATCTCTTGTCACACATAAAAGTGGCAAAAGGGTTGTTTGTCCATACAAGGGCGAAGCTGAGTAAGAATATTATTATGTTCTTGCAACTGTGTAGCTAGTTATGGAATAAATCTGACGCATCTTTCTAGATACTTCAACTTAGAAATTGAAGGAAAGGTTTGGGTCAACATTGGTTGGTGTTATACGAATCCAAATCCAGAGGTCTTCTTGATCAAGGATAGATATTGTTTCAGCAACCGCCAGGTATCGCCTTACATTCCACAATCTGCTTCAATTAAATATATGAGTCTAATGCAAAGTTATCACAACCGTTATAGATTATTTCACTCAAGATAGAGGGGGCGTTGCAAGCGCAAGATCCTGTTCCGGTCAACTATGAGATGACTCCGGAGGAATTAACTTTGTTTACATACGAGTGTTAAACCTGGAACTATAGATATTCAGGCTCGTTTGCTTACTTATTGATGTTTTTCAACCTTTTTGAAATCAAACTAGTTGGCTTAGACATATGGCGAAAACGAATCTTCGAAACCTATGAATCATCATGACTCCTTTACTGCATGCTTGCTGGTAGCTACTTTGTTCTCTGTGAATCACGACCCGAATTTAAGATAACTTGGAGTGCATCTACCTAATTACTCGGTGTAATGGCGAGTATCTCTATGACTAAACGGTCAAGTAAATATGTCATGATGGCGGAATCGATAATGATCACGATCTAGCTTGGTGATTCCTCAACACCTTACAGGGCAATTTTGATGTTCAAAGTGCGCAAATTGCAACAATATCCAACACATTTTGGTCGTGTGGGACTCCCCACAAAGTTGTCCTGTCGTCTGCAGCTCTGCACTGCCTGAGCTTGTACCAGTACATTATCTGCAACATCAATCAAAACACCACTGTTATTCTCTCAAGATGTCTTGTCTATGCATCTACCTGCACGTATTTGCCGTCTATCAGGCCATCGGGATGGGCTTTGCGTCGAGCAGCTCGAGGCGCTGCGCTGACCATCGATGAAAAGGTAGGTATGCTAATGCCTTCTTCGCAAATTCCCCCAATATCCAACATGGTTGAAGCCTGAAGGCTTGGAGCTCGATTAGATTTGGTGAGTTCACTCTTCCTGAAACGTTATCGCGGATTTGGTTTCTGATATAAGCTTTGAGCTCGTTTCGTCTCCCACGCCGTTTCGCGGTGCCAAATCATCAATTTTTTCGGTGTGGGCCTTCCGAGCGAGCTACCCAGCGAGAGCTCATCTCCTCAACATTCCACATTCACCCTCGAATGGCGGTCCATTTTTCGATGTGAACAGGGAATTCTTGCGATCACCGCCCAATCGCTTGGGATTTAGCTCCACTCTGGCTCCACTTGAGCTGCCTGCATTCGATTGAATTGGACGACAACCCTGCAAGCCAAGGCCGCCCAGTTGCTTTTTTAAGATGCATGACAACGCGGCCGTCGCGAATGAGAATTCGAGCGAAAAGATTTTCGAGTTCGACAGATGTACAAGTACCGAGTGCCAAAAGCGAAGCTCCTTCAAAGGCCTTGAATGAGAACAGAAAAACACAATCACTCTTGTCTTGAGTCACTCGAGGAGGAGGCGATTTGGATTTCAAAGGGTTTTCTTTGCATCTGTTTCTCTTATCTTTCCTTTCTATCTTTCCTTTTCACGATCTTTCATTCTCTTTCATTTGGCCGCAGGGAGCGGACCAATTTCTTGCAACAGCTTCTGGGAAGAACCAGGACCCGAAAAAAAAATAAAAGGTAACTTCGCGACATCAGCCGCCGACTGTTTGCGATCTTGGGTTTCTCTTTTCGAAACTTCGTCTCGAATACCCAGCTCGAAGATTGGACTTGAATTTTGCTGCTGCAGTTACCAAAGCCGCAATCACATTCACACATCAGGGAGAAGAACTTCACCGACACAAACAGCAGCACACCACTGTGAATAGACTGGATTAAACCACCTGATTCGAGTCTAACTCATAGTAGTGTTTGGGGGGTCTTCCTCGACACATCTTGCTTCAATTGAACTCAACGTGATACTTCCCGGAAATATTTCTGAAGAGAAAAGTTTCCTCTTTCGTATCCTCGTAGTTCGTTGTCTGGACTGTAGACCTTCCCATAAACATTTATGTGAGCGGTTTCTGCTATTCGTCGACACACGCACCCAGCAACGGGATTTTTAGTACCTGAGTGAAAACCAGGCATCTGATTCTGTTTCTGCAAGACGTTTGTTGTAATTTTCGGGATCGTTCTTACAGGACAACCTCGGCCAGGAGCGGGCAGTTTTGACTTCATTCTATTACGATAGAGCTTGAACCAGTTCCTGATTTTTCAAGGAATGTGGGACGGGTTATCGTGGAAAGTGGAGGAAATATTTTCAACGAGCGAGAATTCTTTCTCTATCGTCGCTGCATGCTAAATCACACTTCTAAACTGTATTTGGCTGGACTATCTGCAGACCAAGGGATTTTTTTAACGCCGTGGGGAGAGAAATCAGAATTTTCTTGCGGGCAATCGATAGGTAGTTGCAGGGTGAGGTCAAAGACAGCTCACCTACAATCTAACGGAAGGAAGATTGCTCCAATCCAAGGATATTGCACACGGGAAGAAGATAGGCTGTCACCGGCCCGGTCTTCGCCATCCTCAAATTATCCAAGCGCAACGCTCTTTCCCTACTCTTTCTTCTCTAAGCTCCCTTTCAGCAGGTTCGCTGGTGCTTCTTTGGATGGAGCCAGCCTGCCAAATTCCTCACGTGTGGAACTGGGATGAGACAGCCCTCCACAATCAACAGGCCTTCAATATCGAAAGTCAAAGACAAGTACCTGCGCTATCATTCAACCTTGCAACGCTTCTAGCATTGCTGGCACGACTGACAGAAGACGACTACGATTACGACAGCCGTACTGCTGATGTTACTTCTGCGGCTGCGGTATTAGTGCAACCAGACCAGGATCCAGCTTACACCTCCAAGGTCCCCAGCCCCGCTGGCCTCTTTACTTCCAGAAGTCCTGACCGCTTTTTGCCTTCGGCACAAGTCCCACACCTCGCTTTCCACTTGGCTAGTCCAAGCACTGGCTTCCGGTTGGGTTGTTCCTTCTGCGAGGTTCGCTCGAACCATCCCGTCCATTCTTCTTCACCACATCATCATCATCATCATCATCACCAACCCGACCCTCGACATTACATGACCGATTGCATTGCAGTGAGCGATATCCACACCTCCTTGCGTCCACAATCATATTATTCGTCGACTGTTGAAGCAGAGTGGGATATCGAATTCGTGGCAGCCTCCTTTTCGGCGCCAGCGGCGGGTGGTGGGCGGACTCACTGGTCCTGCCGCACCAGCTCCAACAAAAGGGGTAGGTTTGAATCTGCGCCGACCAGCATAGAACGCTCAGCATCGGACGCACGACATCTCTCGGAATTCGACATTATCTCATCGCTGCCAACGGATATCGAGGCGGCCCCTCCTCCGTCATATCAAGAAGCTGTCGAAATGTCGTTCTGGGGTGATTTGGGCAAGAAATGGGGGGAGGCAACCAAGAAAGCCTCGGAAGGGCTCCAAAACCTTAAAAAAGAATTCGATGTTAGTATTATCACTCCTGTGAATTTGCTTTATGATATTTCGAAATATATCAAACTTTTTATATACAATCTCGTGCTGCTACTTTCGTCCCAGTCTCAATTAATTGCCAATTGCTAATTCTCCGACAGCAACCGCCACCATCTTCACAGCAAGCTTCGCAAGCAGCAGCAGGGCGTAGACAGCTACCAAACCAACAACGCCGACCGACTGAACAGCCTCAGTCTTCTTTTAATCAAAACACCTACGCTCCCGCTGGTTCTATCAACGACCCTTACGCTCCTTCGCGCGCCACACCTTCGGATCAATATAGTCGACAGCAGCCGTATAGCGGCGGAGTTAACACGGGCGCATCCACTCCCTATCGGGAATCTTTACCAATACCTACACCATCCCCTCCCAAACAGTACAATTATATCGACGGCCCCGGCTATACGTCCAATTCTTACACTGGTGCCCCGCCACCACCTTACAGCCCACTACCCGCAACGGGAAACTCCTCTGTTAGACGGGATCCTGACGATGCTCTTATCGACTTTCTGAACAAGGAGCGTAATCCTTTAACTCAGATGGGAATCAAGACTGACCCTAAAAAAGAGTATGTGTTGCCGTTTCTTTTGTCATGTATAATCCACGTTTACTAACGCAAATTACTTGTTCAGTCATATGGCAGAACCAATGGACGCTAATAGAAAGAAGAAAGGCGCGGCCAAAACCAACAATAATACTGCTAGTAAGAAAAAGGAAGCAGCTGAAGACGTGCCTGATACACCGATAGAGGGTCCTGGAGATGATAAATCTGGTGGCGGGGGCGCTGGCAATGGAGGTGATGATAAAAAGGATGGCGGGGAAGATGATAAGAAAGACGATAAGAAACCCGAAGAGACAAAAGAAAAAGAGGAAGAAAAGAAGGAAGAGGAAAAGAAAGAAGAAGAAAATAAGGAGGAGGAAAAGAAAGCAGAGGTATATACTCACATCTAAAAATTTTAAGTGGCTAATATAACTGACTTTTTTGATAGGAATCCGAAACGGTACCACCTACCCCGTCAGAGAGTGTGCCTCCAACCCCTGCAGCTGAGAAAGAGGAGCTATCCGTAGAAGGTACTGGTAAGAAGAAAAAGAAGAAGGGAAAGAAGGGCAAAGTGCGTATCCGAAAATTTTAAACAATAAATCATGTTCTTGAACTAATTGTTTGCCTAGGAGCTTGAGACTGTTCCGGCTACACCAACTGAAGAGAAGCCCGAAATACCTCTTCCTGATCTAAGCGCTCTACCTGCAGCGGATGCTCCCGCGAAATCTGCAGAGGCAGTGCAGGAGACACCTGCACCGGAAGCCAGCATAGACACCGTTGAAGAAATACCTGCAGAAAGAGGACCAGAAGTAACGGTTACGGACTCGGAGACACCAGCAGATATAACACCCCCAACGACAGAAACTCTTGTCGAAGAGGCAACCGGCGAATTCAAAACATTGATCGCGGAGAACGAAAATCTGAAGACTCAAATTAACGACGCGGCTTCTGAAGCTGGTCGATGTCTTTCAAGATTAGAAAATAGAGTTTCTGAACTCGGAGATGAGAAAGAGGAACTCCAAGATCGAATTCAAAAGTTAGAAGCCGAAGTTGAAGAATCGCGAGAGATGAAAGAAGCTATGAATCAGATCATGATCGAGCGCGGGAGATTGGCCCAGTTGACTGAGGAGCAAGAACGCCAAATCAAAGAGGCAGCCGAACTTTCAGCAAAGCTTAAGAACGAAATAGCCAAGTACAATGATGCTGAAGCAGCCAAACTCGGGGGTGCGGAAGCAGAGACTTCCAAGCTCCGAGACGAATTGGAGAAGGTGAAAGCCGACTTTGATCAAGCTATTGCGGACAAGCTCAAAGTCAACGAGGAAAAGGATGATCTTCAAGAGAACGTGAAAGCGTTGAAGCTGAACGTCCGAGACTTGACTCGAAAGGTCGAGAGGACTCAAGAGAGCCTTCTTAGGACGGAGAAAGAGTTGCTTGAGGCTAAAGCTGCAAAGATGGGAAATGTCAAATCTCGGGTGCGAGACCTTGAAGGCCAGCTAGAACAACGGCTCAAGGACGAACTGGCGGCCAAAGAAGAAAGAGAACGACTCAGCACCAGGGTTTTTGAGTTAGAGAAAAAAGTCGACGAATCCCCTAACGAAGATGAATACCAAGAACTCAAAGAATCCATTACCGCGAAGGATGCAGAAATAGAAGAACTCAAGAACCAACTTGCGGAGCTGAGTAGCAAGAATTCTGATTTGGATGCAAAGATACTTGAACAAAGCGCCTCTCTCAAGGAAATGGATAAACTCCAGGATGCCATTGACCTCAAGGATGCCGAGATCGAATTGCAAGCTGGTGAGATAGCCACCTTGAAACAACAGATCTCTGAGCTTGAAGCCAAGCTCGCCGAGGTTGATGATATCAAGGCCCAACTTGCAGAGCAGGAGGAGGCGCTCCAAACCCAGAAAGGTCTCTATGATGAAACGACCAAAGAACTTGAAGATGTTCGTATGCTCTATGACGATGCTGAAGAGAGACTCAAAGAGATCGAAGAGCTTAAGGATCAGTTAGACGAGGCCGAGAAAAGTGCTTCAAGTACCAAGGAAATCCTCGAAGCCGAAAAGGCCGAGATGGAAGAGAAGATTTCAGCTCTGGAGACTGAGAAGTCTGAATTGAATGAAGCCCTACAAGCTTCCAAAGATACCGAAAGCTCTCTGAACGATAAGATTGCGGAGCTCACCAGCTCACACGAGGAACATGTGGCAACTCGGGCTGCTCTCCAAGCTGAGAAGGACGATCTCGAGTCATCTCTCCAATCAACCCGCGATGCTCATGCAACCTTAGAAACCCAGCTATCTGCCCAGTCTGAAGGCTCCTCGGTCTTTGTTGAGGAGATTAACAGTCTCAAAGAAGCATTGGCAGCAGCAAAAGCCGATCTCGCCGCTGCCACTGAGGACCTAGCCGCATCCCAAGATGATCACGATGATGTTAAAGCTAGCCTTGAGGCAGCAGAGGCAGAACTCGCAGCTGCTACAGAAAAACTCACTGGCCTTGAGGGCGAAGTTGAAGCCAAGATCGCCGAAGTTACCTCCCTTACCGACAATGTTGCCCAGCTTACGTCTGACATTGAGGCTAAATCGTCCGAACTAGACGCCAGATCCTCCGAGTTGGAGGAAGCGAATACTAAGATTGAGCAACTGGAGGCTGAGCTCGCTGATAGAACCAGAGATCTGGATGATGCTGGTGAAAATAACTTTAACAAAAGACTTGAAGAAGAAATTGCCAAGAGTGCAAGTCTAGCTGCCGAAATTGAAGTATTGAAATCAAACGAATCTCGCGAGGCTCCCGAGGACTCTGCTGAATTGGAAGCTCTTCGTGAACAACTCAACGAAGCCAACTCCAAAGTGGAATCTTTGGAGGCCGAAATAGTTACTCTTCGAGATACTCCTACAGAAGACGGAGAGAACAAGGGCCAATGCAGAGAACATGAACATGAGATCTACGATCTCAATCTCAGAATTGAAGATGAACGAATCCGACTCGATGTCACCCGAGATGAGCTCACACGAACTCAGGAAGAACTGGCTGCGTATCAAACAAGATTTGAGGATGTTGAAAAACAAAAGATTGCCGCTCAAACCCGTGCTGCGGAAACACTCGAAGAGTCTGTCACTTTGCGTTCACAGTTCGAAGAAATGGATCGCCGTGCATTGGAAGCTGAGCAGCGCATCACTTTACTATTATCTAAGAGTGATTACCAGCGACCTAGACAAACGCCAACCCCGCCCGCCGAAACCGTCGATTTTGAGGAAAAACTTCGAGGTTCTAGGCAAGCCTTTGAAGCCCAAACTGCTCCCGACGCCGATGACCCAGGGTTCTTACCAATTCCAAACGGTGCGGCAGCTACAACAGAAACTTCTCGGAGAGAGCGACGACGAAAACACCGTAGTGCTGTCGAGGCTGAAGATAAGCGTGAGAAAGAAAAGCAGACTCGTGGAGAGGACGAGGAGCGCGCGAGACGTAGAGAGGAACGGAAGAAGAGCCGAGATGTTCCTGATATCGCAATTACCAGGGAGCCCGCACCAACAGAAGAGGAAATGCGCGAGAGAGAACGAGAAAAGCGACGCCAGCGTCGACAGGAGGAACGCGAGCGTGAGAAAGACAGCCAGCGCGGAGCTGGACTTGAGCCCAAGGAGCGCCACCGCAAGTCCCAGAGGGCTTCTGGAAGCGACTCACATTCACCCGAGGTTGTTTCCCCCCCGGCTGAGGACGAAGAAGAGCGTCGCAAGCGTCGTGAGAAGACGCGAAAAAGCCTTCTCGCTGCAGCGGCAGTTGTGACCGCCGCCCAGGCATTAGGAGGGAGTGGTAGTCGGCGCTCAGCACCAGTATCCCAGGAGAGCACCCCTCGTGAAAGAGAACACAAAGAACACAGACACCGCCGCTCGCGCACCGAGAAAGAGAACTCCTCTAGGCGATCCCGAGGACTCGCGGATACCCCTAACTTATCTCAAGGCTTAACTTCTGACGACCCGTCGACTCCTGTTGACGAGGTAGGTGTTGAGCCAACCGGTCTCGGTATACAACGGCCCGATTTACGAAGTTTACGAATGCAATCTAGACACTCGCGTCTCATGATTGGCGGTTACGAATATGAAAGCCCACGAATTGCTAGCGTCGCGACACACGTGCTCGGCGACGGCTCTGCAGGGAGTGGCTCTGGAGAGGAAGGAGTATTCCAAGAAAAGGATGCGCCTGCTAAAGGTTGGGGTAAAGTTCGCGGACTTTTACTGAAGCGAGGCCAAACCACCTTGTAATGATATCTTCACGAGAGTACTACGACGGCTGCTACGATACTATATGTATTTTTTAAATGTATTTTTTTTATCTTTTTGATATGACGAGTTGCGTATGCCTTTAGTTTTTCGGTTTTCTGATGTTATTTTTGCTTACTTGTTTTCCTGTTCAAATTTTGATATTTGATGCTCATATATTTCATCGAGCTGTTTGATATGCGGAGATATTTCTTTCCCTTCCATTTACCTTCATATAGTTCAAGACCTCACCTTTACAAAAAAGCTTTGCAGGGGGCTGTTGCTCTGATTTATTGGATTTTAGCGAGCATCTCCTTGTCTGGTTTTTTTAGTCTGTTCTTTGCTTTATTTGCTTGCTCTTTGTCATCTATAAAACCATAGCGGGGACTCGTTTGGGTGTTCATGATTTTGGGTGGTTTCTGGATCCTATGTGGATTTTTTCTTTCTTGCTTGCTTGTACCTTAGTGATGACCTGAAATATACAAACTAATGACTCCGCTCTTCAAACCATCTTCATTTCCTCCACTTACTCAAGTAGCCTTGTATCATATATTTTGCCTCACAATTTGGGAGATCTGGCCCGGGCATTCCACAAGCCTAATAGCTTAATTTGTATAAAGGATTCTAGCAGATTCTCAAATACATAAAGTTCCAATACGCGCTGAGGCTTTTTACTCTCCCTAGCTGGTTTTTGTCATCACGTCCTGAGACGCTCAAGCTTTCGCCTCCAGCTTTATCTATATTGTGCAAGGGGTATGTAAACCGCGCCGGATCATCGATCGGGACATATTGCTTCAACTTCGCATCACCTATATCTATCTCTTAGCTCTCAAACCCACCCCCGCATCCACCTTCACCTCATCTAAAGAAGCTTTCCGCCTTTCTCACTTGGTTCTTTGCTCATTCCCTCCGTTAATCTCCCGTATGGTTCTGCTGAGGTGGTCCTATTGAGCATCGCAGATTCGCAAGGGGTTCGCTTTGGGCTGGACCGTGCTAGCATCCGAGCCAATCATGTCGGGCGGCTCCTCACCGGACAACGACCCATTCTCACTCCCAACCCTCATCCTCACCAAACTCTCAGTACCTGCTGTTCAGTATGTCTCTGAACCATCTGATACAATCGTCATCAACTTGACTCTCAACCCGAAAGTCGTGATTACTTGCTCGACCGTCTCCGGTCATGAGCTTGGCTACTTTGGCTGGAACTCCGGGGCGGTCGACATCAGTTTCGAAAACGAAAGCGAGGTGATAATTAGCTATTCCTCCACGCCGACGATATGGTCCCATGGACAAAGAGTTCCCGAGACGAAGGAATTTCTGTCCGAGAGAGTCTGGTTTCACACATTTGCGAACGTTGTCACGAGGGGTAGTAGCGACGGGAGCGGGGCTATGAAACTCAGCGTCAAGGCGCTCGCAGAGCATGGTAGAACCGATTCGACGTCCTTTCAATCATCTGATGCGTGCGAAGATGATGCCGAGGGAGAGGATCTAAATGATCTTTCAGGCCTCAACTCTCCCTCAAGAACGTCTAGGCCACCCGGAAAGGAGAAGAAGCGGGTGGTTAAGGGAAAAATTAGCAAGATCGGGAAGGTCAAGCGCGCCAGCGTCGACGGCTCAGAGGCCATGAAGAAGCTGCTTACCCCGCTCGAAAAGTTGAAGATATAAATTGTAAATCATGGATCTTTTAGACTTCGAAGGATTCATTTATATTTTCTTCTTCCAGCGAATACGAGAAGAGTTTTGGATCATTGGACATGATATTCTAATCGCGTTTTCTTGCCCTTTTTACATTTTTCTCGTGAGTATACCCGTTTCTGATGGTGGGGGGACTTCGTACATGATCTTTGCTTTTTTCTTTACTTTCCCTGTAGCGCCGCGCTGATAGTTTTATATGCATGTCTAGATTGCGCGATTTTGAATGCAGGGTCCTTCGGCTCGAGCTCGAAAACGTAGTATTGTATGGGGTCTGATGGATCTCGCATTTATTTACTACTTGTTCTTTGATTTTTGTTTTTCATTATATCAATCATGATACATGCTAGTGTAATAGATAGCGCATTTAGCGTACAGCGACATGGAAGAAACTCTTATCCAGAAAACTATCGAATGAAATTATAATGTTAACAGAATAATCAAACCCGTCCCGTCTGACTGGTTCCAAACAGGAATATTAGACAAGAGATAGACCGAATCCGCTAATGATGGGATTGTAAGTGTTTATACAAGTAGAGAGTGGTAAAAAAAGGTGGTTAATGAGAACGCCGTTGTTTTTCCATAAAAGAGAATGTCCGAAATCGAAGCGAATATAAATTCAAGCAAATGCAACCGAGAAACCCCACACGTTAGAATATTACCTTTTAAAGAGAGAAACCTAGGAAACCAACAAAAACGCCGGGTATCATTAAGAAGCGTAGAGTTTAACCGCAAATGAAAGAGAGTGAAGAATATAGAACAGGAAAGAAAGAAAGGTGTTGTCAATGTGACCTTAGTTTGCAGATGCGAGTCGCGGAGCCGAAGGTTGCAATGTTGTAAGTGGTGAACATGATTTTGTGTGCGTAAGACCATGTTCATTATATATCGGGCGCAGCTGGAATGTGCTTGTTTCTTCGTCGAGGCATCCTTCGAGAGAAAGCTCAATGGTTATGGGTGACGAATTATCAATATCATTGGGGGAGGAATAATATGACGGAGGAAGGAGCTCCATTGCGGCAGCAGCTGCAGCAGCTGAAGAAACGCTAGAGGAAGTCTTAGGGCGGAGAAATGTATCAACGAACATATCGGCTGGAGGAGAGATTGGAGTTGGAGGTAACGGTTTCCAGTGGTTTGGCCGTTTCGGACGAGGGGTTAACGAAGTAACAGTCGCTGGTGAGTCGTCCTCGGGATCCTCATAATCACTTTCGTCTACGTTGAGGAAAGTAGATTTATCCGATGCAAGCAAAGGAGGATTCGAATCCGTAAACTTGTCACACTGGATTTTCAAACTTGGTTTTGGAGTTGCTGGGCTTGGGGCGACCAAGGAGATTTCGGAGTCGAGAAAGAGCATTGAACGCAATCCAAGAGGTGCCAGAGCGGAATCTCTAATCCTGAGCGACGACGTCCTTTTTGGGATCACTGGGAGTCCGGGCATCGACTGCGCATGTTTCAGCGTCTTGACATTATCTTTCGATAAAGAGGGCTTCCTTGACTTAGAGGTGACTTTGCCCGCCCTTTTCAATCTCTTGTCGACTTGTCCCATGATATTCTTCAGCTTTTCTAAACTCAAGGCAAGGGTAACTCCGGCCTTTTTGAGGCTCTCAAAGCACCGTCCCCAGACCCCAACATTGCTGACCATGACGCCATAGGTGCGAACGAGACCAGTGTTCTTCCAGCCCTTTCTTATCGAATTCATATATCTGCTCAGCTCTCCTAATGCACGCATGCCCTCGTACACATCTCTGAGGTTCTTCTCCATCGCTGTTGTTGTCTTTTTGACGACAACGTCCACTTTCTGGTTTCCAGCGGAAATCTGCTGTCTGAAAACTGGGTCGGTAGCCAGCATTCTTTCAAAGACGGACGAATTGTCAATAGCAGTCTTGAGATTCTTGTGGCGCTCTTCTATATCCGAGAGCGCGGTATCGAACTTGGTTGTCGCATTGTTCAAAAATCGATTGATATCGTCAACATGACGTTGCAAGATCTTGACGACTTCGGTTTCTGATTTTGCGAGTTTCTTGTGTAATAAATGCAGCCCGAAGGCTATTTGCGCAATGACTTTGATGAGAGGGTGGTATTTTAGATCCATGCCTTTGGGATTGACAGCATTTTCTACATCGACCTCCGCACACTTCATTGATTCTAGAAAGGGACCTTGCATAGAAGGGATTGGATGCTGCGGAACGTGTGGTTTGGTCACTTGTGGTTTTGAGCCTGGGTACTCGGATTCTGAGGAATTTGTGCTATCAGACGCCGACGAATATGATCTTTCGGTTTTGTAGCCACCGCCAAAAGAGAAGCCGAAATCGGGGCTTTCGCTTCGAACACGGAAAACTCGTTTTTTGAAAAATTTGCTAGTCATTTTGAGGTCGTACATTATGGATAATTTGCATTTCTTTGGGTCGTTCTGCAACCTAGTATTTGTAGTGGCTAGTGGAGAGATTAGTGCCTAGCCCGCACACACGTGTTGGTCCGACTTGCGACGGCGCAAAATAACGGAACAATAGAACAATCACTTACTTATCAACAGACTCGAATGCCCGATGATGAACGGATTAATAAAAACTTATGTGCCGCAGTTAATTTAATTACTTGTTGGCCAAAGCGGGGTCTTTTATGAAGGTGTTATTTATTTTATTCTTATTTTTTGTATGCCGAGGGTTAAAATATTATTTATTTTGGAAAAGGTAATAGATATATAGACTGTCGAAGGCTTTTCCAAAGTCCCCGTCGTTGGGTTCTTATATCTGTGGCGAGGTTGTCGCAGAACTGTACCTTGACCTATGACTTTGATTAAAAAATTAAATATATGGTAATTCGACAAGCGGAGGTCTCACGATTACACAAAAGGATATGCGCAACAGGAAGTCTCATGAAACCGACGGGCGCGACCCCTCCGAATTTATGATATTTTTCTGTCCGTTCAAAAAATAAAATGCATAGTTGGAGCAACCGGGAGCAGAAACTGTCTGTCGAGCGCCCCACCTTGGTACCTAGCGTAGCTTGGGACCTGTGATGGCTGCGCAGACACCTACATATTTCCCAGGTTGTCTTTCTCACACATCCCCTTGCATTCCTTGCTAAAATGTCCGCCATCAGCTTTCTTTATTTTTGATTATTCTTATCCGATTCAATTCGACCAAAGATTTGATAGCAAGTTCATGCGAGATCGACAGTAACTCATCATGCAAGAGCGGCCAAGTATCGACACCGACCTTTTCCCATTCGGTTGAATGCACGAGAAAGGCGAGGCGGGGAGGCAGTGTGAGATATGAACTCTACAGATGATTCCGTCCTCGCCAGGAGGAATCATACACTTTACTCCTGTCGCCTGCTGCCGTCGAGATCTCTTGTCTCTGACCTGTAAAAATACAGCCAGCTTTCGCGTGCCGTAAACGTGCACTTGTAAAATTACGGCAGTGCACAAGGTTGAGAGTACCTATTTGAGGCTCCATTTCTGTGCAACTTCCTACCGGTGCTCTTGCAAGCCGTGGTGTTCATGCATAAATTAGGTAAAGGATGGAAAAGCCTACCTTTGGCTTGCATGCGTCTAATTAAAAGCCAAGTTAACAGGTGGCGGCGGAAGACTCTCGCCAAAAATTTCGCACATTCAATAGTGTCTTCGGGTACCATGGTAGTCGAGTTGGACCGTGTCCTCTGGCTCGAATATATTATCAGAGCGACGAGAAGAGGCTCATGAGGAGGCAAAAAAGCGACTTGCGAAGGGCTGGCCATTCACTTGGTGCACTCAGATCAGTTACCAATTGTAGCAGGTTATTCGTGAAACAAGCCTCGAGGGCTGGTTCTGCGAAATTTCGCCAGGCCAAACTACAGTAGTTGACCGTCATATCATTCCGCACCAACCTGACGAACATGAGCTATCCACGACATGGAGCCGAGCATCATATCCGATGGTGTCTACACTTGCTTTTGCGCCTGTGATCTACCACAATGTAGATGCCTAGAGAAGTCTCATGAAAATTCCGCTGTTTGGGAATGTTAGTTTTGACTCCTTCGATTCTCAAAAGGTTTGCAGCAGACCGACTACCAGATTAGTTTCTTACATTAGGGCCTACGCTAGTGCTGCGTTGCCCAAGACCTAAGTATAGCCCGTTTTGCAGCATATCTCGATTACTCGGAGTGGTATTGTCCGCTCAACATTCAGAATTCTCTGGGTTGGCTATATGACCCGAAAATTAAGTTCTCTTACTGCGTCATGACCGATTTAGTACTGCCCAGCACTTGCTAGCTAGCAAACACTTGCAATGGTGAGATATTGCGGATGGACGCCTTTTACCTCTGACGCTATCCTGTCGCCCTTCAGCTTCCTAGTTGGCTTACCCGCATTGATGATATGCCGCTGCCTGTCACTTCAACCTCACCATGGGGGTACCCGGCTGGTGAGATAGAACGTGGACTCCAGCGGCATTGCGAGACGAGGGCAAATCGCGATAATGACATTACACAACTTGAACAGGATTTACTACTTTATCGATCGTGATCATAGTCCAGGGCCGCCTACTGATTTCGTTAATCCTCGCGAATGCGTCTTATGTACGCTGGGTTTTTCTGGCTTTGTGGTCATCGTCTAAAAGAAAAAGAAATTCATTCCGTTGATTTTGTTTGCAGGAAGCTGCGAAAAGTTACTTGGAAATCCTGCATATTATAATATTCTTCCGTGCAGGATTTTTTTACTAAGCATCGCTGGTATTTTCGAGCGCTAGCTACTGATTAGCTGATCGAGAAGTGTATTCCTGGACAGTCTAAGGAGATGTAAAAATCTTCGGGCGAAAAGTCTCCATTTTTGATACTCTCAGAAGTGTAGAAATCTTTATTTAGATCCCGGAATTGATCGCTTAGCAGTTTCAATATTTCTCTGGAGCTATCACTCTAGCAAGGAGACCTCTATTACCCCAGGTGATGTGCAAGCTAAAAGTGCAACCATTTTTTTTGTTAAGAAAAAAAAAAAAAAAAAAAAAAAAAACCCTGATAAATTGATCATTTGAGGTCAGTTGATCAATGGTTAGTTTGCCAGAAGTCACTGGAATATGAAATTATGCGATTAACATCTATAACAGATGGCCAGAATATCGCCATTACCCCGACAGTTTACCAGTGAATAATTCTGTGCCAAGCAAAGGGAGGGTTTGGGCTCGCCGTCCCTGCATGCACATCTCTCCGCCTTCAACGAGTAGGGCATCGGAGGTACCATTTCTGGTAGTTACTTGCGAACCGTTAGTCCGTAGGTAAGCCGGAAGGACAAGCAAATGCCAGTACGGTAGAAGAACCTTCTAGCCAAACTCTCCTGCTTCATGACCACAGTTTCAGGAAAATCTACTATTCGTCTCACATCCGACTGCGTCGCAACACATACAACTTTTGGAGGTACCCCGCCAAGATGTCCTTAGTTCATCAGAAGAACGCTGCAGATTGAGAAACATTTGAGACGCCGAGGCAACCTCTATTGCGAAATCGATAGACTAGCGATCGTCTAGAGTGTGGGGAAGGATTTTCGCCTGTTCCAAAATCCCAGCATGTCGTTTGACTCAGGTGAGACATTCTGAGGCCCGGTAGGTTTTAAGGCTGCCTCACGTCGGTCGGCATCAACTCCAAATCATACAGTAAACATATTAGGAACGAACTTTAGTCCGTAACATTAATTGTGTTCCGTATTACAACTCGTAGATTCTAGCAAAAATTAATCTATCGTCTTTCGTCTCAAAATTGTCGAAAATAGTTTCTATTCTAGCGCAAGATCTTCTTTTCGAGCAGTGCGAGCTTAGCAGAATTAATTTCCAAGTATTTGAACTGGAACGCCATGTATTACAGGGGATATATTTAGAATTAAAATAATTCGATTTCATAGCATCAAAAATTTTTAACCATAGACTCACTTGAAACTTGAAATCGGCTTCTCGTTCTCAGTGAAGTTAACATTTAGAGAATGAGGATATGGTCTCTCCGCTTGGCTTTTTTGAATGTTCAACATCATCCAACCACAGCGTCAGGTGACCCGTGCCTTCCGCGATGCCAGCTGAGTAGGTTAGATGTGTAACGTGCAATAGAAAGGAGCCGAAAATGAACCAACAGTAGAGCGCAATATTGCATCTATCTACAGAGCTTTATTTTGTAGATTACTGAAGAGAGCTGGTGTAATATATAAGATACCATAATATGAGAGGTGGGACAGCTATGCGCATAAGCATATGCGCATTGCATCCTGTCCCAATATTTTCCAACGAATTAAAGTACCCAGCTGAACTCTCATGTAATCTGGGGAGCCTTTTTTGTTTTGCTATTGGAGAAAATTTATGCCTGATCTTCTCCGCTGACGCCTAATATGACTGGCTTGGGAGATTAATGTTCTCAATCGCCGTTTCAAAATACAACACCACAATGTGTTGTATATCATTTATCCTCTCGGAGTGAGCAGGAATGCACGATTTAATGTAAAATTGATCTGGATATCTAAGACTAGCTCGGAGTTGTTCCGTAGAATGCATTATTAATGAGTAGATCCACACCTCCTCACGTCGAAGTTTCGAAATTGACGCCTTTATAAATTGAGTAGGATGGTACAAGTGCAGAGGGATTAGCCTTAGTAACTCCAGATGTGGGATGTATGGGATATCGCCATAGGGCTTTTGTCGTGGTGTAGTGCGTATGGCGAGTTCAGAATAGGCGTACAGCCTGCTGATCCAACAAGCTTCCCTTGGAGAACGGAAGAACCTTTGTGGTGTAGGTGAAAGGAGCCGTTGTTTCAGAAGATACCGATGGCCATCGATAGTAGAAAGCCTGGCCAATGACTAACCGTTTCTATATGTTATCCAATACTGGATAAATGTAGTACACGCCGAGATCCCGACCGACAGTGATGGGACACCTTTATACTATGAGTCGAACTTGTTTGTACGGCTATGGGAGAACATAGATGCGGTTTCTATCAAAACTGGAGTCTGGAGTTTACTGGTACCTGAGCGAAATGAACATATGTGGAACCGGGTTCATTATATAGAGGTTAGTTGTACACCCTAAAAGCGTTCACTGTACCTCTATAGAGAACCAATTTTTCAATGGAGGGTAGTGGGGGTTCTAGGCAGTCAGGACACCCCAGGGGGTATCGTTACGCTAAATAGGATCAAAGAAAGCCCGGACGAACACCCGATGATGCTATATCAGTTTACCGATGTTGAGAGCCCTGGAGCGAAACTGTAGGCTTATATGATGCTAAGAACCGAACCGAAATTCAAATGTATCAATGCGGATACTAAGATTAAACAATAGATTCGCTGCTACGCAGGGCAATTGCAGGTATCAAAGCTTTAACGTCCATACTAGTCACCCTGATGGACGTTTCGAGATAATATACGAAATAAAAACTATCAAAGAAACTGGCTAGAAGAGGGTTAGAATGCCAAAGAGTGTTTCGGTAAGTATAGGCAAAGAAGAAAAACTAAGTTAACCAGTTTCGTTTATCATGCAATGATATACATAAGATCTCTGTGTCCCCAACGGTGGAAACTTATACTAATACTTACCAAAAGCTTGCTGGCCCAGCGTTCCGCAGGGCGAGACGCAGATCCAAGCGTCAAAATCAAGCGCCAATTTGGACTCGTTTCCACGTCTCTTCGCAAATGGCGAAATACCCGGACTGAAGTGCCACCAACTGTGGCTTTACATTACATGGTATGGCTATAATTACACCATTAACAAGAACGAATCGGAAGATGAAAGTGGCTCATGTCGTGACGAGAGCGAGTTCGCCATGATAACAGAATCTGCTGAGGGCTCATCACATTCGCAATGGTGTTTTGAAACTACAACAGATCAGATATTAACCCCCCTGAAGAAGCAGTCAAACACAAGGCCACTCTTAGATACAGACGACTACGCAATTACACCTCGCTTACAAGAGTTATCTGGATCACCGATGTTACTTGGAGTTGGTAATATAAAATCTCCCTCTCTTATTGGGATCGAGGAGGAGAACGACGAAGAAAACGATACATTTTTGTTAAGGAAAGCGAGTTCAGAGTTTGGTAGCCAAAAGTGACATGCTTCATTGTAGGCCACATGCTCTTTGGCGTTTTAAGTATGGCGTTAATGCCAATAAGTTTAAGACCAGTAAATTATTTAAGTCGTATTTGCATAAAGCGTGCATATTTTCCGGATACTGCGTATATATCATACCCAGGCGGCAACTGCCACACGAGTAACTAGCGAGCGCTCGACCTTCGTAATGGGAGTGATTTCACGCAGCAAGTTGGGATTAGCTATGATCTCCCACTCTTTTCATCAGATATATGATGGCAGATATTGATATATGTACCCATAGATTCTAGATTTATATTATAAATATAAATTTTATGAAGAATATATCAGATATACTTAGCACATTATACCTAATTCACAGCGAGATATATACCGTGATGGAGAGAAAGGTTACATTTAACTGATACCTACTTTATTCTAGATATTCGAGTATTCCGGATATCCCTGCCGTATATATTTACCTTTGGCGGATGTAACTTTGGATGGAGTCGCATTGTCCTAGTCTCCCAAGCGCTGTCTCGCTACTCCGAAGTGTCTATTCGAGCTGTTTTTAGAACCAGCAACACAATTTGCGATAGAACACCACGTTGAACCCCCAATCGAATCAACTTACCTACTTGGGCAGGAGATGGGCATCGTTGTGACCACAACAGGAAAATACCCTGTCTTGCACGATATGATCACCAGTACTAGTTTGGCCTGAAAATTTAAACAATTGTAACCTCACGTCTCTGGTTTCTGCAATGAATATCCAACGCTTAAGCGGCCGAATTTACGATACTAAAAATAATAATATCGAGGTCATTGAAATGGTTCGCGCGATCGATCCCGATCAGAACTTCGGTCCCTTTCCTGGCGTCGCCGTGCCTTCCTGGTCGGATAGGATGTTAACCATCAATAAATAGATATAAACCGACACCTGCCTAGAAATGCATGTCCTGCCATGCAACCTGGTATACACCGCCCCGCTCCTTGTACCCGAAACCTTGACATACGCCAAGTTCTCTGGAATTTTAGACTTTTAACATCCGAAAAAGTTCTCCGCAAACGCTATCGAATATTCCGCATGACTAAAACATTTGTTCGGTGCGGTATTCGGGTAGAGAAAGCTACTTTGGCCATGGGAGAACCTTGTAGTCAAGCTGTCTCAATGAAACATCTGCTCATGATATAGCTACCCAAATTCACGTTCTTTACACACCGTCCTTTTCGAAGTTAGGGTTGCATTAGTAGCCTAACCGAGAATGAATGATGTCAAAACTCTTTCTTGATACTCGGTCCGTGTCTTAGACTTCAACGCAGGGAAAAAAAATCTCTTCAGACATATGATGATACCGTCGAATATATAAAGGGACTGGATTGGTCTCTGGGTTCCAATTTTATCAACAGCATTCAGTCAACAAACTCCAAATATCTACACTCGCTAGAAAAGTATCAACCTCTTCACATATTCAAACCACTTAATCTTAATATCATACAAATTTACAATGAAGTTAACACTCGCTACCATCCTCGCTGCTGCTTCTGCAGTCTCTGCAGCTCCAGTTGCTGAAACCAACCCACTTGCCCTTACCATGATGTCTCTCCGATCCGCGTCTCCAATTCACTTTGGTACCGTGACTGCATCTGGCCAAAAATTTTACATCGGCCTTGAGCGCCCATCTTCCTACTGCCCAACCCCCCCTGTCTCTCCTAAAGACTGCCCATCCGGCAACTACACATCTATCGGCTGGGGCACTTACGGCCCATACATGAACGTTATGGTTCCTGGCGGCCAGCAACTATACATCGCCCCTGACCGCTCTTTGAGCTACACCCAAGCGCACAGCGGTTCCATGCCCGCGGGTTCTACCACCGAGGGCTTCATCCTTGGACCCAAGCAAGAGAACACCTTGAGGTCCATCTCTCACACCTCTGGCGGCTTCATCGCTTGCCCCGCCAAGGCCAACGAGGGTCCCTGGAAGGTGTTCGTTGGAACTGTTGCCGACGCTGACGCCCCGAGCGGCTCTGCTGATGACTGCTTGGGATTCAGCAACAACGGTGTCGAATTCACCACTGAGAGATTCGGTGCTTGGCAATACTAAACGAGTGAATTGAGAGATTCACTCGTTTTATAAAGTTATTTAAGCTTATGAATATTCAAGAAAGACAAAATGTATTCTAGATAAAATTCTTACATATTCACATCTGTATCGCATTGGGTAGGAGTATCAAGATGTATTTATAGATAGCACATATGAAAAAGTACTTGGTTTATAGTATTATTCTATATAGAACCGCAGTTCCGTCTTGAGAAATTATTAGGGGAACGGGAGATGTCTCTAGCCTCTAAATGATAAAAATTATTCGATTGAAAAGATGTATACGTCTAAGGGTTCGTAAATTAATGGTTACTCTAACACATAAAATGCAACAACTAAATCAACAAGCCTGAAGTTTGGCACTTAGACTAAGGCTGGTCACTGATTCGATTGACACACTATAATATACCAAATCGATATTCGATCTCTTCGACTAACATCCTCAACACCTATATGTGCATACAGTATTTTGATATCTGATTCCTCATAAGAGATGGCATATCCGAAATACTACTCTAGGTGTTTCGGTTATGGTATGTAGGATAGAGGAGTTGCAATTTCCACTGAGTCACAGCATGCATCCGGTCTAACATCTTTATGTCTCCATCGAGTTGTGTTTTCTCCTGTTTCAGCTTTGTACTACCCGGCTGAGACTCTGCTCATAACTCCGTTATCTCAAATGAGTTTACCCTGACTCTATTTTCGATGTAACATCTCGTTCTTTTCAGGCTTTATATTTTAAAATTTAATATATTTCTCGTTTTTAGATAACAAAGTTTTTATGATGAAGCATGTAAGCACATTAGAATATCCTTGGGGTCTTGGACTGCCTGTCTCCACATGAGCCCAGATTGGGTAGACCTGGCCATACTTCTCTTCCACATTTGTGTCCATGGAATCGACGACCGTCATCTCTTCATCCATACCATTTTTGTCCTCCTCAAACCTGCAAGCCGCCATCTCTGCAGGTCGATGCCTTGTTACGTACTCACCGAGTTGAGGAGTCCCACTCACGTTTCTCCTGTTTATGTTATGCCTACCAGCAAGCGTAGGACTCTCATGTGGGCTCTCCATATTGGTCGGTCTTTGCAGTTGGGCTTGTCCCACCATCCCTCCGCCAGTTGTTGACACGGGACTCACAACACCACTGCTCAACGCACTTTGTGCTCCGTGTAGCCGTCCGAGGTATATTGCCCTTTCTTCTTCCGTAAGAGGAATGATAACCGTCTCACGTGTTTGAACCCCGCCTGTTCCGTTAGGCGTATGAACTGAAAACCGGTGAGGTTGGATGATCGGACTTATGGGTGGAAGCTCTGAAGCGTATGGTGAGGGATTATCGGCTCCTGCCGTGCCTTGGAAGTATGGGTTTACTGTTGAGTTGGCTCCTGATCCGAGTTGCATCCTTGGGATATAGGAGCTGTCGCGGTGGAATGAATCTGATGTTGGAGGAATAGAGCGGCGGCGTTGCCGGCGGAATGTAAAAAAGATTAGGAGGCCGATAAGCATGGTCGCGCCAATTCCTCCAATGATGATACCGGCTATAGTTGCCAAATCTTGGCCATTGGAGCTCGTGCTGGAGCTCGAGGTGCTGCCGGAGAGTGTAGGAGATTGGGGTGAGACTTCGGCTGTCGTTGTGCTAGATGAGCTCGCGTCATGAGTTTCATCATTGGGGAATGGCTCCCCAGGAACTAAAACATAAGGAGCAGCGAGAGCAGCTTGACGATATAGCTCAAAGGGTACAGAGCCATCTCTAAAAATAGTCAGTGATCAAGTTGAATATCATCAAGATAGAAGAACTAGGGTGGGTTTATATAGGCATACGGATTCACTATCATTACCATTCCCGCCTTATTGCAAGACCCAGGTGCCCCACAGTAAAGGAAAAGCTGGTCAGCAGAGCGGACAGTCCAGGTGAAAGATGGCATTTCATCCTAATGGATTGAATATTATTTAGCACATATCGAGATCAAATTTAGCGTCAGAATATGACATTAGGGTACGAGGGTTCTAACTGCCGTACATCGAGCTTGATTGTTGATACGGTGCCCAGTCTGACCAAATCGCGCCGTTTTCGTCAACTCGCGGGCTTTGCATGTCGTAAGGTATGCAAGGTCTCTCGTATGTGCCTCGGATTACAGAGTGATTGGTAGGGTAAAAACGAAACAATATAGAAAGCGGAAATGTCAGTAAATAAGTACTTAGAAATCGTAAGATAATTGTGGACTTTTAAGATATTCATCTCTTACAGAGTTTGTCTCCGGCGTTGGCCATGACTATCTCAGGATCAAATCTATCAGGTTTCTAGAGTATAGGAAAGTCAATAAGTGGTCTCTTTAGGTAAATCGCTTCTTGTAATTATGAATCGTGATTAGGAAGAATGATGTTCGTGAGCAAGGTAGAAAAAAAATCTGTAAACTTCATGCCTTTCCCACAGTAACTATCTGGGTCATTGTTGTAGCAATGCCACTTGGAGTATCTAAAGGTAGAAGTCGAATTGCAGAAGAAGCTGGTGGCGGCGTTGTAGCTGGGTTGGATGCCATTTTTACACCGGAAATTGAATATAGAAAGGCCTTGAGGCCAGCGTTTGGGTAAACCTATAGAGTTTGGAGTTTCGAGATACGACCGGGCGAAATGCTCTTGAGAGATTTCTCTTTACGGAGCGCTCATACATACAGTCAAATATTTAATAGGAATTTGAAGTGAAGATAGTCTAGGTCCAAGTGAAGATTAATTGATATGATTGAATGTTTGGTAGAATAATTTAAGTCTATTATAATATTAGTTTCTAGTCAGACAGCGCTGCCCGTTATCTGATAGACCAAGTGCGACCTATGTTTCAATTAAAAGGCGGAGAAGAGAATTCAAGTATGTAAAAATATTGAAATTTTCTTGGATTGTAATATTTTCTGTAGGAAATTTTTGATTAAGTGATAGCGCATGGTGGCGAAATTGACCAAAGACGTGCGGGCCCTAGGCCTCGTGAGGGACACAAATGTTTGAAATATCGCTCGTGTGTAGATAATAGGACCCCGCAGTAAGAACTAAGCTCTAACGTTTTCGAGTCGTGGCCTGTATACGCTGAAAGTGCTCTTTGCGGTTTTAATTTCGATAGAGCTAGCCACCGTACTACTTACTCATGTCAAAGCCGCATGGAAAGGAGTTACTGCCGGTGAGTTTTAACTCCGACAAGCCGGGATAAGAGATTTTATATCGTATCACAGTTGCGCAATGCACAGTGGGCTTGATTCATAAGATACACCTGCTCTATTTGAGGGACCTGGACGATATTTTCGTTATCATAATTTGACCCTTGGAGACCCACAAAGCACATGATAGACAGCGATCATGATCATTGTTGAGAGCTATGCATGGGCGAAACAAAGATTGTTCGAGTTAGGAACTTGTGCCTTCCAGAATCGAGGGCTGCGAGGGATACAATACCAAAAGAACTGATCCTTTCTTAGTCTGAGTATTTACTTTATATTGCATCGTCCCCGTGTCGCACAGCTGCTAGACCTGTATATATGCCGGCATCTCAATTGCTCAATTGGGCGCAGTAGCATATAGTATTCCGGCAATAGTTGTGAGAATGGGATGTGTTGGGGCTGCGTTGCAATAACACAGGATTCATCTTTGCTTTTTTATCTCGAAATCGATGCGCGTCAAACTCGACGTCTCCAGAAAGTCCCCAATCCACAAATCATTCCTTAATCGCACTCTCATCATCATCGCCGACGCCCTCCATTAAACCCATACACCGCCCTTTTCCTCTCCTGCGATTAAATATAACCTCATCTTTGTCGGCGCACCTGCGACCCTCATCATTTTGGAATCATCTGGAAGATTTGTTCTGGTCAATTCCACCCGCCGGGCGAGGTGCGCTCTCGCTCTTTCGCGCCGAAAACCACACGCCTGCATTCAACTTATCCCTCAACAATCACGCTTCTGGGGCTTCTTAGCCTCTCCTTCGGACATCTAGGCACGACTTTCTGTGCTGGATCCGTCCGCGACCGATAACCTCCCCAAAATATCACCACTGACGCCGATATTGCGGTTGACACCTTCAATATGTCATTCGGTCAACCTAGTTCGTTCGGAGTACTGAACAACTCACAAAGTGCCCCATCGGGGGCCTTCTCAAGGTCTAACAGCATTGCTGTTCCACAGGGCCCTGCAGAAGTTTTGATGGGTGATGAGGTTCAAGAGAGCGAATCAGATGTCAGTAAATCATCTCTACAAGTCTTCAAATGCCTACAACGAGGCTAACACTTTCTCTAGGTCATTGGCTATGTCGCTCTAGCTGGAGAATTCAAGGTGAAGGTCTTTGATGGACAGTATCCTGAAAGTGACCTTCCGATACCCTCAGCGAGCCTGCTCTCCATATGTCAGAAGCGACAGCTTTTTGCAGCAGGTGGTCCTCAAGGTAGGTTTCGGTTAGACGTTAAATTTGCGACCGGTATCTAATCGTATTCAATCCTCTACAGGAGTCGTTGTCGCTCGAACCTCCACCTTGCGTGCAGCATTCAACAATACATCAGCGGCGAATGGCAACTTCATACCTTTCCAACCGGAATGTATTATCCCCATGTCGATACGTCTCTCACACATCGCGTTCACATCAGATGGCAACTGCCTATTGCTTGGAGCTCAACTGGGTGGCATAGCGGTTTATTCAGTCGAAGATATCTTGAGCAAAGGGAATGATGTCCAACCCCAGTCACAAATCACGACCGGCCCGCTCCTCGAAATGAAACCAATTCCTACAGTGACGGACGCAGAGAAGGTTTGTATTCTCGTAGGGTCTGGTTGGAGTCAAGGCGGAACCGTTGGCCTCGTTGATATCAAGAAACAATCTGTTCAAGGAAACCTGAAGTCCGGTGTCACGACTGTTTCTTGGAGTCCGAAAGGAAAACAAATCATCTGCGGTGGCTCCGGCGGCGGCCTTGCTTGGATCAGGCATGATGGGTCAGAAGCAGATGTTGTTCCCGGCGTCCCGAACTTTCCAACCCATTTCGTCTCGTCGATATTCTGGATCGAGTCGAACATAGTTTTTGTGGTTATAACTCCTAAACTAGCAGCAGGCTCACAGCAACATGATAACGAATCAGCGCATTTTGTTCTGATGCGCGAGGGGACAAAGCATACTTTCTATAAAGTTAATGACATGACACCACCGTTTGGAATGTCCTCTCGGCCAACATATCATAATTTCATTCACCTCAAAGCCTGGGCCCCGAATATGAAGGATTGTGTGGTTCTCTCCAATACCTGTTCTACTGATATTGGCACCGTCATGAGGCTTAGCAATACACCCTTTACGCCAACATCGATCGTTAGTGATGGCCGTCGTGCAACTTTGCCCATGACTGCCGAGGGTGGTGATACGACTGCCTTAGGACTGGCTCTCGATTTGACTGCACCCGATGGAGAACGTGTCGAGAATCCATTTCCCAACGTGGAGCGGACGGCAACCTCACTTCCATGCATGTGGGTTTTGACGAACGAGGGCGTGATATCTGCCTATTGGGTAGTATACTCTGACGCCATTAAAATCGGAAACTCATCCGCAGCTTACCCAGAACTTCTCGCCTACGAATCTCAGCAGCCACCACAAACTCCTCAAAGGGCTAGTGGCCCTGCATTCGGCCAGCCCGGATTCGGAACCCAAGCCTCGACAACTTCATTCGCGTCGCAAACCTCCGCGTTTGGCGCACCCAAGGCCACCTTTGGCCAGCCGTCAACACCAACCTCGTCTTTTGGACAGACCGCAAAGCCTTCCCCGTTTGGACAGCCTACAACTTCTGCCCCATCATTTGGGCAGACTTCACAACCAACTAGCACGTTCGGTCAGCCCTCGACCGGTGTGTCTACGTTTGGACAAACTTCAACAATGGGGTCGGCATTTGGTCAAGCTTCTAAACCTGTTTCGACTTTCGGACAGTCATCCGCCACATCAGCTACGTTTGGCCAGCCTTCAGCGCCACAGTCAACCTTTGGGCAACCGTCGGTATCAAAACCAGCCTTTGGGCAACCGACCTTTGGTTCGTCGTCGATGCTTGGTCGCCCCGGACTATCAACAGGCTCGTTCGGTTCCGCCTCCACAGGTAACTCAGGAGCTGTTTTTGGTAGCGGATCTGCCTTTGGGACACAGTCAGGTACTTCTGCATTCGGACAAAAAGCCGCGGCCCCAGCCTTCGGCTCGGCCACTCCCTTGGGTAGTGCCCCGTCATTCGGTGCCGCTTCAGTCCTTGGAGCCGCTCGTCCCTCCTTCGGACAGCCTGCGTTCGGATCCACCCAATCTTCCGGTTCAGGGTTCGGCCAGACATCTCAACTAGGTTCCAAACTTACACCGTTCGGTGCAGCAGCAGGAGGAAATGGCGGCGGTGGATTTGCCAAATTCTCAGGTGGTGGTGGTTTCCTTGGTTCAAGTGGTGCAAATACAAATGCACCTGCAGCTTTTCTCCAATCAAGCGGGTCTAGCAACCCATTTGCGTCTAAAGAACCTGATACATTTGGTAGTCTAAAAAACAATGCACCTTCTACCGCATTTGGCTCCACTGCTGCAAGTGCATTTACCATTAACAGTGCGTTTGGCTCGAGTTCTACACCTGACGCAGGAAAACCCTTGGGTGGAAATGCCCCGTCGGCTGGTACATTTGGAAGTGCTTTTGGCGGTGCTCTTGGAAATGCTCTCTCCCAACCAGCTGCTTCGGCTAATATTAAGGATGCTGAGATGGCAGATAGCGATGACGAGGCTGAGCAGCCCAGGGAAGGAGTCCGCGGTGCGAATATGTTCGATGTTTCTTCTACTTTCGGCGGCGATGCCTCCACAACTCCTGCAAAGGTACCGCCCAAGGCTCTCGCTCCCGCGTTCGGTCAATCTTCTCTAAACACCCAGTCGGCCGCTGAGACATCTAAACCATCCGCATTTGGATCCGGTCTTTTTGGCTCATCTGTGAACAAAGAACAACCTAAAGGCGCATTCAGTTCACCGAGTAAACCATCAACACTTGCCCCGGCTTTCGGAACAACGGAATCTAAACCAGCGGCTACTACAAGCGCGTTTGCAACACCATCTACAGATAAGGCTGTGGCACAGGTCGGAACTGGTTTGTTCGGTAGTGCCCTTCAGAGTAAGTCATCTGGAACCCAGCCGTCTTCTGCGTTTGGCAGAGTTGCAACCGCATCGTCTACATCTGCATTTGGAAAGCCCGCTCTTTCTACCTCTGCATTTGGTACGGTTACACCTTCGCAAACGAAACCCGGCGTCCTAGCATTTGGCCAAAAACTTGCGACACCAGCCTCTAGTCCCGAGAAGAAACCTGCGAAAGAAAACATCGAAACGACGGCAGCGAGTAAAGGTCTTCCAGATGATGATTCAGATCAGGAGACCGTCCCTTCACCGACACAGCTTGAACCTGCTCCGCTACCGCCAGACTTTACCCTTCAAGCGAAGAAACCTGAAGCCGCGGTACCGGATGATGCACCGCTGCCTCCTGATTTTACTGTGCAGAAACAAGCTTCGGCGAAACCTGGGGTTGTTAAGACTTCTCTCCCAGATTCAGCCCCAATCACTCCTGCTCTTTCTGCAACCTTACCTTCGCTTCGTGAACCGATTTCGACAACTTCTACTCCTATATTGCCATCACGTGCGACAAAATCCCCGTCAAAGATTGAAAATGCAAGTGAGCCGGCCTCATCTCCACTCAAGCCTGGCGATTCAAACAAAGGGTCCGCTGTCTCAAGTGCTCCTAAGGCCAAGGCTTCCAATCCAATGGCGTCTCGCAGAACTACCGGTAGACCAAATGTCGGCCCACCAAAGGCTGGCGCATCTAGTCGACCAGGGTCACAGAAAGCTAGCGGGGCCGCCCGAGGTTCAAAATCTGCTGAAACTGACGATGATGACGATGACGATGACACTGACGTACCCACAAAGTTTACTTTTTTCTCGACGAATAATAACAACTTCGGTCCCTCAACCAAGGGTGGCAGTGTATTCGACTCTGTAAAGAAGAAGGAAGTAATAACCTTTTCGCATCAGCCAGTCGCTAGCGACGATGAGGATAGCGACGAAGATAACGATGAGGATAGTGATGTCGGTAGTGTAGAAGACGCGGGTGAAAGCCCCGTGGCCCAGAGTGGCGAATCAATGGAACCTTCTGACCGATCTAGTGAATTGGGAGATGATAGTTGGATCAAGGCTGGTGGAGAAGATTCTCCTAATCAAACCTCGGACATCTCGCTTAAGAATCAAAAGGGACAGCCACCCACCCTCCTCAGTCGCATGGGCCCTCCGGTTTCCGGCAAGTCTGGCACCTCAACTCCCAAGCAGAGCCCAGCCATTTCTGCGACTAAGTCATCTATGGATGTTTCTAAACTCATCAACAAATCTCCGGTTCAACCCTTAGTGCCGTCTAGGTCTTCGGCACTAAAGTCTTCACCAGAAAAGCCACTGTCTCCACGTTCGGTCGCCCTTCAAAAACAGGAAGAAGATCACAAACGGCGTGCTGAGGACCGAGAGAAAGCCGCAGAAGCAGAGAAAATACGGATGCAACAGATGGCCATTGATAGGGAGAAAAATCTAGCACAGGCAAAAGCAGAGCTAGAAATGCTCAAACGCCAGCGGGAAGTTGAAATTGAGAATATGAATGCTAGCGAAAAAGTGATGAACGAGCGAGAAGCCGCATACAGAGACAGTTTGAAAGAACCACCCGAACCCAGCGCTGTCCTGAAGCCTCTAATTCCCTACCGTGAAGCGGCCCCTTTCACAAATTTCAAGGTAATTGAAGCAGTCAAACGGAAGCTCTCTCGGGTGATGATATACTGACTTATTACTTGATTTAGGGTCCTGACGCTTTCATGGAGCATTTGGTAATAACGCTTGACCGCCGTGTTGATAACTTTGGTATGAATATGCGACAACTTGAGGCTTTCGTTTCATACCATTTGAAAGAGGATCATTTTACCCTTGACGACAACCGACCTGTTGCAGAGATTCGCGTAACAGCTGCTCCGGACGTTTCAATGATGGCTATGGATCTCATTGAAAAGGCGCAAGAGCTGGATAAGATATTTGATTTGGCGTCATTGAAGGCGGAAGTGACAACTCTGATTAATGATGTTGACTATCGTAAGTATCCGACTTCGAAACCCTACATGAGCTGAATTTGCGATCCTAATTGTATATGCTTCGATATAGTTTGTGCGCGGGCGTGTGATATTCCGAATATTATCCTTCTGCATACCCACCCCGAATTGCGAGCACACATCCGAAAACGACCCCTCTCCGCACAACAGAGAATGCAACAGGCGAGCCTACGTCGCAAAGTTCCACTGCTACGACGTAAATTTAAGCGCGCAGAAGACAATTTCCGCCTTCTCCAAGCCCGTGTCGCTAGTTTAAACAAGAACCAAAAGTCAAATTACGGCGATATTCGACCTCCTACTATCGAACAAGTCCGCGAAACCGTCGCGAGGTTGACGGAGGTAGCAAGAGAAAAGGCTGACAGGATAGACGGTCTGGAAGATGCACTTCGCAAGCTGCGCATTCGTAGTGTTAGTCCCGCTATGAGTCGTGGTACTACACCGAGTTTCAGAGCTGGTAGTGTCAGCTTTTCTATGGCTGGTAGCCGTGCCGGTGACCGCGACCGAGGTGGTACACCGGCCGCTAGTGGTTGGAAGTCAACGAAGAAAGGAAAGGAGTCAGCTTTCGTCACTCCACCTCGAAACATGCCTGGACCGGACAAATTCGATTACTACGAGAACACTATTGACAGCCCAATCTCAAGATTTTCCCTCAATAAACCCAATCCTCAGAAGTCTAAGGCTGTTTCTGGTATGTTCGGACTAATCGAAGAGGAATTGGGTGACGACGAATATTACAATGATCAGAATCCATCTTCCTCGATGAATGTCCCAATTGCTACAAGTTATGATAGAGGCATGGCGGAGCTACGCAAAGAGGTCTTGACAACCCCCAAGAAAGGCGAGGCCGGAGCCGAAGTTCCCAACACGCCTGCTAGCAGACAGGTTAATAGGCTCTTAAAGGACGAGATGGAAGAGATCACTGGTGGGAAGGCCAGGAAAGCCTGGACTGATGCTGATGACTATTTAGAGGACAAGAAGCTGAGAAAGGAGGTCGGGAAACGAATGGCAAAGGTTATCAGGAAGGTGGGAGTCAAGACAACGAAGGTGAATACGGTCTCTGTGGCCATGGTGGAACCTTAGTTGTCATTTTTTCTTCGCTCGGAGGGGTTTTCTTAATGTTATTTCATGAGAGCACGGTTCGATTTATGGATCATTGAGAAAGCAAAATATTTTCTTTGCAATCTCGGTGGATTGTATAATTACTTTTCTTCCGATTTCTTTCAGGCCCATGGAACAGGCATACGAACTAGCCTTTTCTTTAATAATATTTTTTTAACGACATTTTTTTCTACAATGTATTATAGAGACGACAGAGAGTGATACGAAAAATTAAAGGGTGGGCATAAAATAAGGGGAAAGAAGCTCTTAGTATTCAAGTAGTCATCATGATAGAGTGCACTGTGTGTATGATGTTTTGTAGTGGTTCTCGTAATATTTCTATGTAATTAGGAGGGGTTCAGATGGTGATACGAGTCTAGATGAGTATGCTACGTGATACGTCCGTAGATTGATCAAATTAGTTGATAGCCTGGATCTAGATAGACGCTCTGGCTACGAGACTGATAGATGCTATGTTACAAGATATCCACTAGAGTCTATCTAATATAAAATCTAAAATTCGATAAGGTTTCTCATAGTTTTGGTTTAATGCATTTCAGCTGTTGGGCTTTGAGTTGCACGCACATCAAACACACACCATAAGGAACTCCGCAAAATAGTTTGTTAAAAAGGCAAGTTCGACTTGTACAAAGGGAAGTGCCGGTTTGAGAAAATCATATTTGGTTAGCGTTATCCATCAAGCTTCAAGCTATACTGTAATTGTAGCATTGATAATTCAATCAGGTCTAGTCTTGGGAAATAAGGTCGGGCAACGTTGTTCTTGGCGTTGTATCAGGGTGTTCACGAGACTCGCTCCGGATGTAACGATGGAGTTTCTAAGCTAAATTGGGTGAGACTTGAGAATAGATCAAGCAAGTACTTAAATATTTTCGCATGATTTTTTTTTTCTAGAAGACTTTTGTACAGTTATTTGACATTTCACAGTCTATTATCCACCCCACTAGTACTCGACCAAGGCCGTCTTGGAGTCTTGTGCTACAAAAACTTTTGTATAAATTCAAAAAGGCTGCCATCCTCTTTGCCTGGAAATTATTCAAGACGTAAACCAGTCATAAAACCTAAGGAACAATCTTATATTGTTATCATTTTACGAATCTATCAACGTTTTCTCCTTCGTCCTTTATACCTTAGAACTTTTATATACAATAATATTGTAGCAATCATGAAGTATCGATATGTCTGGTCTGCTGTTGTTCTCGCCAACATTGCGCCCGCTCTAGCAGCCCCGAATGTTGATATCCGAAGTATCAGCAGGAGAGATAACATTGTCGAGCAATCCGACGCACAATGGGCCCTGCAGAGGATATCCAGTGGTAAGAAGGTAGAGGGTGATGGGAAGTTTGTGTATCGGTACGACGGAGAGCTCGATACCGGTGCCGGAGTCGATGTTTATGTCGTTGATACGGGTGTTGATACTTCGAACAGTGAGTTTGAAGGTAGAGCTTCTGTGGTTAAAAACGGCCTGTTGGATCCAGATGATATCGTAGGACATGGGTAAGTCTCAGACTCGTATTATAAAATTGCAAAAAATATAATGACTAATATCGAATATAGATCTCACGTAGCTGGTATTGTCGGCGGCAAAACATACGGTGTGGCGAAGAAGGCTAATATCTTGTCAGTAAAAATTGGTGACAAGCGCATCGACTACCTAACAGCGGTAGAGGGAATTACTGCGGCTGTGAGAAGACATGCTTCTCGAAAGTCAGAGAGGAATTTTATAGCCTCTGTTCTCAACATATCATTGGAATTTCTCAATTCTTCTGAAATGAAAGGCGCTCTTCAGAGAGCAGCGAACGCTGGAATGCACATTGTAGTTGCTGCTGGGAACGCAGGGAAAGACGCTTGCCAATCATACCCTGCGTCGTACAACCAAGATATCAAGTCTTTAATCGTGGTCGGTAACCTCGATATGAACGATTCGCTACATTCAACGTCAAATTATGGAAAGTGTGTTGATATCAGCGCTCCAGGAACGGATATTACGAGTGTGAGTGGGGAGAAAGACACAGGAACATCCTTTGCGGCGCCGATGGTTGCAGGGGTCGTTGCTGGCCAGGCACTTAGACACAAAGAGCTACGAACTGATCCAATGGGGATGAAGAATTTGATCTTGGGGATGGCAGCGAAAGGCATCACCAACGCTAGTAAGAAGGCCGAAACACCGGATCGAATTTTGAATATGAGTGCTTCCAAGTGATAAAAGTAAAGCTTCTATCCGCTGAAGCTGTAGTAATTATATCATGTCAATGAGTGTATATATTATTATTATTATTATTATTATTATTTTATTTTTTTACATATTTTTTTTCAACGTAATTCGTTTTAGATTAATCGTTAATTTGCACATAAACCCTTATTTCGACTGCCAAATCATTTATACCCGATCAAGATCAGAACAAAGGAATACATACCACGAAGCTTGGCATTGTCTTTTGGCTTCTTCGAGACAGAACAATGTTCGAATATCACATCAGTTTTGTGACACATGGTCAAAAGGAACCGACGGCGAGAATGGGCAATTGAAAAGGTGAATTGACTCCAACTAGGTTTCCTGAACCAAGTCCGTCCCAATCGAGACGCCTTGTCGCCTCCTTTGGGACAGATTTTGGCGCTGTGTTGCGGACCCCTGTCCGAGTTGTGTGGTATTCTGCGGACGGCCTTGAAAGTCGCCTTGGGCTTCATTGACGGGTACAAACAGCCCCCAAATGAACCGACATCAAAGCACCTCTCAAAACTCGGTTCTCGACGCGGCTCTGGTCAGCCGTACGGTTATTCTTGCAAGAGGGACAAAGAATACTTGATTGTATACCGTGTATTTTGCGAGATGAGTCAACCGTTCGAGCGCGTACGTACGGCTGTCTCTCATTGGCCCCAGGCGTGCCTTGGTTTTGGATCGTCTTTTGCTCTTTTGGACCCGATCCGCGCGTTCACGGAATCGAAACTCCAAACAGCTCAGGATTCAAAGTTGTGAAGATATCATTTCGTTGTCACTTTGAGAATACAAGGGAGTATAAAAGGTCGGGATGCGCTCCTGGTAGATTGATTTATAGCTTTCTCTGCACATTACCTACCAATAGCCAACCCTTCACATTTGGTTTCTACTTTTTTGATTGACCAAAAACTTTGAGGTTTCTCCATTCGTTTTATACAACACTACCTTCAAAATGTTCAAGTCAGTCAGTCGAGCGGTAAAGAAGCTCACCGAAGAAGCCCCTCAAGGCAATGATCAAATGGTCATTAAGGTGAAGCGGCTAGACTCTCGCTTTAATCGCAGAGGCAACCAGGTTATAGTAGACTCGGGCACGGTTCCGACCATCGAGGTCGATAGCTACGATCCCAACGGCGCCTATGTACTAGTTCACTGCAAGTACTTCAACCAGCTCGGGCTATTGCATCGTCAAACTCTCGATATCAAGAGTTTGATGGTCAAGAAAGTTCTCAAGGAAATCATTGGGGATAGCTATCCGGGTGTTAGCTTCAATACCACTAATATTGTTTTGGAATACCCCCTTCGGTGTCTATGGCATTATCGGGACGAGATTCGCGAGGTAGCCAAAGAAGATAAAAAGTCTGAGAAGGGAAGACATTTGAAATTACTGCTTGATTTCCTGGATGTCGAGTTTGCAAAGTTGGATGCCGACTATCGAAACTATATGGAACAAGGACTGACCTCCTTTGATATGTGAGTGCTAGAATTTTACAATTTTTTGAAAAAAATGAAAGAACTTTAAGATACTAATCCGTGTATCCACTTTAGTATGTGGACCCTCTTCAAGCCTGGTGAACTAGTTTACACAAGTTTTGACGGCCATGCTCGCGTTTTTGAGGCGAAAGGTTACAAGGAGCAGCAACTGAATTGTAACGTATTCGGTGTCATTGAAGGCAACTATGTTGACTATAACGGAGATGAATTTGGCTATGCTTCGAAATACGTTCTAAACCCCGAATTCGATGGAACGCGCAAGATCACAGAACTTGATGCATTCCCTCTCCGCTATCACCCTCGCGAGAAAGAGGTTAAACTGGATTTGATATCCAGGGGGAGAAAATTCGAGAGCTTGGCAGGGATTCATTGCATGGACTACAGTGGGCCCACTATTTCTGGAGCTGGGCACTGGGGCTCAAAGTTATATGTCAACGGGAGAGTTATGGTTGATGTCAAAACCCATGTCCACTACCACCCAGAAAAACAAGTCACAGTGACGTCTTTCCAAAACGACAAGTTGAAAGAGTTGGCGGCCAATACTCAAACTCGCTATACAACACCAGGTTATCACAATGGGGTCTACTATGAGCAAGTTGAATCCCAAGGAGGGAACAATGTATCAATGAATGTTACCCTCCCGACCGATGGTACTGGCCAAGACTTGAAATTCAAAAAACAGCGAGGTCCAAAGAGCAAAGCCTTGGAGACGTTGACCAATGACCAGCTTCTTCTCTGCTCGAGTCTTATTTACGGTTTCGCGCTCAATGAGAAACAATGGGGTATGTTTGGCTCTTATCTAATTTAATCTCACGCCGCTAACATTTTTACGATAGTGCAACTGTTCGTTGACAATTTACAGCCCGTCAAGTGGAATGTTCAATCGTTCGACCAACTCGTGCTACCTCTCACCCAGAAAACTCTGGTGAAGGCGTTAGTTGAATCTCACCAGAATACGAATACCAATTTCGACGATTTCATCGCCGGGAAAGGGAAGGGTTTGATTTGCTGTCTCCACGGCTCTCCGGGTTGTGGTAAAACGATGACGGCCGAGTCCGTGGCAGAGTTTACAAAGTCTCCACTTTATACTATCTCTGCTGGAGACCTTGGTGCTGACCCTGCAGAGATGGAGAAGGCCCTTTCCAAGATCTTAAGATTGTGCACGATTTGGAATGCAGTTTTGCTCCTCGACGAGGCTGATGTCTTCCTTGAAGAGAGATCTCTCCACGATCTCGGTCGAAACGCCCTAGTTTCGATCTTCCTAAGAATGCTGGAATATTGTAAGCCAACTTTTAACCTGTCACTAGAAGACTTTCCGTGAATCAAGATGCTAACAACTGATTATTAGATTCCGGTATCCTCTTCCTGACAACCAACCGCGTCAAGACCTTCGATGAGGCATTCCAATCCCGTATCCATGTCGCCCTAAGATACCGCGACCTCGACAAATCCGCCCGTGAACAAGTCTGGCGCAATTTCATCAAGAAGATTGAAGACTCAGGAAACATCGTCGCGATCAAGGAGTCGGATTACGACTTCTTGGGCTCCGTCCCACTCAATGGTAGACAGATCAAGAATGCGGCACGGACGGCGTTGAGCTTGGCGGAGAATATGGGCGAGAAGATGAATCTCTCGACTATTAAGAGTGTTCTTGGTATTGTAGAGGCATTCGAGAGAGATTTCCAAGAACTGAAGAATGCGAAGGCGATTGAAGCTTGATGTTTGGTAGATATTGGATATGGGTTTCGCGTCCTGATGTTTACAGAGCTGGTCTTTGTTTTTTTTTTGAGAAAGAGACTGACATGATGCCTCGTTCCTCACTTACACTTAAACTTACGGTACTCCACCGATCTAGTTTTTATTATGTATTGCGATTTGGGTCTTGTAAATTTAGTAACAGAGAACAACTAGCAAACTTTGGGAAATCGAAATTTTCTTGCGCTCAGTCTATAGATCTGATCGTGATTAATTATCAAACATTATTGCCGTAGCGTCCGAGTACTTTGTATATTCGGCAAGTACATGAAAAGAGAGAAAGTACATGTTTAAATAGAGGGTGTGAAATTTCTGCAAACGATGAATTAATGAAGTAGGGGTCGCCACAGCGTCTAAAATGGGGGTGGAACTGACTATAATAATGGACAATGATGTTCAAAAAGGAGAAAAACTGAGACCGAGATGAAGAACATATACATGCACTTAAATATTAGACTTAAGTCCTGATATATCAAGATTTTCCGGGTTCGTTTCATCATGAGGCCCGCGCCGTTAGCGGAATCGGATTGAACCTCCCATTACCTGGTCGTGTGGGCGTTGGTGTAGCCAAATCCGCAACAGGAGCAACACTCTCAGTCATATGATCGAAATTATGACTAGAAGGTCTAGACGTTTCCGTGGTTGGCAGAAAAGTGATAGGTTCACTAGTGACCTCAGGCACAATAGGCAACGTGTAGCCACTGCTAGCTAACTGCTTCCATCCACAAGAACTGGTCAGGCCGCTCCGGATAGTCAGAGTAGCTCTTTGTGAAAGATGGAGGCCATCCTGTCGAGATTGCAGAATAAACTCCGACCCAGTTGTAAAATGGCCCTTCAAATGTTCGATTCCATGTGATGTTGGTGTAGGAATCGAAAACGAGCTGGGGAGGTGGGAGTGTATGCGGACGTGCTGTGGCCCAATATTCCGACTGGGCTGACTTGTCCTGAGGTCGGATTGCCTCACCGGTAGCGATTGGATGATACCAAATAGAAACCGGGGGCACGGCGTCGGGATTAGGATCCTTATAGCGAATGTACTCGTAAGTGATATTGAATAGTGGGTCGAACATGGTGGCGACAGGTGCGATAGTCTCTCCAGCGGGTGGGGTAGTTGGGTTTCCGGACCACATATCGGTAGATGGCTGCTTCCAGAGATCGTCACCATCGTAGGTGACAGTAGAGGAATAGTTTATATGATAGTAATAAATCATGGAGGTAATGCCAAATGGTGTAGTTCGCGGAGCTTTGGTGATGGGCCCCGTTAGGTCGGAGATTTCATCAAGCATGCTATTGCTCTCGATCGAGCTGATCACGTCGTTATGATTATTGAGAACGCTCGAGCCACCACTAACTATTTGAGACAAGTGGCCAAGTATATCATCCCCATGGATTGGACCGCTATGGCTATGGACTGGACCAACTTTCCCAAGACGCTGGATATCATCTGATGGGGCAGCAGCGGCCTCCTGGATTGATATTTTCTCAATCTCAGAAGAGGCGGGGGCGGCTAGGTCGGTGGTAAGTCCATTCAGCATATACTCAATGGTAGTGATAGTAAACGAGCCCACAGAAGTAATGAGCTGTGCTGGGTCAACAGGTTGTTCGCTGGAGTCATTCTCGCTATCTCGATTCATCAAAGTTGGATTGATGTCCGGGGCGATTGGGACGGGACCATTTGCCGGGTGGGTATGATAAACAGAGTACGCTGAAACCCGATAGGCTGAACACATATGGTTGTCATTAATGGTACCGAACATAGGGGATTTTTGACTCATGCTCAGTTGACTTACAAACACGTCCATTTTCGTCCGTTGTATACGGAAGAGTTCGAGTCTCGAGCTCCGCGTGAACGTTTTTACTGGTCGGCTCGGCGTCGATATCTGTTCAAGTTAGCAAGAAAATGTTTACCAAGTAAGAAGGATGATGCACTCACTCTTAGCCACCTTATCAGTGAAGAGAATATCAACAAGGTCACCTGGGTTATGAATAACTGGGCCAGGGGGATAACGGCTGTGAGACTAAGAAGAAGCTGTCGTTTTGGCCCCCTCGTCGACGGCACCAGTATCATCGCGTGGGAGAAGACCTTTTGGAGTAGGCTTTGGGTGAACATGTGTCACGCGATCGGTATATGTTCTACCATTGATTACGTCCTGGGTCATTGGAATGACCTTCTCTGGTTTTTGGATATTGCCATCTTTATTTAATTATGATTGGCTTAGTAAAGTACTATAGTTAAATTCGAGTGCAAGTTTCTCAACCGTTCAATGGGTAGCTTAACTGTGCAAACGGTGTGTGATGCCATCGGAATTTGTGTACTTACGTTTGTTGTCATAGACTGCTTTGTAGGCATATCGGTGGCCGGTCCACTGCGATTTCCATATCATGAACGGAGTCACCGGCTCCAGAGCCAAGAGTGAGCTGAGGTATGGCAGAAACCGCCACGAAAACCTCGAGTTTGAAAATATAGGTATACATTCTGGATCTCAGAGAAGCAGGATACTATAAGGCGGTATATTGGCTCTCAATCTAACTGAATGTGGTATCAGAATCGTTGAACGTTAATTTGTTCGTACGTCGAAATTTATGAACAGGTAAGATACAAGAAGAAAAAAAACGAATGCTATCTGGCAAAATCCAAGCTTAAATACTTCTATAATGATATAAAAAAAGAATTTAGGTATGATTATAAGTCAGGATCTTGAGGAGTGCTATGCGATTTAGAATGAAAATGCGTCATGCCTTACTGTATTCGGAAAGATGAGTGTTCATGCACCGTGGACGGTCGAAGGACGTCTCGTAACCAGTCTTGCTCTACACATTGTTGGAATATTTGCGTTGTGGAAAGTTTTGGCCAATCGCAGCGGGAAAGAAACTCTCAAACAATCTATATAAAAATTTTCGGAGCCTCGCACTTCAACTATAGCGTCATTCCTTGTTTCAACCTTTCATTAAAGCAATATGTCTGTATTGCGTATGCTCCGAAACTGTATACAAATTGCATGTTGCGGATCTTACTCGATTATATAGCTAATTTTTGATGTGCGAACATTAATGACAAGGCTTACTGGCCCAATGGGTACGCACCTCTCTTTCAATCGCAAAGAGTACAGCAGTTTGCTAACTTCTTTCCAGCAAGGCGTCTGACTACGAATCAGGAGATTGCAGGTTCGGTAAGAAAAAACTCTTCTATAGATTATTATATGGTTCTCTAGCTAACAGTTCGATTCCAGACCCCTGCGTAAGTCACAAAACATTTTTTGAAATTTTTTTGCCCGATTTTGGAACTACTTTCTTGGAGGAACTCTTTTTTTCCCCCGCCTTAGTGACAATGAAGCTGCTTTTTCTGGGTCGTTGTAAAACACTCAATGACCAAGCTCGGCATTGTGCCTTCATATAGATGCTAGATTCAATTGTAATAGGTTCGGGTACCATTATGGTAATACTTCTTACGCACTCTAGTATTTCAAAATTTCGATTAAATTGACATGGGCCAAGAGGCTCATGACTTTAATAGCTCGATGGCTTGAATAAAATGAGGCGAACCGGGTAAAGATATATGTGCAACAAAATGCAACGCTGCCAACGCAAAATCTGTCAGAGATTGTTGGTAAGGCTTTGAGCGGAGACCGCTTTGAGCCGAGTATCATTGAATAATAAATACAGACGTCGGAATATTTAGATGGTAAAATGTATAAATTAAATTAATTCATTTTTTATTGCTTGGAGCTCACGGTCTTTGAACTCAAGACCATGTTCCTACAAGTGTCTCTTTACCTGTCTATTATTTCCTCTATTGTGTAATCAAATATGCCTGTAAGTTGATATATCAAATGTGAATAGGTTCTCGAGCAAACCTTAAGAAGTGGCTTCGGTGTGTAGATCTCTAAGATCAATAACACCATTTAGGAGAATTCTATCATGATTCGAAGGTACTGAAAAGGTTTGGTTTGGCCTTGCCCTATTGGTATATACTTTATGAGACTACGAGGGGTTTCTCAGATATATCTCATTAATAGCAGGAGGGAAAAAGCCCTCTGCCACGCACTATGTCAACTTTGAATACCTATATAAATCAGAATCACCCTCCCGTAATTTCATCCCGTCTTCTTCTTCTCAACAAAAAAATCTTTCCCTTCATCAACCAAACACTCTCATCTCTCCTAACAAGGACACGCTCCCCCACCCAACTGAACCATTCCCATTCGTGATATCATCACTCACCTTCCACCCAATCCTTATCATAAACTTAAACATAGAGAGTCTTTAAATACAACTATTAGCAAAAATGCCAAAAGTAAGTTCTCTATCGTAAATAAAATAAGGATGAGAATTCACGGTCAATTGGCCCCTGTCCATTCGATTCGTTATCACCCTTTCGGTTCTCTCTTCTGCTCCTCGAAGAAGAAATATTTCGTTTACTGAATATGCTAAAATACCTATTTTCTTCTTTAGATCTGTGATATCAAATTTGATGACGGCCGAACCCGCCTCATCGGTGTCAATGGCAAGGAAGTCAATTTCTGTCCCTGCTGCACATGGCAGTAAGTTTTATACAATAATGCTGATTGAATATCTTGACAACTAATCCGCTATGACATCTTACAGCTTTGGCAGTCCTCAAACTCTTCAGAACCATCACATAAATGAACATGCCTTCCTTTACTGCATGGACTGCACCGGAAAAAAGAATGGCCACAACGGAATCTCTGATTTCAAAAAACATTGTGAGAAGAGCCCCAAACAACATGAAGTCGGATGTGGCGAGTGTGGAAAGAAAATCGGACGACCAATGCATACAGGCAATTACGGGTTCATTGCCACCCATCTCAAAGCATGCCAAGCAGTTGCAGATGTTTACTGTCAGGACTTTTTCACGAGTGCTACTGCGTACAATGATCATACCTGCAATGACCATGTCCACGTCGCCAGAGTCGCGAAAGTTAAGTAAGTATTTCGATTCCTATACCTCGACTTCTCAGAAATAAGATCCCTTTTCTTCTTCTTCAAGACTAACGAGGATGATTGGATAATAGCCAAGAGGATTATGAGGAGCGCAACCGAAAGCGAGTGCAAGAACATCGAGCAGCTCAAGCAGAACATGACCGAGAATTCTATGCGCGATTGCGCCGAATTCAACCACGCCCTCAAGTAATGAATGACGAAGAGCTAGAAATACTGCGAGAATACCAAGAAGACCGAGCATTTTGGCAGCGAATCAAAGAGGAAGACCTTCGTAAAGCAGCGGAGATTCGCAGACAGCAGGCACCAAACCCACCACCTGAGACAGTATATGAAATGGTAACCAGAAAGCAAGCTGAAGATCCTGATTTCAATGAGTGGGACGAATATGCACGCTTGGAGCGAGAGGAAAGAGAAGCAGAGGACCGCACCCGGCCAGCAGCACCTCCACCTCGAGCTACAACAAAAGCTGGGCGACGTGCACAAGTCAAAGCTGCTGGAATCGAAGCTCTCAGAAAGATGTATGGTATTGTCCCAGCACTTGAGCGCGAGCCAGATTGGCGGGGGCAAATACGACTGGACATCGAAGCAAAGGAGGCGGCGGAGGCAAAGGCTCGGGCTGAGAAGCTGGCTGAAGAACAGAGAATTCAGAAAGAAATTGAACTTGAAAAGCTTAAGAATGAAACGCCTGAAGAAAAGAAAGAGCGTGAGGAGAAAGAAGAAGCTGCACGCAAGGAAAAGGAGAAAATCATCGAAGCAACAAGGGCATTTGCCAGATTGTGGAAAACACAAGTCGAGCAAGAGCAAAAAGATGCCATGAAGAATGGAAAAATCCTTCCCAACGTTTATAGGTATCCAGGTTATGAAGAGGCCTTATAACCAAGTTGTTCAGCTACAAGAAAATGATTGCAACTCGGTTCAGAACATATACAAGTATGAAAAGAATCGATGAAAGTGTTTGTGAAGAATGAAAGAGCAAGGAATAAAAGGTTAGTCAAAACAATATCTTAAGTAATAAGGACTTAACTGAATCATAGAGAAATATAGGTACATCATAGACAGAGGGAGCGGCATATTATGATGAAATCGAAAGAGCAAGGAAAGGAATATCAACAGCTAGGAAATCTGGGAAATATACAGAGCAAAGAAACTAGGAGAATATAAAGAACAAGGAAGCTAGGGAGATATATAGAGCAAGGAAGTGGAAAAATAGAAAGAGCAAGGAATTTGAGGAAATATAGAGCAAGGAAAGCAGAGATTATGAAGAGTGAGGAAAGGCATCTCTTGTTCTTAGAAACGAATGATACTCTCCACTTTATTGAACATGGCGTTTCCGGGTGACTTGTTAGATGTTTTGCATTTTATACACTGGAAGTATTCCTTTACACGACCTCTCGTTATTTCGAGTCCTTTGATAGAGCAACGTTTAAACTGCCCTCAACAACCAGCAAGGTCCAGTTGCTTCTCTCGGTCTCCACACAAACGTAAAACATCACCTCTCTTCCGCCAACCGTCTCCATCTCTCGTCGAATGCCAACTTAAGTTTTCGTCATATTCCATTGATTCTTGCCCTCTACCACCTAAACTTCAACCGAAACGTTTATAGAAGCTCCCTGTTAATAGGGTCCAGAATGGATAAGTCAAATACATCGGACGCGATGCAGGCTTCCAAAGCCCAAGCAGATCCAGTAAGTACTAGCGTCAACCATCCTAACCCATAGAGTTTGCGGTACATGAGAATTGACTTGCGTGGACTCAGTTGGCCAAGCCATTTTCCGACTTTCTCAATGACACTACCAATGGCATCAACCGTTTGAAAATTGAAATCGAGCGGCTTAGCCAAGCTCAATCCGAACTTGCTGTAGCTCTCGCTGCTAGAATGAAGCAAGATAATGACAAAATCCGTCACGAACTCGAAACCAAAGGGCAAGCCCACCAACAAGAAGTAGATCTTCTCAAACAGGAGATTGAATACCAACGCGAACTTGTCCAAAAAGCCAAAAACGAGACCGGTGCTCTCGCGAAGGAAAAAGCTAGTGAGGACACCATCAAAGCCCTCAGAGTCGACCTCGTTAAAAGGGAGAACCTCATCAATAAACTCAACCTCCAGCTGAAAGAGAACCAGATGAGTTTATCTTCCCAGGAGAGCAATGATCTATCAAGAGCTCGAAGACAGCTTGCTGAAAGTCGAAAGGAAACTGAGAACTACCAAAAGCTAGCGGAGCTTTCCAAAGCGGAATACAGTGAGCTTATGGACGAGATGATGAAGTGCCAGAACGAAAACACCTCCCTCCAATCAAAGTTGAGACTTTCTGAAAGGGAGCTCGGGATCCTCAAATATCGGGTCAAGGAATCTGAGAAAAACCAAGGTTTCCCACTCAAGTTCCGAGAAGAGATCCTCAGCCTCAAAGCAGAGCTCGCCAAAATTCAGGCCGAAAAGCAAGATCTCTCTGAAAAGCTTAATAACTTGGAAAGAAAAACAAGCAGGACTCTATACAAGAAAAGCCTTAACTCTGAGGTAATGCGGAACACTATTCAGAATCTCGAAGCTGACAAACTTCGATGGGAACGAGCCGCCAATGCGCAATTCAAGTTTAACAACGAACAATATGAGGCAAAGGCATCTCCTGGTAATACCTCGAGTTGGCTCACGGACCCTCTCTCTCGACCAAAAGAAAATAAGACCCCGGGGCTTCGCGCTGATGCTTCAGCGTTTCGTCCTTTTCAGTCAACCTCCGGAATCTACGAGACTAAAGATGGCGTTTGGTCCGAATACTCGCCCTGCCCTGGCAACTAATTTTCCTCTTTTCAAACATTACCGGTGGATATCGAACTATCTTAGATACTAAATACCGGAAATAGCCATACACACCGGCCTTGTGAGTACCTTTCCGCTTCTTTTCTGAGCTTTTGGTTATTTTAACCTTGCTAATTAGCTATTACCAATACAAGATACGTATCTTTTGCCTCTGCATTGAGAATTGTCTAGCTTTACGACTGGCCCTGGTCTCGAGACTGGCCCTTCACTTTGGAAATCATTTTTATTTTTCACTCTTAAGCGCTCTCCTGTACGAGCCGCTAGTAAAAAACTAATAGCCGTCGCTAAAGCTCATCTGGGTCAGCATGAAATTTCTTTGCTTGGGGTTTTATCTTCGGATCGCTACACAATATTAGAATTAGTTAGTCTCAAACATCAACGAGCTATAGAGAAGACCGACTGACCCTGCAAATTCCATCCTGCCAACAAAAACACCGTGGCGTTTAACTTTGATCTTTATTTTCTTCTTAGTTATCCCAAGATCTTCCTTCGTCCACAAATCCTTCACCTTGTAGCCAACTTTTCTCCTCTCCCACTCATCTAAAAAGATGTCATCGAACCCAATAGCGAACTCGTCGTCCTTTTCGCTATTATTGATCAAAGCGATCACCATGTTCCCGCTGTTGTCAGTAGCATCCTGAAGCCACAATTGCGAATGAGCCTTCTTATAAGATCTATATCCTACACCCCATTTGCCTTGACTAAGGTCAATAATATCCTTATTGGTGAGAATCTCCAAAGTTTGATCCGAAGTATGCGTTATATCGTGTCCCATAATCAGCGGACTCTTAACCATTGCCCAAATCGTAAAATGCAGTTTTTGTTCCTCATAATCCAAATTCTCATTGCCGACCTCCAGCATGTCCAGATCATTCCAAGCTCCAGCGTGAGCTTTCTGTCCCAAAGGCGCCGCCTTGTTGATAATATTCATAATTGAACAATGATGGCCGGGTAACCTGCAAATATAATCCTCGCAAGGACATCGGTCGTCATACCGGTCAAATACATTGATAATATCCCCGCTCATCCTCCAGCTATTCGCAATAGTCGGCGCCCAATCCCACGGTGAGTCCTCGCCCCAATTGCACATACTGTATAATATCGGTCTACCCGTCTTATTCAAAGCTTTGCTCATAACCTCGTACCGTTCAAAACTTATCAATGGAGTACCGCTTTGTCCATCATTGAAGCAATTGTCGTACTTTAAATAATCGACCTCCCATTCAGCAAACAAATTAGCATCCTTTTCCTCGAAGGCGAGACTTCCGGGGTATCGACCGCATGTATATTTCCCAGCTGAGGAGTACATCCCAAACCCCAGTCCCATAGCGTGAATCTCTTCAGCGAGGTGTTTGATTCCATTGGGGAACTTGACGGGGTCGTATTGGAGATATCCTGTGGCGTTTCGTTGATGAAGGGACCAGCAATCGTCCATTACGACATAGTGGTAGCCATATTCGTCTAACTTTAGCTTTTTAAGGGCCTTTGCCTCTCCTAGAATTGTGTCTTCGTTGATGTTGCAGGCGAAGGTGTTCCATGTGTTCCATCCTAGGTAGTGTTGAGCATGTGTCATTTTGGGGGGGGTTAAGAGAGAACGTACCCATTTGGGGGGTAAGGGCGAGACCATTGTCAACCGCGTGAATGAGTTTGAAGGCCATCGCTAGGGCGAATACCGCCCGATGAGTTTGAGATATTATCATCTCTTCAATTGGATTGGTAGTTTAGAAGTTGAGGTTGAAATCCGAATCTACACGAAACTACGGATTCACGCTCGTGGTTTAGTTCAAAATCGAAATTATTAAAGTGCATCCGAATGCCAAATATCTCAATCGCAATCGTCATCTATGTCACCGACCGTGGATTACTACGCCACCGCAAATGATAATCAACGAAAACTCATTCTAACGGTAAGGTTTGTGGGGTAGCTGCAGGGTTTTCGGAACAAGACTGTCCGCGCGCAACTAGTCCAATGAGATTTTTGTTCAGGCGCGTAGCACATTTTACCTCTAATTTTCGAGGCGGCTTCTTCTGTTAGGACATACGGATTGTTCAATTTTTGGCTTCCTATTAAACCTTAAAACTATTTTCTAGTTACACAAGAGCGCCTTGTCTCGTAAACCAGCGCATGCAGTTTTTGAAGGTAAAATGTTGCAGACTCAATTATCAATCTCGCAATACACGGCGTGGATTTCTGCCCTGCCTCCACCGCGATTCCAGAAACCAATTTCGTATCCAGGCTTGACGAAAACACTCATGCCCTCTTTCAAATGCTCCCTTTGACCCACGTCGCCTGTTTTCGAGCATTCACTTCCGCGTCTGACCAAACCGGGAACATGGCCGCCTTCGCTCGCCACTGCCTCCTTGGGCCCTGGTGTGTCCGTTTGTCGACTTACTTCTGTGGGTAAGCCCTCAGGCAGAACTCTTGCTGAAATTTCAACATCACCTGTCGTAACTATATAGATCGCTGGGCCTTCAATAGCTACGAATTCTTCTTCTGATCGATCTAGCGTAATCTTGAGCAAAGAAAATTCACTCGTTGGGGTTTCGTATTTCATAGTATGTGAATTTCTCGCCTTATTGAATGGCTTCTGAGGCACTGGAGAATGTTTGGAATATTCCGAGCTCTGAGACAGCATTTTAACTGTGCAATCCAAATCATCCACGGCCGCTCGGCTGCCTTGAAAACCATAATCTAAGAAACCATCGGAGTTTGACGTGCACTACAAATCTGTTAACCGCGGGCGTCTTCCAGAAGCTTTAAGCAATGTAAATTTACTTACCTCAATTATATCACCTTCGAGATATGCATGATAGCAGTTTGAAGGAATGGCTACTGCTTCTCCTCTCTTAAGAGGAACGAAATTCATGAAAAAGACAGCAGCAAAGAGTCCTGGGTCGCCAGGGTAGCTTTTCCAAATTTTTTGAGCTACATAGCCCAATTCATCCCGTTGTCCCATTTCTCCAAGTGCTCTATCTCCATCCATTTGAATACGCCCGAGCAATCTCTTAGACAACTGTTCAATCGTGGTCTTCTCCTTCTTGAATATTTCTCCGAAGATCTGTTTTAAGCCATCGTTGGTATCTAAGATTCGAGAGAACCCCTCACCCATAACCTCTCTGAACTCTTCTACATCTCTGAAAAAACACTTTATTTCATCGACCGGTCGGAAACCAACGAACGACTCAAATCTTGGCGACAATGATACGACGACCTCTGGCTTTGGGGTTGGGTCGAAAGAATTCGCGGATGTGTCTTGAAGCTGTTCCGCTAGTGATCTATGGGAATGGGCTTGTAACGGCAATGCCTTGTCGAACGATAAAACCTTGAATAGAAATGGAAGCTGCGAACTATTCTCTGGACCAGTGAATCTCTCGGCAATCTTGTTCGTGAGAAAGATATGTGGAGATTGTTCAATCAAAGTTCTTAGATGAACAGATGTCTTTAATGACCTTGATGGGCCATTTTGATGGTCTCCCAACCAGATCTATAAGAATATTCATAGTTAGCATATGTAGTCTCAATTGATACATCGATATCGATTATCACTCACCTCACCGTACCGCTGTTCTTCATCGATTTTAAAACTCCCCTCTCCCTCATTTGCGAGCGCGTATCGAGCTGCTAAGGAGCGGGAACCCTTTTTGCCGAAAGAACAGTCTTGTACTTGACATGAGAGACGTATGATCGGTTCGTCATCTGGGTTGGACGACCTTGTTCTGTGAAGCTTGGGGCTCGGGCCCATGATGATTGCAATGGTGTACCAACCAAAATGAGCTTAAGGCCACACCACAAGATAACGCAATTAGAGACGGGGCAATTTGGTTACGCCGCTGGGAGCGGTTTGAGAATTCGGAGTTCTATGATGCCTTGAGAGCAAAGGATATTCGATTCTTATATCGGCTGGACAGCGAGTGGTCAAGAGCGTCGTGACTTGGACGATACTGTTCGGACGAAGATTCGAGAACCGTCCAAAATACGATGCGGTGAGGAGCAACGCAGGTTGATGTCATCGTGATGTTTTCTCGCAACACAAAATTTAAACAACCTCTTCTGTCTGGTATTATAATCGGGTCTCCGCAAATAAGTCGAATGAACTATCGATATACTTGTCCCTCTTGGAACCCGACCACCTTTCAAAAGTAGGTCTTTAGCAACTCGTTTCGTCGTATTCCTACGGTTCATGTCGATACAGCTGGCAGGCGCAGCTAACCGCATAGCCGGAAAATCGGCGCCATTTTTGGGGAGTTCCCTATTTGGAGCGAGAAGCACGAGCAAGGGTCTATGTCGACAGCCGCTACCCAATCACATGGCACAAAATTTGGACCCCGAAGCCATGTTGTTCCCAAGGCTCAAACTTGTTTCCGTTAATTAAATAGCGTATACCACTCTTGTAAGTGGTGTTCCGATAGGTTAAAGATAAGCGACATTCTAGCCAACATATAGTGCTGGGAAAATTCGTTACTTTGATTAAGCACTTTAAGTTGTCACTTTTTCCATATTTTCTTTACTATACATATGTGTCTGCGGTAATACTCTGCGTTCCCTACCACGTCCGGGCGCGAGGCCAACCCTACGAACTAATTTTATGGGTACATTTGCGGACTTTGTACGTGGTTATATAAGCTGTGCACAATTTTTGCGGTTACACCTCTACCATTACATAGTCAATACAGTTCCTACTAGTATAGAAGCGGCTGCTGATTTGCCAATTAGATATTTAGACACCTACCTCTGCATCTCGTATGACCTGTATGCAGATCGATTGATACTTTTAAATTTTTATATCCTAGGTCGCAGTCTACAACAGATTCGATATTCCAAGACCAGAACGAACTATCTCCCTTGCGACAACCTATTGAGGTTAGCTTGTCCGCGTCGACAAAACAAGTGTAATGATATGGCTGGTCTCGTTTCCAGTCTGCCTTCAGGTATGGCCGACTACTCACCTCCATCACAATTACATCCCAATATGTTACATTTACCCTTTCCACAATAGCCAACGTGCGCCTCTGTACAATCATAACATCGGGTTGTGACCTTGCCATCAAGTTCGATCCAGCGTACTTTATAATTCATCAGCTTTCCATTTTGTCAGGCTATCTACTTAAATTATGCTTCTGCAGATATTTCTCAAAACTTAAAGTTGCTTGAAAAATATCAGCACATCTCAGAAAATTCTATTTTTCTTTGCAGATTAATACCAACTTTTATTTACTACCCTATTGCAGCAGTAAATAATATACCCTCTGAAATATTGGATCCGAGATCATCCAGAGCAAGGCAAATCTGACATCGTCATCTCATGAATATACTAAATCTCCGAACTCTAGTGGAACCATGAGATCAAGACCAATTTAACATAGATTTCGTTTGCAAAGATCTACATTTGCATTCAGCCTTAGGCGGACATTGACTATTCCGCTTTCGAAAGAGTACTGATGCCTAATTTTATCTTCTCAAAACCTCCAAATATATCAATATTCGGCTTCAGACTCCCGCAGAAAAGGTTTTTAAGGTTTCAAAGTTGCTAAAATCGAACTGTCAATTATGAAATATTTTTCAAAATCGGAAGATAGCATGAGTGTCCTTAATTCGTTAATCCGCTATGCATATTATTTATACAAAGTTGCTGAAGACGATGACGAAATCATAACTTGGCAAGATGTTCGTGTGACAAAACATCTGCTTTTACTTCACTCAAGTTCTTGATACCAGCTAGCGCCATATTGATCTCTAGATCTGCTCGCAAGCATTTGAAAACATGCTCAACACCCGCTTCGCCACCCATTGCCAATCCCCACATCATGGGCCTAGACGAAAGTTAGCAACAAGCAAAACCAGTTCATTGGATAGCATTCTTCCATACCTTCCGATAAGTACGCCTTTGGCACCCAGCGCCATCGCTTTTATAACGTCGCTGCCACTTCTAACCCCGCTGTCAAACAAAACCGTCAAATGGCTATTCTTAACAGTTTCATCGGCCATGATTATTTCTAGAGCGTCAAGACTAGCGATAGCTCCATCAACTTGGCGACCGCCATGGTTGCTGACAATTATTCCATCGATGACGCCGTCCATTCTAGCCGCTTGTTTTGCATCATCTACACTCTGAATGCCCTTTAATAAAATCTTTCCTGGCCAGTGCTGTTTTAGGCGAGGAAGATCACTCCAAGTCCGATATATAGGCCCAGAGATCTCAGAGCACCAAGCAAGCGACTTCTTTATTGTGAGCGCATTGTAGAGAAGCTTGCAGGCCTGAAGTGGGTTAGATGCTCTGCCTAACAAATCGAAGATTGAACCCGGTTTGTTGGGATCATTATACTTTCCCTCTGAGTAGAGACGGTTGAAAACCGGGTCCGTGAAACCGATTTGGCATCCTGAACAGACAAATATCATTAGATGTATTCAAGAAAACGGACTATATTGAGGACGTACCTTCTCCCCATATAAATGGTAGATAGCAATTATCTAAATCTCCAGGCCTATAACCAAGCTGGAAGGTATCAAGTGTGACGACAAGCGTAGTATACCCACTCTTCCATGCCCTGTTCAACAAACTGACTGCAATTTCGTCAGTCTTAGGCCAATATAACTGATACCATCTATCGCTGCCTGTCCCGTGCGCCTCAGCGATCTGTTCAATAGACCTTGTTGACGCCGTGCTGAGGATAAAAGGTATCCCAAGATTCGCACAAGCCTTAGCTGTTGCCTCTTCTCCTTCCGGGTTCATGATACTCTGCACGCCTACAGGTGCGCATATTAACGGCGAAGAATATTTCTTTCCGAAGATTTCTACTTCTGTGGATTTCACTCTAGCGTCTACGAGCATACGAGGTACAATTTTGCGAGACTCGAATGCCTTGAGGTTGGCGCGATATGTCTGTCCCGTTGTAGCGGATCCATAGACATACATGAAATTCGGGGAGGGGACTGAGCGCCGCGCAAGGGCTTCCCATTGTGTCGGATCGACTGGGTATCGTGGCGGGTTGAATTGACCATAGAGCTCCATCTGGTAGGCTCCGTGTTCCGTCATTTTGAAAGCAGCAAGGGATGCAACTGCGCCGCGTTGTATTTACCCAAGCAATGCAAAGTTAGAGTCGTGACGTTGAACGCGTGGAGTGTTATGACACTGCGCAATAATGAAGAGGTTGGTCAACGTGGGCAATTTGATCAACTGGTATCACGATAGAGAGGCTAGCGAATTTGGAGGTGAATGAATCGCAGAGCCAAACATTCCATTGGATAGAGCATGTGCATGGGTCCATATATGCATTCTCGGTAACATCGCGATTCCGCAAGCCCAACTTCTGCGCCGACTTGGAGCCTGATACCTCGGCTGAAAGTTAGAGGTGAACTCAAAATACCACGTCCTCAACACAGACTCACATATTACCAGCCAGCCCTTTGTCCGGCATCAAGCGATTAGGACCAATGATGCCCTTTCATTTCGAACGAGATCGTCTCGGGCATCAATTTATAAAATATGAAAATAACCGGCTCTCCAAGTGACATCTAGGTTGCTCTACAGATCTGGATATATCTGTTTACTAGGAACAACCTAATTCTTGTAATCAAGAAAGACATATGCACAATTATGAAGCCTGAAGCATGAGGTGATTGATTGCTAACGCGTCGAAACGCTGATAATGTAGTTATTTTAAATTGACTTATACTGTACAAATTTTCGGCACCGAATATCCCGAATATCGGTTCACGACGAGGTAGATACCGACACACTCCTCAAAAAATACAGTTGGGCGAGGTGACACTCCCAAACCTTGCATTTGGAACAACACTCTTTTTGCTGCTGTCATTGGGGGTTTGTGGGACCGAGACGGAATCATGTCAGCAGCTCCCTGCAAGCGAATTATATAAAGCAGATATATCGTAAGCGCCCATAATATATCCGTTCCATTAAAGACAAACCTTGAAGTCGACCCTCTTTCCATTTCTTCGCTTTTATCTGACCTTGTTTGGGTTTTTCCGAGTTTCGCCAAGACACTATAAATTATCCAGGAATACGATAATACAATGTCAATATACCCAATTTTTCCGGATTACCTTGCAGCTGTCATTGGGGGTCTCTAGCAGGTCGGGCCTGATCAATAAAATCACTAGGTCCATCACATTTTTTTTACACAATGTTGTACCATCGATGACAGACTACAGCTTCATCAGCGTTCTAGATCAGTAATCGTAATCTGACATGGGTACCCGCGATCCTAATAGGCTCGGGCCGGGTAAACGCTGAAGCGGTACCTGCTTCTGCAGATATTTAGTAGCAACAATCCAGAGCTCCGAGACATCAATCCGCTCCGCTTACTTTTGCAATTCCTCGCAGGGCGCTCTCACTTACTAAATGTATCATTTCTCTTATAACGTCGTGAGCTCCACTGATGTTTCACCCAGCGCCCAGAAAGACCTGCGCGCCATACAAGCGGGCCGCGTTATCGATTTAGCTCCCTTTCGGCATACGTACACTAGCTCCGATATGTCAGACTTTGAAGAAGGTGGCGGCCATACCTACCAACTCAATCCCACGCGTTGTGAAATCACACAGAAACACGTACTCTTTACTCCACGTTGAATATATGGGATTTTATTGGAGGACGCATGTCAGCCATGAGCATTCACACTTGGCGAACGCGGAAGAATGATGGTACTCTGAGAACAGCAGATCTGAGCTGCGCGACAAAGTACTCTATCGCTCTTGTATTTAATAGAGGGGCTATGGACTTCATGAAATATCTTCGTCTCGTCTCTTCTCCCACCGGCATTTTCAGCACTCAGGTGTTTCAGGCAAGATGTACCAATCTAATATTTTCGTGATATCTTTGCTAGGATTGGCAACTTTCGTTGCCTCCGATACCACCACCTTTGACTACATGTAAGTACCTCAACTATTCCATACAAACAAAGCATTCTAACTCTTCATAGTATTGCAGGAGGTGGAACCGCTGGTTTGACCATTGCGGCTCGGCTCACCGAAGACCCAGATATCACCGTCGCTGTAATCGAAGCGGGCGAGAATCGAGCCGATGACATTAACATCCTCGCTCCGGGTCTAGCTTCAGCCTTGTACTCCAATCCCGACTACGATTGGAACTTTCATACGGTGCCTCAAACCAGCGTCAATGGCCAGATATTCGCCCACCCCCGCGGGAAGGTCCTCGGAGGCTCCAGTGCTATAAACTTTATGTTTTGGACGCACGCCTCCCAGAAAGATATCGATAATTGGGGCCTTTTAGGAAACGCCGAGTGGAGCTGGAATGCATTGAAACCCTATTTTAAAAAGTCAGAGGAATACGTCGCTCCGTCTCCCCAAGTACGAAACGATTTACAGACACAATACATTGTCCCATCGGCGCATGGGACAACTGGACCTATCCAGAATACATTTCCAGATTGGTACACAGAACTTTTAGAGGCATGGCCTCGAACTTATGCCAATCTCGGGCTTGGTGTCAACGGAGATCCGAAGGAAGGGCTCGCTCTTGGTGGTTATACGAATCTGTTGAATTTGGACATAACGTCCCATACTAGAAGCTATGCAGCTACAGCTTACTACGCTCCGAATGCTGGAAGACCAAACCTTTCACTGTTCACAGGTTCTCTCGTGAAAAAGGTTGTACTGTCCAACCAAGGAGGCCATACTGTTGCTACCGGAGTCGAGTTCATAAAAGATGGTGTGACTACTACCCTCGCTGCAACAAGGGAGGTAATCGTCTCAGGCGGCACATATGGTTCACCTCAGATATTGGAACTTTCGGGAATCGGAAATCCTAGGATCCTGAGTCAATACGATGTTCCTGTGGTGATGAACAATCCCAACGTCGGAGAAAACTTGCAGGACCACGTCTATGTTCCCCTTGGGTTTGAAGTCGTAGACGGAATTTTCACACTCGATAGCTTTAGAAACGAAACAATCTTCGCAGAAGCCCTCCAAGAGTATATTGCCAATAAAACGGGTCCGATTTCCGTTGGTGGCGCGAGTTCTGCCTTACTTTCTCTTCGTCAAGTAGCAGGAAGTTATTTCCCCCCAGCTTCAGCACTAGGATCATCATCCGTCCCAGGCTTGAACGCTCAGCACGCCCTCCAATTTCAAGATTTACATACTCAGGCCGTAACTCAAGAGCTGACCATCGGAGCCGGTATCAGTCCTCTATGGCAAAATAATACAGCCAAACTCTTCACTAATGACCTGCCCACTGGTAACTTCCTCTCCATTCTTGGTGTCCTCGAGCATCCTTTTTCGCGAGGCTCGGTTCACGTTACTTCCGCCGACCCGACAGTCTACCCTGCAATCGACCCTGAATATCTCTCCCATCCCCTAGACATTGAACTTCTCTCCAAAATTGTTCTTCACGTCCAAACAATCGCTAGAAGTGCACCGCTTAGTCACTTTCTGAAAGGCCATGGAACAGTGTTCCAACCAGGATATCATGAACTAAACCCTAGCAACGTCAAGGATTGGATTAAAACAGCGCTGCAGAGCGAGTTCCATCCAATTGGCACTTGCTCAATGTTGCCTCGTAATAAAGGTGGAGTTGTAGATGCCAAATTTAAGGTTTACGGTGTGAAGAAGTTGAGAGTTGTAGATGCAAGTGTGTGCCCATTGCTTGTGCGAGCGAATACTCAGAGTTTGGTATATGCTGTTGCCGAACGGGCAGCGGACTTTATCAAGGCAGATCAGTAGTAAATTAGCCTTCTGCTACGATCTTTTAATAAATCATTAGTCCATCATCTGTTCCTGAATATTTTGTAGTCAGTCAGGCTTTGTATCTAATATAATTTGAAACAACTCGACTTCATCCGAACAAGTGTTGCATTTTTTTAAAGTTAGCTAATGAGAAGCGCAACGGTTTCTGAGCATTATTGAGGGATTATATTGGGTGTAGGGGTTTTCCGATTTAAGGTTGATTTGACAATCCGGATGAGTTCTTACTTGCATTGAATGCGCGTCAATATGCTCGTATTAGAAGCATGGCACACGGTGCCCCCGCTCATAATCTTAGTAGGCCCTGAGTTTTATACCTTCCAATATATACAATAAACAGCAGATATTATGATAAAATTTTAGACGCTGTATGATGGTTTTCTCTTTAGCCTTACGCCGGCATAATCGCTCCCTAGAATGTCAACTTACGGATACACGGTAGTACAACCCCGCCCTTCATCTTCAAAATAGTATTCCCACTAAGTGATCAGAGATAGATTGTATCCATCCAAATATGCATAGTCCTCTCTATAATTGTAGTCAAAGTTCTGGCGCAAGATGACAACAGCGCCCAAAATTATACTTCACCGGAGTCACAATCGATAAAAAACCGCGATTGTGGTGAACTACTTCAACATAATCGCACACTATACCACGAGGTCGCATATAAAGGTCACATCACAAACTATTACGGTAGCCCCCAAGCCGATGCACAATTGGTCGCAATAACATATCACGGTTGTCGTAAAGTTTGCGGAGATTTTTGGAGGAATGACACGCAAACGACACTCGATCTGTTACTCGATTGGATTCTTCCCGCGTCGGGGTTGATCACGCAGATGCCGTGGGAATCGAATCGGAATTCCGTGACCGGGATTTGGCTGGCCAGGTGGATCGGTTCGCCTATTGCCGCTCTGACTTTTTGTCTTTGGGATGTTCAGATTGCGAGCAAGTGTTCTAAGTTGGTCAATCTGACGACGAAATATCGCCATCCGAAGTATCACTCAGAGGTTATTCGGTCGGAAACGGAGCCCGAGGAGGAAATGGCGGCATTCCGAGAGGCGAGAGACAAGTTTTATATCTTACTTGTCATGAATCAGTTCGAATTGAGATCATCCGCTGAAGCGTATCTGACACCCGAAGAGCTGGTACGGGCCGTTGAGCATGCTCTTTTTGGAATGGATGTGGTGAATGGAGTTGATTTGCCGGCCGAACGGAGAAAGATAACTGAGGAGTTACGGGATCGCAGAAAGCGAGGGGTGGTTCCCATCTTGTTAGGCATGGGAGGTTTCTTCTTCGCCATGGCGGTAGCTATCAGAAAGGCGTTTAGCCCCGGCGAGGGCAATGGTGCCTAGGCATGTTGATCGGATAGCTTCCGGTGTTATATTTCGCGGCCGTTGTCGATAATGCTCACGATAACAAGCCAGAATTCGCCGCGGCATTCAGTCGTTTGGTGTCCGCATGTCATGGGGACGCTACGTATATTGATATATTTGGGAAGGGTGAAGGTCAGGGACGTGGGCGATGGCATTATGGCATAGGTCAAACGATCATGAGTCGAATCGAAAACGAGTTTCTCGAAAGGTGGAAGCGAGGCAGTCAGTTGGATTGGGTGGGACTGAGCGCCAACACACCGATTGTTGGAAGAAAAGTAGAATTCGACCACTGGAGAATAGTTCAACCTCTGATATGCGCCTTTATTATCGTCACTGGCATCAGCACCGGAGCTTTTATCCTGGCGTATTTTACGCCACCCGTTGGGTTCGCTTGGAGGTCTGCTATGTATTTGACGTGCGTCTGTCTCGCTACAGTGATCTTTTGCATCGATATGCTTCTATTTAAGATTGTGAGGCAAAATTTCACGACTCCACTGGCATCCTCACGAATCCATCATGGCCTCATCTATCGCTTTTTCAAAGGGGAGAGCTTTCGACGCGTAGCTAGGTACTTTCTAATCTCCTTAGAGATTACCAACACCGTAGTACTGTTTCTTCTGGTAATTGCTATGGCGGCAGGTTTGTTTAACTTCTGTGCCGGGTCAGTGGTGAACCGTGGTGGGCCAGGTGGTGGGTTGATAATCCTCAATGATTCGGAATTCTTCATACAATATTTTGATGTGATTGGATATTATGAAATCGGTGTCATGCCTGTCATCTTTTTGATGGGCATTTCGTCTTTATATTTGATGGAACAATGGTTTACTCAAAGCTTTTTATGGTCGAAGAGCGATAACAGTGCGATAATCGGTTGGAGGAGAACGAAACGGTGGAAATGGCTATACAGCTTTGGCGGTTTCTTGGAATCAGGAGAGACGTTAGGGTAGGTCATGTAGAAGAAGTGCATTAAAAATTCTGTGATTAAATACAAGTGCCTGAGCGATGCAAATATATATATGTGTGTGTGTGTTCAAAACCTGAATTCCCTGGGGTATCTATGCTAAGTCGTCCATCATTATAATCCCTCTCTAGATGCTTGCTTAAAAATACGAGCGTCGTTGAAAAATTGATGAAACCACCCAAACGCCTTTAAAAACAGAAAGTGTAAAAAAAAAAAAAGGAATGGTAGCCTTCGATCTTATATAAGATCGTAAAAGCCTAAGTGATCTTGGGGTTCAAGGGTAGATTCCCTCGGTTCCCTCCGAGGAACTGGAATGGGAATCGGAGTCGGTGGGCTCACGATACTGATCTGTCTCCGATACGGTGAGCTTTGTACGGATTGTCGAGCTCGCTGGCGACCGAGGAGAAATGATTTGGGGCGTAATCGTTTCCAAATTTTAGATCTAAACGAATGGGGTTCTGGAAAGATGCTGCTGGAACGGTCGTCGACTTCGGAGATCCTTGGTTTTCGGTTTTTGAACTTGGAGATGTCGACGCGATGCATATGGGGAATAGAGAGCTGCTCAGCAATCTTGGCATGACAATCTGAGCATCGACTTAGAAGAGTTGCAACCTCGATTGTTGGTCTTTTGCAAGGTGGATTTTTCTCGCAAAATATGGTCGCCGTGCTGTCTGGAGATACACCCTCGAGAAGAGACAGGTGACCACAAGCTGCGCGGTACATATGAACCCGGCACATTTTAGGTGTTGTTTGTGTGGAAAAGTGGAGCCAAGGTGAACGACAGGAAGTAAACCGAAGATATAGGAAGCTATTTGTTTGGGAAAAAACCGGAAGCTGGAAATAAAAGGAATTGGAGCAGGGACATGAGATATCTGGAGGTTTTAAAAAATAAATTGCACTGGTGGAAAAAAAGAATATTTGTGCTGTAGAAGCTCCCGCAGCCACCACCTAAACTATATAATATCGAGGCGGGCATACCACACTGCAAATTCGAGTCAGATCCTCAAGCTTGCACACCAGCAAGGAAGCACCAGCAAAGCTAGCTCTCGGAAGGCAGTGAGTGACGTTTATTGTTGCTTGACAAAGCTGCAGACTTGGTCAGTTGCAAGGATCCTCGTCCGGGACATGGTCAGGCCAGGTACCCCGAAATTCGCGCTACTGCGGAATGAGTGAAGAATTCAATCTTCAAACAAGTATCTCGCGCCCGCTGATACATCTCGGTTGGCTGGCTCGCTGGCAAACGTTGCATACAGTGGTCTGGATGCATGTCACCTGGCAAGAGCCCGAGTTCCACCAGCCTGGCTGGGATTCTTTCATGTTTTTGTTTTTGTTGTGGAATGGCTAAAAATACCAAGGTATCAGCCTCCCCGCGAAATTTACTTGGGTATTTTAACATGGTAAGAGCGCCGCCGCCTGCGATCTATAGCTACAGCCTCCTTCGGAGGACATTTATAGCGACTGCTTATCGAAAAGAGGCTGTGGCTGTAATCGATAAAAAGCTTAAGAGATGCAAGAACGGTCAGCAGAAAGTCTAAAACATCTTCGACGGAATGTTATATTCAGCGTCTCCCGCCTTCGAATATTCAGGAAATACGAAACAATCGACAACCGAAGGTCATAGGTAAGTTCTTAGCTTAGCATCCATAATAATTTTATATCCGATGTTCATATTGGAATCCCACCCCACGCCCACTGCGGTAAGATGAAGGCGATGCAAGTTGTTATTGTGTTGCATTTGATACTCGACAACACAAAAGCCCAAGCTTGCAAGAGCTCAGAGAGTTGGGAGGTTTGGTTCATGAGACTCTTGAGCTCTCGAGTTGGTTGCGAGCGCGAATTGAGAGCTCGACAGCTACAGAAGTAAATTCCCAATATGTTCTTATTACAAGACTGATGAGGTAGGTAGACGACCAAGATTAGGTCAAGATCTCGATTTTGTGTTTTACACTCTCAGGTATATGTATACAGAGGTGTAATTAGCCCCTCTCCGTCAGATCTGTGGGAGCCCGGGCATGCATTTATTTTTATCATTTCAATATTAAACATAGAAATATATTTACACTTGCCAGGCCAAATCGCCTCTCAGCAGCCCGATCTTAAATATATTTCACTAATCCCGTCCCCAGATCTAATCATGACACCAGGAAAGAGCCTATACATTGGCAGCGAATATAACCTCCTCGTGAAAGCAGCTCCCCAGCGAAACAACGCTTGTATTTCTGTGATAACCGTTATGGCTACCATGTGGGTCCCATGCGAACAACGTGGCGAGTCCAAACTACGTTCAACATCAACGAGGGGTATGGGAGTTGGTGATCTTGAACCTTTTACCAACAAGTACTTAGATAACTTTCCAAAAAAATCCATACATCAATTATATCTAGAAGGAAATATGTCGGTGCAAGCCAACGGGACGTATGTCCTCGATAGTTCTCAAACTCCGGAACCGGAAAAAGCGAGATTGAACATACAACATCGCGTCTTCGTTGAAAATCTTGGCTTCTTGCTGCCTCCTTCGATCTTAGGTTCGAGCAGCTCTGAAAATCTAGTTGTCGCCGATATTGCGACCGGAACAGGGTGAGTGCACGATCAACGACGCATTGAGATAGCAATATTATGAATGTACTGCCTAAGCCAGCCGAGCGCTATTGCAGCTTGAGGCGCCAATGTGCACTTTGCACCATTTGCCAATGGCAAGCTCTAATTCAGAATTGATACATATTCAAGCTATACTCACCCATATATACATAGAATCTGGATTGAAGAACTTTCAGAATCTTTACCGCCAAGCTGTGTTCTACATGGCTACGATATTACAGATCGCCAATTTCCAGTTCCTGCGAATCTCCCTCCCAATCCTAAATTTTCTCTTCTGGATATCTTTGAACCAATCCCCGAAGAATTATACGAAAATATGATATAGTACACATCCGGCTTCTTTGTATGGTGTTGAAAGTCAACGAATGGGACAATGTGATTGCAAATATTCGTAAACTGATAAGTATGTATAGCCCCCACGAGCCGAATAGTATGAAGATGAAGCCTGGTTCTCACATCCAATAATTCAGAGCCCGGTGGTTACTTGGTTTGGACAGATGGGAATCCTGGTAGTGTTAGACCGCATCCTCCAACTCCTATTGCTGCACAAGCTGGGAAAGCGCAGGGGTATTTGTGTAAACTGCGAGGTGGCGATCCATTGTAAGTACGCGACCACTCTAGCTTTCCTATGTATTGAAATCTATCAGAGAAGTATTATTTGAAATGCCGTGTTAAACACAGCTAGGCACTGTGAGCTGACACCCAAAATCGTACACAGCTGCACTAGAAATATTCCACGCCATTTTACAAATAACAAATTTCGTCTGATTTCTCTTTCAGATCCTCCTTTGTCATCATTTTCCGGCCTTTACACACAAATAATTGGTGAATCCTTCAAAGAATCCACGCTTGCGCCATCCACAAGACAAGCAGAAAGCTCGTTACGTGGCATGGTAGAGCATATGGCACAGAATAGTATTGAAAACGAGTGGTTTACCTCTGAAACGGTGGAGGAGTTTCTTGAAAAACTCTCCGACGAAGTGTAGCTAGATGGAGGTTCGCACCTAGTATTTGACTTTGTTTGGGTCGTTGGTAGGAAAAAGGATGTCTGAGAATTAACTGTATGCCTGTTGCATCTAGTTCCAACCCTACCATTTTATATACTTTAGTGATCAATTTTCGAGAACTTCCAGCTGAACAGTTAACCTCGAAACTTAACCCTTGATTACCTACTTAAGTTCTTAAAGTAGTTATTGAATTGCATAATATGAGTCCCTTGGTTTAATATGAGATATAATTGATGGCTTCTTGCTATGAATTTTTCTGCTAAAGCGTCAATACAAGACCTCTTAAGCTTGAGTACTTAGCCATGTATATGGTCTCCATGCTGATTTCATGAAAGAATGGGAGAGACGCTTCTGCGTTGGGAGGTGTGTTGTATTGCGGGGCAGCTTCACGACACGCAACACACGGAACAAGCTTCGCAGCAGCTTGGTCGACGTGCATACAAATTGTTATTGCCGGGCGGCCTTTGCAGACAGAAACAACAACAACCGTCAGTTCTCGCCGTCATCTACTTCTGGCCTCCCGCTCTCTCCTCTCCTTTCTTTCTCCCTCTTCATCGCATCATCAACCTCACCGTTCTCCCTTAACTCACGTCCTCCTTCTCCTTCAATCCGTCCCCTGTCGCGATCACACCCCTTATCTCTCTCATTATAGCCGACACTCCCTTCCGTTTCTCCAAGCTACCCAGAAGCTCCTGACTTGAGCTTCCCCTCGACTTCCTTCCTCCCTCCTCCTCCCTCTCATCTCCTCCTCGAACACCTACCATCGATCCGAGAGCATCACCAGAATCGCAATCACCACGATCTCATAACCAGCATCATGTACCCCAGTCAAGGACAGCCCAACCAGGGCATGTATGGCCAAGGCCAACAACAATACTACCAAGACATGTCCTATGGTCAACAACAAAGCATGGGACAACAATTCCCTCCGCAACAGCAACAAGCTTTCGGACAATCTAGTTCCTCCGGTGCTTTTGGTTCCGCCCTTCCCGTCGGATCCAATGGTGGTGGAATGAACCAACGTCCTCGAACAGCCGGCAGCTTGGGTAGCTCCAAGTTTGATGAAGAAGAAAACCGAATCGTGCGGGACCCGGGGCAGTACCAACCGGTTACCAGAGAGCGAGCAACGGCTACGAAACTGAAGATCGAACTTTTTTATAAACAAAACGTTCAGCACGCGCTCGAACGTAACCAGAGGTAAGTTTCATCATATAACCTTTCTCCATCTCAAAAAACACGGACTTACAACAACCTCAATCGTTACAATAGACGCAATGATCTCGAGAATCGACTCGCCTCGGAACCTAGGATGTCTGAGGAGCGGAAGAACCTCCAGCGCCTCAATTTCGGCTCGCAGGAATCCAACTTTCTCCGTCTCAGAAGGACGAGAATGGTTGCAGAGGATTTTCATACCATCAAGGTCATTGGCAAAGGTGCTTTTGGTGAAGTCCGACTGGTTCAGAAGAAGGACAATGGTAAAATATACGCCATGAAGACGCTATTGAAGTCCGAGATGTTGTAAGTTTCCACCGTTCTTATCTATTTCTCAAAGAACCTACGTTAAGTCCTTTTTATCCAATTTTAGCAAGAAGGACCAACTCGCCCATGTCAAAGCGGAACGTGACGTCCTTGCTGAATCTGACAGTCCCTGGGTGGTTAATCTCTTCTATTCCTTCCAGGATTCAGTATATCTGTACCTTATTATGGAGTTCTTGCCAGGAGGAGATTTGATGACCATGCTCATTAAGTATGAGGTATTCAGCGAAGATGTTACCCGCTTTTACATGGCAGAGTGTGTTCTTGCTATCGAGGCTGTTCACAAACTCGGGTTCATCCACCGGTAAGTGTCCAAAATCTTGCTTGATGGAAAGCAAGAGCTCATGTCGACAATCTTCCAGAGATATCAAGCCCGACAATATCTTGATCGACATAAATGGACATATTAAACTCTCTGATTTTGGTCTCTCGACTGGGTTCCATAAGACTCACGACCAGGCCTACTATCAGAAGTTACTAGAGAAAGCGCAGGCCCCGTCCGCCCCCAAAAGCGCTGATAGAAACTCCGTTATGGTCGACGCCATCCATCTCACAATCTCCAACAGAAATCAGGTTAACACGTGGCGCAAATCGCGACGTGTGATGGCGTACTCCACAGTTGGTACCCCAGACTATATTGCGCCTGAAATTTTTATCCACCAAGGATATGGGCAACCCTGTGACTGGTGGTCCTTGGGCACAATAATGTTCGAGTGTCTTATCGGCTGGCCACCTTTCTGTGCCGAGGAAGCTCACGAAACTTACCGTAAGATTGTGAACTGGCAAGAATCTCTCTACTTCCCCGAGGAGATTCATCTTTCCCCGGAAGCCGAAGATCTCATTCGTCGGCTCATCACTTCTGCGGATCAACGTCTCGGCAAAGGAGGCGCTGAAGAAATTAAGCGTCACCCATTCTTCCACGGCGTTGATTGGAACACACTTCGTCAAGTCGATGCTCCCTTCAAGCCGCAGCTGAAGAGCATGACTGACACCACCTATTTCCCAACGGATGACTTGGAGAATGTTCCTGATGCACCTGCCGTTGCTGCGATGCGCGCTGCACAGGCACAAGGAAACATGGCGCCTGGACCTGGGGAGGAAACCGGGCTTCCTTTTATCGGGTACACGTATAAGCGATTGTGAGTTATCCACATTCCTAGCCCCTCGTTCTAGCTACGCAGATTTTAGCTTTTCAAACCGTCGTGATACTAACATTTATTTTTCGTAGCGACCAACTCAATCGCCATGGTGGGCTCTAGGATGACTTTCCAATGACCGACTAGTCGGTAATCTTATCGTTATGTGTGTTTATTCCGTTCTTGCATCTCAGATTAATTTCTTAGCCGGCGGTTATGATCTTTTCTTTTTTTTTCATGGGCTTTCTTTAAACCTTTTTCTTTCTCATTTCCCTTACGGTATTCAGCGGTTTCTCTCTTATATTCTCCTTATCTCCTTGGATGCTTGAATTTGTCCCACCGAGATAGAGACGAGTCGTCGAATTTTTTAAAATTCCGACACTCCCTGCACCTTTTCCCTAGCATTTATAAAAGGCCCTTCCTTACCCAGAATTCACACATCACGAATAACACGACCCTTCCTTACCCTTCAAGATATGTATGTTGTCATTACTTTTTGCATGTAGCGTACATGTCTCTCTCGTCATCATGTCTTGGTATTGAATATCAGACGATCAACCGTTTTCTCAATCTGATTGAATTTCCTTGAACGAATTAAAGAGGTGATGTTGTCTGGTCTCGTTCCCAGCCTGTCTTCGATGTTAAGCATCTTTCCCTTCTCATGCCCTGTCAGATTGTCTGAGATTAACGTGGAATACTTAACGAGAGATTGATAGTACTTCTAACACCAGCTCAACAATTTTGTTCAAAAACTATCCAGCGATGAGGCTAGTCCTCCCAAATACAACAAATAGATGGGACTGGTTTGGACAGGTTTTATCCAATTCAGTGGCCGCTTCCTAGAACTTTTTGCCCTGAATATCTAGATTTATTGAACGCCCTGTGCTACAGATTTACTAGACTTTACTCAGCTTCGAGGTGCCGAAATTTATCGACAGCATGCTTTAGACTATTCCCATTCTTTTCTAGAACTTTAACATTAGAAAATACTTAGTTAAGTGTAGAAGCTTCTTTCTCATAGGATGTTTCCAAGGTTTGTTTCCGTCACTTCTTCTCGCGAATTCAACCGAGAACAGGGTAGGAGGTTAGTTTCCGAGCCTATTTCGAGGATTCTGTATTCGCTTCAAAAATCGGGATTTGGTGGTGAGAATCCGAAATTCGAACCGAGGAAAACCTTTTTGATACAAAGACCATCTTGGTCTCAGTATAGTACGATGTCTATCGATCAATGTTGCTCCCCCAGTTTCACCATCAATATGGGGAGGTTTGGTTCCAAGCATGCAGGGGTTAAGGGCATCGATTCAGATGCGCGTCATTGGGAGTGTGGTGGCGCACGCGCGTAGCCGGATATGGTAGGTAACAAGGGGCTCGTCCTTCCCGTCGGCAAGGAAGCTACAGTGCTGCTATTTACTTGGGTCTCAAATTTCTCCGATCAGGCGCTTGCATCTACCGAATCAATAATCACGGCTGTGTTCTCTTCTCCTGTGGAACGGCCGTGTTCCGTTACAGAATCTTCCGTGTTTTGTTGATCATTCCGGCGCCCGATGAAAATAAACTTGGCGAAGAAGTTTTTTTTTTAAGATGGCTAGTCTGTGGGCAGTCGGGAGGTGGACGTTCAATTCTGGGCATGGCTTGGTTTCAGTAGGTTAGAAAACGTATGACGGAGTAAAGGCAAAGAATATTCGAGCGTATCTACGCAGATGGTTTAAAATATGATCCCTTCCAGAATACTTCTCGATCGTTCTTTCATTCTCTCCACATCCATTCTATCTTCGCTTCACTTTATATACTTTATTTTTAGATTGTTTCGGGGAATATTTTACGGTTAGAATTTCTCTAATACCACGTCACATAGTTATTAGGTTCTTTCACCCCTTAACGAAACTTACCTGCATTTTTTGAATTTGTGATACCCGCAAGGCCTTAGAATCCTATCTTTTGGCTGATATTTCTAGTTCACTTGCGACTTACAGTAATATTTTCTACGATAAAACGCCGTTGACCGGTTTCCATCACAACTTGTTCATTCTTAAGCGGGCACGCAAGTGCATACGTCCTCTTGCCCTGATATATTCGGCTCCGTTGCATCGAAACATCTTGGCGTGCGGTTTGAAGTGGACCCCAGCATCTTGACGAGCCCTGACTGGTCAGGTATCTTCCGCAACACACACGAGAAAGGGTCCCAAAGAGGCGTGGTATTTTTTTAATCGATCTATATTTATTTTTTAATTTTAATGGCAAGGCGGTGATAAAGGGGTATTTACGGTATTGTAAGTTTTTGGCTCCCTTTGAGTTTCTAGATTTTATACCTCTTCGGGATAGAGTTATTTTGGAAAAAGGTTTATATGTATTCGGCTTCAACAGCCGTATATTCACTACAACAAAGCTTTCTAGATGGCAAACACCTTGACCCAAATGCAAACTTTCTGTGGGCAGCATTTCAGGTACGATTCTGAAAATCAAGGTCCTAGAAGGGTTTCAGAGGGTGAACTTTGGGGGTCCGTTGCCGATTTAGGAGCCGAACGAAATTGGAACGGCATTGAGCGTAGGCTGTGTAAATTCAATGATACATCAGTGTCTTTTGATTGAACAGCGGTGACGGCAGCATTGAAATGCGCCGCTACTCAGTCCCGAGGTCGTTTAATGGCTGGAGTGGTGTACCGGTGAAACCAATCCCGTTCACACTTTTTTCTTGCATATAACACACGCACCCCCCTTACTCTTGACCTTAGAATTATTTGGATATATCCAAGTGAAGCCACCTCTGCACTTGCATATATTATTCCTCAAGTCGGTTCGGATATATTCTGCGTAGGACAGATCAATCGATAGGGTTTGTTGGATGATAGTAATCGTTCCAACATCTTTATCATTCCGGTACTTTCCAACAATCGCATTTCGTTATATCGAACCACTTCAGCATCCGCATTGGAATATAATTCCTACATCCAACGCATCCAAACTAGACTTGATATACTAACGTGGACTTTTCCTTCTTTCAAATTGTTAGATACTTAGACTTATCTCTTTCTTATCTCTCTCTTTTGCTTTCGTTTCTCATATTTGTTCCGATTCGCCTATTAGATTATTAATTAATACTCCAAAATGTCACTGAACCTCTTCGGCCGGTCCGAGGAATATTCGTACACTCCAATGTGGGCGCCGACGAAAAGCAAAGGTAGGTAATCCAACTACAGAAAACTCTTCGAAAAATCATTAACAAAACCTAGCTTCTAAAGCCAGCCTCATACGTCTGATACCCTTCGTTCTCGTCGCCGTATTCGTCATCTGCGCAACCTTTTCATCCCTCTACCACACCTCAAACATACTATGGCACACACCAGACCACAACTGGCCAGCATGGGTAGACACCACAAACCCAGCCGAATACCTCAAAACAGCCCAACAACCTCTCCCCGTCCCCGGCGCTGATGACTCCCTCCTGATGCTCAAAACCGGCGCGCAAGTAATCTGGCAGCGCCTACCCATTCACATGATCCGTCTGAAGGAAATCTACGCTCCAAACAAGGTAATCTACAGCGGTATCGACGAGGTAATCCAAGGTGAGCCAGTCATCGATATCCTCGCCAACGTATCACAAAAGCTCCAGAAACACGATCAATTCAAAACATACCACACTCAGAAGGAACTTTACAAGCAGGGCGTGCTGCTCTCTGATGCAAAGATCCCTGGTGGTTGGGATCTGGATAAATTCAAGTTTATCCCAATGTACTACCACGCTTACAAGACCCATCCGAATATGAAATGGTACATCTTTTACGAAGCGGATAGCTTCTGCTTCTGGAACGCGTTGAACCGATGGTTGTTGACCAATTTCGACCATAACGTGCCGTGGTACATGGGGAGCAGGAATATGTTGGGTAGCACGCTATTCGGGCACGGTGGGAGCGGGGTAGTGGTTAGTCAGGCGGCGATGAAGATGACGTTCGAGGAGCCGTTCAATATGGATGAGTGGGATGATGCAGCTTTGAGGACCTGTTGCGGGGATGCGTTGATCGCGGATGTGATGGCGAAGAAGGGAGTGAAGATGTGGTCGGAGCCGCATGCGAGGTTTCAAGGGGAGCAGACATGGGGGATCAGACACCAGCCTAGTGAGTGGTGCGAGCCCATCTTTACGCTGCATCACTTGAAGCCGAATGAGGTCAGTATGTTGCACGAGTGGGAGAAGACTTTGGACCCTTCGGTATGTTATCAGTTCGACCCTTTGATGATTTCTTTTTGAGTGAATGGAGTGCTAATTATAATCTGATATTTGTAGAAGCCTATCCTTTATCGTGACCTCTACGAGAAGTTTGTCCACAATGAGATCTCAGAGCTCAAGACGAACTGGAACAATTTGTCTGAAGATTCCAAAATCGATCACGCCAGCTTGCGTAAGCAGTATGCCAATAGTAAGGAGGTTCAACGGGATGATAAAGGACAGCCAACTCTCAATTCCGCTTGCAGACTCAAGTGTTCGGAACAAAAGGATTGTTTCCAATGGCAAGTTACAGACAAGGAGTGTATTGTCAATAATAAAATTCGACTGGGACAGAAGAAGGAGGGTGTTACGAGTGGTTGGATGATGGACAGAATCAACCATCTGAGAGAGAGCAGCAAGTGTCACTCCTAAGATACTGAAAACGAATAAGGAGACCATTTTAAAAGCATATATCTGCATGAATTTTGATAGCAATTGAGCGGGAAGAATCGATCATCTGGAGTATAAATTTCAAAGGTGATTGAGGCGTTTTCAAGGCGTTATATTTGGCATTTTATTGTATAATAATATTAACATACACTTTACCTATTACGGTGATACCATAAAAAATTATATTATATTAAAGATACCCCGAGAACATGCCTAAGAGAGCTCTATCTTCAAGCAATGTAACACGGCTATCACTGAGAGAAGAGAGTGTCAGCTTGGCGTTGTGAGTGTGATATTTCCACTTTGAGCAATTCGGCCACCACTAGCACTGGCAACGGACAATTTCCGTCCGAGGCCTCGTTTACGTGCCCCGCCATGTGCGCTCTGTTTGGTGGGGGTTCTGTGCCGAACTTTAGCGTCGTTTAATTCATGTCACCAGCAACCGAAATGTCGACTGACTCGGAATACGGCCTGCCAAAGATAAAAATGGAGAAGTGAATTGCTAGCACCCCGTATATCGCCGGACCAGACCCAATTGCTGCACTCTGATTACCATAGATCTTAACAAACCTGTTTTATTCCAACTTTGAAATATAAAAAGCCTGCATGACACCCTTCACCACCGTTCTTCGGTTCGCATCCCCAGTTCTCAAAGCATTCGTATCGAAACAACCACTCTCGCATTTTAAGCCTCGAAACTATAAAATCATCACAACACTGTTCACGACAGCCCGCAAAATGTCTTCGTCAGCTGTAGCCCAACGTCTTTCCCGCAAAACAGTCCTCATAACCGGTGCTTCAAGCGGTATCGGTCGCTCCACCGCTGTTGAATTCGTCAAAACCGCGCCGGATATCCGATTGATCTTGACCGCCCGTCGGCAAGACCAATTGGAGCTGTTGAAGGCCGAATTGAGGTTGCTTTCCGCAGATGTGGATATCCTGGTGCAGCAGTTGGATGTGAGCGATCCGCAGGACGTCAAGAGGTTTTGGGACGTGCTGCCGAAGGAGCAGTGGAAAGACAAGTTGGATATTTTGGTGAATAATGCGTAGGTTTTGGTATTCACCAATTATTTTTTTTCTTGCGGATCTAATATAGCGTTGGGTTACAGAGGTTTGGTTAAAGGAATCGAGCATGTTGGTGATATCACGGACGAGGATATCCATATCATGTATGCCACTAATGTGACCGGACTGATAAATGTGAGTATCAAGGCTAGGGGCGACCATTTTTTGGTTTTGTATTAGTAATATGATTCGGATAGATGACCCAAGCCGCCGTCGTGATCTTCAAAGCAAAAGATTCCGGTACAATCATAAATATTGGTTCCATCGCCGGTAGAGAACCATACCCTGGCGGATCGATATACTGTTCTACAAAGGCTGCCGTGAGAGCTTTCACTGAAAGTTTGAGAAAGGAACTGATAAACACAAGGCAAGCTTTCACTCTAACGCTTACTTTTCCTCTGTATTGTAATTCAGACTGATGCTGAAGATATTTTCGGACAGGATTCGAGTGTCGGTCGTGGATCCCGGACAAGTGGAAACTGAGTTCTCGTTGGTAAGGTTCAGAGGAGACCAAGCGAAAGCCGACTCAATATATGCCGGTGTCGAGCCGCTCACTGGTGATGATATCGCGGAAATTGTGGTGTTTATCGCTGGGAGGAGGGATAATGTTGTCATCGCGGATGCCTTGGTATTTCCTTCGCATCAAGGCGGGACTTCTCACATGTATCGAAAACAATAGTCTAAAACTCAACATCGGAACTAGATAAGAGATTTACTATTAATAGACATGAAATATATGAATTGAGTATTGTCGAATGCTAAAACTAGGTTGATTTAAGCCACAAAACAGAGTTCTTCGAGCCCACTTTGGGATATAATGGTCGAGCAGCCACATTGATTCCAAGTACTATAAAAAAAAAATCCAGCCCGTTTAACCCCAGTTCTGGTATATGCAACTTTCTCCTTTCACTTTACGGTTCCAGCAAGAACCTCAAAAAAGCAGCGGCAATATAAACCCCATCATTCCTCCACGATGCCCTATTCAGAGCGTCCGTCGCCACATCACTCCTAAAATAACCGGAATTCAGCCGTTCTTGTATCAAAGCACCCATCGTCTGGACGTCAAGTTCCGGCTGGCCTTGCAAACTAAGAACCTTCCCTGGGGTGTAAAGACCTTGCACGGCGCATGCATCCGTCTCTCCTACTATCTCCAACATGGCGTTGGGCAGCTGCGGGAACGGGTTGACAGGGAGTGTGACGAGGTTGTCTCGATGAAGTTGCATAATATTCTACACGAACGAGTAAAAAGAGTTAAAATCACCTCAATGTATTACTCCTTCGGATTAATCTTACCAGTTCATCTCGCCCGTAAGCTTTCCTGCCCATATCGTTGAGCTTGACGGTGCTGATCGAAGTCTCCCAATGCAAAACCCGTTCGATAACACACCCCAGCGCTCTACCGATGATCAAGTGGCCAAAGTTCACTCCGATAACCCGAACCCGATCTTGCTCTGTTAAGACTTTTCGAATGAAATCTGTGAGTTTAAGAATCCAAGGTGTTGAGTCGGTTGCATTTTTATCCAAAGTATCCTCTCAATTGGCGGATCATAGCAAGTTAGCACAGGACTCGGTTTGGTATTTGAGAAGATGATGGGACATACGACTCCCAACGATTATCAAGGCATCCACCTCCTCAATATTAGGATAATAGTCCGAAGAATTCACGACGTCCCATTTCCTAAAGTGAAGATCGTTCGGGCCCAGCGGCGGGTTAAGTGTCATGCTGGCGTTTCCGAGCAAATGGATAAAGGCGTCGCCATGGGTGCCGTAATTCGACTGGAAGTCCGCCGACGGATTGTCGGTGTCCAGAACTGCAATGCGAAGTGGTGGTTGCATTGTTGAGAATAGTCCAAGATTTCTTGACTCTATATTGAGATTATAGGCTGTTGATAGTGAAGTTAAGGAAATATATCTAGTTGGCTAGCAGTGGGTTATGCTACACGGTTGGCTAGCCAGGATACTCTGCGACATGCAACAGTGCTAGGTAATGTATCGGATCACGATCGCAAAGGTTGTTTTAGGGAACAGTCTCCGTACCCTCCGTAATAGCGATTCTGATATTAATAAAAGCGATGAGAAACGCACTCCGATCGTCGTCCCTGCGAGTCGGACGTTATCTGCGGGGTCATTTATCGCGCACGAGAACCGCTGATTGAGGGGACTTGATTGAATGATAAAAATGTGTTGCGGCGAGGTCGGAACCGTCGTTCAGGTTGAAAATGAACGGTCTTGAAGGTTAAGAAATTGCGATCTCTCGATGTAGGATGGAGACACTTTGTCAATAGGTGTGAGAGTAATCGCCACTCACGGTGAAGGCTTGATAACAACTCTTGGAGGTTTAAGGAATCTCTTTCGCAGGTGGCTAGTAAGCAAGATGCAGCTCCCCGTTGTGTCCCTGGTTTAGACTCGGGAAACAATGGCAAAAGGACTCGCTGCAGGCTGTCGTCATTGCTGGCACCCCCATTGAGATTAACTCAGGCGGCTTAAAATATTTAAACTCGACCCGCCTTCAACGGAGCACCTGGGGCCCCAGTGGGTGGTAGAGGCGATTACTTGCAGGAAGTCGGTCAGCTAAGCTCGAGCTCCACAGTTGTAGTACCCGCAATTGTATGTAGTATAGTAAATGAAAAAAATAATTATAGCGTATTCCCATTATCATAATGCACCAGGTGGAGAGTCATCCGGATCGGTTATTCTCCAGAGAAAGCTAAATAAGGCTACCCAAAGCTCCCAGCCAAAGCGGTTTGCGTTGTTTTTGTGGTTAAGGGCCGCGAGCGTCGCGAACATCACAACACCTTCAACCTCATTCCGCCATTCCCAGTTAAGCCAACTTCCGTGTCGTCCATTCCAATCGCTCAATTTCCACCTGTCCATATTACCTTCGTCACCTCTCCCATGAGCCGCCGTCACGCTAAACCACCCCCAAAGATGGCCTCCTCTCCCGCTTCCTCCGAACTCTCCAGCTTCTCTGCCTCCCCTTCCCCTCCAGCAGAGTCAATCATCCCAGTCAAGCGATCTGCTTCCACGGCCTTCAAAACCGACGGCGCGGCAGACGATGATGCCACAGAAGAAGCTCCGCAATCCCCGGAATCCATCGCCGTATCCGACATCTCCTCCGACACCTCTGGCTCCGTTCCTGGGACTCCACGCGAAGATGATGAGCACGGCGAACAAGTCACCTTATGTAAATGGGAAGGCTGCGAGAAGGACATGGGAAATATGGACGACCTTGTGAAACACATTCACGACGATCATATCGGCACTCGTAGGGCTAAGTACGCCTGCGAGTGGGACGATTGTACCCGTAAGGGAATGGCTCACGCGAGTGGATATGCTCTGAAAGCGCATATGAGAAGCCACACGAGGGAGAAGCCGTTCTATTGCACCTTACCTGGTAAGCACTTCGCGCTCGGTTCTCCATTGCGCGCATATAGAAATTAACACGGTGCCTCTATTGTAGAATGCGACCGATCGTTTACCCGCTCCGACGCCCTTGCGAAACATATGCGAACGGTACACGAAACGGAAGCATTACGACCATCAGACCCGATACCGAAATCACACCCGAATCACCCACTCAATATATCCGCACATCTACACGACCATATTGACCACGATAAAGATGATGAATACTCGTCGTTATCACCGTCTCCTCAACCACCTTCGGATGAAGACGATGATATCACGGCTTCTGGGACAAGTTTCGGCGCAAATGGCGTCGCGAATGGGAAAGAAAAGAGGAAGGAAGACGCCAACTATTATGGTCCCGAAGATGGATTTGATGCCGACGAATCTAAACTTCCACCTTCAGAACTGTACCGACTGCTGCGTAGAAAGCTGCTATGGGCACAGGAAGAGGCCACGGAGCTCGAGGCTGAGAAGAAAATGTTGGAAGAAAAACGACGGCAGGCTTGGGTTAAAAAGGAGATGTTGCTGGAGACAGTCATCGATACGGAAATGGGACCTGACAACGCGAAACTAGTAAAGGCGGTAGATGAGGAGGCTCCCAAGTAAGCTCAACACCGGGAATACCTATTTCGTTTTATCTATTATCAGTATATCCTCTCTATGGAGTTAAAAGTGGCGATTTAAGTGTTTATTTCAGCGGCGTTTTTTCGGAGTTTTGATAGATATGAGGATTCTAACTAGGATGGATGAACGATACGTTCACGACTGGAGATTGTAAATACTTCCATAACCTGCTCTGGACGCTGATTTAGTGTGATCATTCAATTTTAAACCATCTTGCATTGAACAAAGTCCTCGAATGTCATGAATAACACTTTCGGCAATTTTGAATTCATAGAAAAGCAATAACGATATCTTGTAGTATAGGTCGCTGAAAATGAGAAGTCCGCCAAAACGCCTTGGCTTAAAATACATGCTTTGCAAGTCATTACGATATAGCTCATACCTTATTAACGGAGAAATCAAAAGATCTCCTACGCCTCGTTTCACCCACCATATATTGTTGTACAACAGCTCTTCCACTCTCACTACTACACCTTCCCAGCAATTGTCAGTGCGACGTAACCGGCCCTACGTACTGCTTCTTCCCGAATGTGAACCAATATCCGGTAGCTATAATCATCGTAAGACCGAGCACGACAATACTCCAGTTTGCTTCCTCTGCTGACACGAGACCCACTTCAGGCAGGTATACAGGGAACACAAAGAGGATGCTCAAAAACACCGGCCATATACCAGCTGCGAGGTTGATAATCCACCCCCATTTCCCCAGGTTCCATCTTCTATCCCTGCCGACGCCCTGTTGGGCACCCTGGAGTTCCATCCTATCCAGAATACCACGTCCTTGGAACCAGAGACAGTAGATCGGTGTGGCGTAGGACAAGTTGAGCGCAATCACGGCAACAGAAAGGATGGCTTCGAATGCCATTTCATTTCCAAAGGCGATGACGCCCAATACTGCTTGCAAGAGTGCTGAGAGTACGATCGTCCGCACGGGAACGTGCTTCGCCTTGGATAATTGCTTGAAATACTTCTTTCCCGGTAACGCTCCGTCACAAGCCATCGCCCAGGCGAGGCGGGATGAAGATGCTGTGATAGATGCCGCTGCGAACATGTTGATCGGAACACCAACGATCGAGACAAAGAGACATCCGCTGAGGTTCGACTTGAAGAGGTCGATGAACATTTTGACGTATGGTTCGGACTCGGATGCCAACATGCCGGGGTAATCTTGGATGCAGAAAAGCATGATAGCGCTGAAAATGAAACCGCTCACACCGCCGATAGCCACAGAACCGACCATGGCTTTCGGGGCGTTGATTTCCGGTTCTTCGAGTTCCTCTGCTAAATGAGCGGCGTTGTCGAAACCGGTCTAGGATAACATACATGTCAGTCTTTTATTTTCGTTGATAGAACATAATTTCGTGCCAGGGTATGATATATACCATGGAGTAGACGATTGGAAGCAGTCCCAAAAGCCAGCTGAATCCATTCGGCCAGTTGGTGTTATTCACAAACTGACCAAAGACAAACGCCGCGGATTGCTTATGCTCTCCGAGGACCAAGAATACCACTATAGTAGCAATCATGGTAACAACCAGCCAAATGAATCCTATCACATTGAACGAGCTGAGGTAGCGAGGGTAGAAGTTCACGACGAGTGAAACACCCAGGTATGCCCAATACAGCAGTACAGTCATCCAGCGAGTCCAGTGGGTACCCAGAGTATACTCGATAGCAGCTCCGGTAAGCTGCGCTGAGTTGAAGGCGCAAGATGCGGACATGGCGATTTCCCCTATACTCAATCCGTTAATCTAGATCCAAACCGATTTATAGGTGCGTTATATATCGTTTGATATATGTCATACCTAGCAAGTTTAGATATCCAGTATAGTATGATAGCACAGGACCGTGTTTACCCCCCGCAACCCACGTCCAGAGCTGCTGCGCCCCAGCTTTCGGCATGATGGAGGCGAATTCACCCAGCGACATGGCGATGCATGTATTCAAAACGGTCACGAGAATGGTTCCATATACCAATCCAACTAGATTTCGTTAGTATTTCCTACTTTGTGCGTTCTACAAGGTGTTTATGTACCTGGTCCGCCACAATCAATCGAAGTCTGCGTATCAAATGAGGCGGATTAGACCTGGTCTTTCCATGGTTGTTGGAACCCTTTTCCGGATTTAGTAGATGGATGAATGGGTTTGTTATATTTGACATACACCAATAGTCACGTATAGGCAGGCCCAAGTCGCCATGCTGGCGAACTCCATTGCCAAACAACTCCATAAGTTGAAGCGTTTCTTAAGTTCAACCTGTAATTTCATGAAGAGAAGGATGTTTTTTCAAAAATTTAGTCTATGAACCTTGTTATACATCTCTGCGAGAAATCATATTCACGAGGAGGGCTTGAGAATTCGATATCTTGTACTTACAACCGAACCCGTGCCAGACGAGCAGTTGTCCGTAAAGGATGAGTTACATGCAATTCCTATCTCTTGCGAGATATCCTTGAAAACGACCGCATCGGCGTCTTTTTCAGACATTCTTGCCCCGTGTACGATTAATTATAAATATATTAAAAGATAAAAAAGAAGGTATGGAAGAAGAGAAAGGCGAGAATTAACCCAGAATTGAAGGTTTAAAGTTCAACCCGTGTTCGTGATGCGGCGCAACAGGCTAAGAGGATGCCGAGAGAGATAGGAATAGCATGGCCCGATTGATTATAAGCAACTCTTCAATTGTTGACGAAGGAAGGGGGGGATAGTCCATATTTATGAAGTATCTTGGATTTTAATTGATTGAGTAGTTGCTATATCGGGGCCGGCCTGCTTGAGGAATTGGAAGGGTGCTGGCAGGTGGCGAAGGTCTGCCGACAAGGCGAATTTTTTCCAAGACATCTCGCGAAATCTGTAAATGTCTTGGTGCGGTCGGTTTGGGAAGTTGCGGGCGACATTTGCAGCAACGGAAACCTGGATTACAGTCATTTATGACAGGCCCGAAGCAAAGATGTCTCCGTATGTTTATTCATGCGCGAATTTTAGCTTTCGCCAATTGAGACGGGGAAACTTGTTTGTGCTAAGGGTGAATTTGTTTTTAGTGTTTAGGGAACGATGTATTAATTGAGCGGCACACGACCACTTGCCCATTGCTTTCAAAGTCTCACTTTGGTTCCTGGCACGAATGGACCCTGATGCGGTAATCGGGAAAGCGGCAAGAATTATAGAAACCTGCAGGTTCAAGGTGAACATTTTTTGACCGGGAGCTTCGGAATTTGATAAGTTTATCCGGCATGTGCAGGCTCGAACCTACAACGACGATTTCATCTACAATCCGCAGGAGATCCGGTATTGATGACGAAGAACCTTCAATTCGGTGACAAGGAAACCATCTTAAAAAGCAATTGAAGTCGCAAAAGGGTATGATAACACTTCTAGCACGAATCTGTAAGATTGATAACATATCCACTTGTTAATTCTGTTATTTTTTCATCGCCTTTTCCAAGCAACTATATGCGCGTCGTTAGGTTGTCGTATTCTGCAATGCAAGTTGTGTTGAATTGAAACTTGAAGACGGCATGTTGCGTTGCGCCGATAGGTTGGTGTGTTGCGTCTGAGGTTCGCGATCACGTGACAGACACAGGGCAAAAAAGCCCTTCCAACAATAAAACCGCCACTCCGAACTGTCTCGATCTTATCGCTTATCTTTTTCCACATCAATTTTTCAACCTCAGTTGTATCAACCGCTGTAGACGCTCTGCAGATTTAACGAGAACGCGACTCTATCAGCCAACCTTCAATAATTCATATCCCCAACATGGCTGAGATCTCAACAATCAAGAGCGTTCGGGTGGATGCACTCGTGGCTATGAGAATCGTCAAACATGCAACTGGCGCATATCCAACCACTGTATACGGTTCGCTTTTGGGCATGGAAGTCGATGGCGTCCTGCAAATAACCAATGCCTTTGCCTTCCCGACTTCGACCGAAGATGATAGTAGCTCGTCGGCTCTGACTCCGAAGAACAAGGGTGTAATGTGGTATGAGAATGAGATGATCAAGTGTTTGAGGGAGGTCAATGTCGACGCCAACAATGTCGGTTGGTATCAGAGTACAACTTTAGGCAACTTCATCAACTCGAACTTTGTGGAAAATCAAGCTCATTACCAAAGCAAGATGAGCGAGAGGACTATTGCTCTAGTTTACGATGGTACGAGGGGTGCTCAGGGTGGGATTACACTAAAGGCATATCGGTTGACCTCCCAGTTCATGGTGGTGTACAAAGAGAACAAGTTCTCAAGTGAAAAGTAAGCTCTCATATACTTCTATCGACCTTATTTAGATACCGATGCTAACTTCTACAAACTATGCATAGCTTGCAAAAGCATAACCTCACTTATAAGGACATCCTCCAGGAGCTCCCTCTCACGCTCTATAACTCTCATCTAGCTACCTCTTTGCTTCATCAGTTGTCTATTCCTCCACAACCGCCAAGCATCCTTCCTGTATCCCTCACTTCTCTAACAAACCCACCAACGTACCCAACACCAACATATCCCCTCACCTCTAACTTCAACGCTCTCGACCTTACCATTGACCCGGTCCTAGAGAAGTCTTGCGATCTTCTCCTCGAATCAATTGAAGCTCATAATACCGAAGCCAATAATGCGGCTTATTATCAGCGATCTCTTGCTCGTGAGCAGGCGAAGATTAGCGCCTGGCAGCAAAAGCGAAAGGCCGAAAACTCAGTCAGAGCCGCTCAGAAACTTCCTCCCCTGCCAGAAGACGAATGGTCCAAGCTCTTCAAGCTCCCACAAGAGCCAAGCCGGCTAGATGCCATGCTCATATCTCGACAGGTGGAACAATACACCAGACAGGTCGATGGCATCACAGCGACTAGCAGCACCAAACTATTCGCATTGAACGGAGGAGTACCCAGGTTTTAGAGAAAATGACCTAGCAGGTCTAGTCTATTTCTTTTTGAAATCGTTAGCGCTTTTCCTTCATCAAAGTCTTCTAATTTTTCTCCATAAACACATATATCTTCTACAACTTTTCTTGGTAGCTGTATTGCCACGACTGCTAGTTTTCTTAATTATCATATTCGATGTCTCGAGATACATTTGCATCGTCGGGTCGGAGTCATGGGATATTTACTCGTTTTCGTTTTTATATTGGGCGTTGTGTTTGCGCTGTAAGCACCGAAAAGCATCAAAAAAGCATATGTTGGTAAACCTCATAGTAGATACTCTAGTACATATACAAATGAATAGCCATATCACAGTAGAGCTTCAAAGTTTTGTTGTACCATTATCTCAGAAAGTAATCTAATCTGGCAGCTGTTGAGTCCCGCGGCTCAAGTTTTTTTTTTTTTCTATCGATAGCGCTGCGTCGCTAATCGCCTTCGCTAACAAAATTTTAAACTTGCGCGCCCCAAAAAACATCAAATTCTTGCACGGTCAACGTAATATAAAAATCCCACCATCGACACAATTCCAACAATGTCGGAAGCACCTGTTCCCAAGAAGCCGAATCCGGCCTTCGAATATGTCTTTATGGGTTCGTAATCCCTCTAAATTTAAAAGCATCACATTATCAAGTCGTAATCATCACATGCTAACAACCAAATCAGGTCTTCCCAAATTCAAGGCAAAACTACCATCGAAACCCTGGCTAGTATTCATCGGAGCCGTAGCCACATGGACGGCTCTAATCGTTCACGATCGCCGCGAAAAGAAGAAAGCACAAGCATACTGGTGCGAACGGGTTTCCCACCTCGCTCAAAAACCTCTTCTTCCGTCACAACTGCCCCGCAAAGTCACAATTTACCTGGCATCGCCGCCGGGAGACGGTATCACGAGTGCGAGGGAATACTTCAAAGAGTACGTTAAGCCGGTTCTGGTCGCTGCAGCGGTAGATTACGAGGTTGTGGAAGGGAGGAGGACGGGTGAGATTAGATGGAAGGTCGCTGAGAGGACGAGACGAGTTAGGAGGGGAGAAGAGGATACAGAAGGCACGGAGAAAGAGGCCGCTATCAAAGCTCATGAGAAACAAGCGGGTATAAGTCGAGAAGAAGGACCCGGTGGAGTTGTGGTAATAGGGAGACATACGTGGAAAGAATATGTTCGTGGTCTACACGAGGGTTGGCTGGGACCAGCGGATATACCTGAGGAGGAGGATGTGCTAGGGAGTAGCAAGAAGGATGCAACAGAGCCGTTGCCAGTTGTCGCCACGATATCACCCTTTGAATCCACAGAAGAGAAATCGACAAGTCCGCCCACAGATGAAAACAGTCCGAAGGAGAAAGCCGAAGAGAAGGAGAAGGAGAAAGAAGAGAAACCGAGAAAACCTCAGTTCCCCGTACCCACAATCCAGCAGATTGAATACCCTTCAGCAACCTTACCGCCATCTACGCCTTCGACATTCCAGCCTACCAAATTGGTACCATTCCCCCACCTGCTAGGCTTCTTGAACACACCATTCCGCATACAAAGATACCTAACCCAACGCCGACTTATGGAGCATGTCTCGCGCGAAGTTGCATCAATAGCCCTGGGTACCTACGAGCCATATCAGAGCAGGGAAGACGTCACGGAAGCCTACAAAATTGAAGAAGAGGATTGGCCGAAAAAATGGGTCGATCGGCTGTCCAAGGGAGATGTTGAAGACAACAAAGACGAACCACTGCGCGAGAAGACGATCACTGAGAATTTAGAAGTCGATGGGAGGATCGTGGAGAGAATGAAACGGTTCGTTCTTCCGGAAGTTAATAGCGCCGATTCGCCGTCGCAGTTGGAATAAGCATATTTCCGTGCAGATAATTGATGCTCGCAACGTGGGCGAGCTCCCGCTGTGAGTTCTTTTTTATTTTATCTTATTTTATTTTTCGCAATTGTCAATGGTTCCATTGTCCAAAGGGAAAAACGATATGAAACATTTCTAGACGCCGAAATTGCAGGCTTCTATCGATAGAAGGGTAGCTTGCTGTTTTGGAGACAGCCATGATTTGTCATTCATGTATTAGGCTTAATGCCATAATGGCGATCCATTGGTTGAGGTGTTTGGTGGAGCAGAAATTCGGCTGTGCTGCTCGAGCCTCAGCCTGGGCCGCGGGCTGCATTTTGGCCGACAAAACCTGCTAGCTTCAAAGCTTCAAGCAAGCGGACCCGAACAAAAACAATCCAAAAAGTCTCCCTCTGCACAAAGCATGGAAATTGGGAGCGAAAAGCAAATCTCAAATCATCTCATCTCATGACAGTCAAGGGCCCTCACCAAGGATTAATAAACGCAACCATTCCGCACTGCATAGATTAATGTATATAGATTACCACCATGGGAGCTCTTCTGTAAATAAAATATCAAAAACTGTACATATGCACATATCTAGACCGAGAGAATACACAAAAAATGCAAATTGCAAATGTGGATGATTGAAACTTGATATAAGTATCCGGACCGAGCTAATTTGAATATCTTGAATGATTTTCAATCAGTCCCGGGCTCGCCCTTGCATGTTGGGGCCCAGGGCGAAGATTGACAAAAAAAACTTGGCTTTTCGCGAAATCCGTTGCGGTGGGCCCCAACCAACATCTCGAATAAGCTATTTAGTGTCCATCATGTTGACATTTGATATCATTGGGCAAATGGAAACAAGATCTGTTTGGCGATGACGGTCAACCCTGAAAGAAAGCGAACGGGTACATCGGATCAGGTTGCAGACATGGTCCAGGTCACGTCATTATCAAGGAAGAACCCCGAACGCCAAAGTTGACTTGATAGCTTGGATATTCTGAAGGCTAGCTGGAGACTTCAAATCAGCCCAATTTTCGATATACTAATAGAGTCTAGACTGATTACTTAAGTGCGAACTGGTGTGGAGTAAAAGTAAAATGTAAACCAAATTCAATAGAAAAGTTAACACCGACAGAGTTCGGGGGCTGAATCGATGGGTTAGAGATCCGCTTTATGCCAGTTTTCATGCCAGTTTTCATGCCAGTTTTCCTGCCAGTTTTGTTGGAAAGCTTAAAGATCTTTGGCCGTATACATCGCTGATGCTATGTAATCTAGACTAATCTAGGCAAATACGATTAATTGCAGCCTCATGTCAACATTCTTAGGCGCCACTTCACGAGTAATACGATTTCATTGTCGACTTTTCAATCGATAAATTTCTCTGAAAAATCATTAGGTAGAACGGCAGCATATACCGAGGTATGTATGGAGGAATTACACCCAATTGTTACCCCAAATATGCTTGTGGCGTGACTGCGAGGTGAGGAGTAGTAACAATGATTGGGTCTTGTCTCGTAAACCAGCCGCGCAGCACGAAGTTTGGGTCTGCAAATTGCGCATGTCGAAAAGACAGAAAACCTGTCAACTGTCCGCAACCTCGTAACTTCAAATTTTGAAATCCTTTGTCAAAACTAAATTATCAACCCACATCCCCTCACGAACCCTCGTGCGAGTATTATCTTTTGGCTTTCGGAAGTCGTGACCTAATGGCGTAAGATGGTGAGGGGAGGCTTGGGATTTCGCTGAGCTGCGAAGTGTGAACATTGTTGCTATTTTCGTAAGGCAAAGAGAGACATGTAAGCGGGGCGGGCTCAAAAAAAAAAAAGGTAAGGTAAATATTACGAAGCCTCTCATGACGGAGAAAACACTAAGATCTGGTTTTATTTTTCTTTGGGGGAATGCGTAGGATTTTTTGCTTTGAATGATTAGATTAGGAGTTAACGCCCGATTCGATATTAATCCGAAACTTCAAGACCTTTTTTGCTCTTAGTTCTAGCCTAACAATCTTAAAAGCCTCTTGAGATGAAGAGCAGCATGCTCAAAACTAAGGAGCCGTTTTTGAATCTAAATACAAAAAATGATATAGTAGGCTTCTATTGAGGTATCCAAGAATAACAATCTTAGAAAACGAAGAATGGAAAGAAAAAGGAAAAGTAAAGAAAACAAAAACTCCAAAACACCCATAGAGAACGCCTTTGATTGTGTCAGAAAAAATCGTTGAAGAAGGAAAAAGCCAGGTAAAAAATATATCTTGAAGAATATATAGTACAAGTGAACGTAAATGGTTAGATTATTTACGAAGAAAGAATAGCGTGAGTGAAACCGTGAGTTTTAGCCGCTGCAATCCGAATAATTATTTAGGACTCTGGTGGAGAGTTCCATGTATCGAACGAATGAATTAGTACCGGTTATAGTAATTTGAGTTCGACCTGTCGCTGAGAGAGTTGCCGATCGGCTTCCTAGATATTCGTGCTCCCTGGTTCTGATTCGGCATTGGTGCCGAAACTGACCTGTGAGGTGCGGAAGAGCTTGCAGAGGAACTTGATGGGCTTTGCATAAGGTAGGATCTTTCTTCTCTCCGGTCGTAAGCTTGGTTGCGATATTCTTCATAGCTCAACGAGGCAGTCGGTAGCATCGGGCCTCCTGGTCCAGCAGGTACTGAAACGGCTCTTTGACTATTCCGATAGCTGGAGGGTGGGAAATATCCGCCGGAAGGGCTGTTGTTTGAGAAGGCTTGAGCAGAGTCATTCATATGGTTTCCACTGAATCTATTGAAGTAGCTTCCGTGAACTGAGTTCGAGGCACTACCGTCGGCGCCATCTTCCTCAGGCTCATGGTGATTTGAATTGTATTCGCCAAGGGCATAAGAAAGAGGTCTTTGGGTACTGTAAAGGCGGTCGCTCATTTGCGACATAGAGGCAGCACGCATTTGTCTTCCTCCTTCCATAAACTTTTCGACCTCTTCTATTCTCTCAGCATCCGCAACCTTGTCAATCTTCTTGTACTTCCTATAGGTGAAGAAGACAATTACTAAAGTTGTGAAGACGATCAATCCAGCTGCACCACCAACTATCCCTCCAATTTGCTCGGTGCTCAAGGCTGGTTTACTTTTAGCGGCTGTGGCAGCGGCCGTGTTTGTAGGACCCATCGATGTTGAAGACGATGTTGAAGACGATGTCGAAGCTGTTGAAGATGATGATGACGAGAATGTCGTTGTCGTTGCAGATGTAGTGGTAGAGGCGGATGTCGAGCTTGAAGTACTAGTAGGCTCACTAGTGGAAGTAGGAGTTGAAGATGTGGAGGAGAGACTCGCACAAGCATTGTTGTATGCATCCGTTGCATCTTGAATGTCTTTATTCGAGCACCTTTCGCCTCTCCGAGCTTGCGCGCATCCGTCGAATATTGTTAAATAGTTCCCAGAGCTGCAGAGGCAGCTCGCATCATTCGGATCACATTGAAGAGTTTGCGCCGCTACGTCGGAGCAGCTGCAGACGGCTACAACCCCTCGGATTGCAGTTAAGCCCAATGCAATAAAATGAAAGATCCGCATGCTTGAATTATTGTTCGTATATGTTTATGGAGATATGGTGACGAGTTGAGCCAAGTTTTTATGAAACGATCACACAAAGGTTACTGATACGGCGGATGGTTCCTTTTGTTTATGCAACTGTTAGACAAGATCGATATAAGAGGATGTTTGCTCGGAACAGCTACCTACTTGAAAAGCAAGGGCTAAATGTAATAAGAATATACAAGCATAGAGTATCTGTCGTCAAAATATCTTTTTGATATTGTTGTTTGAAACTTGTGTATAAAAAAGGACTCACTACCACATGCTGGGAGGGCACCCGCTGGTTTTATCTATCGCGGTAGATGCTTAGTGATTGAGGAGCAGCTGAAACTGTTGGAGGGCCTGGTCTCCGGTTATAATGAACACAACGACGTTTTCGTCTGTGTGGTTGGCAATTCCAGTGGAATATCCCACGGGACCTGTCTCAAACAACCCGATAGCAAAGTATTATTTGGGTGCCCTTTTTTGCTCATCTTGCATGTAGGGCTCGACCAAAGGCGGTCCCCCTAATACAGGAGGGGTGACCATGACAAAAAATTTGACCAGGGCAGGAAATTTTGAACGTTGTTCGAAAAGTGCTTTTCCGAGACTCGATGGAGAATAGTTGGACAATGCTCGCTGACCCTCTCTAGCTATTGCATGTTAGTCAGTTTCGTGGTTGCGGGTTGAAATTAGTGGCCTTCGAGGGGGCGAAGCGGCTGGGCTCTGCAGCAGGAAAACTGCTGTGGGCCCCACTTTTGGCTTTCGCTCGGTTCCCATTTTCAGATTACCACGGGGGAAAGTCGGGTGTGAGGTGGCACTGGGAGAAAGGAGCCTTGATGTTTCCAGCTTTTGAGTTTCATTATCTTAGTCGAGAAGGGATCTCCAAAAGCTTGTGCCGAAGCTACCGATGAAGGGGAGTCCAAACATCACGACTCAAAGTGTGCTTGCTGTAATGAGACTCCTATTGCGGTATTAAGATGAGAGTGGAAGATGTCGACCGTAGACGTCAAGATTTCCCGAAAGCGCAGCTGAATGCACACAATACAGACCTCAAATTTATTTCCGTCGTAAGGGGCCCCACTAAATTCTGTTGTCTGATTAACAACGATTGGCTGATGGAATCCGCATGGCCTCTTTAGAGCCTCCGAACCGCCCCGGCTGCCGCCTGTTCAGCCTTGTGTGACCACTCATGAGCAAGCGATTTAAAGGCCGAGGATGTTAGTCCTGTAGGCGGATTACCCCTCGAGCTTGAGACGACAAGCTCGGTACTTCATCCAATTTTCCCCAGACTCTCTATGCACTGTTTGTCACTTACAATCAGTTGGTGACCCCTGGCAATTTGGAATTCATGGCAAAAAGCGAAAAAACCGACAAAACCGAAGACGAACGCCAGAAATTCCAAGGAACTTGGTTGCAAAGCACCGGTTGCTTCGGGAGCGGTTTTGAACACTGGTTTCCGGATGCTAGGAACTCGGCCGGGTTCAGATCGATCGTGCCTGTCAGCGAGATATAAATTTAGCTTTTGAGAACAGGAACCCGAAGCTCAGTGTTCAAACGCGCACAAGCACAGAAACATCACCAGACATTCCAGCGCCGTGCCGTACCTTCGCATCGGCGAGCGCATGTGTGTGGATCAGCGACGATATTCAATTAATTACCCCGCGTTCTGATAGCTACCGACGATCTAGAATGCAAAAGTTGATCTTGGTATGATATCGGGGTCAATTGGGGTGCTTCGATGAAGGTGGGGCCATCAATATACAAAGATAGAAGCAATTGGGAATTGCCGGTGGGGTTATTGAAGAATGACAGATGTGCCATCTGGCTGGCATGACGAGCAGACGACTCTGGCTGTGTCTTGTAAGCCCTCGTCACCTTGACATCAGATCTTTGCTAGCTAGTACACCTGAAGAATTTCAGATCTCGATCTTTTCAAGGTGGAAATATACACCTTGGTCGTAAAAACTACCGGGATACGGGATTTGGGCAACGGTTTTCTCGAGTAATGACGGATTGATCGATTCGCCGTTTTGTTTTGACGTTTCGCACAGGATCATGCTGGTCGACCCAAGGTTCCGATATCCCAATCCCTCGCCTTGTCCCAAGCTTGGAAGGAGGGAAGACAGATCCAGGTTCCAGCCGTTGACCAGCAATTAGTGCATATTGCTGCCGCGACTGGTGCCTTCGTTGGCCTAGACTAATTTTGGTAGACACCTTTGGCCTTTTCAGGCACGAAAAATTTTGCGCCGCAGACATGCACGGATTATCTAAACAACACCTGCGGCAACTGCATTTTGCATTCGTCTGAACGCTACTTTGCGATTGAATTTTCACCAAACTAGGAGTTTTTAGCCCGCGCGCATAGACGTGACAGTCATTATTCTATTTCTAATTTTGCTTCTAAATAAACAAACCACTTATACTGATCTGGGTCCCATACAAAATTTTTTTTTTCAAACACTCCAGCAACATGGCGACTTCAGCCACCCAATCGAAGGAGCTGGCCGCAAATGCCCTGGCCTCTTTTTTGCAATCCCGTCACGTCCAAGTTCCGTCAAGTGATGTCTCCCGTGTGCTCCGCAGGAAGCACCAACGGGAACGCAGAAAGGGTTCGCGGGGCCTCGCACGAACCGATGTTGCTACTACCAAAGGAAACGACGCCTTAACCTCAAACGTCTCCATGGGGGCTAATGCAAAGCATCAGACGAAGCGGCCTTCTCTGACCAAGGAGGAACGAGACGTCAGACAAAGAGTTCGTATAAGGCTTATCATATTGCCAAATTTACATTTCAAGGAATTTACATAAGCGTTGATTGGCTGACATGACATTTCCAACTGCCTATATACCCCTAGATCCTGATCATGAGAGAAAACAAACGCATGGGCAAGCCAATTATCCCGTCGAAGGGCGCTGAGCCCGAGGATAGCGACGATGATTTCTGAAATTCCTTTCGCTGCACCTGCATGCTTTCCTTTGACACACCCTCTACCTGTGTATCTGGACGCGCTTGTTATCAAGGTTCCGAACTTCGAACTAGTACTTGAAAATAGCCTATTTTAATACGCTGCTTTGCCTTTAAATCCCTTTGAAATAAGATACCCTAGTGGATGCATATATTTTACAGGTCATGTTTCCCGCTCCAAATTCTTGTATGAAGCAATTTGTTCGTATTCAAATCGTAAAGCAATTTAGGCGCTGGGCTCAAGCTCAACACCTATGAATATATTTCCATCGTCCTCGAAGTTCCTAAAAATTGAAACTCGTATCGTACAACTGCCGTGGTTTTATTTTTGATAACACTAATGCTGGCGATCTTTGCCACAGTTGAGGCTCTTCTAAACCTGCTTCTCTCTAGGCCGTAAACAACATAAATTCTTGGTGGCTCTGAACAAAATATAGAGGCTCAGAAACACCACATCTAAGCCACATTGGTTTGCTGCTGTTGTTTCCATTTGTGTGCAGCCTGGAGTAATTTGAGCATACCCGCATTTTGCTCTTCGTCCGCCGGGAAAAGGTAGTCCATGTATTCTTCGAAACTGTCGTCGTCCAACTTTCTCCTCTTCTTGACCTTGCGGGGCATCTGGGCTTCCACCTTTTGAACAGTTGCCTCTGTGCCGTGTGTTTGCTCGAATGTCTTCCATGCATTGAGAAGGACCACACGCTGTTCAAAACTGTTAGCAGAAAGGTTTCCCCAAATTTCCAATAATGAGCACGATTTGCATACCTCTTCTTTCAACCCCCTATCTTTCAATCTCTTGTAGCCCTTCTCAAACACAGCTCTTGCTCTATCTTTGGCTTCCTCGCTGACTGTCTCCTCATCTGCATCTTCTGGTCCTTCATCGTCGGGCACATTAATTTCGAAATGCGCATAACTGATCCAGACTTTAACGTGCTCTGTCTTCTCCAGTAGTCTCTCGTATAGTAATCTCGTCCGGTCCCACTCTTCCTCCTCTTCTTCAAAATCAATATAAGCCTTCCAGACAAGTTCAGGCATATCCAACTCCGTTTGACCTATCGCGAATTCGTATATTGCCCTAGCGCGGTCGAAATCGTCGAGCGCCCGTTCCAATTCGGCAAATTTTATCCATGCCTGGCTGTTCGATGGGTTGAACTCGATATGTTTCTGGTACAACGTTCTGCAACGAACGAATTCGTGTAGCTTTTGTTCCAGTTCGATATAGCCCTTGAATATTTTATCCTTAGGACACATCCCGATCGCCGTACCTAGAGTCTTCCGCGCTTTTTGCACATCCATCTGGCGGATATAAAAGTGCGACGCCATGAGCCAGATTTTTGCAAATGTGAACGATTTGTGGGGAATAAGCTTGATGGCTTCTGTGTATATTTGTCCAGTTCTTTCTTTGTCCTATTCTGGCATGAGTAATTTTCGCTCAAAAATAACAGTCACGATCAACAGGTAACGTACCTTAGTTTCGAGTTCCTCATACAGAGCGTAGTTTATCCATAGGTAGATATATCGTCTCCAGTGCCGCTTCTCATTTGTCGGTGGTATTTGCGCTATCGCCCTTTCATAAACATCCCGAACTTTGTCTACGTCGCCTTGTGTTTCCTCAAGTCGAGCATAATCGAACCAGACATCGTAATTCTTCGGGTTTTCTTTTATCAATTCCTCGTATTGGACCCTCCTCTTCGCTGCTATAACATCTTCCACGCCTTCCTTGTCGCCAAATTGTTTTTCGAAAGTCGTATAATTATTATAGAGCTGCTGAGATTTGGAACGAGGCAACCGGTCAAGGGCGAATTTGTAAAGGGCCCGAGCTCTCTCAAATTCTTTGAGTTTGGTTTCAAATCTGGCAAAAGCGATAAAGAGCTTCTCATCGATAAATTCGTCTCCCAAATGTTCAATCGCGGTGGTGAACACTTCGCGAACAAGGTCAGGGTTTCCGTTCTCCTCTTCGAATTTCGCCCATTTGATCCAATTCCGTGGTTCAGGGTGTACCTGCGTAAATCGATCAAATATCGCGCGCGCTCTCGTAAGTTCGCCATACCGCTTCTCAAGCTTGATGTAAGCACCCCACGCAGCCTCATCCGGTTGCCAGGACATCCATCTCTCAAAGACTTGTCGTGTACCCGGGATATTCCCCAAAGTCTCCTCCATGTACACATATTTGTACCATATCTTATCAACTCGCGGGAGAATAGTGACGGCTCTATCCAGCAGATTTCGCGCATGATTGATATTTCGAGTCTTCATTTCCGCTTCGATATATCGTAGCCATAGTACGACAGAGGTAGAATCGACATCTAGTGCTCTCTCAAAGATCGAACGTGCTCTAAAGTACACAGCTAACGTCAGCAATCAGCTTTCTTGTATCATCGATATTATTGTCGGGTATATAGGATACTAACCGATTGTATTCCCGTTGCTCCAACTCCCACGCGGCATACCGCATCCAATTGTTCATGTTTATCCTATTCCGCCTGACATAGTCCTCGAATTCCTTTCGTTTCCTGCCTTGGTATTCATGTAGTTCTTCGAGATCAGCGAATCGCTGAGTCGGCGCTTGGACACCCGGTTCTTGTCTTTCGTAACCTTCTCGCAGCAGTTGTTCGGCAGAAATTTGCTCTATACGTAAAGAATGAATTGTTAGCAAGAAGATTCTACAATAAGGGCTTCAGCAAGACATACGCTGCGATGGGGCCTTGTTTTTGACCCGCGGGGGGCCGCGAGATTTATCCGAGGTGCTCATGTTGGCGATATATGAGCGATGGGATCCGTCAGTGGAGTATCCGATCGTTGAGGTATGTGGTCTTAATGTCGCGTAGTTGATGGGTTGAAGGTTTGTCGCTGGTGAGGATTCGCGAGATCTGTGAAACCTTGCGCTGTTGTCACGTGATACTTGGTCCTCAGCACTCATAGCACGACGACCATCAGGATGACACTTAAGCTAGTACTTAAGTAAGTATTTAAGTACATGATGACAGTACCAGTTCAGTTCCCAGATGTATAATTACTGTTTCAAGATCTAAAATTATAAGTATTTTTCAGAATAACAGTGGTATATACACTTCGTACGCCATATACATAACGCCTCCAAGATGCTATATTTTATGTAATCAAGATTGAGATAAAGGAGACAAGATCATCGTGGGGCATTAAGATATCTCATAAAACTCTCGTCGGCAACGTCATCCGGCTTGCCCTCCTTATGCAAAGCTCTTTCATACCGATCAACCAAGCTATCATCCCCCATCCTTCCGTCTTGTGTATTGTCCTCAATATCAGGATCCCCTTCCATCAGCTCATCTCCATCAGAGTCAACCGCATCGCTCAAAGTGTCGATTTCAGGTTCACTCGCAGATACTTTAATATTCTTTTTTGGTTTCCTCGCTGAAGAGGAAGACCCGGACATCTTCATATCCGACATCAGCCTGTCGAGTTGCTCGCCCTTCTCTGCGTTCTTCTTCTCTTCTCTTTCTTTTCGTGCCTTTTCCAGTTCTGGAAGATAATCATTTTTGTATTCTTCCACCTTTGAATCAACAGCTTTAAAGAAATCGTCGATCCCAGCACCAGTCATCGACGACACCGATACCACCTGTTAAACCGTTAGCTCGGATTCCACGGTTATGAACTACATAGTGCCATATCGTAGACTCACATCCAAGTGATTATAAAATTCATCCAACATCAAGCTCATACTATTCATAAGACTCCCCATATACCCACTATTCGTCCCATCTTCTTTCTCCTCTTCCTGTCGCAAGGCAGCCTGGAAAGCTTCAAAATCTGTCATCCATTCTTTGGCAAAAGCTGCATCCTGGGCATCTGTTTTATTGAACACTATAATCATGGGAAGTTTGGTCTTATAGAGGATCGAACAGGCGTAGAGCATGTTGGACATGAACGTTGATGTTGATGTCGTTCGAGGGGTATCGATAACATACGCGAGCACGGTGGGAAACGACGAAGCCAAGGCATCTGTGACAATAGCCCCAGAAGCGGACCTGCAGCTAGTTAGTGGTCATGATTGATAGTAATACGAGTGTATGTTACGAACCAGACAAAGCATTCAATTTGTCCCGGCGTATCGACGAGAATTCGGGATATAGTTGACGCACGGTTCTCCAGGATGCCGATTACTTGATCGATTTTCGTAGCGAATAAGTTCAGGCAGGTCATAATACCTCCATTAGGACCCAAATTATATCTAAGATTCCCAAGTTAGTTATCTTTATACCGGCATAAGACGATTCGTCTAAAGAGCGGGTCTGGCAGGATTCAATGCAACATACTGCTTCATAACTTGCTTGTAGTTTACCGAGTCTCTAATATCAATATGCCTATCAAACGGGACATTTTTGACAGCAGGGTCCAGATTCACGATATAGGGCGGCTCTTTTTTCTCGTGTAGGTGCGCATTTAACCGTTGCATAAACGTCGTCTTGCCAGAGCCGGCCATACCGACCACCATGATCACTGGTGGTTGTGACATGGCGCAAAGTTTAGTCGGAGCTTAAGCTAAGCTTCAAGGGGAGAATATGGGAAGTTTCGTGAACTGGGGTCGCTTCGAGGGGTCGTAAGCAGTCTATATCTTGGTAGAAGGAAATCCCAGCGAGGTGTGAGGTTGGTGGAGGTTTGAGGTTCTGGTGGGTTGAGATGTGGAGCTTGCAAGGTTTGTCGCTTGAGGTTTGGGACTCGCCAAAGAAATTTAGACGGCATGCATTCACGACTGAATCTGAAACTAGCATCCCCGTCGCTTCTAAATCGACAGTGAAGAAGTCGACTCTTCTCAATTATCAAACTTATCCGAGGGCGATAAAATGGATTCTACATCGAGTCGTAATAGCAATCCGCAGCACCGAGACCATCACGAACGGAAGCGACACCGCGAACGCGACGACGAAGATAGCGAACGACGTCATCGGAGGCGCGGAAACGACGAACGCGATCGCTCAGACGATAAACATAGATCCCATCGCGAAGGTGACTCCGAAGACCGGCACCGCAGACACCGGCACCACCATTCATCATCTTCAAAGCACGATAGAGATGGAGATAAGGATAGGGATCGCGATCATGACCGAAGTCGGCATCATAGTAGCAGACGGTCTCGTCGTTCACATAGAGATGACGACGATTCCCGGAGAGGAGACAAGCGAAAAGGAGACGACAGACCCAACAAAGCTCCGGAAGAGGATTTAGAAGAAGAAGGAGGAGGAGGCGAGGGTATGTGGGTTGAGAAGAGCGCAACTCCGGAGCCCGTTGTCGAAACAAGCACTGCCAAACCAAGCTCGGAGAGACCAGCATTGAAGCGCGACGTCTGGATGGAAGAATCTGGTATCGATGTTGAGTATCTTCAAAGAGGCGAAAAGAAACCAAAAGACACATCAAAGACTGCCAAACAAACGATCAAAGACTATCAACTAAACGTTTCTTCTAAAGAACTAAATACATATCTTCGAGAGGGCTTGTCGATGGAGACCCACGAACCGCTCAAACTGAAAGGGCCCCCTTTCGTCTTTGGAGACGGTGGCTCTCAATGGCGTATGAGGAAACTCAAAAATGTATACGCAAGAGCAGAAGAAGAGAAACGAAGCGCAGATGATGTCGGTGCGGAGGTATTCGGAGATCTCAAGAGCTTCGACGAGGTCCGAGAAGAGAGGTTAGAACTGGACCGGCGAGAGACACATGGCAAAGACCGAAAAGACGCCAAAGAGCATCCGACTGGTGATCTATACGCGCAACGAAACATAAGATCACCTCGTGCACAAATTTCGTCACCGGAATTACCAAAAATCACAAGTACAAAGAACCAGCAGCCCTCTAATGTTACTAAACTTGTCGATCAATCGGCATTGAATAAATTACGGGCTAGTTTACTTAAAGCGCAACTGAGAGGAGATTCTAGAGCAGCAGAGCTTGAAGCAAAATATAACATGGCCTTAGCCACTTTTGCCAACCAGAAAGAGCCTGAAGTTGTAGTCCTCTCCGCAATGGACTCACGGCTCCTTGCTGGGGGCGGAAGGAGTAGCGAAGCGAAAGAAGTTACAAGTGGCAGGCGAAAAGGCAAAATGGAAGCAAATGAAGATATAACTCTAGATGATATGGTTAGGGAGGAGAAGCGGACAAGAGGACACGCTAACGAGGGCCGTCTCTTTGCTGAAAGAATAGTCAAGGATACCAAGTTTGATGCAAGTCACTAAGAGCAAAAACCATGCTGTTATCCTATGATTCTGAAAATATTTACTGACTCGGATAAACTAGAACGATTTGGAGTACATGGATGAAAATGCAAGCAAGCTAGCAACACGCATTCAGAAAAGCGAAGTCGATATAAAGAATATGGCAATCAACGATTTTAAGAGGCAGCAACGTATCCTGGATAGTTGCCCTCTCTGTTCACAGGAAAACAGGCAGCCAATAGCACCCGTTATATCACTCGGAACGCGGGTATTCTTAACGTTACCTACGGAGCCAGAATTATCACCTGGTGGTGCGACCATTGTTCCTATCCAGCATCGTACCAATACCTTGGAGTGCGACGATGACGAATGGGAGGAAATTCGGGTACGTGCTCCCTATACCCGATTTATACGGACTCTGTTTCTAATTAGTAGAGTAGAACTTCATGAAGTGCCTGATCCGAATGTATCACGATCGGGGCCAGGATGTTATATTCTATGAAAATGCTGCTGCGCCTCATCGAAAACGGCATGCAGCTATAGAGGCTATCCCTCTCCCTCTTGAGCAGGGGGAGCTGGCTCCGGCTTTCTTCAAAGTAAGTGGCTACCCCGCAGTGGTCAATAAACATTCGGATGTTTTGTTAATAGGCTTCTAGGAAGCGTTCCTTTCTAGCGACGAGGAATGGTCCCAGCATCAAAAAATCATTGATACCGCATCATTGTCCCGGAAAAGCCTCGGGAAACAAGCTTTCCGCCGGTCTATGGTCAAGGAATCTCCTTATTTCCATGTGTGGTTCGAAATCGATGGAGGCATGGGTCATATTGTTGAGAACGAGAACAAGTGGCCAAAAGGTGACCTCTTCGCTCGAGAAATCATCGGAGGGATGTTGGATTGCGAGGCCGATATAATCAAGCGGCAAGGGAGATGGAATAAAGGCAAAGACCGAAGAGAGGATGAATTCCGGAAGTTCTGGAAAAAGTTCGACTGGACTCGAGTTCTCTTGGATGGATAATCGAAAATTCTGGTAAATTAATTTCCTAACCTGCGGAAAGATGGATATGCAACGCCCAGGGCATACTATCTTTCTCTACCAGGTAAACACTCCATCTTACAAGCATTTGTCCAGACATTTCCGGAATGTCACCTCCCCAAAACCGTATTCTTCAACTGCAACTCCTTTAACTTTAGTACGACTCGTCAGGATAGTCTCATCAAGCAAAAACTCACGGCATATTCTAGAATCTTAACCAAAACGACCAACATGCAGAGAATAGTCGCGAAAATGTTTTTGTTTAGTTTGACCTGCATGAAACAAAATTTTCAACTACCAGCGCTGTCCTTGCAATCAATCCGATTCGCTGGCTCGGATAAATTCAAATTATCCTCAACGTCCTACCAACCATTCTAGAAAAGTTTTAATTTTCCAACCGTCATAGCATAAAGAAGGGGTTGGCGTAAGCAGGTGACCTTATTGTAGAATCCATCGCCACCGCCAGAGGCTTCCGGACTTGCGAGGGGAATAGATTTCGGGTGGGGCACGTACGGCCCGACTGAGCGTATTCTTCTCCCATATCCAGTCGTTGTTGAGACCGTGCCTGAAGAGTGGAGCTTGAAAGTTGAAGGTTCCATGGATCTACGATCAATTCTCGGCCACACGTATATTATCTATTCAAGCTTTGCCTTGATCAAAATATATTAATCAGACCAGGAAGAACGAAAAATATAAATGGTAAACCGGGTTTCGATTGTGGGAAATAGAGTGTCGTGATAGAATACAGAGTTCGAAGTAGATACTAGCGTGACTCGGCTCTGATTTTCTACTGTCTCCACCTCGTAGGCGAAGGTGTCTACGGCACCGCACAATCGTGTCGATTTCGGATATATAGCGACCGAGGGCAATTGAGTGTTTCTGTTGAACTTGGCCGAATAAATATATGTAACATCCAAGCATTGCAAGGTCGGTGCGTCCGTGCACACCCTGTCCACAAGACTCTTATCCACACTCCATTATAACTTAAGTTATTGTTATTTGCTGTTAATAAATGGCTAAATTAATTGGTGGACCGTGTGCTCCTGGTGAAATCTTAGAAAAGAGCCTGTATGCATGTCTATCACAGAATTAATTTTTCATTTTAGAAAGTCCGTTAGAACAAATATATCTATAGTGGAGCAGAATAATCGTATGCTTGTTATTTAATCTATTTCCCTGCGTTCACTTTAGTGGTTACCGATTAGAATATCTGACCACCGGCCGAGAGAAGTATAAGGAGACGATCAATGGGAATTATCCTTTTCATTACCGATCACACAAACATGCCTCTGGGAATAGTTTAGTGTCTATACTTTTAGCTACCAGTAGTTCTACCAGGTAGTGTGAACTTATTCGGTACTGTAGCAAGACTTTAGCACACAGATATGAACTCAGCTCGTCTCGTCCGTTGAAATTTTTTTGGTAAAGTAGTAAAGTACGTCAGATAGATTTTATTCACTGCGCACAGATACCAGTGAAAATGCTTAACTCTCGAAACGTTGAAACACACACATTGTGATATTGATTAATTGGAAATTTAAATTTACAGCCTAAAGACTCCTTACGAATACATCAAAAAAGAATTATCCTCTGAATAATTTTTTCAACTTCAAAAGAGAGAATGCCATAGTTATATGGATTAAACTTGCCACAAAAACCACAAAGATTCTGGCCGCGTCAACCGAAAAATCCCAACCGACGTTCCATGGTTGAGATGTACCGCAGGTCATATTAACTTGAAGTTAAATGGTATCGGTTCTGGAAGTGGCGTCGATTGCTACATGTCGCTGCATATACGATTTCAAGCATGCGGAATATGGTTGGTGGAATATTTGGTGCCCTCGCATTCCACGCTGTAAAGGACGGGCTCGAGATTGATAAGGAAAATATGGGGCTGAATCCCGTTACAATTAAAATTTTAATACGGTAGCGGGTGCCGACTACCTGGTTTAACATCGCATATAAAAGGATACTCAGGCATATAGAGTCTTCGGATCGACGTCGCGAAAGTAGACATTTTCCAAGTGGCTCAAACACAATATTGCATTGCGAAATTAAACCGAGGAATATTCGAAGACTTTCCCTTGTCTTGTATACAGTATTACCCCAAGCCTCTAGAGTTCTAGAAGGAAATTAATCCGACTCTTTGACGAAATTTTTGCACATATCAGAACTTCTCTAAGTCGTCAGGAAACGATGCCGGTATGCCTCGGGTACGTTGTCTGGTTTTGGAGTTTTAAGATTTTGATTTTTAATTTTAGCTTTAACTTCATATTCATTTATTTTGCTATTTTTCAAATATTTTTTCTGTGCATGTGCAGACATGTGGTGAAAATACTAAACTATCAACGCTTGCCTCAATTCAGTACCTCCATATTCTGTGAAGATATCCGTAATTGTTCAGCCGTGTCATGATATCCAAAGCCGCTTGAAGCCGTGTAACATATATAGCATGTGGATTTAATGTGAGCCCTTTTTTTTTCTCCTAGCGCCAGAAGGACCATTCGGTTCACTATATAAAATGAGAAAGCCACACCTCGAAATGGTGAGAGCTCGCAACGCAAGCAATGGCGCAATACCATCGCACTTTCCAAATCGATACAGGCTGGATGATTTGCCCTTTTAGCGTGGACCCGAGAGATGACACGAGCGATATGGTATCGGTACTTCGATTGTCAAATTTATTTATAGGCCAGCGCAATGATCCGTCGGGTTGGAGGGTTCGATTTTGAAAACGCAGGGTCAGAAAACGAGTTGCCAGTTTGTTCCTAGTTTCAAACCTAAACAATCGAGAACCTTTCTTTTTCGATTCGCAAAAATGCATGTGACCGTCATTGGATATTTATTTAGCAAATCAAAAAGCCATTCACAAGCTTAGCGATGCAATGTGTAAAGTTCAAAAGGAGGCGCTATAGAATCTGAATATGAAGCCAGCTAAGCGGGCTTTGAGGTCAAATCGGGTTACTGGAAATTGACTATAGTGAATCGAGAAGTAGGTGGTGCACTGCGGTGGTAAGCCTAATTAACGGGATTAAATAATCGGCGAACTCCGATTAGCGCTGCAATGCAAACGACGTCGTCGATGATGGTCATCTGGCACCGTTAGAGTGGGCTCTGATGCAAGGTGTGACACCCTGATAAAAGCTGCATAACCTCAAACAAGACCTTCACGAAGTAGCCAAATCCAGACCAGCTTATTCCTCTTGTTGGTCTTGGTTCCTGAGCAGCACAGGTCTTCTTGACAAAAACCTTCGAGATCAACAGGTAATGCGCGAGCGTCCAAGCGTACTTTCACCCCAACTTCAAGTGGTGGCTTGAAAAACGTAGGAAAATATCTCGTAATGCCTTCCTTTCATCATGGAAAATTGCTTTTGTTATTCTTCTCGAGCTCCTCGTAAGGAACCTGATCGATCGATCAATGGGATAGTTTGTTTGAATCGAAAAGTCTTTCCAGAACACCTGCCAAGTGCTTCCTCACATCCGAACATGCGGTACCTAGCGACGGAGAACAGACAGAATTTGCTCAACATAGGCAAAATGATGGGAGCCTAATTGAATGGTGCGTCCGCTTCCTCGGCTCCTGGATAAAAGTTTCTTTTTCTTCGTTCCTCCTCGGGTCCTCGCTCGTCGAAACCTTCTAGAAGGCACGGATCACCCTTGTCGAAGAGAGTTTCGCGCCATCCACCCTTGATTTCGTTGCAGCATTCCAGAAGATTTCCTAGTTTGGCCTCGCGCGTTCAGCCTCATGCGCTCACTCGCGAAGCCCCTCATGTAGCCTGACAGATATGGAAAACAAATGCGAACTAGGACGAGTGCATACTTGTGTACACGATAAAGACAGCGGCATTTCTCTAAGGCCGTTATATTAGGATTGAGATGTTGCCAAGGGACGACGCTAGCTTGTATACGTGGACACATTTTCTGATCGTCGCGGGCGAAAATACGATTGCAGTTTGTATCGCTATGTACCAATGCTCCTTGAGAAAACGGTGCATTATCCAAGAAGCGAATGGAGATACGGGCACCACTGGGCCATGGAGGCCTGTCAAAACTAAATGCGTCTCGTGGCGCACAAACGATGATGCGATAGCTTGATCTGGGTGCGTAACGTAATAACATCTTTATTGGATATCCTGTCGGAAGCCACGGCAATCTCTTCGATTTGAAACATCGCATGATTATAAGAAAAACTCCTGACTATTACGAAAATTCTCGGCTGCCCGTGGCCCTGTCTTTTCTTGCAAATTAGTTCGGAAACCGCCATAATCTGTTCCGGCAAAACCTTGAGGATGATGATAATCATAATGGCTTTGCATTTGTCTGTTGCATTTCGGGTGCATGTCGAGGTGGCTGGTTCAAAGCGCTGTCTGTTGAAGCGACCAGCAATTGACGTATCCCAAGACCGCTTATCAGCCAGAATTAATCCGAGAATGCATATAGTCCCCAGGCCCAATAAATTATGCCTTTCTCACGACATTCCCTCGTGTAATATATTCCCAGCGCATTCTCTCGAATTTTCTTGGAAAGATGCGATATTTTCTTTGCGTGTGCAATCCCAAGCTAAAAATCCTCGCTTGGGACTTGGTCACGAACCGAGTTCGTGTAGTATAACTCGTCAACGAGTCGAAAAAATACCTAAATCCAATTAAGAAGTCTCGTTCGCGTGTGAGTTTGGAATCCACGCACCTCTCAACCGAAATTCGTTGTGATATACGCTTGTGAGTCCTCGCCTAAGCGGTGATCTTAGTTCCAAGTAACAATTAGACTGAAAGAAATGTGTTCCTTGCATAAGTTTCGAACACAGCCCTCTCGTGGAAGCTGGACGACCCACCTTTACCGTTTCAGTCGATGGTACAGAGATGAGGGAAATAATTAGGTTCGTCTTGGATTCCCGTATATATCCTCCACCTTCAAGACCAAATTTAATTTTGAGGGTATTTTGGGGGGTTCTTGACCAAGAAGTGGCAGGGGAGGTTTATCCGGTCTCTTCTCGAAACAAGAAGAGCTGACCTCCACACCTGTCACCCCAGTCAACGCAAGCGCAGCTTGATCTGCTCCTGTGGAGGACCCTTCTGGCTTGAGAGTATGGAGTACCAAGCAACATTTCGCATGTACCTGTGCGCATCTAACTAAAAGTTGCGGCGAACCAACAAACCAAGAGGGGAAAGGGGCCGAAAATTGAAGGGGTTGTAAGTCCAAAAATTTTCCTTCTAGTCTAGCAAATATGCCTCTTTATTGTGTCTGTGATCAAAGAACAAAAGTTGGAGAGTTAATCTCGTATCGTACCGCCTTTGACTTCCTGACTCGTTAAGCAGAGCCGACCCTGTACCTTGGTGACCTTGCGCACAAGTAGAGGGAGCTTCTATTTGCCTTCTGGAAGCATTCCTTTTTCTGCATGAATAGCAGGGATGTATCTTCACACCTGCAGGTTTGGGATTGTCTCCCGTGCCGGTTCATTTGATTCGTTCAAGAAGGAGCGGGTCTGGGGCGATAAAAGACGAGCGATAATCAAGACCCAACTGCGAAAAGGAAGCCCCTGCATGCAACTAAATTGTTGGACTGTGGGATCGAGCTGTTTCGGAAAGGATAGCGGATTGATTGTGAATGATAAAAAAAAAAAAAAAAAACAGCTCAGTACGAAGTTCCGATCGACTAGTGGATTTGCTTCTGACGGTGTAGAAGACGTTGGTGACCCCCAAATACTGCCTCGTTTGCACACTAACCGATTAGCCGCCAGATTAATTGCGACCCGCATTCTAGAAAGCGAATGGAAGTATTCTGATCTGATGGTGCACAGATTGCTTGGGAGCGTCCATGGACCTTTTTGGCTCGCATTGCGTGTGGACATGGGGTTGAACTGGCGAAAAGTCGCGGGGCGGTGCGTTCATCAAAGTCCTTGCGAGCACACCACGCACGAATGGGGTTAACTCCGCTTAGATGAGAATGTTAGATTCATGAAACGATCCCGTTCCGGGATTCCGTGTATTCAAAATCTAGAAGGTTTTGATTCGTAGAACTTCATGTAAGAGAAAGAAAGAGAGAGATGTGGGTGTGACTGAGCTGTTGAGTCCTGCAACTGGTTTCTCGCGCTAGCCTATCACCGAATTTAGCGGCTTCCTACCACACTTTCTCGGTCTTCGTTAATAATATCATGCAAGTACTATTCCAAGACATTAATACTAGACCTGGGATTGTACCTGTTAATCTATGTATGCATCATTGGGCTTACAGTGACACCGATTCATCAAAAACCCATCTTGCAAGAATTTTTTTCTTCTTTTATTTTCTTTTGTTTACTTTTTTTGTTGAATTGTCCGCTGAAGTCATTCGCGTGGTTCCAACGTCCAACTGTAACGTTCTCCCACCAGTGTCGAGTCGAGTTCAGTTCCTGAGACGAAAAGAAAAGTATCAATACGAGGACGAAGTTTCAGCGCATTGTATCGTACCGGTTCTGTGAATCCGTCTAGTCAACTGGTGGATCCGCTGCAATTCAAATTCCCGTTTCCAAGGTTAACTGAAAAGCCAACCATCAAAAGAGTGGTGCTTGTTATCGCTGCGTACATGGATGTGGTTTTCCAGCACTGACTTTCAATCCAATTTGCAACACTTCAACTTCCCAAAAGCTCCTTGACTTTCCTCTTTCGACTTGTATATATATATAAAAAAAGGCTCGCCACACTCCAGCACTCGCAGAGTCCGCAAAACCATATTGTCTTAATTAGGCGAACGTGTAAGTCAACCAATCTCTCGGACGAATTTGTTTCTTTGTGTGATTATTTTGGTCCCAGGCCCTCGTTCGAGCCTAGCCTCGACGCCTTTTCTTGTTCCTGCATTAAGGGCTGGCATAGCGATTCGAGAAGCATCACTCGGGTTTCAGCCTGGCTGCGTAAACAAGATATGACCCCATTGACAGCCGTTCTATTTCTGTTTTTTTCATGATACACAAGTTCAATCGCTATTCTCGTATGTCTCTCGGGAATTTTCGTCAGGGAACAAATATCAATCGCTGTGCGAACGTTCATTTGCCTCACCCTGTAAGCTTGCTTCCTTCGACTACACAGCACTTCCCTCCGCATTTCTAGAAGGGAGACAGTTGGTGCATATTGAACATCCCTCAAACCACCCCCAGCTTAACGAAGCCCAATAAAACACAGCCGCATATATCTTTCGGCTTCGTAGCCTGCCCTCTCTCATCAATTCCCCGGCATCTAACGACCCTAGTTTGCGGGATTCGAACGCTTAACAAGGGCTTTGCAGACAGCCAGTTATTGACAGCGTCAGGACCTGCTTATAGCGAATTAGAAGGGCAAGCTATTTTTCCGGTGTCCCGCATTTTCCTCGAAACCCCCAATTGCAATTGCGAGGCTGTATTTCTCTACTAAATCGACGGCCCCCCTTCGTTCTCATTCCTTTCCTCCATACCGTCTACCGATGCTCCCAATCTGCTTTGCTCTCGTTCAATCTTAGTCGGTTCATTCTTTTCTTTGGAAGACTAATCGTTGCTCGTATTAAGTTACCGAGCGAATGATCCTAGTGCCCTCCCAGTCGTTCAACATAAATTTTTCCTTTCGCCTCTTAAATTCCTAGTCCCACCCAGGTAGCGGTTGAATCTAAGAGGACAGACAGTACAAAGCATATCCGCCGGCTATAATTCTAAAATTCTACAACTATTATCCACAGCCATACTACGATAATCGTCCAAGAATCGTTTCTATGGTTGAGAAAGCAACTACTTCCAAACTGGTCGAGGACATTCATTGCGAGCAAATTTTTGAAGCAACAAGGAAACCTCGAAAACTTTTTTTACGGCAGCAATAGCATAAAGACAGCCTCACATTCATATTGGATCCACCACAGCCACTTCAACTGACATTCGAGACGTCAAACCGGTCGACAAGGAAGAAGGATTCTGAGTGAATATCAAGAGCTGGCAGGTCCTAAGGCAAACAACTACTGTGCCTCCGGTGTTACACAGATCAGGGAACAACGGTAGACACTCTAAAGAGTGCTGTGGACACGAAAATACTATACTATGTAAGTAGACCCCGAGGATGGTGCACAAGAACACAATCACCATATGATACTTGTTCTTGCATACTCCAAGAACGAATTTGATGTCCCTTTTGAAAATTTCTGCATCTACCCGTTACAAACCATTCCTACGGCTTGTGTATTCCCCAACTATCTTTTGATTTCGTTTCCGTTGGGTCTTTCCTGCCATTCACCTGTGCTGGGGCTGTCAAATTTGCACTTGAGCGAGCCAGCTAGCATTCTGTGTATCCATGCCATATTTTGTTTGTCCCTTCTACGTCGAAGGATTTAATCGGTTTTCGACAGACAAACGATCTTCTAGAAGCCTATTTCTGGCTTTCCGTCACACAGGATTGTTGCTGTTCCCGCACGGCTCTATAAGTAGCCTCTCGTTCAGAAGGGACGCAAAAAGAAGGCGACGGATGGTGACGTTTGAGTATGCCGGCGTATCATCACAATCGACTAACAGTCTATGGGAGAATACATAAAAGATCATTGGCCGTCTTGAGTCAAAGCCTCGTTTCGAACTTGTGTGTTCCTGTTACTCATGCTCCCAAATCTGAGTGACAGGATTTTTCGGCTTTTTTATTTCAGTTCCAAACCTTTTACCCTTTTATCTTCGCACCTCTCCATCCTCGTCTTGCCCATTCCATCAGTCTATTTATTTCAACTTGGAAGAAATCATAGATTTATACATGCTGCCACTGCGGTGATTACGGGCTCTTGCTAATACTAATCGCTGGGTACGCAGTTACGACGACTTTTCCACCTCTCCTTTTTATTCGCAGCAGGTATTAGCAACAACACAGTCAACCTCGACACGACACCATCTCACCACAACCTTCATCCAAAATCCACCACCACACTCCCTTTGATATCAAATCACCCTTAGATTCAGACCCAACGCCGCCAGGTGGTAAGGTACCCGTTCCTAAGCGCTTGAACACCTTGTTTCAAAAGGTAATACGAGCAGACTCGAACCTCGGTAAGTTCTAAAATTTTCTGTCAGATTTCGGATCATGCTTTCAGCTTCTATCTTGGGTGAATGAAACCCATTGCAGGGGGAGGAGAACGGAGCAGCAACCATCGGCTCAAAGATCGAGTGGGAAGCCAACCTGGATCCCTTCAGCTCTGTCGCCTATTAGTTCCGAATCCTGCATGCACCCAAAGTGATGCCAGCGGTGAAAAAGGAACAACGGAGAGTGGGGCGCCATCGCCCAAATCCAGGACAGGAAGAGCAGGACCGAGTGACCACACGTATAATGTGCAACTGCCCGTCCGCTGCCACGCTTCAACAGGGGCAATAGACGAGATTTGGGTCTTTTTCGCGGGGATCAGACAGAATGACGTTTCTTCTCGCGTAGGAGTTCGGCTCCAAGCGCACTGAATCCGACCTTCCTCGGTTGTACCGTATTTGAAGCATCCCAACATTTCGAGATGTGTTTACAGAAAAGAAAGGGCGGCTATTTATGCATATTTCTCAGTACCTCTCAGCAATTCCTATTGGAAGCTATCGAGTTTTTTCTACTTTTGCGTTCAGTTGATGGCAAAATATTTGGTTGCCAACAACACTGTCCCAAATAAGCCATAGGAAATTTAACTCTCTGCTAGAGGATTGAGATGTAACTTTGACTCCTCGGCACCGACCACCGCTGGTCGGAAGGTTTCAAGTCTGTATTCTCGGGTTCGGAGACTGACCAGTGCGCTTCTCACTGGAAACCTTGCTTTGCCATTGGATTTTCGACCTTTCTTTCGCATTTCCTTCTTCTTTCAGCTCCCCAAACCATGCCGTGATCTTTGGGCCTTATTTCGCGCTATCTCTTTGCAGTTTCCATCAGGAACCAGAATAGTGAAATGGCCAGCGCGCAGACGTTGCATATTTTGCCAAATGTTCCATTTGCTCTTCTCTCTATCTGTCACAAAAAAATGGAAAGAACAAAGGAAAAGAAAATCTCAACGAGATCTTTCCTTCTCTTTTACCTTTTTACCTTTTCTTTCGTTCTTTCGTTCTTTCGTTCTTTCGTTCTTTCGTTCTTTCGTTCTTTCGTTCTTTCGTTCTTTCTTTCTTTTTTTTTTGGTGGGTTGCAGGGTTAGCGTCGGATTGTTGCCACCATCGCCTACCACGCTACATGTACCTCCTCTTACGCAGCTGGGATTGATCATCAGCACATGCGAGCGGACTTTGGTACAGCAGACAAACTTTTTTGTCTTTCGTGTCCGCCGATGTTCCCAAAGAGACACTCCTTGCTATCGTAGACCCCGGTTACTTGGGTTTCGCCCAGTTGTTTTGTTGAGTTTTAATGGCTGCCTTTCCTCGGGCTAGATAAATTTGGACTTTCTTTGCGTGATTGAAGGAGAATATTCCTTGTTTAAATCGGGTTCTCCATAAGCTAACAGGGTTCAGAATACTGCGCCTAGCCACTTCCATCCTCTCCAAAGAACCACCCTTTGTCGAGAGGAAAGACTCTTTTGGGGTTTACAAGAAAAAAAAATTCGAATAAACACTGGCATCCGGAGACGCTCTTTGTCTCACTTACGAGAGAATATTTCACGCAAACGCCAGCTCAACGGAAGCGGAGAGGTTTAGCACATCGGAAATCTTCCAACGGACCGGGAACTATAGGTGTAAGGCTTGAAGTTTCGAACAGACCTATCACCGATAGGACCAAAGTGTGAGTGACAGATTTGCTTAGTGCCCACCATCACAGCCTTCGCATTGTTTTTTTTTATTTTTATTTTTTTGTCGACTTGGTGTTCTTTGTGGTTTCCAGAAGCCTTCTTTTTTCCGGCTAAGGCGAAAGAAGCCAAGCCTGTCCGTCCAACCAAAAGGTCAGGTTAGGTCGCTGTCTCCTCAAGCGAAACAGAAAAGGACGAGCGAACCAGTGAGCAGGGAGCTCGGTTACGTGCCACCCTCTCGCCTGTCCATTGCCCTGTCGTTCTTCGTTCGTTTTTTTTTTGTTCGTGTCTGCCCTGCTGTCGTGCCTGTTCCCTCGACAAATTTGTTCGGGATTACTTACGGCTTACGACACGGACCCAAGTCATAAATAGATCTGGCTCGCCCGGTTATCTGGCGGTAGCCGATTTTTTCCCAAATTTTCGCATTTCTTTATTTTTGGGTCCGGCCAAACGGGAAAATTGCCAAAACACCTGCCCAAGGACTGCTGCACTCATTTTCATTGTTATTGATTGTTCGACATTCTCGCCGCCAACCAGCCAGCCAGCCAGCCAGCGCTTGGCTAGTTCCTAAGGTGATTTCCGATCTATCCCCCAATATCCTATTCACGTTTTTCTTGTTTCCATTTCGTCTTTTTCTTATTGCTCCGTTGAGTCCTACACGTGTGCTCTTTTCTTTCCGGAGTCCGAGTGCGAATTTTGCCCCGAAAATACGATGGTGCATTCCTTCTCATATCCGTTCAGAGAAAAGGTTGAAAACCTTAAAAGTCAAGAGTAGTAGGTAGAAGCCCAAAAGGAAAAAAAAGGAAAAGGGAAAAACCCTCACTTTTCACATTTCTGTTTGTCAGCTCGTCATCTTTCCCTTTTTCTTTTTAATTCCTCTTTCTTCAGCTTCGACTGCTTCTACCTCTTGTTCTTCTTTTGTTTCTTTCTTTTTTTAACTTTTCGCTTTGCCCGTCGTTCAGACCTACCCCTTCACCCCAAAAGCAAAAGGTTGGCCGTCGTCATACATACATATATTTCGCACATTTTCGTTAAACGTGGGCGCTCGATCTTCCTCGTTGACGCTTTAGCCGACCCATTCGTTCATTCTGGACTCGGACACTTTTCCATTTAAAATTGTTCGAAACCAACATTTCGGCAAAGCAAACCTTGAACTAGGGAAGCGAGAAGTCTCATCACCCTTCGCTTCGTTCCACTGTTCGAGGTTGAGGTGCATATCACCACCAGCTCTCGTTCATTCCTTATTCTCGTTGCCCTTCGCTCTCTCCTTATCACCACACTCTCTTCCAACAAAGAAGGGGGGGTCGTTGCCTATCTGGAGAAGGAAACCAAGTTCCTTGGTACATGTACCTCTGTCCAAGTACATACAGTACACAGACATATATACATAACAGACATACATTGCTTGTTTGTCAAGGAATCCAAAGGACCCCGGCACGAGTGGAGTGGAGCGGATTGAATGGGATTGGATTGCCCTCTGCAACCAGCGTTTCTACTTTGTAAATTTCATTATTTTATTTTATTTTTTATTTTTCCTATTTTTCTTTTCTCTCCTGGTTAACCCTTTTACATCGTTCCCATCGGACTACCCCCCTACTTACTGGCACACTCGCCCATCGTCCTTACTTGGTGCCCTTTTCCCGATTCTTTACACCGCTTTTCCTTCTCTTTTCCACCCCCAATCAGTCCTTTTTCCCTTAGGATCTCGCCGAAACATAGCGGGGGCGAATGGTCTCCAGCACCCCAAAAAATTTCAAAGCAAAAAAAAAATAAAAATTAAAATTTAGCAGACAAAAAAAAGGGATACGTTGCGACTGACATTTTTATTTATCTACTTCGATGAAATAGCACCGAAACTACTCGAACACAAAGAAATAAAAAGATAAACCAAGTAAAATTAAATAACCAAAACCTCGAATTCACAACTTCGGCCCGAAAATCTGGAGCCCACTGGACGCTGTACCCCCTCACTCTTTATCGTCCCTCCGACAAGGCCTTAGGTATGATCATGGTTGAGTACAACAGCACACATCCTGACAGCCGGCCAACCAGCGTGCATGGTTCTTCTCGGTACCAGCCGCATATTTCCTCTCCTCATCTCCAACATCTCGAACACAGGCCCTCGCCGCACTCTACTCCCTCCCCAACTTTCTCTTACGCTCAGCCTCCTCTTCAAAACAGGCAGAGCATAACTTCCTACCCATCTCCTGGTGGTTACCCATCGCCGTCTATGTCATCCTATTCTTCTTATCCCCAGCAACCAGGATCGGCTCGAGACTCTCCGACATACTCGTCTGCAACTTTGCCGGGTGTAGGATCTTCCCTATCTCTCCCGCCTATTCGCCTCGCGCCACCTCCAACCTCGTCGCCAGTACCACAGCCTTTGCAAGTCGGTTCTCCTTTGCCGGCGCCTTCGCCATCATTGCCCGGTATGCAAGGCTACTATCCAATGCCTGGTGGTCCACCCCATCTTGGAGGCTCGCCTCACCAGCCGAATATGCGATATCCCTTACCCTCTGTCATGCAGCCGTCTGAGAGAATCATGTCGGGCGGTAGACACAAAAAGGAAATCAAGAGACGCACAAAGACAGGATGCCTTACTTGTCGAAAGCGTAGAATAAAGGTAAACACGTTCCTTCCAACCTTCCGGCGATTCCGTCAAATGAAACCGAGGAAAGCTAGGACGCGATAAGGCTAACACTTCATAACCTACACAGTGTGACGAGGCTCATCCTACGTGTAAAAACTGCGCCAAGTCAAAACGTGAGTGCCTAGGATATGACCCAATCTTTAAACAGGCACCTCAAGGACCTCCACCGATCCAGCCTGCTCCGACGAACACCCCACCTAGCCTGGCACCTGCAAACTATGGCCACATTCACTCGCCTGGGCCATCCCTACCGATGCCCCACCCGCATCCCCATCAGATGCAAATGCAGATGGGAATGCCACCGATACCTCCGATGCCACATCATCATATGCCGACGTCGGTACCAATGGGATATATGACGGGCAGCCACACGCTCTCCACAAATGGCAGCTCTCCTCGTTCCCAGTACGAATACGACCCATACTCTGCAATTGACCCAGCCTTGGAAAGTGCAACACTGCCTCCACCCAGCCTCAGCCCCAGGGTCGGAGAACGAATGTTGCAATCGGACTCGAACGGTTTCCGAGACCTGAAGAGGACTTATGATCGTGGCAGCCCATTCCCTTCCGTGTCAGATACCCCCAGAACTTCTGGAACTCCAATTCCGAGATCGTCCACGCCTGGAGCTTCTGGCTACCCTAACTTTAGAGACGACCTTTCATCTGGAAACCCTGCTAAACGGATCAAGATTGATGACCTTATTGTTGGAGCTGCCCCGCCGCCGCCGACACCCCCACCAAGCGAAAACGCGTACATTCCTGGACACGAGGGTGTCAAGTCTCTTTATGCAACTAAATATGCACCGGCTCTCGATCAACTTTTCGAAACAGGATGGTTCTCGGATGAATGCATCTCTATTATGTCCTTGAACATCGATCTTGTTAGCTACCTTGGCAGCGTTTTCGATAGATTAAACTCTGGTGAGACGCCATCGGAGTCAGATTCTGGACTGGATCTCCTCCCACCTGGCAAGGCAGCTATCATCCTTTACACTGTCATGGACTTGTTGTACGGACTCGGTAAGAAGGGAGATGTTCTCATCGGGCCTCAGGCCTCAAGGACAGAAAACATCTCGGAAACCCTGGATCGGGTCAGAATCATTGAGACCCTCGTAATGAACAAGCGCCTTGATGAAGACGATGACTCTGCAAACTTTTCATTGGCCGATTTAAATCCAGAAGATGAATCCCCGGACGTTCGCTCAGCAAAATTCTGGGGTGCGATAAAGATGTTCCTCAAACTTTCGGACGTCGGTTCCCCAGCTGCTAGAGACATCTTGGATGCCTGCAAACCATATTTGGAGAGAACCCTCGACAACCGTGACATCATTTATTCGATTGCGTTGATCCGTCATCTCCAGGCAGCATTGAAAGACGACCACGATGATACATACTCTGATCAGGAGGAAAAACGCAAGAAGCTCACAAACTTGGACGACTCTAAAAGTTTCATCGAGGGCATGGCACGTACGCCATCTGGAGAAACAACTTGCGTGTTCCGACGAATTTGCTCTCGCGCTCTGGCACTCTTCCAAAGGAAGGATGTAAATCAAGCCAAGCTTGCTACACTCTAGACAGCATTCTTCTCGAGGTTATGATATTTTGAGGTTCTAAGATGTCTAAATATAGCTTCTTATTACCATTTGCTTACAACATACATGCATTCAATGGCGAATAAAGGACTTTGATTTGGGATAAACACAAAATCCAGACTGCTCTCTCTCCTCTTAGAATACAGATTCTTTCTCTACATCTCCTTATTCTCCACGATTCCTTTCTACTCCTTTCACACATGATCACAATGGTCTATTCATTCATAAAATCGGGGTTCAGGTTTGATTTGGTTTTTTCTTGTCTTCTTTCTTTCCAACTCTCCTTTTCTACACACGCCATGTCCTTACAACACAGCTTCAACACTCCACAGGAATGAATGAACGACTTTCCCGTAATCCTTTGTCTGCTTTTGCGAGTCCGTTCTATATCGATTTACTGGTACGAATTATAGAGGAGATGGGTTGTTTCTTTCTTTTATTGCCTTCGTTCGATTTCACCGAGTTTCTTCCGCTTTTGTGTTTTTGATATAGTTTCTTGCATAGTATTTCCCTTCAGTACTGTTTCCTAAGTCACCAAGATGGGAATCTGGTGGGTGTTATGTATCCGTCAATACCTTTTTTTGTTTTTTTAATCTTTTTAGCTTTCACTTTTTGGGGTTTAATTCACATTCTGTCCCGCGATGTGTTTCCCCCGGCTTTGCCCTTTTTTTCTCTTGTTCTACGCTTCTTTCATGTACAAACTTTTACTCCTCAGAATACATATAATTACTTTTTTGAGTATTTTAGTAATCTATTATTGTTTATTCTTCATTATCACGGTGTCATTGCCTTTGTTCGTTTTGTTTTAGCAACCAAGAAATGAAAGTTTTTTTTGTTTAAAATATTATTTATTAACTTTGGTTATTATCTAACCACCGCCCTTGTCTCAATCCACAATGTGACTGCACGCTCTTCTAACGCCAAACGGTCTCCTGATGAATCAAATCTTCGATATTTCCATCTCTTCCCGTGATAAGGCCTGAACATCTAACAGCTTTAATAATACACGTGAGTATATACTAAAGTACTAACCCGAGACATAATACAACTGCGGGATGGCTTACCACTTATGAGCCCGTACCCGTAGCACCCGGATTGTCAACGTTCATTGCCCCCGGTTTCTCCGCCTCCCATCCAAATACTTGCAAATACAATTCTCGAGCAGGCTTCCATTCCTCCCATGTTCCATCGCTAAAAATCTCAAAGGTGGGGTTGTAATGCGCACATCGCAACAGAGCGGCACCGACGAGCTGATCGTACGGTTTACGTGCCGTTTTGCAGAATGCGAACCCGATCTCTCGGTCGAAGTAGAGGCAAAGTGGTTCGCGTGCGAGGTTTCTAGTCGGGTCTTCGCTATTGCCGTTCAGAATGACGCTGGTGGCGGTGACTTCTGGGTCTCCGGTGCCGTTTGAGCCGCGGATCTCGCAGGGGCTGTTATCTAGTAGGAGGAGGATGTCTGGGATTACTTTGTCAGGGTGGTAGAGGCCGCCTTCCCAGTAGTGTGTGTAGCCCATGTTTGCTGAGTTTGCAATGTTTGATTGTGGGGGGTCTGTAGATGAGGTTAGAGACGAATTTGGATATCGGTTTACAGTTTAGTTTTGTTTGAAGTAAGAATTGAAACAGAGAGTATTTGTACATCATACCTTCTGATGAACTAGAACTAGAATTAGAACTAGAGCTTGGACTGTGATATTGATCCCGATTGGAATTGGTTATCTGGGGATTCGATGGTGGTAAAAGTGGGACGGCGTGGCGGGTGTAGAAGGAAGCAAAGACAAAGAACATGTCATCGTGCGATTTTATATCCACCCTTTAACGCATGCAAAAAATAAAAGCCAAAATGCAATGCTCGATCGAATGCGGCAAAGCTGTTTGGTCTCTCCTGCACATTTGTTAAACAAGCCCAAGTCCATAGATAGAAAGTCGTATTATATAATAAAATAAAACATCATGGCAATCCGCATGGGACGGTACTCGGATGCCCCGAATGCCTTTCGAAATGCCACATTTCATCTTCAAAATGTTCACATCATATCATTCAATCGGTCAGTCAACTTCCCGTGCGTGCACAGCGGTTATCAGAAATCCTTATTAAACTTAAATTAAAAAAGCTACCCAATCAATTATGAAACCTGACATGGCCTCACTGTTGTCAAAGAGACGGTAGACTTCAGCTCGATTTCCTTGATTTCTACGCTCGAAATGTTAATAGACTCCAGGAGAGAGGGACGGAGGGAGGAGTGGCTTATAACAATAATGACTCAGACATGCATTTCACCCAACCCGTGCAATTTGATTGCAGGCTCCGCTCCACATTTGGCACTATCGCGGACCGGATCTCATTTTAAAGTTGGCCTCTAACCACTCCTTTTTATGTTTCAGGGCTTTGGCGAGTCGGGCAGTTTGGGGGGACCGGTATCCGAGTGGGAGGAGGCCTGGAAGGAAACTGTTTACTTAAGCGAATTCGACAAATCCAATATCCTTTTGTCCTATCGCAGTGGAATTTGAAGTAATAGAGATATCTGTCAGGTAGATGGAAGAAGTAGAGGACTCGTACAAGAGTAGGTACGCAGGTACGTATCTACAACCAAAATAATCTTTTGTTTTGAATCCGAGAAAAGGAAGTTGTGAAAGGGAAGCCTGAGAGTATATATTAGGATTTAGGATCCATGGAACCGCAAACCGTTCAAAAGGCCAAATCTAGTCGCCAAACCTGCGATTCCAAAAAAGAAAGAAAAGAAAATCTTAAAAAAGACTCAGAAAGAATAAACGATGACTAATGGAGGAGAGATGAAGAAAGGACTAAGAATATAATATCAGGCAGAAGAAAAAAAGAAAAGGATGGATATAATAGAAAAAACGCCAGCGAAACACCATCTAATGCTAATCCATCTTTTTCTCATACATACGTACACCCGTTTTCTGAAACGCCGGGAACCCTCTAGAGAAAAGCACTTCTTCCGCCATAGCCACTCCAGCTAATCTCATCGCTAGACGCCAGCAATGATACAGACCTCAGCCAAAGAAGAAAGGGTTTGGTTGATAAGACTCCTCTCAAACTACGTACTCTTCACCACCCTCAAAGCCCTCTTCAACCCCTCCAACCGCTCCTTCTCCACGAGCACCTGATTCTTCGCCAACCTTCTCACCGCATTCCTCGCAAACTTGCCATGCATCTCATGGAAACTTGCCAACTCCACCGCCGCCACAGATTGGCTATACCTTAGTTCCCTACTCAAAGCTTCCTGCCTTGCCTTCGTCGACTGAATGTTATCCGCGGCACCCTGATGAATCTTCGCCCTCGTCTCATCCATCAACCCCAACGGCCACCGATCCGACCTCCTCAACGAAACAGTATGCTTCTCAACCTCCCTCTGCAACATGCCGATCTCCGCCACAATTTTCCTAGGTCTCTCAAGCGCGGTCATCATCCCCTGCAAGCTCTGATTGATACTCCGAAAGTCGTCCAAAAAGTGAGCTAGTGGGTTGGAATCGTTCGGCATCACGGCGATGGCATACTTCCACAGCCCGCGCACGTGCTGACTGCCCTCCATGAACTCACAAGCGTTGAGTTGCTTCCTCGCTTCCGTTAGCGATTCACCCAGATCTCTCGAATTTTGAAGCACTTGATTCGTTCTCCGGAATACGATTTTTGTGTGTAACATGATGGAGCGTACGGTATCTCTTGCGTGCGCCATGAAAATCTCGATATCTTTCGTGTTCTGCACGGGTTCGAAATCTTCCTGGACCATCTCGCCGCGGATTTCCGATTTCCGCTTTGACCGCTCGGTCATGCTGTCAGGTTGCATGTCCGGCATGAGAAAGAACTCCCATAAAAGTTCGTGGGTTGCAAAAGTGCTGTGGCATAATAGCATGCGGAGGAAACTATCCAATTGTGTTTGAATGTCTCTTAGAACTGCACGGGATGGTTTCGATGGGATTTGGAACGGACTGCGGTTGACATGTAAAGCCGGTAGCCAAGAAGCTGGATGTTCGTACGATAGCCAGTAGGCGAGGAATTCAAAGTCGGATAATAACCTACGACATGTAGTGATGGTGTACTTCATATCTGAAGACGGCATGCCACTTTTGAGAACTAATCGTACTGTTGCATCTTCGACAAAGATACCACGGACCACGGCTGTGATCCGGCCATCTGCTTGTGGTGGGTACGAGAACATTACCATATCTATTTCTCAGGTTAGAACAGGACTTATCTATAGGTATAAGAAGCAATTAACATACCGTCAAATTTATTCCTCACATCATCATCTTTCGCCAGCTCCACGGCCGTCAGACCTCTCGATTCCCTTGCGTAAATATCGACTCGCCTATCACTAAATAGCGTTCGGACGTTGTCAACCCTGCCGTATTTACTAGCTAGCATTAGAGGGCTCAAATTTTTCTCATTGACCGCATTAACATCTGCATCCCTTCTCAACAGCATTTTTAGAATATGCTGGTCGTGGATAATATGTAATAGGTTATTGCCCTTTCTGTCGACATGGTCGTCGAGGTGAAGTCGCTCGCCGTCTGTCTGGGCTGCTTCGGCAGCACGGATACCGAGGATTACCATTTCTTTGTAACTCGGGTGGTCGTATGATCGACAGAGTGCAAATAGTGGTGTCTGGCCGTTTTTATCTTTCGTAGTCCAGGGGATTAGTCGACCAAAGTGGCGAAGAAATGTCGGTTGACTATAAACTATTAGCAATGTTGATTCATCGCATGGGCAGGGCGAACTGTATACTTGAAAGCATAATGACCGGCTGTGCGACCATTGGCATCAACCGCTCTCATATAATGTAGTATATCGTCATCAGATGCTTTCATAATTTCCTCCATTAATATTCTTACAATATCGTAATTTTCTCCCTGTATCGCTGCGGATAGTAGCGTAGTTCCATCATGCATTCGATCTTGGAGTAACCAAGCGAGTGAGAAGTATGCCGATTCATCGATCAAGTACTCTAAGATATCCTGTTGTTGCGTACTGACTGCCATCATGACAATCGATTCTCCCCGGAGATTTTGAGTTTTCGATAGCACATCAACAGATATGAGATCTTCAGTGAGAGAAATAGCAGAATGTGATAGATGTTCGAGGGAGCGGAAAGACGACGAAGCCCAACTGTGGCGTGATAGATCGCTTCTTACGGATATCGAGCGGGTCAATTTGCGATGGGGCCGTGTCGGGATTCCTTCGAATACTACTTCGTGATTGACCTTGGTTTTCGTGTTGGTTCTGGTGAGCTCTAAATCTAGGTCGTCGTTGGAAGGTTCTATCATTGATTCTGTTGCTTCGGCTGAAATAGAAGAACCGGACTCGGCTGAAATATCAATTTCGTTGTCGACTTTGGTATCCATATTCATTTCAGCTTCGGACGCAAGTTTCGCATCGCCAACTTTTGAATTAGCTTTGGTATTATTAGTGTCGATAGCAACTTCGATATTTATTTCTGTAGTAGCCTTAGCATCGGCTTTGGTCTCAAGCTCAGGCTTCAGTTCAGGCTCCAGTTCGGGTACGCCTTCGGGCTCAACTTCGGGTTCAACTTCGGGTTCAACTTCGTGTTCAACTTCAGGTGTTGCTTCAACCTTGATTTCGGGTTCGCGCTCCAATTCGGTTTCGGGCTGTACTTCAGCTTCGGGTCTAGACTGAGATTCTAACTCAGCTTCGGCTTTTGCTTTACCGTCGACACCGTTCTCGTTCAGCGTTTCACCGTCACCATTCTCTTTGAGATCTTCCATTTTTACAGGCTCAGTGATTGGCTCTTCCATAGGAATCTCAACAGCTCCCGGCTCCTCGCCATTCGCTTGCGAGGAGCTTCCTTGCAGCGTCTCAACAACCGTCGCGACAACCTCTGGCGGGATAGGATGTCCATTTGAAAAGTCCAAGCCGGGTTTACTCTCCAACTCCTTCTCATCAACCTTAAGATCCCGCTGTTCGCTCCCATCATCGTCCTCATTCTCGGGCATCTCAAGCTCGGGAATCAGCTCGGGAAGTTTATCCCTCGGACTCTCAATCTTTGCAAATATCTCAGGCAACAAAGTTGCATCCGGTGCATCCATATTGGGACTCAATGCGATCCCGTTAATTTCAGCTTCCATGACTTTCAGCCCGCCACTTTTCCGTGGTGTCGATGGCTGCCCCGCCTTCTTGTCCTCCGCCTTCTTCTTCCCCTGCCGTCTCTTCTCCACACCCCGTTCATCATCATCAAACCCGACAAACCTCACATCCGGAGTATCGTTGACGGGACTTAGCACACCGTTATCCAACTCTGATATATCCTCTTTTTTCTCTAGCAAGTCCCTAACACCGTTGACATTTCCCTTGCGGATTCGATCCCATAGCCTCCCGTTCCTCTTACTAGCTTTACCCATATGTTCGCTATCCATAGTGATATGGAAGAGGACGCCTTCGAGGGTACTCAACACGTACCCCCGCTCGCCAGCTTCAACCTCATCTATAAACACGAAATTCCGCATATAACTCAGACAACTCTGCAGACCCTTGACTTTAGCTCTGATAACTACTATGAGGAGTAAAGACACCAACATGTCCGCGTTCATCGTAAGCACGGGGCTCGTCGATTCGTCATCGTGGGATATTTTCTCAGAGCTATCGGCGCCTAACGGTGTCTTCGGGGAGGTGATTTGTTCCTTCACTTGTCTCGCTTCCTCCTCGGTTTGAGTCAGCGCCTGCGCGGTCTCGAGTAGGATATCCAACATCTCCTGCGGTGATCTAGCTTCGGACATTCGTTCAAACTTTTCGACAGCTCGGACAACTCTACTGGCGAGGTTCTGTCGGGTTTCGTGGTCCGGAACGGAGATTCCGACTTGTGCGATATCGATGAATTCCATTTCTTTGAGTTTTTCGTTGAGAATGTCGTTTTCTTCCTTTTTCAGAGCGAGGAGACGGGGGAAGATGTAGGCGTCGTGGAGTTGTTCGCAGATGTATCGTTCGATGAGATGCTCGATGCTTGAGCCGGTTAGGTCTGTGGTGTTGGCGAGGAGCTGCAGTTGGGACTGGTCCACCCGTTGGAAGAGCTCAATGGCGGCCATGATTGCGGTTTCGATGGTGGTGCGCATGTTGGACTCGTCGACGGAGGCTTGGATGTCCCAACCTACTGGTTTGGGAGATTTGGGATTCGTAGCCGGAGTTGCTGTATCCTCAGAGTCTGGCTTTGGGGTGGAACTGCCGTTGCTGCTACCGGGGTTTGAGAGCTCGGGTATCGACGCTTCGAGGTCCTGGAAGAGAGTCTTAAGGCCTGGTTGGAGCTGCCGCGCAATCATTGGGAATGTTACGAGCAGGTCTTCAAAGTTTTTGATTTCCTTCTTTTTCGGTATGACGGTGCTCGAAGGTTCAGGAGGGGTGTTTTCGGGTTTAGGCTTTATCACCAAGTGAATGTGTTCGAGAGTGCCGATGAGCGGTCGGGTGATGTAGTAGATGAGCCAGGGTTGGGATTCGGCGGAGTTTGTCCAGTAGAGAACGTCATTTTGCAGTTGTGCTTGGTTGAGAGTTCGAAAGCCTAGGACCGAATTGATTTAGCTTTTGCATTGTAAATGTTAAGGATAACATGAGTTGGGAGAGGACCTTTGTTGGTGTAGACCCAGGTATCTTTGATTATGACGGTCCGGCCGTTGGAGGTGCTGTATTGTCTCGCCTTGCCTCTATTCTCCCTGGCAGCGGCGACAGTGGTTCCGGTGGCGTCATCCTTGGGAGCACGCAGAACATGGCTGCTGAGAAATTCTTCAGACTGGACGAGTTCGGTGTAGAGTTGGGCGGATTCACGATCGCGCGAGTGCAGTAGGACCTCGGTTGTGGGGACTAGGAGTATGTAGTCGGTGATGGGGGTGCAGTGGGTGGGGATCGTGCTTCGGAAGAAGGCACGGAGGAATGGATTCAACGGCATTCATAAGGATTTTTCCGAGGTGATGGTGGGGGTATATCGAGAGGGTGAGAATGCAGGAGGCGGAGGAGAGAGAGTTCAAAGCTAAGGAAGGGCGAGATTCGAGGGGATGATGTATGAGATGAGATAAGGGACCCGCTAATTGCAAATTAAGCATCCGCTAAACATCGAAAGACGAAGACGGTATTTCGCAGGAACTGCACTGGAAAGAAAGAAGTAAGCTGAAGCCTGAAATCAAGCAAGATGGTAGCGGAGGAGGAGGAGAGGGAGATGTCGATGGGGTTGAAGTTGTTCTTGACGAGGAATGCATGGCGCAAGTTGTGACGAGCGTCTCGAATTTCCAAGCTCGCTAAACCTCACCCGTTTCCCGGGTTTGTCCCCCGTATATATATATATCATGTGACCTCCGTGGTCTGGTGCTGTACTTCCCGGGGAATACCTCTCGGGAAGGGCTTCGCACACAAACAACATTGCAACTAAATACTCAGCCTCACGATTTTCATGCATCAGCTTCAATCCCGCTGCAAAGATGACTAACTATAGCACCCGCTATCCGTTCGCCAATCGAGTCGAAACTATGGCCTTATATAAAGACCCCGGATGTGCTTTTAGCCATCAATCGAGACACCTTCACGGCATCCCGGATGGTTGAGATATCTCCAAGAACAATGGAGACCCCATTCTCCCCCTCCGAAGAGCTATACAGCCTTCCCAAACCCAAGCATCACTTCACACCTCCTCAAAGATCGATATCAGGCGACACCCTCACCGACAGAAACGCCCATCAAGATGACATCCTCAGCGGTGGTGATGAACCGCTATCGGTCCCAGGCTACCCCCTAATCTCCTTCGAGGATGACTCCAAAGTCGACCGCCTCATCAAAAAATCACTGTGTACGAAAAAGCTCGACCGACTCTACCCCTTCCTCTCCCTCGTCTCCACCAAAACCGGCTGCCAAATCTTCCCCCTCCACGTCCAAAAGGTCCGCGGCCACGACATCATCATCACCGAAGACCATCAACTGCATCTAGTCTGGCACTACGATCGCTACTTCGTCAAACCCATCCCCGAATTCCTCCTCAACCACCTCTTCTGGTCGCACCACCTCACCAACCCCCACTCGGAAGAATACCGTTCCGCCCTCGGTTTCATCAGATCGTGGAGTTACCTCATAAAAACCCAATCCGACTTTGACATCGCCATCGAAAAGAAACTCCTCCGCTGGAACACCTACAATGCCCCGCCAACCTACGAATCCTTCCGAAAACTCATGAAATTCTTGTCAAAATTCCACCACATCCACGACAAACAAGTCAGTAGACGCTACCGTTACGGCGAACTTTGTCTCTCCCGTCTCAACTTTTGGAGTCGCGCGACCTTCACTTCGAGATCATACCACAGGATATACGGCCAATATGGCGCCCTGCTATCCTACATCATCACACCGCTCTTATTCGCCTTTGCTGTGCTTTCGGTCGTGCTGGCGGCATTGCAGGTGGAACTGGCTGCGGAGCAGGCGGGCACGGTGCCAATCTGGGTCAGCTTCGGGGTTAGTTCCAGATGGTTCAGTTTTACAGCGTTAGGGATCGCGGGCATGTCGTTGCTGGTCGTTGCTGCTAGTGCTGCTTTTCTGGCGGTTGATGAGATTGTTTGGGCGGTGAGGCATCGTGGGAGGAATAAGTTGTATCGTGAGGAAGTCGAATTGTGATTGTATTTTTGTATGATGTATTATATATATATTGCGTATGAGACCCAAGAAGATAAGAGGGCTGCAGGGTAAGTAAAAGCCCCGAGGTAAGCAGTCCAAGTGAGGAAGGTTCTTCTGTATAAGACTATGATGTACGTGTACATGTGTAACATAATCGAATCGAATCGAATATACATTTTATACTTTTCGTATTCGCTTAAAAATATACGTATACACACTGGTATACTACGTCATATTAAATGCAAATGCATATAAATAACGTAGGACCCTGCCCCCATCTCGCTACCTGCAGATATTAAAACCAAACCTATAAAATACCTCCAAAAGTACCTCCATATCCATCTCACAAACTCAACGAATACCAAAATTTAGAGACAAAAGACAGAGCAAAGATCCAAAATGAGCGAGCCATCACAAGAATTCAAACAGCAATGGGAAAGCAAGCTCGTCGGCAAGAAGATCGTCGATAACCCGTCCGACCATCCCGAGGTTCGTAACACACCACGTTCCCAAGCTAGCCACCGCATTAAACAGCATAGCTAACAACTACAACCTATGTCCAGCATTTCTGCACATCCGATCTCCCTCAAGGTCTGCAATCTCACCGAGTCATCCCCCGTGGCGCAATGGTCACCAAAGACTTCTATCCGGGAAGGTATATACTCACTGTGTCTCTTTAATCCTATTCTATCATTTTGATAAATATATACTGAAACAAGTATTGCTAACCAACTGTTTTATTTCACTGTCTAAAAGACTAAACGTCCATGTCGACGAGGAAGGAAAATGCACACACATTAATTTCGGATAGCCGAGTCTATTATATGAAATGAATGCATGAATCGATGAAAGAAATGGCAGATGCGCTAGTTATTGCGTGTAACACTCTCTATCATTAAAATAGCATAAACAATGAAGAGAAAATGAAATCAACCTGTCGCTTTGAAGAACCACAGTCTTGAAACATAAACACCGCCGACTAAGAATAAACTAAAATACAAGCCAATAATGACCGTAACACCTTGCTACCCATAACATCGGAATCAGAATAATGAAACGAAGAAAACGAACAATGAGAACAAGAAAAATGTATGAACCCCCACAGAAAACAAATCACTGCATGCTTCTATTAGAACAATGCAACCACATGAAACCCTAGAAAGAACTGTAAAAAAGAATCCCCGGATTTGGAAAATTTTTAAAAATCATAATCCTCCATACTCGGCCCGCAACAGAAGAAGAGTCCAGCTCCGAAGGATACCTAACCCATCTCTAGAGTCTTGTTCACCTCTGCTCGCTCGCTCTCAGGCAACGGCCTCCCAACTTCATCAGTGGATTTTCTCGACCTGGTGGACGTCTTTTCTCGTTGACTGTAGACACTAGTGTTGCCCTTCACGGAACTGCTCCCGGCGTTACTTTGGCGTTTGTGGTCCTCAGGATCGCTGTCGTCCAACTCGAATCGATCGTCGAAACGGTCATCCCATTCGCTATCCTCCTCCTCGTCGAAATCTTCGGGGTTCAACTGATCTTCCTCCTCACACTCCGGTGGTTTGACCCACGCTTGTGGGACAACACAGGGTAACGCGACACCGATGGCGGCCGCACGATTGATCCATTTCGGGGTCGGTTTGGCGGTCAGTTTCTCGCAGAGGTAAGATGTGAAGTGATTGCAGTTACGGGTGAGGACGTTGTAGGATGTGCCTTGGAATTCATGGGAGACGTCGATGAGCATCTTGTGGATTTCATCGGCCGAGAGAGAGATGTAAGCGTGGACAAAGCCGGTACGGAAGGTGGCGCCTGGAGGTTCCTGTTTGGGCTTCATCCAGTATACGCCAGAGACGCCTCTATTATTTATCGTTTGTTAGAATTCACATCTATTTATATATGATGGCAAAATGTGAATGGGAGTGGTACTTTCTATCGTGTCCGCCGAATGCATATTCTTTGTCGTTAATAGCGACTCCAGTGTGCAAAAGACCGACGCCGAGGGTCCAAAAGACCGTAGCTAACTTGCCAGGCTGTTGAAAATCAAAAAGTCAAGCATTAGCTATTGAACACATATTAAAGGAAGATTGTAGGCTTTTGCAGAATTTAGAGACATACAGGTAAGAGATCGTAGACGTTGATGGTGATAGCTGTGCCAGGACGGTCGTCGGAATTGGCTGGGTCGATGAGATTAGCACCGGAGTCTGAATTTCGGCGGTCATCCTGGGAGGATGCCATTTTAGAATTGTGTGAAGAGATAATCGAATTCTCTGGTCGAATTTAAGGTTCAAGGTAAGAGAATGCTAAAGTTTTCGTAGAGAAAGTAGAGTATGCAGATGTTTGGAGAGATGAAACGATGACAGATACCGGGACGGGGGAACAATCGTTGATGAACAAGGTGATGATGTGAAAGGAGTGCAGAATCGAATGAAACTGGCTTGCAGCAAAGCAAGATGCTAACGATAATAACTCGATGAAAGAATGAAGGCCAAAGTTGGGTATCAAGTTGCAACGTTGGTGATGTGGTATTATGGGTGGTATCGACGGTGTCGATGAGATGGGACGAAGTTGAAGGAAGGAAGAAGGAGAAGGAAGAGAGGCTGGAATGCCGCCAAGTACAATTTTCAACCAACAACTCGTCCCTGATTGACCGGCTTGCCCCTGTTGAGATGGAGTGTACCCCCGCCCACTCTGCCGCCGTTCCTGGTGGCACGGGGAAAGCCACCCCGAGGCAGCTCGTAGACCACGTGGCGGGGCATCTGCCGAACCGGGGTCCTCCCTCAAAATTTTCCCCCAGCTTGCCGAGTTCCAACCAATTCGAAACTTTCATTCGATTATTCGAAGAGTTGTAAAATAGAAAAAAGAGATATCGACGAGTGGATATCTCTATAAACCTGTCTTCAAAATACCGCCCTTCCGTATATCCCTCGTCGGCAGCGGTGGCTGCAGGCTGCTGGTGCGCTTCACAGGTAATCGAGCCAATTCTTCTGCTTTCTTTCTCTCAGCAAACACCACCCCACTTTCATCCTCATCTTCGTCTTTGACTCCCACTGCAACCGCTCGACACTTCTCATCATCTCGACCCTCCTACACCAAATCTAGAAAGATGCCTCCAAAGAAAGCTGCCAAGGAAGAAAAGATCCTCTTGGGCCGACCCGGCAACAATCTGAAGAGCGGCATCGTCAGTCACATTTCTCCCATCGATATCACGGATCCGATTGACTAACGACAGAGCTTCCAGGTCGGTCTCGCGAACGTTGGCAAATCTACTCTCTTCCAAGTACGAACCCCAATTATTCATATCCTTTCGTTTACGCTGAGCTAACATAACAAACCAGGCCGTCACAAGATGTCCCCTAGGAAATCCAGCGGTACACACTCTCGCCAATTCCAATTGCACCGAATCTCTCCAAACTAACCAACGAGTTCCGTACATAGAACTATCCTTATGCCACCATCGATCCTGAAGAAGTACGTCTCTCACAAAACTGTCCACTCTCTGACCTCGGATCTAGCCTACTAACAATAACAGGCCCGCGTTATTGTCCCCGACGAACGCTACGACTGGCTCTGCGAACATTACAAACCTGCCTCCCGCGTCCCCGCCAACTTAACAGTCTACGACATCGCCGGTCTAACCCGTGGCGCCTCAACTGGTGCGGGTCTCGGCAATGCCTTCCTCTCGCACATCCGTGCCGTAGATGCAATTTTCCAGGTCGTTCGCTGCTTCGATGACGCCGACATCATCCACGTCGAAGGTGACGTCGATCCTATCCGCGACCTCGACATTATTGCAGATGAGCTCCGAGTCAAAGACATTGAGTTTGTCGAAAAAGCCCTCGACGGACTAGTAAAACAAACCAAACGTGGTGGCCAGTCCCTCGAGATGAAAAAGATGAAGGAGGAACAAGCTACCGTTGAGAAGATCCTGGCTACACTCAAGGATGAAGCTACGGACGTGCGGAAAAAGGACTGGAACAACAAAGAGGTCGAGGTGATCAATTCGCTACTCTTACTCACCGCCAAACCGGTCATTTACGTCGTAAACCTTAGCGAGAAGGACTACGTCAGGCAGAAGAACAAGTATCTGCCAAAAGTGTTCCAGTGGGTACAGAAGAACTCACCGGGAGATATGATCATTCCCTTGTCAGTGGCATACGAGGAACGGTTATCAAAGATGGAAGAGGCCGAGGCAAATGCAGAGCAGGAGAAGGTAGGGGCAAAGAGCGCGTTGGGCAAGTTGGTGATTAATATGAGGAAAGAACTCAATTTGGGTAGTTTCTTCACTTGCGGAGCTGATGAGGTCAGACAGTGGACAATCAGAAAGGGGACAAAGGCTCCCCAAGCTGCTGGGGTTATTCACACGGGTATTCACTTTTCCCTCCCCGATTTGGTGTTTTAAATCTTTCGTTCAGGTTTCTGAATGGCGAATTTGAATAGATTTCGAGAAAACATTCATCCAGGCGGTGGTATCCAAGTATGATGATTTGAAGGAACTGGGAGACGAAGCCGCCCTCAAGTCGGCAGGAAAGGTTTACACTAAGGGTAAAGATTACGTGGTCGAGGATGGAGATATGTAAGTTTTATGATCCAAAATTCCGAAGATTCAAACGCTCGAAATTTCGAACTAACGCTGTCGATTGCAGTCTTCTGTTCAAAGCCGGTGCTGCGAAGGGTTGAATTGTCCGGATTGTAATGAACCAACTAAAAGTTTTTCTACCTGGAATATGCAATATACTGTAGCAACCTTAGTCCATCAACTAGAAACCATTTCATTTAGCAGTACAAGTCCCACTAAATTCCGAGTGCCAAACTAGAATTTCCTAATCATAGGAAACGTCAAAAGCTAGTAGGGCTGTAATCTATTCCATAGACCCACATATATAGAGAGAGCCAGATGTCATGTGTAGATAGATCTAGATCTACGCTATTTTATTATTAACTTTCTGACTCACGAAGCTTCGTGACCAATTTTGAAAAGTCAATATATTTCCACACAAACGCCACCGTGGAAGAAAGAATCCACAAACTGTAAATTATTCAAAGACATCTAGATACGCAGCATCTCAAATCAGCTCAGAGAATAATTGGAGATTACGTCGCCTGCACTTTCGGCTGCAGCTGGTAAGGCGCACCAGAAATCCCTCGATCTATGCACGACTGCACGTCAAAGATGGTAGCTTGGTACTCTCGCTAAACTCCACCGTTTACTACCAATCGCTGCTAAACCGTGTTGGCCGTGGTTGGATTTCAGTTGGACAGCCACTAGTCCGCAAGCGGTTTATGATATCGAGGCTAGTATCGAATGTAGAATGTCTTGCCGGAATACAGACTCCATCTTGAGGGACTCCTATGCAGCTGCAGCTCCATATTAACCAAGAGAGACATCGCAGTGACTGACTGCAGAGGAAGAATAGAATTTGACCAAAATTTGGCGCGGAGGGTTTTAACGGCTGTTAGTTATAAAAAGGTCGTTGGTGCGTCGGGTGGGCGAGTGAGCAAACAAACAGCCGACCAACACGGGCGGCCCCAACTAACCAACCGACCGACTGACTGGCTGACATCCTTCTTCCTTCCCTTCTCTCTTCCTCACTCACTTGACCCAAACTTCCTTCTTCTCGATCATCACCACTGCTACCAGTATCCTCACGACCTGATATCAGACTTCACTGCACACTACTACTACTTCCCTTTTGTCGCCTCCGAGCCACACCTCTAGTCACAATAAATAGGCGCTAGCTCCACAGCTCCGTCCAATTCCCAACGCCCTCCAACCTCGCAGGTTTAATCCAACACCCAAGCTTTTGAAAATGAGCGGTCCCAGCAATGCCGACGCCACGGCCGTCTTTTACATTGGTGTACGATCCCCACCAGCGACCTGCCTCACATATATCGATCCGATGGGTGCAACGAAATACTGATAGGAGCCTTTTCTAGATCTACGACAGCAGTGTAAAGCCAGCCAAACAGCTGCTCGATATCAGCGATGTCCAGAGCTTTGGATACTTCCAAAGAGCAAGGTACGTTACTCGAAACCGAAACGCGAATCGTCCCGATTCTAACCCCTGGACCTAAAATAGTGTTTTGGATTTCATGCGCTTCACATCAGCCACGATCGCTGAAAGAACAGCCACCGGCGTTCGACAAAGCGTAGAAGAGCAGAGTAAGCACCAAGATCCTCTTTAGCCGCGACTCATCCAGACAACAAGCTGATTTCTCCTTTCAAGAGTATATGGTTCACGCCTACACCCGCTCCGAAGGCTGCACGGGCATCATTATCACCAATTCTGCATACCCAAAGCGTATACCCCACGAACTCCTAAACCGCCTCCTCGACGAATTCCTCACAAAATACCCTCGCACAACCTGGGCCAGTACCGCCGCCTTTGACTTACCCTCCCTCAAAGAATACATTGTCAAGTATCAGCAACCGTCGCAGGCGGACAACATTTCAAGGATCCAAGCGGAACTGGACGAAACGAAGATTGTGCTGCATAAGACTATCGAGAGCGTGCTGGAGCGAGGGGAGAATTTGAACAACTTGGTGCAGAAGAGTGATAACCTCAGCAGCGCCAGTAAGATGTTTTATACAACCGCGAAGAAGCAGAACAGCTGCTGTGTTGTGATGTAATGTTAGGTGTGGTGAGGGATATATATGACGATTCCCGGTGCTGCTAGTTGACGGATCGATATTCGGATGGCTATTGGGCTGTGGAAGGGTTTCGTAACCTCTTGATATACCCAGACAAACGAGGGTAGATGGAAGTAACAAATGATTTTAAGGTTTTGGAGGGAAATGTAATATTTTGGTGTCATTCGTTAGCATACTTTTTGTTCTTGTCGTATCGTTCTTAGATATCGTTTCACGTTTGCTTTTAAATTGGTGGGCTTTATTGCATCTACCGGGGTTTCTAATTTTAGCTACCAGTATAACTATAACTCGAGCTTCAAATCATCTTTCTATGGTACTATGTAGTTGAGAAATATTGGCCCAGAAATTAATTTGACAGTTGTTTAATGCTGATTCTTTATTTTAATTTTAATTTTTTTTTATCTTCATTATTTTGGGACTCTGCAGTCCCGTTTCTGCGAACGCCATTATATACTAAAATATTGTATGTATGAAGCGTCGTAGATGGCTAAAATTAATTACCACCTTACGAACTGTCCCAAGTTAAAGATCTCCTCTATCTCCATCTCTAGAGCCAGTCTCTTCTAATATAGAAAAATGAAAATTGAAATGAAAAGAAAGGGAAATCACACCACAACATGCATTGAAAGATGGTTGTGATACGGATATTCGGCGGGGGCATCTTTCAAGTAAATGTTCTTATTAAGAACGGCCTCTTCAATCCCAATCGGTGATATCGCCTTGTTCGGGAACGGGAGACTTCAGACGGCCTGCGGTTAGTGCCAATTTTGCGTTCTCGATATTCCAGACTTCCATCTTGGTTTGAGTCTATAATATTCCATTACCACATTAGTTTCGCCAATTCCGGAAAGGAGACAAACAGGATTTTGCAGAACTAACCTCAACCGTGAAAGTACCCATATGTGGGATCAGCATGACATTAGGGTTGTCGACAAGTCCCTGATGAACCGTGGGCTCTTCTTCGAAAACATCTAGTCCCACGCTTCGAACTTTACCGCTGTTTAATGCCTCAACTAGAGCCGCTTCATCTATGACAGCTCCGCGGGCTGTGTTGACGATGACTACCCCATCCTTCATCTTTGCAAACTCGGCCGTTGAGATTATGTGACGGGTGTGAGTCTGTCAAGAATATAAAGTCAGTTAAACATTTCAACCTATAAGCCGCGATTATTTCTCAAAAAAATGAAGAGAAGAGAGACGGTACTAACATTCAAAGGAAGGTTCAAACTGATGACATCCGAGGTGGCCAGCAACTCATCAAAAGAAACATACTTAGCCCCGTCCTCCTGTTCCTCATCCAGCCTCTTTCGGTTATGATACTGAATAATCATATCGAAAGCCTCAGCCCGTCGCTTCAACGTCTTCCCGATCCCTCCCATTCCCAAAATCCCCAAAACTTTGTTCTGTGGATCGTGCCCTAGCGTGGCTTTGCCCCGCCATTCTAGGTTTCGGAGCGCGGAAATGCCAATGTTGAAGTTACGCAGGGCACCGAGGATGAGAAACATGTTTACGTCGGCCGTCGCATCGTCGACTGCTGTGGGGACGTTGGAGACGCGAATTTTACGGTCTGTGAGGGGTTGGATGTCGAGTTGGTCGTAGCCAGCTCCTACAATAATAACATAATACAATTGTTAGAAATAGGGATATCATTCTGATATTTTATGTATATTTGCTTACCATTGTGACAGATGAACTTGAGACTCTTCGGGAGAACTTGCGCGAGTTCGGCGTCAATACGACCCGTTATGGTGATACTGGCGAACGTGCGAAATGCGACTACGACACCCTCCAAGGCTCCAGACTTGCATTCCTCGATGAAATCCTCGCGGTTGGTGGATGTCGGCAGCACGAGTTCGGCGAACTCTGCCAGAGCGTTGTACTCGTCATGGGCACTGCATAGGACAAAAAGAGGTTAATAACGTCTGTAACTGGTACCGATTGGGTGGTTTTGGTTCGCGACGAGACCAAGAACCGATAGAGTGGTTCGTTCGGCTAGCCGTTCAGAGCTCCCCTCCAGTTTTCGGCTGCGATATCGATAGCGATACGAGAAAAAGGCGAACAGAAACCCGCCGCCGGCGTCGCAAAGGACCCAAGTAAACTGGAAAGGAAACCGAAGGAAAGGGACAGCCGCGGTAAAAGTCTCAATTGGGAGAAGGTAAAAGGAAGGGTCCCTGGGAGATACAGCTGCCCTGGATCCCTAAGAAGGGCAATTTGGTTCGCTGATCGCGTGGACTTTGCACCGGCGCACAGATTCTAATCTTTGACGGAGCGAACCTCGAGGTTGCAACGTTGGTTCGAAAGACTGACGAGGGGAGAGAAGGTATACTTACTGCTCAATCTCGCCCAACAGCAGGCACTTTGGCTTTTGCGTTGCCATGATTTCGAGTTTCTATTCGTGACGAGAAGCAGAAAGTTCGTCTGGAAGAATATATCAAGGTGTAGGTTCGATCGGAGAACAGGCGAAAGGACTGGTGTCTTGAGTGTGGACGATTGCAGGGTATTAATTAGTGTGAAGGAATAGGTGAAAAAAATGTAAGGATATTAATAGCAATGGAAATCATAATAATGCCAACAATATGACGAGGAGGCAAGAAGGCTCGAGCTTCGCAGCAATAATACAACCGTATATTATACCGCTGAGGATGGTCCGGCGTGATTCGATCCAAGTTGTCAGTGTCAACTAATCCGCTTCAAATAATTAAACGATGACAATGATCGCGGAACAGCAGCCAGCCGGAAGGGAGAAGTAGAATCAAAAGGGAAAAAAAACAAGAAGAAGAAACACCGATCAGGCCAGTGATAAAGTCATCGTTTTTGGTGTTCCTGGACCCGGGTATTTGCAGAGATCTTGCGAGGAGCCACCGAGGAGCTAAAGCTCGAACGCTATATCTCGGTCTGATATCCCGGAGTCAACTCGGGTCCGCTTTGGCCAAAACGAGAGCTGTTTCCGAGACGAGCCCTCCATTCGTCTGCGTTCCCCTGACAGCTCGCACTAATCTAGTTTAAATAAGATTAATAGCGGGGATTCGGCTTCGAATTCGGTACGCTGAGATACCTCCACGACCCTTTGACAGCTCGCTTTTTACAAACTGAGTCTCTCCGAGGCGACACGTCCATTGAAGCCAAAACTTTTCCTACAATGGCATGCGAGTGTTCGAGTGTCTGTCAAGGCGGGCCGCGGGATTCTCCACTCTAGTTCCTCCGTATATCGGAGACTAGATCTTTAATCTCAATGACGAGAAGATAATAATACTTTGTGGCCCCCTCTAACCCGGTGCCCCGCTTAGTCAAACCCTTGAGCCGGTGGAGCTAGTTTAGCTAAGCTTTTGCAAGCTTGACAAACGGAAAAGTCGGAGTACCTGGCTTACTGGTGGAGCTTTTGATTCTGCTCGCTTGCTCGCTTCGTAGCTGCTTTCCAGTATCTCGCCACCCTGAACCGAACCAGTGACGATGGAGCTGCCAGTTACCATGCATCCGGTGCACGGGTTCGTTCGAGCTACCCTTGATAATTGGAGTGACTGACCAGAGTGTGGAGATGATGAGTATTTCAATTCATCCGGTGCGAGGCTTGCAGCTTCGGCCGAACTGCACCATCCATGGATGCTCCAGGAAAACAGGTTTGCAGGATTCGGAAACGTGTCTGCGGGTTTCTGTAAAGATAAAAGCTAGTCTCGTTAAAAGTGATATCTTTAAATGAGAAACACTTGTTGAAGTTTTTTTTTATTGAAGCTCTCGGCAAATTCAAAAAGGAAACGTCTATAGATACAAACAATACAAAAAAAAAATTGCTGACAACGACGAGATTCGAACTCGTGCTCTTTCGAACTGCGAAGTCCAGCATCCGGGAAGGATGAAGCCTGAACACAGCGCCTTAGACCACTCGGCCACGTTGCCTTAATCGTCGACGATGGCCTGAATGTCGATATGGAGCATCTCGCAAAGGCGCCGCTGGAGGCTGGTGTGGCGCAAATTGAAGTTGTGGCGTCGATGCAAGATGACGCCGCCTGGATGTGGCAAGCTAACCGAACGCCCTTAAATTTTGATGCCGATGCGACACCAAAAAATTTTTCAGTTCGAAGTTTTGATTGCATCCGCCCGAAAGTTGTGCAGCTGAAAGGGACGCTAGAAACCCCTCGGCACGTGGACAATACGGGAGAGGTTGAAGAGCTCGTTCCCCAGGCTCCTCGGTGCATTAGCTTAGCTTCTCCCCTTTTGTTTTGCCATGGGTGTTCGATAGTTGGGCATGGGGGTGGACTTGGAGAATAAAATTCTTCCCAACTGTTGTTTAGCCAGCCAAACAGTTTCTCTTCTCTTCTTTTACCACACCCACATTAAAAAAACTCTAAAGAGACATCATGATCATCGATCACTCCCCTCATCCTCAATCTCGTCCCCTTCAATCGTCCCAATTGACATTGACTCCGCTACGGCAATGTGCAATAATATCTGGTAATCGTTCCGCGTCGCCATCGCTGTCGCAGCTGTCATCGCATCGTTCCTTTGGTGTCCGGTTCTTATCCGAATTGCCACCAACCGTAACTAGCACTTTGGCCGCCGTTGGTTGAGACACCCGCAGGCAGTCCAGTTTGATAAACTCAAACCGTTGTAACTGACAATCGATCATTTTTTGTGATCTTGTTCGGTTCCACTCTCCCTCTTCTTCATCTCTTCACTGTAGATGTTTTTTTCTGCACACCCGAGTGTATACCGATAAATACGAGTGCCTAGCGTACCCCCATCGTCTTTGGTTTCAACACACTTGCCGAAATTGGTTCCGTGGCAGATTCAACATCACGAATAGGTTTTCGTGGCATCAGAGACGATTCTTATCAGGAGGTTGGTATATATTCCATCTTTAATTCCGATTACACCCATCTTATTGTTTGATTATTCTCTTCCGTCAACTGTTCCCTGTGGCTCTCATGATGATTCAAATATCAAAGATGTTAGACTTCCGAGAAACAACTCTGCGGACAAAACATATATGCATGGCTTACTGATCTGTCTGCCCTTGGAAATAATTTTATATTCACTTCGTTGTCTTATCGTTAGTAGCTTTTCATAGATTACAGCTAACCAGACATCAAAAGATCAATTCGAGAAATACTAGTCGAACTAAGCCGTCACCATGTGTGGGATACTTGCTGTGTTACTGGCGGATATGAATGGCTCCGCGGCCTATGAGCTGCACGAGGCCTTATATTTACTGCAACATCGTGGGCAGGTACGTTTCTATGATTATTGTGATATCTGGGGGGGTTATATATCTAACATCCTCACTAGGATGCTTGTGGAATTGCCACCTGTGCTCACGGAGGGCGGATATTCCAATGCAAAGGAAATGGCATGGCGTCTCGTGTTTTCCAAGATGGAAACAGAGTCTCCGAAATGCCTGGATTTATGGGCTTGGGACACCTGAGATACCCAACCGCTGGCAGCAGTGCCAACGCGGAGGCTCAACCCTTCTACGTCAATAGTCCCTACGGTATCTGTTTCGCTCACGTATGTTAAATTCACTCTCGAACAGCAAAAAAGCATTATCTAACAAGCATCACATTAGAATGGCAACCTCATCAACGCCGCCGAGCTACGAAAGTACTTGGACGAGGAGGTTCACAGACACATCAACACTGATTCCGATAGTGAAGTCATGCTCAATATTTTTGCGAGCACGCTGCAGGAAACTGGCAAGTTCCGTGTCAACGAAGAGGATCTGTTCAATGCGCTCAAGGGGATATACTCCCGTTGCAAGGGGGCGTACGCCTGTACCGCAATGCTCGCTGGTTTTGGAATTATCGGATTCCGAGATCAATACGGTATCAGACCATTAGTTTTGGGTGAGAAGCAAAACCCCAATGGAACAAGCGACTACATGCTCGCTAGTGAGAGTGTAGCGCTGGATATCCTCGGTTATGGGAACGTCAGAAACATCCAACCGGGAGAAGCCGTCATCATAAAGAAGGGAGCGAAACCCGTGTTCAGACAAGTCTGTCCGCAGGTCGCATTCACCCCGGACATCTTTGAATTCGTATACTTTGCTAGACCGGACTCTGTTATTGATAACATATCAGTCCAAACGGCGAGACTCAAGATGGGAGAACGCCTCGCCGAGACGGTCAAACTCATCCTCGGGGAGGAGGCAGTCAAATCCATCGACGCTGTAATCCCAATCCCAGAAACCTCAAACACATCAGCATCAGCTCTTGCGGACCAACTGGAGCTCCCCTATGTTCAAGGGTTCGTCAAGAACCGCTATGTCTTTCGCACATTCATCATGCCCGGCCAATCCTCGCGAACCTCCGCCGTCCGTCGAAAACTGCACGCAATGAACACAGAATTCAACGGACGGAACGTACTCCTCGTAGATGACAGTATTGTTCGCGGCACTACCAGCCGTGAAATCGTGCGTATGGCCCGTGAAGCCGGTGCGAAAAAGGTCTACCTCGCTAGCTGCGCGCCGCCTATCCGCAATGCACACATCTACGGCATCGACCTAGCGGATAGAAAAGAACTGGTGGCGTTCAACCGCTCCAAATCAGAGGTTGCAGTGGAAATCGGGGCGGATGAGGTCATCTACCAAACCCTCCCCAACCTGATCAAAGCCTGCGCGGACATTAATCCATCAATCAAGAACTTTGAAGTCGGCGTCTTCAACGGCGAGTATATTACCGGCTGTGACCCGGTGTACTTTAAGCACCTCGAAGACCTTCGTGGTGAAAAGAGCAAAGCGAAGAGAAAGGAGGCGGCAATGCAGGCGGTTAACGCGGGCGTGGCCACCAAGGATGACGTCGGTCTCGTGCTTGGAAACGGCACGCCGACTGTCAACGGCAGCAGTAATCATAACCTTGCCGTCAATGGCATGTCGCAGCGGCCGAGTCCCAATGATGTTAGCTTGCACAATATCTACGAGAGTGGGCGATAGTGACGCCGACTCTATCAGTATATATTTTGTAAACCCTTTTCCTCTTTGCTTTTTTATTCTTCCTATTGAGGAGGGGGGGGTTTGATAGACTGCTGTTAGCTCGTTTCCTATATATCTAAAAGTATACCAGTCTCGGACACTCTTCCTTTCCTGATGACTTGCATAGACTCTCTTATTTTATTCTATTTATGCTAAACGTACGGCGTTCCGATGAGTGCGGTCTTTCTATAAGGGGGGCGGGATATTTGTGCTTATCCTTCGAATAAAAGCTTGGCTCGATTTGCTATCGTGTACTAAAACAAAAAAGAATAAAAAAAATTGATGACATTTTCGGGTTAGACTTAATCCTAACCTGTCGTGTGAACCTTGGATGGGCAATCTTCGAAGTCCTCATGACATAGTGTAGGTTTGCGCTGCTGCAGTGATGAGATGTTGAGGGCCAGAAAGCGAATCAACTAGACTAAAATTACGTAGTTTATATAGGCACGCTGGAAACAGGACCGATAGTCCATACAATGCTAACTACTTGAATATATTATTTATCTTTATTTTTTAAGATATATGATATACCGCTCAATGGTTGACGTTACAGGGTATTATAACAAGTTAAACAGACAAAGTTCAACAAAACAATCAAAAAGGAAAGATAAAACTAAGTATTATAAACTAAAGATGTATGCGTATATAAAACGCATACATACATGATATATACGCCCCGGCCGACTAGCCACTAATGTAGTCGTTATTGTAAACACATCGACAACCGTCGGTGTTCTGCACTCGAGGTCCAGCCGTGACATTCGTTTTCAAAACGATGGGAAACGAGAAACATTTTCTCCACCATTTTCAAGGATGCCTCTCTTGGTCTTTGTATCACCGTATTTTAGCATAAGACTATACATAAACCTTAAAAATTAAGCTTATAAGCCTAGAATCTTCAGAATATCACAAGGGATCCACAATAATACATCGGCATCTGGCTTGCGAGACAAATAACATACACCAAATCGTAAAATCATTCGCTAAAGTATAACAGGCGTGAAGGATGTCGGAGCTCTCCGGATGCCGATCTGCTCAACGCTCAATGTTTATAACTTGAGCCCTCGAAGGCCGCTTTTCCACCATCTCATGTAAGAATTTGGCCAACATGTCGTCAATTCTCGGAACGAGGCTTTACAAGATTATTCTTGGCATTTATTTCGCGCTGATTTCAGTATTCCAGTCCATCGGGTGCGACTTGGCAATATTTCCCCACCTGCAGGTTACATAGCGGCATCCGCTAAAGCTTGAAGAGGGCATAGAGGCTACCATTGCCTTGAATCCACGGGTGTTACTTTTGAGCCCAACTTCCAACTTACATTTTTTAATATATTTTTGTAAGCAGGCTTGTTGACGCAAAAATTTCAGCCGTTCGATATACAATTTCCCTCACACCCATCCGAATATCCTAAATGCGCAAAATCTTTTAGAAATGAAAAGAAATACTACCACACTGAACCCAACCTCAGAGCGCCTACACCGTCAAATCCAGGGTTTTTATCGATAGAGGAGGGCGGTGCACAGAAAGATCCTGCACGGCAAGAAAAAACAGAGAAGAAACACGGCTGAATCGAGGATCCAGTGTGGTTAGTACTTCCTGGCCGTCCACTGTTTTGGCAATTGGTAGATAGTTGCGCAAATTCTAGATCATTCCTTGTACCGTTTAACTTCTCAATTAACGGAGGAGGCAAAAAAAAAAACCTAATCTAACTTGTAGCGTATACTTTTCTTCAGCAGTAAAAGAATACAGAAAATAAAAAGTTCTTTAAATTGTTTTTTTAGCAGAAATATCTGAATAGTTATCGGTGAAGAACTCTTGACGAGCCTGTACGATAACACCTCATCCTCATTACGGTTGAAACGAAAATGTCTTGACCCGTCTCGTAACCAGAGTTCAACTTGACGTTCTTCAGATTAAATTGCTGTTAACCTTACGACAACAAAAGGTAACAGAAGTCGCAATTACTTAAGCATAAGTTTAATATTTAGCCTAGACCGATCTACATTGTCTCAGTTCTTGCTTGCTTTCGCTAACCCGCAGTCAAAGCCGAGTCTCAATAACAGCGAATTGGATATCCCTTTCTAGCGAAGGCAGGAGTTTTATTGTAACAGCCACCCACTTTTATTCACGGACACATATACAATGAAGTGAGTGAATATTTACACAGTTGATTATAAAGAAACCTTTTCGGCAACAAGCCTTGAATAATTTTTGGTTTCTCTCCGCCCCTGCATTTATGGTGGCTGGAATAATGCAATTCTAGAATTAACGTGATATGCAGGTCTAGGAAATATCCTTGCTACAGCTGTCGAACGTGGTATCCTCAAGTACTATATATTTCCGTTCGGTTATTATTGCTCACCGAAGATCTTTCTTATATCGCTTGAAGCCAATTTGGATCCGTTCCGAACTTGGGTCTGCGTTGCGGGTGTTGCAATTGGAAAACGGCCTTTTAATTGGCTGGTCAGTGTATTGATTCCGTAGATTCTTTTATCTTTAGATCACATGCGGATGCATATGCAAGAATTCCTCCGTCGTTGAGAAAGGTTCAAATAGTCTCGAAAACCAGACACTGGCGTATCGGGGCTAGGTTTGAAAGAAAGAGAGCTCATGAAGCCCGAGTGGTCGTACTAGCCTCGGGCCTATTCGCACAACTCAAATTGGTTTGGTTCCTATTATTGTTGCGAGCAAATTGCTTTTTAATGTGGTCTAGATGTCTATGTATTTTCAATTTATTTTCTATCGTTACAAATCTAAGTATATTTAATCTAATTGGTACTATTTAAACCAAATACCAACCCAAACGACAGGCGAGAAACCCGGAATAAAGTTATTCGGTGAGACACTAAGCTAAGATCTGCATCTTCAAACTCACGGTGGGGTTCATATCGAGGCTATGAGAGGAATCATACTCCCGGCCTAAATCACGGTGGACACTGGTGCTGAATGATGGTAGAATGAATCAGAGAGGATAAGAAAGTTGGTAGTCAACATCCCAGTCTCCACGCTGTCACTCAAAAGATTCTTACATTTCGATCGTACGGAGACTACACCCTGAAAATAGACCCAACTCTAGCCCCGAGAGAAGCCTGATCGAATTCACAAGAATTTCGATGTTTCATTTTAATTTTTAATTTTCTTCCTGGTTCAAATGGCCCAATGGATCGAGATACACCAATAGATGTAGGACCGCAGCAAGTGTGGCTGGATATGTAGATGCCTACCGGATGCGGGGACTCTCGGTGGATACGAGCTACGGGCGCGGGCTTGGTGTTCGACAATGACCGACTCGCTGCATCCAGACGAACCACCACACGGCACTACACCGCACTTGTACAGCATGCACCTCCACTGCCGCGAACAAACTAAGCAGGTCGGGTCTTGGGAGCCACAACGTAAGCTAAGGCACACGATTGACATCAGGATGCATCTACCTCACTCCCCAGTGCACCTCGCGGATGCCCTGTCTTCGAGGACCAGTTCCGAACCTCCATTGCATTACATAAAAGGGCTCGGTACTCTTTTGGGATATTCGATGTAGACGTATCGTCCAATGTACCTTTACCCTCAAATTTGAGCCTCAAAGGTCTTTATTACATATCATATATATCAATTAATATCAAAATATCAATTCGATTCCATGGTGTCGATATTCATGGAGCACCGTCCCTACCGTTCCCACAAGGTACCTGCCTGTGCCCGCTGCAGACAGCGCAAGATCCGCTGCAGGATCGATCTTCCCAACCAACCGTGCCTATTCTGTCGTGAAAAGGGCGTCGCTTGCCAGTTACCTTCATCCGCCAGCCCGGAAGAGAACACCAGTTACCCCTCCTCCAGCTCTGCTCCTACCACAAATGGAAACACTAGTATTTCCGCCGGTGCGGCATCTTCACATCCCGCAAAACGGCGTCGTTACAACTTGGACACCTCCGGCGCTCAGTCTTCTCTCTCTGCGCCCGCCGTAGAAAGCTCCAGTGGGAAATCTGCAATTATTGTCGGCCCTGGTGTTGCTGAGGACGTGGAGGTCATCCAGCGACATATGAGTATAACCCCTCAATCACAGAGGCAAAATTTAAACGCAACCTACGCGAGCGAAGAACCAGGCGGGTCGGTCGTATACGTCACAATCCCTAAGTATCGTCGAGGATTCAGACCCAAATTGGACACCGGGGACAAGCAGCGGGAGATCATTGAACAAATATTAGGGCCGTTCAAAAAGGAAGCGATCAGGCTATATTTCGAACTTGTGCATCCTTGTTTTCCGATCATTGGAGATGAACTCAGAGCTCAGCTTCTAGCACAGCAATGCGCAGAGATTAATTCCGCTCTTCTTTGCAATATCTACGCCAGCATCGTCCCTTTATGGGATAGATCTGAGATTCTAAGGTTACACCCCCGTCCGGATTCTGATTACATCTGGAACCTAGCGGTATCAGCATTACAAGAAGATTCCACCTCTCCGAGCTTTTCAACGATTCCTCTCTGTGGCATCAATGTGATCGGGAGACCTTCGTTAGCCTATGTCGGGAACATCGCAAACTCGAGTCGGGTGGTCGCACTGGCGCATAGTTTTGGCTTACATCGAGATCCTCGGAAGTGGAATAAAACGGCAGCGGAGAAGGAGATGAGGATACGCATGTGGTGGTGCATTTTCATCGTGGACGCCTGGTCGAGTTTGTCTTACGGTACACCACCAAATATCGCGAAGGGGTGTTATGATGTTAAGTTACCAGAACATCAAGCGGCGAGTCCTAGGACGAACAATAGCTTCTCAAACGGATATCCCCAGCCGTCACCTATCTGCTCTTCATCATTCTACTCTTTATGTTCTTTATCGCAGGTATTGGCGGAGATGCTACCGATGGTTTATCATCTCAACCCGAATTTGATAACGATGATTGAGACGCTCAAATCTGCGGCGCTAATGCTACGGAGATGGGAGGAAAGGTCTGCGGATTCCGCTCGCCGCGCCGCTGCCAAAGAAAACTCTGGTAGCAACCTCCAATTTTGCTATTTGTCTGCCAAATTGCTTTTTAGCAGGCTGAGTCTCAGAGCAGCGTGGCTTCAATCCCACAATGGAAGCAACGCCGGCATAATTCATGAGTGTCTAGTCGATTTACAACTAGCTGCAACTAGAGTCCTGGAATATGTGTCGAATTTGACACCCGCCCAGCTCCACGAATTTTGGTTACCGTACACCAGCCACCTATTGGTCGTAGCGACCATGATATTACTACGGTGCGCCGTTGAAACGGAGAACCAAGCGATCAAAGTCGCCTGTGCGGGGACTTTGATGTCGTTGAAGGATAACTTGGAACGACACCGTGATAACCACGGGTGGGAGCTAGGCGAGCTGTGTCTAGAACGCTGTGCCGAACTTATATCAAGAGTGCAATCCGTTCCGCTACCTGTCACAACAGCTGATGCCACGGCAATGCTATCCGTCATACCGACGCCCATCAATATAACCGACGATGAGACGTTTCAATTTCTAAACGACACATCGCTAATGACGTTTGATCCCATGGGAGGATTTGATGCAATAGATGATATCTGGACGAGTTTATTTGGTACTACCACACCTCAAATTGTAGATAGCATTAATCTTACGGGACAGCCTTTATAGCCATATTTAATATTTGTTCTCATTAGCGTACTTTTTTGTAGTCATGCATTTTCGCGTAAATATACTAGAATAATCTAGAAAACTTATAATCAATACAGCGGCATAGATCCCTCGGTACTCCCAAAGGCCTGCTCCATAATCTCCAACCCTTCCCTCAGCTCCTCCTCCGTAATGGTAATCGGCGGCGCGATCCTAAACACCCCCGCAAAACTCTGATGCGTGCCCAACTGCGCCCACACTCCCAACTCCGCCATCCGTTCCCCGATCCGATTCCCCAAGTCGAACCCGGGAGTCTTCGCAACCCTATCTGTCACAATCTCCACACCAGCCATCAACCCTCTTCCTCTGACATCGCCGATACACCCATACCTACTCTGCAACCTCTTCAACCCTTCTTGTAATACGACACCCAGCTTTCTCGATCTCTCCACCAGATTATCCCTTACAACAATTTCGAGCACCTTATCCCCAACCGCAGCGGGTAAGGGATCGTTAAGATGAGTGGTGTAATACATGAACCCTTCCCTCCTCGTCTTCTCCGCCACAGCATCGCTAACAACAACAGCGCTAAGCGGGATACCGTTCCCGAGAGTCTTACTCAACGTTAAAATATCCGGCACGACGCCCTCATCCTCAGCGTAGTGCATAAACGCAAACATATCCCCCGCGCGGCCGATGGCGGTTTGCGCTTCGTCTACGATTAGCAACATACCGCGGGCTTCGCAGTGTTGTTTCATGGCTTTTAGGTATCCTGGTGGGAGGGGGTGCATTCCACCGGACGAGAGAATGGGTTCGAGGATTACAGCTGCGAGGGAGCCGCATGATTGACGGTCAATGAGGGAGAAGCCGTAGGAGAGTTCGGTTTGCCAGTCGTATGTGCCGTCCGGGTGGCGGAATATGGAACGGTAGGCGTTCGGTGCAGGGAGGGCAAAGTTGCCTGGCATCTATATTTATACCATCCTACGTATTAGTCCATCTTTGTTACACTGAGTCTTGGGGGATTGTTGCATTTTTTGCGTTGGGTACACGAGCACAAGTTTAAGCTTAACAGCTGCACCGAAAACAAGGGTTCGCTCGCACACCGGGGTTCAGCTGAACCCAGCTCGGATCAAGGTCCTTTGAAGGAAGAAGGAAGAAAAGGATATGTCGAAAACTTACCACGGGACCGTACCCCGCTCTCCCCGAATGATACTGTGCCCCAATCGCCGCCCCGGTAACCCCATGCCAACTAGCACTCAACCCAACAATCTCAAACCTGCCCGTATAATACTTCGCAATCCGAATCGCAAACTCATTGCTCTCCCCACCAGTACTCAGAAAAATAGCCTTATCCAAACCTCGTGGGGTCAACCCGGTGAGTCGTTTCCCCAGATTAATCACAGGCGGACTCAACATGCCGCTGAACAAATGGTCCAGTTTGGCAGCGTGGTGGGAGATCACGTCTACTATCTCCGGATTGCCATGGCCTAGGAGACAGGACATCTGGCCGGAGGTCCAGTCTAGCATACGGTGGGAGGTGGGGGTGTAGATGTAGAGTCCCTCCGCGCGGACAATGATGTCGCGGTGGAAGGAGACGCCGTAGTTTATGAGGGTCGCTTCGGCGTCGGCGTGCATTTGGGATTCTGAGACATTTTGCTCTCCGTTTTCGGGGTCGGTACACGGTACCATTTTTTGAAAATCGTTTGATTCTGAGGTAATACTACTCAGAGCTAGGGCCTAGGATGTTCAATCGATATGGCGGATTGCAATTGTAGATAACAGCTTGGCTTGGGAGGGGTCGCAATCGTGGTTGAGGGCTTGAGGGGATGGCGCCTTTTATAATTACAATCATGCATTACAGTTACCGCCATTGTGAAATTCCATAGATGTCGAAGAGGAGAAAATGCGGTAATGGTACGTGAAGGTTTAACGAGTGGTGTGAGCTCTGAAGCTTGCGATCAGGTACCGCTGTTTTAGTCAAAGATGGAGAGGTTTCCCGACGGCCGACGGGAAACTCTCGCCCTCGCCGCCCTGACCGGAATTGAAGTCGGGAAGCTGCGAGAGGCAAGTATTCACGAGGAGTATTTCCCCATCTGTATGCAGTACATGGTTGAGCCGACCCACTCTTATCTCCTTGAAAAACACCTTTTATCGGATGGTTGAGAGAATACTTCAGTGTTTTATACATCTCTACTCAATGTACTATGATTGGAGGCTAATTAGTGGCGTACCGAGGCCGATATGATTCTCAATATAATCGACACTCCACCGAATATATATAAAGAAGTAAATATATGAATATTATATTCATGCCTTAATTTCCAACTTGCCCACATCCGGTGTCTCCTCCTCCTCATCATCCTCATCATCATCACCACCCCCAACCAACCCCCGTTCAAACAACTCCCGTCCAGTCAACTTCTTCCCCGCCGCGCCCGTCCCACTAACATTCCCACTCCTCCTTCCACTCTTCAACTCTGCCTCCTCCCGTTCCCTCTCCTCCGCCTCCTTCTTCTCCTTCATCTCCTTCTTGAAATTCACCATCCACCGTTCAAACACCTCCTTGGTAACCAATTCGCCTCTAAACTTCTCCATCTCCTTCTCTTCCTCCAACCTCGCAGCTTCATCTCGTATCCGCTGCGCTTCGTCGGCGCGGGAACGGAGGATGTTTTCGCCTGCTTCTTTGAGCGTCGTAGTGAGGGTGAACACCATTGCCATGCCGAGGTTTTCTTCCACCGCTGTCGCGAGGGCTGCAGTGAGGGGCGGTTCGTCGGAGGGGAAGGAGAGGGGATGTGGTTTGTCCGAGTCGGTGGGGGGGAGGGAGATGGAGAGGTTCGGGGCGGTGTCCGGGTAGGTTGGGGTGTAGGTTACCCGTAGGAGGATTGTAGCTATATATATTCCAATCAATCAATCAATGCAATGTTCATCATCAGTATACGTATTGTATACACAAAGTATCTATGGTCAAGTAGCGATCGGGTATTTGGAGATTGAATGGAAGAGGGCGATTTGTGACATACGAGCTTCATATCCTGCCGCTTCGACGTCGACATTGGGTTCTTCGAGAGAGACTTGGATTGTGAATTCCGTATCGGAGATTTCTATACAAATATTTAGTATATACTGGCTACAGGTATCATATGAAAAGGGGGGGGGGAGGGGTGACATACTGGTTAATTCATCGGGGTAGATTGATTCAAGCACTTCTAGCTCTTGTTCCTGTTCTTCGGTCGCCGCTGACATTGTGGTATAACTTTGAGGAGGGTGGGATGAATGGAGGTCATCGTGGGGTTGCAGGGTTTTGGGAAGAGTGGCAGGCGGGGCAGCGTTAAACGAACAAGCTTTTTGCCCCGCCAAATGAAACCAACCAAGCCGACCAGCGCGCGCTCTCACAACAGTGGATGGAGGTAGGTCTATGCATTGATGAATTGGATGACTTTTATCTATTATCGGAAGAAAATATATTTACAAAAAAAATATAAAATGGGCACCTTAAACTCCATTATTCCCAATCGTGAAACCCCCTCATCCCTTGCCAAAAGTAATATGAAATTTTGAATCACGAATCCCTCATCTCCTCGTCCCCATCTTCATCTTCAAAATCCTCCCAATGCCCTCCTTCGCCCTCCTCATCTTCCTTCTCATCATCAGGTTTCGCCTCCCCTAGTTCTGCATTGATATTCCCCAACAACTCGGACGCATGTTCTTTAATGCCTTCATCATCCCACTCGAACGCCTTGTACAGCTTTTCGCAATTCCACAGCCATTCCCGAGCCGCAGCCCACATATCCCTCCAATCCTCCTCTTCCTCTTCACCATTCATACCAACAGTATGAGCTTTCTCCCCCTTCTTCAACTTATCACCAATCAAAAACAAACACCACCCGCCCAGATACCACAAGTCAACAACTTGGTCATCCTCCTCCTGTAGCCCCTCCAAGACGTCCATGGTCTCCTCATACATCCCACACTCCATCAATAATCGAGTAAAGCTCATCCGAAAGGGATAAGGTGGTATAGTTTCATCACCGGCTTCCAAATCTTTCCAGACCTCCAAGGAGCGGGTGAGAGCTGCACGGGCATCATCCGGTTTGGATTGCGATATGCGGAAGGAGGCGAGGGTGGAGAGTGCTTCCGGTGAGGAAGGGTGGACAAGGAGGGCTTCGGTGATGTAGGTTTCGCAGCGGGATTCGGCGTCCGGTTGCATACTATGATTGAATCATGTCAATATCAATATTTAAACGTATTGTAAACAGTGGAAACTTCATCAGGTGTGGGTAGGTATGTACCATAGATCTGTCATGTATAATTCAGCCATACCGCATAGCGCGGAACAAAGCTTTTCTTTAACCTCCTCGTCTACTTCGCTTTGCGATGCTTTCGATCGTAAAACTTTAACAGCCCTCTCATACCACATTATCGCCACCTCATTCCCTTCCTCACAAATCTGTGCCAGCCATAAAAACTTTTCAGCGCCGCTGGCGACACCGTCCGGGTCGAGATTGGTGGCGGTGGTGAAGCATTTAATGGCGGTGGGGATGTCTTGGAGTTCGATATTGATCTCGCCGGCGAGTTCGAGGGCTTGCAGGTTTGTCGGATTTTTAGAGAGAGCGGTCGTGATCACTTTGAGAGCTTGGTCTGGGTCGGAGTGTTCTTGCAGGAGGAGGGAAGCTTTCGAGATCAAGCTGTCGATATTGGCGGTGTGATGTTCATCGTGCTTTGCGATGTTTTGGAGGACGGAGGCGAGAGATGCTGGGGAGGATTCTTTCCGGCGGGCCTTCTTTGAAGTTTTTGTCTTTGTTTTTGCCATCTTTTATTTTTTCCCAATTGACGATGAGATTATGAAGGTGAAGAGACGAGAAGAAAAAAATTATAGCGGCGAGAGTTGATAACTATTTTTGTTGCGACGAGCACCAAGCAAACCATTCTACTTTGTTCTGACTGTCATACGAGCTCATATCGATATCAGTCTTCAAGGTGAGTAGAACCATCGTCGTATCATATATTTTATACATAACAAAGTTGTCGCTGATAGAATCTCAATTCAGAAGAGGATATACAACATGTGGAAAACTCCACAGGAACCAGACCGTCCTGCTTCAGCAACTTCGTCGTCGTCGTCGTCGGCGGCATCTTCGCGCTTATCCTCGTCGACAATGACTTCATCCCACGACGCCCTGCCGCTTCTCACCCCGCAATTCTGCTTCTCAACCTCCACTCTAAAAGGTACTTTCTTATAAAGATACCTTAATATATTTTATATATACTAAAATTATAACATATAAATAGAATTCTTAAAAACTTCCCGGTCGACGACAGACGACACAATCTCACAACAACTAAACACCCTCTCCACACCACCATCCTTCGACCCATCAACCACCACCACCCGCCAACCATCTCACCGTCTCATACCCTCACCCACCCTCCAGAGCTTCCTCTCAACAACTCTATACCCATCCTGGCGTCAACGAACAGAAGTGTTAACATACTGCGCCATCATTGCCACCTCGCCTGACCCGAACGATCCGGATGCGGGTGTGATAGCAAAGGCGAACGAGGCGGAGAAGCAGAGAATCGTGGATGAGAGGTTGGATCCTTACAACGGACGGTATTTCCCGAGAGAGACGAGGACGGAGGTTTTGGCTGGCGTGATGAGGAATGAGAGGAGGGTGGAGGAGATTGTTAGAGAGAGGTATCAATCACATTTCCCCCGGTTCACATGATATATTTATACTTGAGTGTTCGCTTGAGTATATATATGGTAAAAGCTGAATACTAATTGGTGTACATAATATAGAACGTGGGAGGTGATTCAAAGTAGGAGTACGGATGGGATGGGCGGCTTGACGTGGAAACAAGCCTACGAAGAGTGGAAAAATGCATCCTCGTAACATTGATATCAACATGGAACAGCATCACAGTTTCTCTACGGAAGAAATATAATATAGAAAGTCATCCTACTAGACGCAACTAGTAGCCGGGGTGATCAGAATAATATGGGGTATTATCCGCCCGAAACGGTTCGGTTAGATCTCTCTCTCGCCCGCTCATTCGCTCACCATGTCATCTCATCTCTCAGTTTCGATTTTTTAGCGTCGTCGTCAGTTAGATCGTCTTCGGAGTTACCGGCATGAAACCCCCGGGTGTAAATATATATTGTACCATAATATAAGTTTTGGTGGAAATACGTTCCGAAAGACATCGGACATTATTATCACTTGCAATTTTAATTCTGTATATAACCACTCTCCTCCAGCTGAGATCAATACCAAATCACATCACATCAAATCACATCACATCACACCAATAAATAATACCTAAAGACAGGAAGGCCCGATATCCGGAACGAATTAAAAGATATCCCCAGCTGAAAAATATTTTTCTCTCTGCAAGGGCGAGTTTTGAGTGATTGTTGGTTTTTTTTTTTTTCTTTCTTTCCAATTGAACTGATTCGAACGAGCGAGCGAGCGAGTGAGGGTTATGGATGTGACGGCGCTCCGAGAAAATATCGTATGGTGTCAATTGCAACAACGAAGGCGTGCACTCCCCAGACCTTTTATACACTAATACTATGCTAACCGCAAGAGATAAGGGATGCCATTATCCGGATTACACTCGCCATTTCCATCCGGAACCCGAATGAGTAAAATAAAACCAAGAGAGAAAAAAAAGCCTCTCGCTGGAACCGAATCGAATCGAAATCTGCGATCTGGGGCTCGTGCTATATATATTCAGGGGGACCGTTCGACCAGCCGGGTTTTTATACTCTCTCCTTATTTCTCTTTGGTGAATTGCTGTTGCTTATTGCGTGATTGAGCACGCCTTAAATGTGCTGCGTTGGGCGATTCGACCGAGTCAGTCGAATATTAATGGCGCAGTTTTAAGCTTATTCCTTGCATATGCATTGCATTCCGTTTCGTTTGGTTCGATGAGATGTGATTGATCATGATATCACGATAAATCACTGTCACAATTAAATGGTGATTGTGAAAATTCGCCATTTTATTTCTGAATTATTCTATCCCACACAATTCAGCTATAGAATAATATGTATAAAATGCCCCGTCGAGCTCCCTTCAATTGCTCCAGAATATTTAAATTGCCACCACAAAAGTTCGGTACTAAGATACTGAAACAACAGAGCCAACCGGATAGCTAGTTCGTTCCCTGGAAACTAAGCTAATAACTCTCACTAGCTTTGTTGGTTTTTTCTATATACTTTTTTTCTTCTTCTGTGTTTCATTCATCAGAAAAGAAGGCGTAACATCTCGATCTGCTGCGAACTGTGCCTGATCACGCAATCGAGCAAGTTGTTTATATTTCTCAAAACTCTTTTTCTCCCACTACACTGTTCTTTCGAATTTCACTTTTTTAAAAAATTAATTTGGATAGAATCATATTGCTTCGCCTTTTGAATCGCATTCTGTATCATATCTCTCTTGTTGTTCTTCCATAGATACCCAAAAGTATCTATCCGTGTAGAAAATAAACATGGGTGCGCTTGATTTCTTGTACAACATCACACCTCAATGGCCCTTCGCCTCCCAAGATGAACAACCTCAGCAGCAAGTCCCCAAACCATCAGGCTGCCCTGTCGAACACTCCTTTTCAAAATCATCCGGAGGCTGCCCTATAGACCACTCAAACCTAAACGTAAACATTCTCCCACCCCACGTCGTCACCCACTCCGCAACCCTAGAAGACATCAAATTCAAAGCCGCCGCCTCCCGTCAAGTCCCTGGCATCGGCCAATCCGTCGACCCGGCGATAATAGACTCCCTCGACCTCTCCGGTCGTCTACACGATGACCACCACCTCGTCGCCTCGCCGTACACGGACCGAGACCATCTCCTAGACTTAACGACCCTCGCTCATCCTCACCAGCTCCTCGCTCAATCATTAACGATAATGAACGCCAATACAACAGATTATGCCATCGAACCGTACGATGAGGCGTTCAATTGGGACGAAGTCCTCCTCGCGCTACGCAAACTCTCCAGCAGAGAAAACTACAATTTTCCGCGCTCTGAGTTTTATATCATCGTTTTCCGATCCAGGTTACCATTCGACGCGGATCGAACTCATCTAGGGAAACTTGATAAAGATGCGCATTTGGAGGCGGTAGAGAGCGGACAGTTGCTTAAGTACTGGTTCGGGACACCTCATCCTGAGACTGGCAGGAATTTGGCGACGTGTATCTGGAGGCATCGCGATGATGCTAAGAAGGGCGGTGCCGGTCCCGTAAGTACCTCGTTACTGATTCTTTTTCTGAAGTGAATATTTAGACTAACTGTTTATGGTGGTATAGGGCCATGTTCGTGCGATGGAGGCTGTGAGGAATATATACCTCGAATGGAGGGTCGAACGACTAAAACTCGTGATCGAGGATGATGCCAGCTCCTGGAGCATTAGCAAGTGGATTGACTGAACTGACCCTAAACGGTAACATTGTCTCTCTGTCTTCTTGGCGGAATATTTTTTGAGCGTTATTATTCTTCATAGCCGGCGTTTTCGTTCTTCTTTTTTATATAATATTTTTTTTCTTTCGGAGGAATTGTCGTTTGAAAGTCATAAGGCGTTGGATGATACCATTTTCTTGATTTTTATGTTTAAAATTGGCTTTTTCTCTTGTATTTCTATCGCTTTCTTTCTTTCCTCTCATCGTTGGGCGGGTTTGTAGAAAAACTTGAGTGATATCCTCGGGGATGTATAATAGAGCGATGGATTCTTCATAGAACATTAGAGCCACAACAATAGAATAAAAACTAGATTTCTTCTAATGCATGCATGACCGATAGATGCATATGTTCCGTGGAAAGGCTCTGCCAAGAAACGTTGACATCTGCAGGATCGATCGAGTACCCCGCCCAAAACAGAAGTCTTTTTTCGCCGCTATTCCAAAGGTTAATGCCATGCTGGTGGTTGAATGAATTGTAATATCGTATCCAGATAAAAGAGAAAGGAAAAGATGCGACTATTGAGCTCCACCTTCACCGCCGGATCCAGGACTCGCGTTATCGTCTCGGATAGGTTGTGTCATGACTGTGTCGAATTTACTCCATAATGCCTCGATTTCAGTGAACTCTTGGCCAACCTGGACAAGATATTCAAATAATATTAGATATCACTACTTGCCTCAATTTGTACAGGTGATTGGTATGGATGGGTGGGATATGGACGTACGTCTGCTAGACCTTCGAGAGATCGGTTGAGGTGGTTTAGATTTAGGAGGACTTGATCGAATGCCTGGGTTTAAAGTGAAAAAGGGCGCGTTAGTAATGGCGTGTTGGATAACTTGAAGGTGGGGTGTGCTATACCTTGGCTATTTCTTCAATGAGAGCTTCCCGTTGGGTCTCAAAGTAGGTCTTCTCGGGACGAGAGGCAGTGCTGTCTGTAGGAGGAGGAGGAGGCATCTCGTATTTTGTGGGAGGTTGATGAAGATTTGTCTGGAGATAGTGGTGGCCAGGGGAAGGGTGATGTTGATGTTTTCAAGAAGTCTTGAACCTCGTCACAACACACAGACATCAATGTTAGTGCCTGTGCGACTGGGTTATCTTCGAGGGAGCTCAGAACCAATCAAAGCGAGCATGCTAGCTCGACCGAGTGATAGCTCTGTGCTGTGCTCTGCAGCGGTGGGCCCGGCGAAGAAACGCCGGCAAAAACCGAGCAGCGGACGAAAGAATGTAACAACCGAAAAGGAAAAAAAAGTCTCTGCTCTTTTCTACTCCTCTTTTTCCTTCTCCTTCTTCCCCTCCCGTTGCTGCCATTCAATTCATTTCTGCATCTTGACCATCTCTTTAATCTCATCAATTGTGAGTGCTTTCCCCCTCATATGATAATCACCAATTGTCCTTACAGCTATCTACAAGCTATAATTAATATCTGCTAACGTTGCTCTTTGCTGCAGATCCCACCTCCACGAAAATCATATAAACATGAGTGCCCCAGCTCAGAAATTCAAGGTTGCTGATATCAGCCTCGCTGCCTTTGGCAGAAGAGAGATTGAGCTTGCCGAGAATGAAATGCCCGGATTGATGGCCACCAGGGCCAAATACGCCGACGAGCAGCCCTTGAAGGGAGCTAGAATCGCTGGCTGTCTCCACATGACCATCCAGACCGCCGTCCTCATTGAGACCCTCACCGCTCTCGGTGCCGAGGTCACCTGGACATCGTGTAACATCTTCTCCACCCAAGACCACGCCGCTGCTGCCATTGCCGCCTCTGGTGTCCCCGTCTTCGCCTGGAAAGGTGAGACCGAAGATGAATACAACTGGTGCTTGGAGCAGCAGCTCGTTGCCTTCAAGGACGGCAAGTCCCTTAACCTCATCTTGGACGATGGTGGTGATCTTACCGCTCTCGTACACAACAAGTACCCAGAGATGCTCAAGGACTGCTACGGTATCTCCGAGGAGACCACCACTGGTGTTCACCACCTCTACCGTATGCTCAAGGAGGGCAAGCTCCTCGTTCCAACTGTCAACGTCAACGACTCGGTCACAAAGTCCAAGTTTGACAACCTCTACGGATGCCGTGAATCGCTCGTTGATGGTATCAAGCGTGCGACTGATGTCATGATTGCTGGCAAGGTTGCCGTTGTTGCCGGATACGGTGATGTCGGTAAGGGATGTGCTATGGCTCTTCACGGAATGGGTGCCCGTGTTATCGTCACCGAAATCGATCCCATCAATGCTCTCCAGGCTGCCGTTTCCGGTTACCAGGTTACCACAATGGAGGAAGCTGCCTCGATCGGTCAGATCTTTGTCACTACCACTGGCTGCCGTGATATCTTGACTGGTGAACACTTTGAACAGATGGTGAGTAAAATTACATCAGTCGTGTTGGGAGTTTATGCTGATCTGAGGTTAGAAAAACGATGCCATTGTCTGCAACATCGGTCACTTTGACATTGAAATCGACGTCGCCTGGCTCAAGGCCAACGCCAAGAATGTTGTCAACATCAAGCCACAGGTTGACAGATTCGAGCTCAAGAACGGTAGACACATCATCCTCCTCGCTGAGGGTCGTCTCGTCAACTTGGGATGCGCCACCGGCCACAGCTCCTTCGTCATGAGCTGCTCCTTCACCAACCAAGTCCTCGCCCAGATCCTTCTCTACAAGCAGAACGATTCTGAATTCCGAGCCAAGCACGTTGAATTCGGCAAGGGTGTAAGTTATTTATCCTCCGAGTATATCATCAATTCTCTATATACTGATTCTGTTTTCCTTTCAGGGCAAACTTGACACTGGCGTCTACGTCCTCCCCAAGATCCTCGACGAGGAAGTCGCCAGACTCCACCTCGACCACCTCGGAGTCAAGCTCTCCAAGCTCACAGACAAGCAAGCCGACTACCTCGGCTTGACCGTCGAAGGTCCCTTCAAGGCCGATCTCTACAGATATTAAGCTAAAGCTTAACAATCTTCAATTTCATTTCTCTCCACCAATTTTTCAACAACCTTTAATTTTTTATTACTCTTCTTTCTTTTGTTTTTACAATCGATGCGATATGACTCAACCGGGAAAATATTTTTAACAAACCTCCCATTGACCGAAATTACTATTCCTTTATCACCAAAAAGCTTCTTGTCCTCAACGGCATCACATTACACAGGAGGGGTTTCATGAAATCAAAAGCGGTTATTCAACACACTGGATCAAAAAATGTTCAACATGTTGGGATTTTCTATATAATGACTAAACTAAAAAAGAAGAAGAAAAGAGAAGCACCGGAAATAGACAGCAAGACATGTTTACTGGATAGACACCTTTCATTTCTCGGTACCTGCTTGTTTCTTCTTCAATCTATTTGTACAAATTCGGCGCTTCATTGTTTATCGGATACAGCATGACAGGGACTTATTACTGGCGTACAATTGCAATGGTTTCTGTTTCAACACAGAAGAAAGAGAAGTCAAGACTTTAACCTTTTTATATAGAGAATCTTGAAATCACACAATAAAAGAAATGAAATCTCTCTAGACATTCTATTCTAATTGTTTCACCATTTTTTGACTCGAGTTTGCTGCGTAACTCCAACCAGCATAGATGCGTAGAGCTTGAAAACTTCGTAAATTGAAATTTTTAGGAATGTTAAAACTAGGGAGAGGTGAAGATTCGATCTAAAATGTAAACAAGTAATAATGGTGAAAGATTGACGCTTTAGAACTCCTGGGATGCTATACTATAGCAATAATAAAATATCATATCAGATGCCAAAGAAAACAAGTAAAGAGTGTATAAAGCTCTCCACCACATACATAGTACTCCCAAAAATAAATCCACCAACCATCCATCCACTCAACCTTTACCCATCCAGATAAAGCCACACCCACAACTTTTATAAACCTATTGCAAACCTCCCACAACTTCCACCAACACATCTCCTCATCCCCTGTTCATTTTTTAAGGAAAAACTAATTTAATGCCCACTCCTCGAATCCGGATCATACCCCAACGGCCGCCTCTCATCAATCTCATCATCATCAAACAACCCACCGCTCGGCCTCGTCTGATAATTCTCATTATAATCCGAACTCAACCGCTTCTGATCCCGACTCAACCGTCTGTTACTCGTCTGCAAAAAGCTATCACTCTCATGTTGTCCGATCGGTGGTCTGGTATCCCCTTTATACGACAGATTCTGCTCACCCACGCCTGAATTATCATGATCCTTACCCATGCTACCGTCAACCGTACTCCTTCGTTGAGAGTACGCTGGTGGAGCGGTGGTGGAAGCGCTATACGTGGGCGTGCTATCACGACGGTTGGTGCTATTCCCTCCGGGACCTACATTGGCAGACCATCCGAATGCGGGTGCCGGGGTGGGTGGAGGGGAGGCTTCTAGCATCTTCTCGTCGAGGGCTGGGGTGTCTGGGTATGCGTTTAACGAGGCGTACGAGTCGTTGCGTTCTTCGTCGAGGGGGGGAAGTCGTTTGCTGTTATCACCTTTTCTGAAGAAACGGGAGAATAGACCTGCGCTGCCTGGGGTTTTCGGGGTGCGCGGGGTGCGAGGGGATGATGAGGTTGAGTCCGGTGACAAGGCGCCTTTCATGTGGAAGGAGCGGAGACGTTTGATGGGTTTGATGTTGTCCGGGTCGGTGTCTGAGATGCCGGACATGCGACGTTGGTGGGCTATCGCGCGTTGGATTTCGATTTGGGCTTCCGGATTTGCGGAGGGGGATTTGGGCTTGCGGCGGCGGAGGATGTAGAGGATGAGGAAGACGAAAAGGCCGAGGAAGAAGAGGCCGAGGATTACGGCTGAGGTTATCATGGCCCATTTTGGATAGTATGTGTAGTATCCATCGTCGTGGCCAAAGTGGTCGCCGCCAGGCATTGGGGGGTTGTCAAAGTCGAATTGACGTTTGGAGAGGTAGGAGGCGTGCATTTTGGAGAGTCCGTCGAGGAGGGCGTCTTCGAGTCTCATCTTTTTTTCAATGGTGGTAATGGTGGTGGTGAAGTTATATATAGATTTGTGGTGATAGTGGGGGTGGTGTAGTAGCTCGAAATTGTGTTGGTATGCCAAAACAGTCGAAGTTCAAGCCATTATCATCCTCACCGCTCTCTCTCTCTCTCTCGCAAGTCGGACCAATTTTTGATTCCTTCTTTTCTTTTCGATGACCTATTCGAGCTGGAGAAAGGGAAGAAGTGAAAGAGGTGGAGAAAATGGAACAGTAGAAAGTGCAAGATGGAAGGGTTTTGATCTGTGTCGAGGCTGAGAAAGAGAAAAAAAACGGTTTAGCTTGCAGTAAGCTTAGCTTGCGAGAGGATTCCAAATGTCAAGTTTCTTGTGTCTCAAGGGACCCCAGCAGGTACTTGCGCATACGTACGAGTAAGGGTTGTCGGTAAGCTGAGAAATAATAATAAATCTGGTACAAAGTGCTCCCACAAGAGGTAGCTCAAAGCATTGATGAGCGGTGAGCTTGAGGCTGTACGAGCTGGGGTTCAGCCGCACAAGCTGGTAAACGGGCCTTGGTTGGCGCCAAGACTTGTCGCCGGGAATAGTAATTTGTTCAAATCCTTCCTTCCTGTTTGTTTTCCTGGTTGTTCACGGATTGAACTGAATTCCAGATATAATATATCCCCGTGCATCGTGTCCCATGTCAAAGTCTCCAGACTCGAATTGAAATCTATAATTTTATATTCTTGCTGGGTAACATTGATTTGAAGAGTGTTCGCGGTGTTGAAGATCTGCACAGTGAAGTGCGGATCGCGCAGTCGGAAACAACAAAAATGGAATTCGCAGAATATTCATCACATCGACCGCCCGGGTCTATTCTGCATTCCCGTGGTGAGAGGTTGGCTATCGACAGTCTCAATATCAATAATCATCAATCATCAAACTCGTTTCATATGACTCAAACGACTGGTGCTCGATTAAATTTTCTCTCGGTGCAGCAGCTCTTTCTTCACTGTGGATGTTAGTAATCAACCCGACCCCCCTTGCTGACTAAGCCGACAGCATCCGGCTAGGAGAACGTGTATATCACACCCCTTGGTGCCAGTTTCGCGTTTTTCTCAATTAACACGAAAAACCGCTCTTTTTCCAACTCTAGGTTCTAAAAGCGCATCTCGTAATACCTGATACACCTGTGTTTCAATCTTGACACTCAATATGCCGGAAATCGCAGAGATCTCGCGAATAGTTCAGTATGTTCTATACATCTAAGGAGGCTTCAAAGCCAAGCATCCCAGCCAAAACCAAGTCATAGAGCTCACCGAATTTCTGTAATACTCAGTTACATTAGAAAGTACCTTGCTGGAAAGACGATTAAAAATGTATATTCGTTCTTAATAAATTTTGGTGCGTATGGTTTATTTTCTAATGTGTGAGTAGGTTCTCGCGCATGAGGATCACATTGTGTTCAAGGATACTACGCATAGTGACTTTATGAAGGCTATGAAGGGTAAGAAGATTGTAGATGCAAAGTATGCCATTCCCCTCTTTATAACGATATTTGGGATTCTGCTCTAACGGTTGATATAGGCAGCAGGGCAAATATTTCTGGTACAGATTTCTGCAATCTTGCAACACATCTAAAGACAGCACAAATCTAATGCTATAATTGAACTTCCAGGATAGTTATGGATTCACCTCCTCATCCTCTCATGCAGTATATTACCCTGTTTCTTCCATTCTGAATATTTCAAATGGCTGATTGTGTAATGTAGCTTCGGAATGACCGGTTGGATAACCTTCAATCAAGCACCTGAAGCTCATTACCGTGCCGACATGGCCGAAGACGAGCCCTCCCAGCAAGCAATAGACTGGCCGCCCCGTTTTATGAAGTTCGAGTTGGAAATGGAAGGTGATGAGGATAATAAAGTCGCCTTCACGGACCCTAGGCGGTTAGGTAGGGTCAGACTCATAGACGTCAAGGCGGATGAGATTAGGAAAGTCAGTCCTTTGAAGGAAAACGGACCGGATCCTGTGGTTGATGGGTTGGACGAAGAGTGGTTTAGAGGGGTGTTGAAGAAGAGGAAGGTTCCAGTCAAGGTAATATAATCTCTCTCTCTTTCTTTCTACACCGTATGTCATAGTGGCTGTCTATTATTTCCACTTGGGGAAAGGGCTGATGTGGATATATGATATAATTTATAGGCGCTCTTACTCGATCAAGCGTTCATCAGTGGAGTTGGAAACTGGGTCGGTGATGAGATTTTGTTTCACGCACGGATACACCCAGAGCAATACTCGAACACGCTATCGGATGAACAACAAAAGCAATTGTTCGAGTCAACGCTGCATATTTGCAAGACCGCATGTGGATTATTGGGAGACTCGTCAAAGTTTCCTGCGGATTGGTTATTCAAGTACAGATGGGGGAAGGGGAAGAAAGGGAATAAGCTGCCTAGCGGCGAGAAGATCGATTTTGTTAAAGTTGGGGGCAGGACGAGTGCATATGTGAAGACTAGGCAGAAGGCGACGGGTGGGACTGCGGTGAAGGTGGAATCTACAGTGAGCGAAGGGGAAGAAGACAGCGGCGAGGAAAAAGTGAAAAAGAGTGGGAAGAAGAGGAAGGCTGTTAAAGACGAGGAATATGAAGAGACACCGGTTAAGAAGGGCAAGAGGGGAGCTACGAAAGCTATCAAGGCGGAAGAGGAGGTGGTAACTCCTGCGAAAAGAGTTCGAAAGAAGGCAGTCAAAAAGGAGGAATCCGAAGAAGAAGAAGAAGAGGATGAAATCGAATATACCGAGAAATCCGAGGAGGAAGTTGTTAAGACGAAGAGTGCGAAGAAAGGCAAATCTGCGAGTGCTAAGAAAGCTAAGGAAGAAGTGGTGATGAATGGGAAAATCGAGCCTGATACTCCGTCCGGGCGTCGGTCTTCTCGGCTGAAGAAGTAGGTCTTCCAACCGTGAGTGTGGTTCGATTAAATAGCACCATCATCATTAGTATACCACCTCTCCTCCTAGTTATTATAATGACCTGACGAATATATATATTATTATCACTACCATTCCATTATCCTTATAACCTATGAATTGAATTCGGAGAGTTGCATTTTGGGACTGGCGGGTGTTGTTTTGGTGGGGCTCGTTAAATCTAATTCGATAAACGACGGACCGCACAAATCCCAATTTAATTGTTTTTGACAGGCTTCTTCCTCGTCGCTCCACGTTACCACGAAACAACCTCCACCACCAACCACCTCTACCAACCTATCATCACGACGAGGCGCCCCCCGGTGGTTGCTCCATTGCCGTCATTTCATCCTATCATCAACATCTCCCACAGCTGTAAGCTGGCCAAGACATCTGCAAGCCGCCTTAGCTTTCACTCTCTCCCCACAGAAATATAGCTGTTTGGAAACTAATCTCGTTCTGTGCTGGCAGCCCTCCAGATTAACTTACCGCTTATATGTCCACGATATAACGCATCCCTCCCTCCTCCCCGTGCCGTTATCCGATATCCATCGTCCCTAATTATCCTTCCCCCACGGTGCGCCTCGTCCCAAGTCGACCTCTAGCTCACCATGCCGAGTGCACAACCTCTCGCCTCGAAAGAGGCCTCCCTCTTTCGCAATGTTCTCAAGTTTTACGAGACCAAGCAGTACAAGAAAGGTCTCAAATCTGCAGAGCAGGTATGCCATCCCTCCTATCAGCTCCAGTTCCCTACACATCAGTTAACAAAAATCTCCCTTCGCTATAGATCCTCAAGAAGTACCCCAAACACGGCGAAACCCTCGCCATGAAGGGCCTCCTCATCAACTGCCAGGGTAAAACCGAAGACGCCTTCCTAATCGCCAAAGAAGCTCTCAAACAAGACATGAAGTCCCACGTCTGCTGGCACGTCTACGGTCTCCTCTACCGCTCCCAGAAAAACTTTGACGAAGCGATCAAAGCCTACAAGATGGCTCTACGGTTCGAGCCCGACTCGCAGCAAATCCTACGAGACCTGGCACTGCTTCAGATACAGATGAGGGACTACAACGGCTACATTGAGAGCAGACGGTTGATGGTCATGTCGAAGCCTCAGATACGGCAGAATTGGACCGGTTTAGCGATCGCATACCATCTCGCGGGTAACCTGACGGAAGCGGAGAACGTACTCACAAAGTACGAGGAGACGCTGAAGCAGCCGCCGCCGAGATCGGATTTGGAAAATTCGGAGGCGATACTTTACAAGAATTACATTATCGCTGAAGCTGGGGACTATCAGAAGGCTTTGGACCATTTGGAAGTTATCGCCAAGACTGCGATTGACAAGGTTGCAATTTTGGAAGCTCGAGCGGAGTATCAATTGAAGCTTGGCAAGAACGAGGAAGCTGAAAAGTCGTACCGTGTACTGTTGGATCGAAATCAGGAGAAGAGAGCGTATTATGCTGGGTTGGAAAAGAGTTTGGGATTGGAAGGGGAGGCGAGAGTGAAGATTTATGAGGAATTGGCGGAGCAGTACCCCAGAGCGGATGCACCAAAGCGGATACCGTTAGATTTCCTAGAAGGTAATCATCAAATTCCGAATGCAGTTGTGAGTGTTGGAACTAACATTCCTATTCGGTATCAGGTGATGCGTTTAAGACCGTGGCACAAAAGTATCTGGATTGGAGGCTCAAGCGGGCCGCGCCGTCGACATTTACGAGTTTGAAAGCTCTTTACGGTGATGTTGCGAAGCGGGAATGTCTACAGTCGCTCGTTGAGGCCTTTCTCTCCGAAAAACGTGCAGAAAAGCCCGCTGAGAATGGCGATGCTCTAACGAACGGAAGCTCCCCAAACAATAGTGTTTTAATATATACCCTTTATTACCTCTCACAGCACCACGACCACTGGCGGATACGAGATACCGACAAGGCTTTATCTTATATCAACGAAGCGTTGGAACTAGCCCCGGATAATGCGGACCAGGGTGAGCTACGGCTAGGTCTGGCGAGAATCCTCAAACACGCCGGCAATGTTCGAAAGGCGATGGAAGAGATGGATAACGCGAGACAGAAAGACAAGAGTGACAGATACTACAATACCAAGTGTTCAAAGTACATGCTCAGGAACGATTGTAACGAGGAGGCAATCAAGACAATGGGACTGTTCACGAGAGTAAGTTTGTAGTCTTTCCTCATAATGTCTAAAGAGAGTGTACTAATTTGCCTAGCAGAACGACGTTAACGGCCCCCTCGGCGACCTGCTAGAAATGCAATGCGTCTGGTATATAACCGAAGATGGCGAGTCGTACGTGCGACAAGGGAAATTCGGCCTAGCGTTGAAGCGATTCCACGCTATCTACAAGATTTTCGAAGACTGGACGGATGATCAATTCGACTTCCACTCCTTCTCGTTGAGGAAAGGTATGATTAGGTCGTATATTGAGATGGTGAGGTGGGAGGATAGCCTGTGGTCTCATCCCTTCTTCAGGCGCGCCGCTATCAATTCCATCAAGCTTTACTTACTACTCAACGATAAACCTCATTTGGCGCACGGATCTCTGGCGAACGGTGCCGGCGATGATGCGGTTGATTTCGAGAGTCTGAGCACAGCGGATCGAAAGAAGGCGATGAAGAAAGCTAAGAGGGAAGCGCAGAAGCAGGAGAAGGCGGCGGCGGAAGCGGCGGCTAAAGCGAAGGATGAGAGAAAGGGCGGGGAGGAGAAGAAGCAAGATGATGACCCGTTCGGAGCCAAGTTGGCACAGACATCCGAGCCGTTGGAAAAGGCGTTGACGTGGCTGAAACCGCTTTTAGAGTTTTCACCAAACTTTTTGGAGGGTCAAACGGCTGGTTTTGATATTTATATGAAGAGGAGTAAGTCTTTCACTTGTGTGCAGGTTGAAGTAGCATTACTAACGGTGAAATAGAAAAATATCTGCTGGCGTTGAAGTGTCTGCTAGCAGCACACAGTCTGGCCCCGGAAGACCCAGTCGTTCATGAACAGATCGCTCGATTCCAGCTATTCTGTAAGGTTATCTGCTTGTTTTTCTTCATCAACACTTATGCTAACCGAATGCGAATAGTAAACTCGAAACCTGAACTATCACCCACTGTTCAAACTATAATAGATGAAACCTTCACAATCGCTCCTAAAGAAGAAACATTATCGCAATTCAATGAGGCGTATCTATCATCCCATGGTGAGAAGAACGCGAAGGCTGTATTCTCGGTTATAAAGACACGACAGGTGTTGGCTGCGTTTGAGGGGTCGAAATCGGATACGGAGGGGACGGACTCGGAGAGCTTGTTGTTTGAGATTTTGAAGAAGAATGAGACTACATTGAAGGAGGCGGTGGAGGGGTTGGGGATGTTGAAGGATATGAAGGGAGATGTGGGACGGTATACGGAAGAAGCGAGGAGTAGATGGCCTGTTGCCAATGTATTTGAGGTGAAGGCGTAAAGCGGTGGATGAAGGGTGTGGTGTAAGTTGCTGAATTGTGGAAGGAAGGAAAGTTGATAGTGAGACTCGACACTTCTCAGTATATACTTACTTTTTATTCTCTATGACCAGCTCTCCTTTTTTCCCTCCATCGACCTCAGACCTTTTTTTTTTATCATTATTCATGGCTTCTTTATTGCGTATATATTCTCCATATATGTCTTTTCTTGATTATTCCTTCATTTTAAGCTCTTTTTGCATATTACTGGGAGGGAGCATTTTCTCCGACTTTATATCTCCTTTATACTCTTATAAAAAGGAAATACAAAAAGTGTTTTACCTGTTATGAGATTATTTGAGAGTACTAGCAAAGTTTTGAATTTATAAATTTATTGCCTGCAAGAAATCATAGCATAAGGCACATACTTAGACATATACGATTCACGGATACTAAGAACGAGGGCCAAAAACATAATCGATCGGTGAAGCTGCGTACGATATTCCAGAGGGAGAGTACGTATGTATTTAATTATGCAAAAATGTAATAAAAGTAGCGTACAAGCGTAGCAATGCTATCATTCTGTCTGCGGTTTACAAAAAGAGACTACAGAAAGCTTGCATTCAATGACAAGTTTTCTCAATTCCACTTCAACGCTACGCTACGCTTCCTAAAAGAAGAAGAATAAAAGCCAAAGAATAAAATTGTCACCCGGTAATCATCCCACCCGAATCAGGGGACATATCAGGAACGGAAATCCCGGTGGTTGGGTAGGTAGGAAGGTTAAAACACACCGACCTGATTAGCCACTGGCATAACCCACGGATTCACAAACCCGCCGCTATCAATCATATACTCCTCCTTACTGAACCCCAAACCTTCGTCGTCATCACTCATCCCTCCGGGATCAATCTCGTCGAAGAATTCCTCGCCATTGGTTTCCCAGCGTTGTCTGGCACCTTCACCATCGGAAAGCGAGAGATGGTCGAACAACGGATTGTTGATCTCGTGCGACGGGATGGCGCTGTACCGTTCCCAATCGGTATCGTCCTCGTCGTCGGATGAAGAGAGCATTTCGCGCCAGTTCACTGCTTCGACATTATGTTCTCCGCGTGGTATGAGACGGTCGTATGCGAATCGCTCGTCTTCGTGAATCACGCCGGTAACTACGCCGACTTCGTCGCATAAAGCGGTCACTAGATCGGCGTCACAACCGCGGAAGTGAACGCGGAGGGTAGCTGGTTGGATGAGGGTGACGGGGAGTTCGCCGAGGGCGGAGAGTTTCTGGAGGTCTTGGTAGACGCGGGTAATGTCACGCATGGCGGAGTTGAGCTCAACGTCGAGTTCGTCCATGAAGCCGCCGCGGGTGGTGGTGTCGAGACAGGTGTATCCGACCGGATCGGACTCGCGGAGACAAGTGAATCTTGGGACGATGTTGAAGTCGACGTAAGCGCCTGGGGCGAGACGGTCGGTGTTGGCTGCGGCGAGGTGCATTTTGATCTGGCCGCGAACGTAGGTGTCGGTGTTTGAGCGGCGTTTGGAAGCGTAGTAGCCCATGTCGGCGCCGGAGAGGGCGAAGGCACGCATGGCAGCTGAGACTTGCTGGACGACTTGAGCTGGAGCGGTGGTGTGGGAGAAGTAGCGGGCGCTACCGCCGAGGGAGTAGCCGTTCATGGAGCGGGGCAAGGCGCCCATAAGTTTCGGTCGCAGGGTGGATGCGAAGGGGGTGGTCTTTGTGATTTTGGAGACGGCATTGCGGACGGGAGTTTTGGGAGCGTTCCCGCCGCCGCCGTAGCGATAGGTGGTGTAGTGTCTGGAAAAGGATTGGTGACCGCCTGAAGAACGGTGATGCTGTTGTTGCTGGCGAATACGAGCGGCCGGTTGCTGGATCCGTTGGGAGTTACGGGCGAGAGCTGGTTCGATGGAGGCGAGGTCGTGTCCGGCCTGGGGAAGCCTGTCTCGAATGACAGCGATGCCCTTCTTCACAACGGCACGCAGCGCCCTTATGGCCGTCGGGATGACCATATTGGCAGCCATGATAGTGCCGGAGAGAGGGGAGAGGTTCCTGACAGTTGTGTATCAACTGTCGAGGAGGAAGAGACGGGTCCGTCAACCTATATTTATATAATAGACATTAGACGAAAAAGGGAAGAAGAAGAAAGAAAGAGGAGAGAAGAGTCGGGGAAAGGGTTGTCTCGGAACTTACAGGAGATGGTACTTTAAAAGAGGCTTAATAATTGAGCGGAAGGCGTCTCCCTCGGAGCCGACCAATCATCCTTATCGGAAGAACGAAAAGGCGATGACGAGGCAGTCTAATAATGCAAGCTCATTCCATCCATTCAAGCAAGAAGAAGGCAAAAAAGGGACGGTGCGTCTTTGGCCCGCACCGCCTCAGCCTTCAGCTGTGTGTTCGTCACAGAAACAACACGCTGTGTTGTCACTGACGTTGGAATCCGCTGTTATTCCAAATATGGAAAGTTTGTCTGCGATTGATATAATTATCAGAAATTCGCAAATTTATTTTTCTTTCTTCTCTTTTCTCTTTCAACCATCTTCTCATCATCGCCATCTATCACCATTCACTCTTATAGTAACAAGTATGCCAATCTTCCCTTCTCTCTTCTCTTCTCTTTAGTAGATGCAATCGTATGATGATAAATCTTTTCATACATGAACAATCCAACTCCTATTCTCCTTTGAGGACTTGAAAAGAAATGCTCTAGAATTACCCTGATCGATTCATTCTTTTTCTTGGAATACATCTATATCCATCTCTATACAATCGTCAATATGTGTTCCGCTGCTGACAAAGAGATTCTGCTCTTTCAAACAGATTTCACAATATCACTTGATCCAATAGATATATCACCCATCTCTGCACGTGTAGAATTCTTCTAAGGCAAGTTCAAATACCCATTTATTTTTACACTCTTCACTTCTTTCCCTCCTTCGAGATGATGATAAAGGACAATTTAATGTATTTATACATTGCTATGCTCCTTCGGAAACGTACATGTCGATTCCATGTTTATACCCAAGTTTCAGCCTTGTCTGATCTCTCTCACACTCTCATTTCTTCTCCAAAGTATCAGTCCAATTAGTTCGATGCAATATCTTAAACTAACACTGTTTCTTCCCATCAATACAGGTAAATAACCACCACCACACACACACACACACACCCTCTCTCCCTTTGACGAACTCTCTGCACGATCTTGTGAGAAAAGGAGAGAATGGAAAATGAATACAGTCGCTGTATAAATATATCCACATGAAGAAAACTTGAACGAACGGGCGGACAGTATGCCACCACCCCCCTCTTTAATTAGAGGAGCCGCACATCCGCCCTTGTACAATTTGGGATCGTGCTGGGTTGGGCGGCAGTTGGTGAGATCTCGTCAGCTGATCGGATATTACCGGCGTATTCTACATTCCCTTCTCTGGATGTGCATTATGGGACATAGTGTGTATGTCGAGGGAATGAAGCGCTGATATTGAAGAAAACAGACATAGTTAAACTATTTAACGATGTTTTCGTATCGTGAATTATAATATGTGGTATGTATATCTGTCATTTGGCTTACTGCCTCCCCCACGTCTCCTCTATCCCCTCCAAGCTTTTCATAGGCTTGCATGTTGAAATGATGATATTTTTTTGATATTCACACTGTTTGATGGCCCTATAAGGGGTTGAATGAAACGGTAAACAAAAAATCTGATTTAATGAGGTGAGTAATTCATTCAAACCCCGGTTATACTGTGTTTCTTGTGCTAACGTTTTCTTCCAGACTGATCAACGTGTTTACACTTTGATATTCTTTCACACCTAAAGTTTTACTGCATATCTCCATGAACGCAGCTAACAGGTACTGTGGATCGAAGAACATAGGAATATCCATACGGATTAATCCATTTAGAATCAGGTAAGACTTTGAACTTTTTTCTTTACCTTTACCATCTTCCTTTATATAGTTACATGATGAACAAAAAACACTGCGTTCTTACTGCAACAGGACTTTAATTAGTCCTATTGAAGAAAACTAAATAAATCGAATTCACCTTGGAGAACTGATGTAACCTTATATTTTTCCTTATTCTCACTTTAGCTAGCAATAGCATCTGAATTGTTTTAGGAAACAATATAGCTGACTGTTCCAAAGTATGCAGACACTCAATACTACGATTTAGATATCGGTGGTGGGGATCAAGAATATCCATTTATTCTAAATTAGAATTAGTAGAAACACGCCGCTTTGTAATAAGAATACTAGAATTTAGCTTGAGTGGAATGCAATATATGTTTTTTTTTATCAAAATGCATTAATGCCGTCTTTAACGCCAATATTAATAAAACCCCATGATCTGAATGTAATACCAACCAACCGCAATACAGCCACCTTGAAATCTACTTTTGCACATTCATATCCTTGTCATTAAAGATGGAAGCGTACATATCTATCCTCCCCAAGAATATACCATTAGCATCCATAAATAATAAGAAAGAATGGAAGGAAGGAATGAAGGGATAATAGGACATACGAGTGCTAAACTGTCGATCGAGCAGTCTCTCCTCCACGTTTTGAATCTCCTCGAGCCCCCGTTTGGTCAACCACGCGGGAACACCCTGTTCTGACGACGGCATGACGCTGACACCGTTATTCCCCGACGTGGACCCTCCCACCAGTCCCGCCGGACCCGACGGTCTTCTCCTTACACCACCACCAGTAGGGCTGATCAGATCATTCTCTAGATCTTGAAAGGTTGCGGAAGCGGCAGATGTGGTTGTTTGGAGAGTTGGCGGTGCCGGGCCAGATATACCCACGGAGCCGAGGGTGCGCGCCGCGTAAGGGGTGTTATCTTGGGATTGAGGTGGGGTTTTGAGGTCGAGGTGGGCGGGGATGGAGGGGATGTGAGGGTTCGCGCTGGTGTTGACGGGGGTGGAGGGCGAGGAGGGGCTAGAGGAGGCCATATCCTCGTCATCTATATTAGTCTTTCATTAGCTAACTCGTACAGCAGATGATGATTTCAGCTTGGGAGTGGCAGACCTGATAGATTTCGCGACATTTTGGATTGAAGTCGTGTTTCTTTGATCAGAATTAAAGCTCAGTGAAGGTGATAGCAAGAAGGTTGAAGGTGAAGGTTGAAGGTTGAAGGTTGAAGGTTGAAGGTTGAAGGTTGAAGGTGGTCGTGATTCTTCTGTTGGCGGTGGAGAGGTGAGCTTAGCTTCGCCAAAACAGCATCACCAACTTGAACCTTCCAACGACATCATCAACTGCATTGCAAAGAATGGCTACCTCGCCGCCGTACCAGCATACTCACCCGATCCCGCCGTACTACGATCCCTCATCGTCAGATCTCCCTCCTCCTCCTCCGCCGAAACCAAATTCCAATAATGCATCTCGCTCGGGAACACCTTACAACCCCTCCCAATTCGCCCCTCCTCCACCTTCCCAACCGCAGCAGCTACAACCGATAGTACCACCAGGACACTCTCCCTACCAACCTGCACCAGAATTATTCGTCCCAAGTGTATTACAAGATAAATCGTATGTCTCAAAAGCACTCTAATCTAAAAAAAGATAAAAAAGTTGGAGATGGGCTAAGCAAGCTGATACCAAAATAATATAGTCGCGACGACCTCCTCCACATCCTCCACTCCCAACATCTACTAGACGCACTCTACCTCGCCCACCACCCTTCCTCCCCACAAAACCTCACAGTCTTAACCACTGCCCTCTCCTCCAACGCCGCCCACGCCGCCCGCCTTCAATCTCTCAGCGCGGCAGTCGACCACCAACGAGCCACCACATCCTCCACGCTCCTCAAAACACGCCAGCTGGAGCGTTCATGGAGGGAAAAGGAGAACGAAATGGATGTGGCATTAAATCGGTTTTCCGCTCGGGCGTTGCATGCGAGATTGGGGCAGGCGGTGGGCGAAGCTGATGCGGTGAGCAGAGCTCTCGAGGAGAGCTTTTTGGAGGATGACGGATTGGGTGATGCTGATGGGGAGTTTGCTGGGCATGGTGTAGGGAACGGCGGTGGTGGGAAGGGAGGGGCGAAAGCGGGGAAGGATGTGGATAATTTTGTGAAGAGTTATAGGGGTGTCAGGGCTCTGTATCATTTGCGGAAGGAGAGGAAGGAACGGTGGGATGAGAATCGGGTCGGTGGGTGGAGATAGCTGATTTGCAGCATTTCCTTGGTATCTCTTATTATTTATGGATATATCGATATGGATTATAGTAGGCGTTAGTGGTTGGATATATGCGTATTTGAATTTAGCGGATATCCCGATTACAATATCGTACAGTATTCTTTTGGCTGTTTTGTATGGAGTAATAATGCATTTCGCTCTTAAATTATCCATGAATTAATGCATTGTAAGCAATGCTATGACATGCCGCTGTCTTTGAATGATTAGTTTTCTTTCAACCCTTTGTCAATCCATATTCATACACTTCTTGATAGTTCCAAACACCTCGCCACATTTATCATAAAAGTCATCATCCCTTATTACGTGCATTCAGATATACCGTCGGTTAAACTATTTGATCCCCCAGAATTTGTTCAAAGACTTTCGAATTCGCATTACTAGGAACCGTCCCATCAGCCCTCGGTGGATCGTAACACGCAAAGGTGATCTCCTTCCACCAACCACCCCGGAACTCCGATTCCCTGAGGATATCCAAAAACATCTGCGCAACAACCTCATTAGGATTCTTAAACACACCGCATCCCAGAGCACCGAGAACAAGTCTCCGATGTCCATTCAAAGCCGCCATTCGTAAAATTTGCCGTATCTTCATCTTCATCAGGCTCTTTTCTTGAGGATACACATAAGTTCTCTTGCCGTCTTTATCGCGGATCTCTGGGCCGTCAATAGCCGCGAGACTGATGACAGCGATTTCAGGAAGAGGAGGTCCGGGTAGGTCCATATTGTTTGCATCTGTTACGGTTTTGCCTGCTTTCAGAGCATCCAAGATTGCTTGCGCTCTGTGCAAGTTCTGATAAGTGCCTGGGCCAGTTGGAGCTGCTGGATCCGGGGCTAGTTTCTTGTAGATTACAACAAAGGGTGAATATATACCCTCTGTCTCTGTCATAGGGTAAAAATCATCTCGTAATGTAGTCCATAGAGTACATCTGTTCAATCACCGGATTGGTTAATTTAAAGACTAAGATATATCTTTGGCAAAGTTAAAGAATCTCTCCCCCACCTATGCATGATTGCTTCCTCCTGTGCGACGGACCCGTTTAAAAAACCGCCTATAATAAACTTTAGCGAGAGATGGAATGGTAGCAGTGAAGATTTAAACGAGCATACCTCCTTTCTTATCAGCATTGGCCATGTTCAATATAATAACTCCATTATCGACAGGATACAGATTCGGTTCCGTGTTTCCCTGTGACCGTGCGATTTGCATCTGACTTTGCTCAAAATTGTGGCGTTTGACCATTTCTTCAGCACAGAGGATCGTATCTTGGTTGACAACTTGGATCCTGCACCCGATTTTCCCGTGATCCGGGTCTCCTTCGGGTAGCCTGTACTCCGGGCAGTAAGCCTGGCCGAGAGGTTTGATATCGATTCCATTGTATACGTATCCCGTAGTCTCTTCGCGTCCGGCAAATATTGCTTTCGAGATCAGCCCGGCTTCTTTTACGACGATAGGAGCATTCCTTTTATTCTCGCGCTGTAATCCGGCTGTGCGTACAAGTTAGCTTGACGTCCTTCTTTCCGCGTATCATTAAGATAATAGGAGAGTCTCGGAGCTTTACCACTCGATCCACCCGCCATTCGCAACATTCTCGAGGTTCCTTGATAGAAAGTTGGTTCAGATAGCGGTGCATCCGCCATTTCAGAATCCGTGAGCGTCTGTGACGATGCATTATCGACCTCCTCTTCTCTTCCATCCAAAGGGTGACCTCGACCTTGATACCGCGGCCCATCCCGACTTCTATTCCTTTCACCATCTCGATACCGCTCCCTGTCCCTACTTCTGTCCCTTTCGCCATCTCGATTCCTGTCTCGGCGTCCTCTTGATGTGGAATGCGGAGTTTGTCGGGGGGAAGAGCTGTGTCGGCTGCGAACTGGACCGGGGGAACCTGAAAACTCTCCACGACCGGCGCTGCTGTTGCTGTTGCTGTTGCTGTTTGTGCTGAACGGCCTGCGGTTACCGCTAGAGCTACCGTTACGGTTCCGGAACATGTCCATGATATTGAGCTGAACATATCGTCCGCCTTGAGGTACCCTGCCGTCAGACATGGTTGATGATAAAGGGCGCGTCGTCGCAACCCTTAGCGATCCGATGTACAAGAGTATCGATCAGGAGGGAGAAAGTTGACAGAGGCCTCGCTCAGATTCGAAGGGATGTGAGTCGAGAGGACGGATTATGGAGTTGTGGTTTGTGAATGGGAAGAAGAGGGCGGTGGAGAAATGCAAGGCAGACCAGACTCATGGCGGCCAAATGGCATAACGCGATAACGCAAGTAGACGCATGAAAATAAAAATCGTAAGAGAAAGAAAAGCAGGAGCTGAGAAAGGGAGCAAAGGTTCAAGCCTTGGGTCCTTCTTTCCTTTGTTCGCGTGTCGAGTTTCCGCCGACAGCTGAAATTAAGCGGCCGACGAAGTGGTCAAAGAAACGTAATGCCCCCGAAGGCCCGTAGCCCATACAATGACTCGGGGTCTACGCACGGGGAGGACCCCCATGCGACTCCCGACGCAGACCAGTATTCCGGGGAGATTTCCAACGTCAGGCAACGCACAAATCCGAATTGCAGCTTCCAATCTTCGCCAGCGCATCCGACATCGACTTTACCCCTCCCCCTCATCCTCATTCCACTCATCTCCTCTCCTTAAACCTGAACTCGACGAAGAATCCCCTTCTTCATTTCATAATGATCCAGATCACTCAATCAAGTACTTGCGATTCCTTATAACACATATTTCTTCAATCTTCTTTGTTGTATCTTATACCGCAACCCGATCGCTCACATGCCAGGCTTCATCCTGTTCCGCGAGCCATACGGCCCGCACTCGCTGCAAACGATGGACCTCCATCTCCCATCGTACAAAATGCGCACCCTCGACGACAAGATGTGGATCATGTCAGAAAGCCCACCCTTCATAATAACATATTTATTTTGAAATCCCATACTCTGGAGACCACTGTTACCAACTGACGACACATCTCGAGAGAATATAAAGCTTCATCCACGGCGGCGCCTGGCGAGACCCATCAAACACCAAATCCGACGCCACACACCTCCTCCACGCCCTCATCCACACCCCGCAAAACACCACCCTCTGCGGCGCAACCCTCAACTACCGTCTCTCTCCGTCCCCAAACTCGCCCGAAAACGTAGCCACCCACCCAGACCACATCGCCGACATTCTCACCGCGATAACCTTCCTCCAACACCGTTACCAGTTTGGCAGGAATTACATCCTCGTCGGGCATTCCGCCGGTGCCACACTCGCACTACAATCTCTCCGGTCAAAGTTTAACGGACGGAATGTGGAGTCCGTTATACCCTCAGCCGAAGCGTTTCTCCCGGGTGGACTACCCCGTGCTGTGATCTGTACGGAAGGAATCTATAACCTTCCAGATCTAGTGGATGAGTACCCGGGCTACACCTCCCTCGTCCAGAATGCGTTCGGACAGCCTTCACAAATCTGGTTCGACGCCAGTCCTGCATGTTTACCAGGTTGGAAGAGCGAGTATGATGGTACCATTGTCGTCGTACAGAGTAGAGAGGATGAACTGCTGTCTATGAGACAAGCGGAGGGTTTCGTTAGGGTTTTGGAGGTGGAGGGTGTTAAAGTTGATGTGGAGATTGTGGGAGGGAAGCACGATGAAGTGTTCAAGCGGGATGAGCTTGTGGGCATTGTCAAGAAAATGCTTGCGGAAATGAAGGTTTATTTTTCATAAATGCCAGGCTAATTTGATTTTGTGGAGTTACTAATTTTTTAATTTATGTAGATGGATATGAAAGAGCTAGCTGCAGCGTTAGATTTCTGAGAGCTGGTTCTCTATTACTATTATCTCTTTGTTCAAAGCATCAAGCTTTAGAGTAAACTGCATGTTGGATTTCTACGTCACATAGTACAGTGCCCTAATATTCGAAATATGGACAACCTAGTACATTTACTCTCCAAGCATGACACCGCTCTATATATATTAATAATTTCATTATATTCACTATCCAAGCGAGCACTTTATGTTGAAAGGCAAAAAGTCAGCCAATGTGAGCCTCAATAACTGTGTATTGATAGCAGCATGGGTGTATTACCTTCGCAGAGGATAAAAAGAAATCATGAAAATTCCTATCAACTTTCATTCTATTTATTTTAGCATAGAAACCCATGTAACCATAGAACCGTAAACCCCAGAACACCACAAGGCCAAAAGCTTGCATCCATTCTTTCATCTCAAATTGTGAACGATATATTGTTTATTTGCGGGTTGTCGATGGAGCGAGACCGGGAACACCAGCGTCTATTTAACCACATTAGCATCTCCATCCCATGAAACCACACCAAACGGAAAACTTACATCTCTGTTCTCTCTCAGTCTTAAAGAACAACTGCAAGAAAAACTCCTTGGTGTCCTTATCATAATGCGTCCAAAACTTTCCCGGCGTTTTATCCACTTCCCTCGCTTGCAACTTGAATGAAACCGTCTCGTAAGGTTCTGCCGCGACGAGAAGATATTGATAATCTTTATCGGGTGGCTGTTCGACCTTTTGCTCGAAGGCACTCATGAAGCGATGTCGCGGGTGTATTTCCGTGCCGATTTCAGGATACTGCAGTTGGAACAACAAGCCCTGTTGTCGTGTCACGGGATCCCGACACTTAGTAATCTTGTATCCCGGACGACCAATCTTGAGAAGGTTCTTCTTAACCGCGATCTGTTGTCCGATCATACCAGCCGGCAAACCGGTGATTCTGTCGATATTTTTGCCCTCACGTTGCTCTTTTGCCGCGCGACGGGAGAGGTTGGTTTGATGTTTTCGTCCTTGGGTGTGTGCGAGATAGGAGCCATCGTTTTGATGAACAGTGAGACAGAGACGGCATTCGAACGAGCCGACGTGGTTTTTGAAGAAGTAGGGATCTTTGTCGAGATCGATTGTTTCGAGGGCGAGACGACGGAGACGTTCGCGACGGTCTGCGTTTGTGGCGGAATGGGAGGCGACGCCGCCACCGCCGAATTTAGAGCCCTAGTTTGAGGGAAAGTATTAGTATCTAGTGAGTATAGAGAGAAGCGATGAATGGAACTTACGACTCTATTTTGTTGATCGAATCCACCCATTTTGAGTGACGATGGTGATGATGATGGAAGTTGGTGATGGAAGTTGAAGAGTGAAGAAACGAGCTTGTCGCGCGAGTTTAAAGGTGGCCAGTCAAAAGTCTTGGCATTTCAACCTCATCTCAACACAACCACCATCCACAACAGTCGAAGCGCAAGCTCTCCATCTTCACTTCCTCGAAGGAACGCAACTATGAAATAATATCTCATCAAGAAAAAAGGACAGGAGACCTTGAGTTATAATTTATAATGTTTATAATACGTTAACGATGAGCAATACCTATCACTTTCAAACACTACCATGACAAAACGCTCATTAATCCCAAATCCCTGCCTCGTCGCCATTCTGCTCGTCATACGGGATTCCGTAGGCGGTAATCTCGTCTTCCACTATCCCCCACAACCTCGAGCCGAAGCCTCTCACAATACCTCCACCTGGCGGGTCGGCGAGACCAACACCGACTACACCTCTTCCAACTCCTCTTTCTCTTCATCTTCCGACGATGATGATGAGGACGACCGTAAATCCAGATCCACAATTCGAATATACGGCGGCATAACAGCCACCGAGAAGTCAGCCGTAACCTCTCAGCGGAGTCGCTCCTACGACCAGCGGTCTTCGAGGCGGCAACGGGATTCGGATCATGAGTATGATGAAGAGGAGGACGATGATGTCGAAGGTGAAACCGGGGGGCCGGATTGGGACCACGTCCTTGGGTTTCGACATGATGTCCTCGCCGGACTCCTGAGTGTCCCTAGGATTCTTTCAAGGACGAGATTTGAGCTATCGGTTGAGCAGTTTGTGTTTCTGGGATACCCGTGCTACAACAGAGCGGATGGAACTTGGCAGAGAAGAAAGCGGGAGAAGAAACCAAAAAATTACAGTCCAAATGTTGACGAATCGAAGGAGCAGCAACCGCCCAGCGACGCTGATAACGACGAGGAGGATACTAAGGGCAATGACGCGGACGATGAAGATGCTGATGCCCTTACGCTATCGCGCTCCAAAAGCCCGAATCCACCATCATCTGGACGTAAAAAGATCAAGAAGGATTTCCGCAGGGTGGTTGACCCGACTCCTAGCAAACTAGCCATGTTTCATATCGTCTTTGTCATGAACCCGCCGCAGTTGGAGTATCATTCGCGCATGAGCGACATGTACGATGTTGCAAAGCAATTCACGTTGGCACTGAAGACGCAACAAGCAGAGGACGACTATGTTGCCCGAGAAGCAGAGCGGATAATAGAATTACGAGAGCGTGCTGAGAAGCGTAGAGACTCTATTCACGATCTGTGGAATAAGATTCTTCGAGAAAGCACGCTGGCAGCTGCGATCGCAACTCTGTACCAAGGGATATCGGCGTCAAAAGTTGCACTCCTAAAAGTCAACGATTTTGATTTCGCCTTGCAGATCCCAGTGATGATGGAAACTGCGGTTTTACCGTCAATCTCAGAACCTCAGCTACCCGGCATGCATTTATCGACACTACGGACCTTGGGAGCGACACCTAGTGAAGACGAGGACATTCTCCTAACACCCCATCTTGCACTTTTGTTCCTGGAAGACGTAGAAGATATCATCAAAGAAGTCGTCCTCGATCAGAATCAAACCTCTTTGGGCGCATCATTTGTTCAATTCATCCAAAACTGCCGGCCTACCGTCTCATTTGCCCAGATGATTCAAGAATCCTCGCCCAATGGTATTCTAAAACCTGAAAACCCAGAGTATCAATACGTCGAATATTTCGCCCGCCATCTAATATACTGGCGAAAAGCACGGGCCATCATGCCCCTCCACTATCGAAGGTACTACATCGTCTCACCAAACGCCGATATGAAACGACTGGTATCTCAGTCCGTCATATTCAGCAAGCTTTTCCCCGCCCTCCCTCCTCTTCCCAAGATGCTGTCGTTGTTATCTGGCAAACCACGACCATACTCTGCATATATCCCTTCCAGAGACCACAGACAGGCATACATGGACATGTTGGCATGGTTGATGCGGCACGGATGGGTTACGAATCTTCTAACCTTCGCATATCTCAAAATCCCCAAAGATATCAAAGTCGCCGTTCGAGAGCGCCAGGCCAGAGAACAAGCCGAAGCAGCGGTTGAAATGATTCAAGCGGCAAGTGTGAACGCTGCCACCACTGTCGCGCCCAACAGCACCAGTCCCAGCGTCCTGAGCCCGAGCATACTCAGCACCAGCGTTGAAAATTCAATCGCAAACGGCACAGCCATCCCGAATGCGAAAATTAGAGATACCAGCGACGATGTCCCGCGGATCAGCCTTTCCGCTGATGGTGACTCCGTCATTTCGAACAGTAGACCAAAAACAGCGTGGTCAGATATGACGAATAACTCCAACCTCGCTCCCACGCGGTCTATCGGTGCCAGCACGAATACACCCACAACACCGTTTGAGAAACCTACGTTGGAGTCATCGAGCGGACAATTAGAGGATTCGATATTGTATGAGCCGTCGCAACCTACGTCTTTGGAGTCTGCGTGGATGGAGAGGATAACGGAAGGCCAGCCGCCCGATATTGTTGTATTGTTTGATCGGCTAGTGAAGTATTTGAATGGGCAGCATGCTATTGAAGGGATAGCGTTGAGGGAGGCGATACCGAAGAGGGAGCTCAAGAGGGCACTTAATGCTATGGATCGGTATATCGTGTATTGTAGACATTGGTGATGCGAATCAGAGTGTTTGGTAGATAGGATATTCTAGGTACAATAATTTTTGTAAATATTATATGACGCCATATGACGGTAGCCTCAAAATAGGCAATCTAATTTCGATATATTCTGGGAATACATATCCTCGAGCGACATCTCGGCACTAAGGTGCAGGGGTTTGAAATTGCAACAGAACATTTGTTAATGAAGCGCGTAGGTATAATCCCTCACATACACTTCTTTGATATCTAATTAAATATATATGAGCAGATCTCAGCCTTCCATTGATGCTACTTCCAAGATTCCAATCGCTACTTAAAATAATACTCGAGGACATGACCTCACCTCGACCTCACTCCAAATATGATTCTAAAGCAGTTTAACAATCCGAACAACTCCTAAATCTAGTAATCCCAAAGGCTACCTTCTAAACCATGGAACCTTCGATTAAAATAGTATGACGTTTATCAGAGTCCAAGATGGGATTGCCTTATATGGCACTCCCAAGCGAAATACATGTATGATGATATCGCCAAACTCGTCGACACCGACGTAAGAATGTCGATATGTCGCCCGATACCTTCGTATATAAGATATCTTTTATTCCTCATATCCAATTTCCCCTACCTGCAAGTTATACCGATTGCCAACTCCGCTTAACTCCTGTATTAAAATATAACCCACAATACCATAAACCGTCGACAAAAAAATCAATAAAATTCAAGTTTAAATCATAAAGTCACCGACCCGTCGCCCAACGGAGCATTTCACGGATATCAATATAACTACGCAAGATTAAAATTTAAATTCACAAACCATGACGACCCACATCTCATTAAACCCCGAATGCATCCCCGCCTTCCAAGACCTCCAACCCCGCGGCTCCTATAAATATATCCTCTACACCCTCTCCCCCGCCAAACCCGAAATCGATATCCTCAAAAAAGTAAAATGGGCAACCTACGCCGATTTCCTCTCCGACCTCCCAGACGATAAATGCCTCTACGGCGTCTACAGCTTCGACTCCGAACTCGAAGCCGAAGGCAAGCCGTGGAATAAGAGTTTGTTCGTGCATTGGACCCCCGAAAGGCAGGCAAGGAACAGACGTCAAAATATGGCGATGCAAAGATTAATTTGTACAAGGAGTTGATGGGGTTAGGGGCACATGTGGAGGGTGTTGATAAGGAGGGGATTTCGGAGGGGAAGGTTAGGGATATGATTATGAGGTATGAGAAATAGCTAAGAGGTGCTTTCTAGGGTATAGTGAGAAGTGGGAATGGAGACTAGCTAATGGTTCCTTAAGAATTTCAACCTTGGACTGCTAACACGTTAGGAAGTTTTTTTTGATGAGTACGTAGACATCGGATTTGGACCTAGGTGGGATAGCGCCTGTGTTTCTTGTTTACTATCTTATTCAAGATCCTCTAATATGTGAAACCTGTGGTTAAAGTTTACATCCACAGCAATGCTTATTACCCGAGGTTAGTTTATTTTCAGTAGTATTATGCTATTACTTTTGATATGTATACATACATATAGTGGGCAGTGATGGTACACGCTCATTTAACCCGAGTTATAACAATATATAGTGGACTGGTAAGTTTATTTTCTTGTAAATATGTAAAGTTGAATTGATGTATTATACAATATCGGATATCCAGAGAACGGACACTGTCCCGTTCGCAAGAATGTAGAATAGGAAACGCCCTTGTAAATAGCAGTCAAGGGTATAAGATAAAGCTTGGTATCCAAGCTGAAAAGGAAAGGCAAATCATAAACGACGCTTCGAAAAGGCAGTGCATATTACTTTTAGTGTAAGACCGACCTACTGTAGGCGGGAGAAAACTAATTCAACAGAAATGCTAAACGCAGAGAAAGAATAAACAACGATAAAGGCAAAAGAAGACACGTAAAAGGCCGAGTTTTGTGTATGTATTTGGTTCGTCTCAACAAGGTCATGAAGAATAAATCGTAGCCCCGACAACAAAAGGAAAGTGATAAAAATAAGAGTGATGGTGGGTATCAAAAACTATCATGTCGAATCAAAAAAGATATCGAAAGGCTGGGTCATAAAAAACAATTAAGTGAAGGTTTCAAAAAGGAAAAAAGACAATAGTTTTGAAGATATTTAGAAGTCGGCGGTGCCTTGCAGAACCATCAATGCAACTTCCATTCGACGGCGGATCTCGGCCCTGTCGTGTGGAGTTCGCGCAATCTCTAGTTTGCAACACACCTTACCGAGTTGATCGCATAGATTCTCTACCAATTCGCGATCCGCAACAGGCAATTTCAAGGCCAACTCGTCGTTCTCGGCGCCAATGATAGAGTTGGTCGCAGATCTAGCTCTTGACGAAGGGCCTGGGATTGCAAGCGAGTGATCCATTTGTTTCAATGACTCCTTGGTGAGAGGGAGGGGTTGGCGTCCATTATTTTCTTCGATGTTTATGTAGACTCCCTCATCGGACCCTTGCGGAGTGGAAGGCCCAGAGTGGTAGCCATCATCGTTGACATTAGCCTCTCCAACTTCTGGCACCACAGGTTGATGAATGGTGTCGTCCATCACAGATCTCAAAGGCGAGGCCTTGGCGGCGCTAGGAATTCGACGATGGTGTGGTCTTTGACTGAGCGGAGTTACAAGAGTTGGCTCGTCGTAATCCTCCGCAGCAGTTTCAAAGCTGGCAATGGATGAAGCGCTATTGTTCCTGTGGAATTCCCTTGTAGGTTGGTGTAACGTCAGAGCTGGAGTGCTGGTACCACTAGATCGGGATCCAGAACTGCTATTTGATCTGTACGCCAAAACTCTATTCCGTCTAGGGCTACTTATCAACGAGGGTGTTTCCTCGCCAGGAGCTGAAAATGCACTTTCGTAGCCTAACTCTTCGTACGACATGACTTTGCGAATTGGTGGGTAGGGCTTTGGTGTTCCTGCTCGACTGTCCTCCTCGGATTCATACTCGGATTCATACACAGATGAGTCGTACGCTGTGTGGAAACTGACAGGGCTCAATACATCACTTGGAGTTTGAGTGGCGGGTTCCGGTTCCGGCTCAGGTGCAGGTTCAGATTCTGGATGCTGGAAAATGTTGTTCAAGGGTGTTCTCAAGTTGTTCATGCTTCGTCTCCTCAGGGATTCCCTGCGTGTTTTCTCCGTGAGTTGTGTTAATCTCCCCCTAAGGGAGTTCATCTGGTCCTCTAGTTCTTTGACCTGTGTAGCACTTGAACGCGAAGAAGACCGAGAGCGATTTGACATTGCAGAATTGGCCCTGTAATGGGTATTTGCGTCGGTGAAATGGTCCGAAGTGCTGGAGGTCAAGGTGGAGTTACTATCCTTCCTACGGTGAACTCCTGCAAGCCGCGAACTTGCACCTTCGCTGACTGTGCGATTGTGAAAGTTAAAAGACACAGGTATTCGCCCGAGAGTTTTGATACCAGAAGGCTGAATCCTATCAGAGGCTGATGTGGTAGGGGAAGTTTTGAGGGTAGGACTAGAGGCAAAAAAGGTCGGGCTGCTCGTCGGTGGCGGGCTGAGGAGGGTATCTCGCGCTTTAGCGATATTGTTTTCGAAAGCCTATTGTCAACAAAAAATATGTTAATTGGAGCTATCAACTTGTACAGCGAATCGAGGGAACTGACAAAGAGCTTCTGTTTGACACCAGCAAATGCCTTTTCTGCCCGTTCCAAATCTCTGAGGCCCTCGTCCTCGCTGTCTGTTCCATCAAAAATACTGCCTTCCACGACCGATTCGACATCATCGTCTAGAAACCTAAACTTATAGGCATCAATCGTTGCTTGGGAACCTTCCGAGCCGTCTGAGGCCACGGATACTTCAGATAGGACGGAAAGAGGTCTACCAGATCCAGGGACCCGTAGCGAGGATGGTGCTTCGTGCATTGTCGGCGTCAGGGGGGACTCCATGATATCAGGAAGGGAGGGCTGAACCCGCAAAGTGGAATTGCTTGGTTTCTTCGAAAGTTTTCTCTGGGCAAACATGGCAGCGCTGGCACTTGTTGCGGTGGTTGTAGACGGTTGTGTCGGGGTCAAGCTTCCTGACCCATTGGAACTCGACGAGCGATCTGAAAAAGCAGGAGAGGGAAGTGAAGGGCTGACTACACTTCGTGGGAGGGAGACAGAGGTGGTAGTAGTTGTTGTCATGGGCTCGGAAGAATATGAATCATAGAGATCGTTCAAGGTTGTGTAATGTGTCGAGGCAAGGAGTGCTGGAGCCATTGTGATATTTGGTGGATTATCAGCAAGGTGGACAGCAAGCCTCGACTGATCACGTTGGAGGTTCCACTCAAAGGTGCTAACGGTCCTTCAATTAAAAAGGTATAAGAGGACGATGATATAACGTGGTTATCAGAGCCAGGTCAGGGGCAAGCACTCTTTGAGAGTCGAGAGCCTTTGGAGTCAACCAAGGCAAAGGACACGGTCCTGTTAGATCGCAAATTCCTTCTGGTTCAAGTTGAAAGTCCGTTAGCTTTTTGTTTCCCCTCAGATTGTTTCCTCCTCGGTATTTTCTTTTTGCCGTGAGGTGCGAGATCTCAGACCTTTTTCGCTAAGAAAACCAGAGCACGAGCGAGCAACAGGAGCGACCCCCTTTGTGGGACCCCGGTCACAAAAGCGAGGATCAATATGTCCACCGGAAAGTTGGGTAACACTGACTCAGGGCGAAAAGGAAGAAAATTGAGGTAGCAATTGAGGTCGTGCCAACAGTTGGTTCCGTCGTTGGAATTTAATAAAGAAAGTTAAATAAAATAGAAAAAGATTCTCAGCTGAGGACTAGCGCCAGAAGAAAAAAAAGGGTTTCTCGCGATCTTCTGTCTCGGATGTCAGGTACAAGTGCCGAATTCCACTGATGTGAATCCGGTGAGACGAACTAATGCAAGAGAGTGAGAGAGAGGAGGAGGCTGAAAAGCAAACGGTCAACCGGAAGGTCCAAAAAAAATTAAAGTCTTTAACAACGGTCGTACCGAGAGAGCAGGGACGGAATTCGAAATGTGAGTTTAATCGCGGAACTCACCCTGTGTTTAGAATTCTGAGTTTTCTGGTGTAAGGGGACGAAATGGAAAGATGAGAAAAGGCCAATTCAATCGAGTTCTTGGCCAATTTGTAGCCTGTGTAGTTGGTTACACCAATGGATTACTATCGTCTGTAATATTTTGTAAGATGGTCGCTAAACCTGGCAGTCGAAATCGAAATCGAATAATCCGTATCAAGTTGAAGCAGGAATGAATAGAGATATGCTGATGCTGAAGAGCAAGCAAGCACGAGACCGGCACGGGAGAAGAATTAGCAATCGATGCAAGGTCCCGGTGGCCGCTGTTTAAACAATCCGCCAGCAGGGCTACTTTGACGCCGCTGTTGACGACGACTTTATTTTTAAAACCGGGTCGTCGAGGTTGGCGGTTCAGCAGACCATTCGATTCGTTCAGGGCGTTTCCAGGCTGGTTGAGGTGCGAGTCGCTAAAATGTTTCCCTCCCCAAACAGAGCAAGCACAAGCGGAGGGCTAGAAACAAAAGGTTAAAGCCTGTTTTGTTTGTTTCTCCGCTGGTGGGAGCCTAAGGAAAGACCGTCGTCGTTCAGGTCGAATTTATGCGTATGTGTCGATGGTCAATAGGGTGACAATATGATAATGATGTGGTCGAGTGATGTTGAGGTTGTGGTGATGATATGATGTTCCAACAACAAGCAAGCCTCATCCAGGGATGGCCTGAAGAAACGACCAAAAAAAGAGAAGAGAAAAGAGGGACTGCCCAGCTGGCTGGATGGCGATGGCGAATGTATAAAAGAGAAGAGGAGCGATGTCTGTTCGTTCATCTGCGCCACGGGTTTTGCATGTAATGCACACTCGCAGAGAGCTGGCCAGGCTACAACCTGCCGTGAATACATGTGCTACTGGCCTCCACTCGAACAACCTCCACGCTAACCAATTTCTTTCTTTTTTTTTTTTTTTTTTCTTTTCTGCGCGGAGCATGCATCTTGCCAGCCTGCAAAAACCAGCCTGCCCTGCCTGACTAGGGCGGATGGATGCGATGCCTGTCCATCATTCTCCCGCTCAGGAAGCAGCCAGGAGAGTCAACTTGTTGGAACGGACCACCTCTCTTTGTCCGACCCGAGCCGATGGGAGAGAATAAACGGGAATTCAATTTCGTCGCTATCTTTTGCCCTCCTACTTCATATATCGCGATATACAACGTATGCCTTTATTATCCGAAATATCACGAATCATCCACTCTCGGGCTGGCTGGGACATCCATGGTTCCGTGGACAATAAGCATATGTTCATTTTATACGAGTCCCGAGACAGACCAACAATAATGAGTTCATTCAACCTCATATTAATTGGCATCTCGGATCGATCGTATTTGAGGCTTACGCACGAGAAGTCACAGCGAGCATGATCGCCCGGGATGATGTTAGTGCTGTTGGTCTCTCTAGCCCATCAATCCTTTAGCCTTTAATATCGCAAGATTGGAAAGCAGCATGCAGCGACATAACCGATCGTTTAGAGATGTCCGGTTCCCGGCTGTTAGGAAACCTTTTATAATTCTTGCATGCAGGGTAATTTCTTCTCTAACAGATCCACCGACGCAATTATTTCATTATATTGTTCAGCTGATACCTCAAAGCGTTTTTTGCCTGTTGCGATCAGGCGAAAGGAAGCCAATCCAGCGGCCCCTAAAAATGTTGCGTAATATCAAGGCGTTCGTCTCGACCTTCTCGAAAAAAAAAAGGACGGGGACATGCCAGCACAGGAGAAGGAAGAAGGAAGGCAATTGAACCCAGCCAGACGGCCCAATGCCATGCCCGCCTGTCATACCCTGAAACACGCGAAAAAAGTATACCTTCAGCCTTGGTAACGGACACTGTCAAATTTCACACGCCGTTTGTTCATTCTGTTCTGGACGCTGCTTCGTTTTTTGCCCTACCAGCATATCCCTTGAACCAGAATTTAATCCCTCGTCAAATTTTAGCTTCCGTAAGAAACGGTGCCTGAACCACCAAAACAAACGGGAGCCGCCGGTAGCGTCTTCTTTTCTGGCATTTGGGTCAGTTACCGTTGGCCAATTCTGGTGATATTGCTCAAGGGTGCTCGCGGAGCAACTATCTCGATCATGAAGATTTTGCGTCAGAGAGATTAGTCAACTTCAATTTCGAAATACTTCCTTTCCGACTTCCTATTACGGCTGATACCGATTAAAATTTCGAAAGATTCCCCGGTTTTTTTTAACACATGTCAAAATCAACGTCTTATCTTCATGAAACTGCCCGTATCACGACAGTCACAAGCTTTGGTGATCGGACGGCGGCGGCACACCTCAACCTCCGCGAACAAAAATTTAGATTTTCGATGTTTTGCTTGCCGTGCCCCACTACCCGTTCTCAATTGCAACAGAAACAAGTGATCTCTGGAGTGTGTGTGTTCATAGTGCCGTTTCAAAAATCTGCATCTTCATGGGACAAGGTTGTCGGAGCCCCACTTCACGCTGGCAACTCGCAAACGCATCGGCGATGCACTTGAGAAAAGCAATCGAATCGCAACAAAACCATTGACCCAACGAAACAATATCAAACAAAATACATTAACACAAACGCCACTGCGAATCGCGAATCGCGAATCGACATGTTGGTCTCATGATTCGAGTGTTTCCACCGATGCAAGGACTCTTTTGTCTATACCCGCTCCCCGATAAACAATCCTCCCAATCGAGGTGATAATTACGATAGCATATTGGTATGATTATCCGGGGCTCCTCCACCCGAAGAGATTTAAAGCAAAGGTTAATTTTCAAGTCACATCCGCGTATGCATAACCCCCGACCGGGGTCGTGTCGACGCGCAATGATAAACAAGCTTAAACTTTACTTTCGCGTCGTAATTGAATATCGAAATTTGCAGCGAACGCCACAGCGCAATATGTAAATCCACGGTCAGCACTTATTTTACAGTGTGCTTTTTGCAAGCACTGCGGTGCCCCAGACTTATCAGCCACTATTATTCCCCAAAAGCCAAAGGCGCCATGTGCACGGTTCGAGATTCGGTTCTGGATCTCAGTTTACGCTTGAAAAAGCCCCTTTGATAAGGTACACAATACAAAGTTCAAAGTAGCTACCATGATATATAAAATTGATCGAGAAAGAACATGCGAATCAAGAGACAGAAAGGTTTCCTCATTGGCCACCGATTGGCGAGTTGGCTTTATTTACATATCTCACCGCCAGCTACCGGCGAGTTCTCACAAGCTCTATTTGACCTATAACTCCAGCCACAGACCACAGCGACGGCTATTCGGCTCAGAGCTGTAGCTAAAAACTCTGTGCTGTAACGTATAACGGCTACTCTAGTCTCGAATTCGTGAACGCTCTAGTGAACCCTGCGTCGAGATGGGTTTTTGTTTCGCTGTCCCGTAGACGCCACCGGCGAACTATACCCAAGTAGAAGGTTCAAATCGCCAATATTCTTAAGACGGGAATGCGCACGAGCAAAAGCAGCAGTGGTACACGACGTACACCAACGGGGCCACTGGTGGCCTGAAAAGCAACTGCATAAAAGTTCTCTGTTCCCCTTTCTTTGTCGTATCGTACCTACTTTTGTATGATGGGTCTAGAATTTGAATTCGAATTCCCAAGCCCTAGAATAGTGTGTTGCATGCGACGTCTAGAACCAAAACGGATCACCACGTTACAACTAGTCTCCCAGTATACTAAACGGTTCCCGGCGCCATGATTCTTCCCACGTTCCTCGGTTTTGCTCGGTGCGAGGCGGCGGAACCGCGAGCAAGCCTCGCAGCGGAAAAATGACCCCTCCAGATGAATATTCGAATACGCATATTTTCAAACATTTCCAAGCTCAAAATATTCCCATTGCATGTAATCGTCTCAGCCATCTCCATAACGACGAAAGCGGTATCTTTTCTTCAAACGGTCAAGCTCTAGTGAAATCCTGATATTATAATCAAAAAAAAAAAAAAAAGAAAGAAAAGAAAGAAAGAAAGTAATCAAGGTAAAAAATGCGGAAAAGCTGTACTCGAACTTCCGGGGGATTGTATTAATAGTATCAACCGTTCCCGTCCCCGATCAGAGACTTCCTGTCTGCATTGAATACGAGCCTCTGAAATGAACAGCGGACGAAGTCAGTATTAATATAGGGACTTGAGAAGGAACGGTTGCACCCAGTCCGGTGCATGTGTAATATTACATATCTCGAGCTTATAATATTACTGTAATCAAATGCAACATGCATCATGTATCTGGTATATTACTATGCCTGAAAACGAACCAGCCATCCGAAAAGGATTTACTTGGAGTTATGGAGGAATCGGCGACTAGCGACTGTGTAAACAGGTCAAAGCCTACATAGTTATAGAAGCATGGTATATTGAAATCTAAAAGAATCGTATGGATATCCAACGCAAGCGCACGTGCTGGTCATATTTCCAAGCTCTAGTATCTCGAATCGACGAAAGATCTTCATATATTACACCAAACGAGCAATATAAAACTCTGAAACCACATTTCCTCAAAGTAGTCTCGTGGCTCTATTACTATGCCACTACAACGATCTAACTATCTACGAAACAAGAATTTCTTCGGTTATAAAAATATCCTCATTGCCATTCTAATTTATCTCAGACTGCGCTTAAATCCTCGCTATAGACACCATCTCGCGGACAGCGAGATAACCTGGATTGTATGTGTATAATAGGTTTAATAATAACATAAAACTTTCCCCCGCCCGCCCCCCTCATAATTATTAATTGTAAAAATGAATATCAATCTTAGTATCCAAACTTTACCCGCTAATTCCAAGATCCATATTAATATCAACTAAATAATTCTGCTCGCACCAGCACCTTTTTCGAACATTATGATATTAATTACGCTTCAAACCTACTAAGAATCGTGCACAATTCTATTTCAAGATATAAAACGTTAGACATTCACAACTTTAAAGGGAACTTAAGAGGGGTAAAACATACTCATCTTCCTGCTGACAAAACCGACAAAAATAATTACCACACCTTTCGGAGTTCAAAGCCTCCTGGCCAGTCTTAAAGGGACACTGATGTCCATAATAACATTTCTCGTCCTCACACCACCCCCGTCTCTTAAGCTGCTGACAAGGCTTGCTCCGCTCGATGATATACTTTAGAGTCCTCACATCCTCGTTGCTAAGCTTGTACTTGTGTGAATACGGACACGGCTGGTTGTAACACGCCCCGCGCAGATAAAAGTTGTTGCAAGCTCGTGGGTTAAGGCTCTTGATATAATTAACCCTTTCAGCATCAGCGGAGGGTACCATTGTGTGCTGGAACCCACGGGAAGCATAAGCGCCTCCTGTACTGGAACCGATCGTGATGGTTCGAGCTGGTTCGAAGACGGGACTAGTAGAGTCATTGTTGTATTTCACGTTTGTTGAGCGAACAGTCGTGGGTGCCGCAGCGGAAGCGTATGAGAACTTGCTATTTTCAAAATTGTTATTGCCGTTCATGCTGCTGGTCGTTGGTGTTAATAAAGCTGATTGAGATACAGGAGAAGAATTGCTGGTTATTTCATTCTGCGATTCTTTGGAAAAGATGTTGTTGAACTCGTAGGTTGGCAAATTCATGGAGGATATTTCATATGCCGTCGGTGGGCCCTTGAGTAGCCATATTGGATAGTTAGGGTTTGTCGCAGTGCATGTTTTGAGAAAGGGTGCGTATCCATTGTCATGGCCGCCTCCAAAGAGAATCAAACGACAACGTGGGTCCTTCAAATGGAACAAAAATTCACCTATCGATATCTCCAAAGTTAGTCCGCCGGCCATAAAATCTATGATATCGAGACTGCTAACCTCTGATCTTGGAATCGGCCATCTCTTTGCCGTATCCGACATCAATAAAATTAACATGTTCGAGACGTTGAGTAAAGCCCATAAAAAATTGTTGTAAATCACCCAGCTTGAGAACGTTGGATTTGACTAAAGTCTTTGACAAGCCGTCCAGGTTGGCGAATACGAGAGCTCTGATTTCAAAATCTCCCTTGATACTCAATCTATCGCGGTCGCTTCGAACGAGTTCTCGAATCTCCTGAAGAAGAAGTTCAGCAGCTTCATGACCTCCATCTTTTTTCTTCCTCAATAAATCTAGATGAAACTGTAAGAATCGTAGTTGTTAGAGTCTAGTTAACGCATCATGAGAAGCGAGGGTGGCAAAGGCACTCACTATCATTCCGTCTCCATCGATTAACACTTGAATATAAGGATAGGAAATCTACACCGTAACAATCAATTAGCACATTATAACACTCAGAACACTCTCAGGAGCTTCATCTGACATTGTTATATCAGGGTCGAGTGTCGGGTACATACAAGCTTTTCTTCAGCATCTGAATTCTGGATCTTCAAATCTCTGATTTCTTTCTGCGAAAAACGAGCAAAACTCTTCTCCCGCTCGAGATCATCTTCAATTCTTTCAAGTAAAGTGGTTAAACGTTCGTTTTGTTGCAAAAGATCCTAGCAAATTGATTGAAAAAGGTTAGCTTCAAATATATATCAAGCTTTCTCCATGCATCAAAAAGTCCCATCGAAACAAGTTTCCAAGGGAAAACACAATAGTTTCCAAAGATTCTCGTTTTCTCGTGCTCTTCTTCACCGGCGGTGAAGCAAGAACAATCTAATACTTGCTCAAGAGAGGCTCGGATAAAAACCCACCCTAATCAAATCATCTTTTTTCCCTTCGATTCCAGATAACTCCTGAAATCGAGCCTTATAAGTTTGGAGTAAAGCGTCGCTAGATAAACCGTGGACTCCTATACCATTGGACGCTCTCTCCGACATCACGGGCGTTCTTTCTTTCGTTTGTGAGTGTTTTTTCCCCGTTCTTCCCTGCAGGGAAACAGCTTGGCTAGTTTAAGTGACGTGCAAAAAGAGGTTGACAAGGGTTTTTCGTTCCCTGGTTCCGTTGGTCGGCGGGCAGTTGGATCGAGTTGTATCAAAATATGTTGTTAAGTGAGTACTTAAGTAAGTATCAAAGGAAGGGTCCGAGGCCCGTCGACGAGATGGGAGATGGTGGGCTAATATTAATACTAATTGTGGGTGTGTTTGAGTGAGGAGCGAAAAGAGTGGCAGCAACGGGCTTATTATATCCGCAAATATTGTTATTATCGACAGAATAGAAGGAATGATAGTGGGCCTCGTCGTCACGCAAATATCTCGTCGTCGCCTGAGTCGCCTCAGATTCGCCTGTTTGTGTGTCTCCGATTCTTCTCTTCTCGGCTTTGTTTGTTTCGAACAATCAGTTTGGAGGCCGATTTGGGCTTGGAAAATTGAAAAGAGTCTGTAGAAAGGGAAGAATAGGTTGAAACTGTGGAGGTTAGGTTCAAAATAGCAACTAATTATGTGAGGTTTGCCGATTCTTCGCTATGACCCAAATAGAATAATAGAAGCTTAGCAATTACGATCAGTCGCAATAGATGGCCTGTTCGACAATAAGAATAATAACAGCCTGGAATTCGGGTATTTTTAGAGTAGTGGTGGTGGTGGTACCGATGGACAGGGGACCTCGCAACGGTGTTAAATCATCGAAATATGTATCTTTTGCTATCGATAAAGGCTCTCGAAATGATGTGTACAAAAAAAAGATATAGGTTTGGGTGCTGTGAAAGCAAGAAGCCCCCTTTGATTGCACATGTACCAGATCGAAATTTAAATATGATACTCGTCCATCGTTTATTCCCTTCCGATCCAATTGCATGAAAGAAATTGTGGGGACCGCACGCGATCCAGGCCCACCAACATCCACGCTCTTTTCTTTCTTTCTTTCCTTCTTTTTTTTACCCACTTCAGCCTCGTCAAGTAGCGCCATTGAATCGAAGCCTGGATGGAACATCATGCATATCCGTGATATCCATCTATGCGCCGGTCCCTTTCCACAGTATCGTCTAAGGACAGTCCGAGTGAGGCACGGATAGGCTTATATTAGTATTCCATTCAACTCCGATTGGATAAAGCGATAAACTTTGTCGCCGCTGTTCATTTTATTCATCATACGATGCAAAGTGCGAGACACATTTTCTGCGCCTGTACGGCACGAATACACCAGTACATTTCGATCAGGTCAAGTTGTTAGCCAACCTTTGTTCTAAACAAACGCATGCATATCACATTAATACACACTGTATCATATTATGAGATAGATTCCATCCAGGATGTTTCCACACATAGTAGTAATACACGCAAGATACTTTCCAGCAGTTAACTGCAGTTAGGGTCGCCAAGAAAAACCAGCTGCGGCGGTGAGTCCACCTCACTACCATAATGAGAATTCTAGCGAAAGAGCATGTGGACCCATGAGACGGAATCATAAACGAGGTGCGAGTTTCCGGAGTCGCCGCCAGTCTTTCGCGCGGGCGTTTACCATCACGAGTAAATATAACTTTTTAAACCTCACCTCACCTTCTATGACACTATTATAGCATCAAATCCTTGACTCGTGCTAAATCCTTCAAACACTGTAATGGTTTTGAAAAATTTTAAAACTATAATCTTGGGTCAATTACAAATGGCACAGATAAAATTTTAAACCACAAAAAGCTTAAGGTTATCAGAAACCATGCTATCCCGGAGCATAAGGGCGGTACAGCATGCATTCATGCAATCACCCTCCCGCTTCGGCAGCATTTGATCCCTGGTATGTAATATAAATATGCATCTCAACCTGGCTAGCTAGGCTAGTTATTACATCTGTCCGGATGGCAAAACATAGTAAACGCCATGCCATCAAAGGCAGGCTGGAAACGTGGTAACCGCCTGAACGAGGAAAAATTTCGCTTTCCGAACCTTCGAGACCGATCAATTTACGATAGTCCTTACCTCTCTTGTCCACCTGATCTCAAGGCTAGATACTAATCCCATTCACTCAATCCTAAGAAAAGTAAATATAAGGCGTGTATTTTTGTTTCAAAGGAAGGACCGTCGAATAGCAGCCAGCTCGGTATAAAAAGAAAAACGTCACTAGCAGTCAATTCTATCCCATATTTGAAAAAAAAAAAATAAAAAAATAAATGAAAACCTGTAAAAATCGAAATCGGATTTGAAAGAAAAGCATAGTGGCAAACAAGCAAGAGTAAAAAAAGTGCGTATTTATTTCCCCATTGACTCCCAAACCGATGAAAACCAAAGAGACAGGCGGAAACAGAAAAATGTACATAATTTAAAAGTGGCACAGACGCATGATGTGAATGGGCGGGCATGAGGGGTACACTGGGGAGCAAAGATACAAATGAGGCCAGGATAATACATATTCTGATCGAGTGTGCGTCCAATAAAACCGAACCGAGGAAGCAGCAGTACACCCGAGGCAGGAAGGGGGTAGTAGTAAAAAGAGGACGCCAGGGCAGAGAAAATGACGAATGGGGACAAAGTGTAAGGGAGCAAAGAAACAGAACCTGGTATTTTCCCGAGTATCTGGGGATTCTGAAAGAAAAGAAAGAAAAAAAAGATGCAAGTGGTATTGAAAGGCTACAATGAATAAGTAATGTCGTCCGTATAAAATAGAAAATAGAAGGAAAAGAAATCCCATGAGTATCGTCGATCGAACAGCAAAAACAATCAATGTGCAAGATAGGGCTATAGTAACAATAACAGGACAATCGGAAAAAGCGTTAGGCATTATCACAAATCAATTGTGGAAAACGGTGCTTCGGGATTTCAAACAAAAAGTAGGAGGGTGCTTTTTGTTTTCCAAAAGAAATTGGGGACTTCTCAATTCTCCCAAACGGATTAGTACAAAATTCAAGAGAATAGATTTGAGGGCGTATGGGGTACCAAGGTCCAGAGCCAGGTCTCCAATGATTGCTTCACATGGTCATCGTAAAAGAGAAGGTGGAACTACTAGGCAGAATTGCTTGCGGTTTGTTAGTCTTAATGAACTGATGCTGCGATGCCTTTTCGGGGTTCGGGGCGTGTTCGACTTGAAAATCCGCGGGTATCATCTCGTGTTTAAATTCGTCCCCCCATCCAACTTGGCGGGCGAGTTCTGTGACGATATCATCACACTGGTCTCCAATGAGCTCCACATCAAATTCTATATGATGAACCGGCTAATTTCGAAAAGTAATGTTAGCAGATATCCACAGAGAGTAGACTTTGTCGAGCATTCTTACCTCTCTCGAAATATATATTTGGGGTACGTTCGCAGGTAGAAATGCTGGAACCTCGGATACAGGTGCGACCTTCAAACTTGTTCCAATACAGATCAGGAGATCGACTTTGGCTCTATCGTGGTCTACAATCCTATGGAAGCGGTCCGGTAATTGTTCTCCAAAAAATATAATATCGGGCTTCATGACTCCAATTTCAGGCTCCAGAGACCAATCTTCCTCGTCACTGGTGTCGTCGGTGTATTTATTCTTCCTGCTCTTCGGTGGGGCGGTGCCTCTCTTTCTCTTCTTGCCGACTTGTTGCTTGGCCATCTCTGCTTCGACACATTTTGGACATTTGGCGGTTTTGCCCGCTCGCAAATCGTCGAAAATTTCTTCACCGGAAACCTGGAATTTGCATTTTACACACGAAGCAGTCGCGAATGATCCGTGGCATTGAACGAGCTTCTCGGGTAGCACACCGGCCAAGTGTTCGATATTATCGATATTCTGCGTATAGTTTCGTAAAAGCTTTCCTTTCCGCTGAAGAAGTTCGATAAAGGCGTGAGTGGGTGAGAACTTGTTTGTGGTTGGGAGGATATCTTTGGCGATGGAGTAGAATATCCTATCGAACCATATACAAGTTAGTTTCTAGCTCAGGTGGCTCAAAGACGCAGGCTCCACTCACGAAGGATCTTCCTTGAAGATTTGGATATCGAAAACCTCCTGCGGATCGCTTAACCCAAGACCTTCCAGACGAGAGTATAAACCGCTTCCTTTGCTTCTGAAATCGGGAATACCCAAGCTTGTGGAAATCTAGGAGATGGTAAGAATGTTACTTTTCGAAGAAAACGAGAACACCGCAACATACGCCTGCTCCTGTCAAGACCATGATATTACTCGACTTGTTGATCAACTCGACGACATCTTCGACAGAGTTGACATGCTGTAATTTCAACCTCTTCGCCATCTCCCTTTGCATCATAAGCCCGAGTAATGTAAAGTACGCAGAGTCAGGACTACCATCCAAGAACGCCGGCTGCAAAGATCCAAAAACACATGTTAGTTACCGGACTTCGTAAATCACACCGCTCACACCGAAAGGCAGTGAAAGGAAAGCTCACAGGACGTAATCCAAAGGCCGTTATAAGCTTCTTGGCGGTGATAGCTCCACAAGATACCGTCTGGTCGACGAAAGCCCTGCTTCCGACTTTTCGTAACAAGTCTTTGTAGTACTGACATTCTTCTGGCGTGCAAAACTCGGGTCCTGATGCTATTTTGCAATTTTGTTTGGAATCAGTGACCATGGTACTCGAAGCGCCCATTGAGTGTATCACAACACAGGGCAAAAAAAAAAAACCGCCAGCAGTCAGCTTGTATGCTTACTATCACCCGCATTCTCCTTCATTTCCGCACTAAGCATATCTTCATATAAGCTCTGATCCTCCCAGTCGCTGGATTCTACCTCGCTGCCCTCAATTACGCCCTCGTTGTCATATTCGTCACCATCTTCACTCGATAGAGCTGAGTCGCCGGTGTCGGAAAGAGTGGACGCCATGCCCCGTACCTCGTCCGGTAGAAGATCTGAAGCGTCGGACGATTGGTCTTGCGAGAGTTCGATAATGTCGACGGCGGAAGGCGTGAGTTTGGTGGGTGACGGACGGATTGACGACTTCGGCGTTAGGGCTGCGCTGTCCATTTCTCGCTCCTAATCTCAACAGTCGAAAGGGACGGCGGAAAATATGTCGAACAAGGGAGGAAGGTGGGTAGGTTGTTGAGGAAATGAAGGATACGCCGTCCAAAGCGGGTGATATTTTTCGAGGTTACCAGAAAAAGGAGATGCTGTCGTTGTTCGTTGTATGTTGTAGTCGTAGCAGTTGTAGTCAAGCGAACGGAGCCGCCGAGGAGAAAAGGAACTGCGAGGAAGGAAGGCAAAAACGACAAAGCTGGGGGAAAGAAACTAAAAAGAGGACAGTCGAGAGGCGTGCCAGCGTGCCAGTGGGAGATATCGAGAGTGAGGGAGAGCGTTACAGGAAAGACGAGACCAGCAGAGAAAGACGAAGAAGAGGAAGAGGAAGAAGAGGCCGGGAGTTTGTTCAGCGAATTGTCGAAATGAGAGGTTACCAGGGAACGGGCGAATAAGATTGGCCCAATCGAGCAACTCTGCAGACAAGAACGGAGCGAAGGGAAAGACAGAAACGAGTTGCTATCGAGAGAATTAAGAGAAAAGAGAGAAAGTCGAGGCTGGTTTCTGTATGTAACCGCTTCTCGAAGGGTATCCAAAGGAAGGATATATGTGACGGATGGTGATAATTACTATGACTCTCGTATACTACAGGGTTGGGACGACGTAATATTTTATTTATGAAAGGATGAGACCGTTCGAATCGATATTAATTCAGGGAAGAGGGATTGAGAATGCGGCTTGCAGAATGGGCCAAGGGAGAAATGTTGGTCTCGTCTGACAGGGTCGGGTTGAAGCTAACCAAATAACCAATATACCTTGATTGATAATGAGAAGTAAGAATTAGAACAAGAATTAGAATTTAAATCCCAAAGAGGTCACCGCTTCTGAGGTCAAACGAACGGTCGTTCCGATCAATTCAACCCGAGCGACCGATCTAGCAAACGACGAACGCACGGGATCCTACGTCCAAAGGGTGAGAGAGAGAGAGAGAGAGAGAGAGAGAGAGAGAGAGAGAGAGAGTAGCGATGATCGATGAAAATTGAAATTGCCCTGAACTGGCTTGCTAGTTATTACTCAACTAGCGTGGTCGGAGCGAGCACAGATGATATCAAAGTAATAATAACTCTGTAAGAATCGAACTAAATGTTGGTGGGAGGAGCGTGGTGGTGCTTGTCGAAAGTGAGACACCCGAGTGCCACGGCGAAACTGAAACGGCGAGCGCGAGCCCAAATCGGAAAAGTTGTGAATATAATATATATTATATATATTCTTATTAATACGAGGAGGAAAAAGAACGGTGCTTTACAAGTGAGAAGCGTCGTCAGGGTTCGTTCAATTTAATCGTTGGTGTGCTGTATCTGGTATATTGCCCTTTGATTGTTCGACCTGGGTTCAACGTGGTTCTCGGGCCGGGTTCGTTGATGTCTGTATTACAATAACAAGTTGTATTGGGTCCGCGTCTCACACGTATAATAAATATATCGTTATAAGTTAAGATATAATCCCTCACGGGACGGGAAGGGAAGAAAAGAAAAGAGCAAGCAAGTAGGCGCTTGGGTCACTTTGGTAAAAGTAAAGAATAATATAATTCAGGTCTGTGTCAGCTAAAAGGCTAAACTAGCGCGAAGGCTAGACAAGAAGAATCGTGAGAGTTTCGTAACGGTCGCTCGGAAATTGGCAAGTAGGTCGCGCCAGTGCCACCGGTCGCGAAGATCTTGGAGGCTTCGAAATATTTCGATCGGGCGGCTGTTTGGTTCCGAGTTTAATTAAATCCACGGCTCCTTCGCATTTAAATCGTCGAAGCTGGTAAGGCCGGCCCAGCTGGAGAAGTCGGATAAACCAGGAAAAAACAAGGGCCCCGGTATGAAACTGCACATTTGAACAGCGGCGCCGAATGAGAACCGGCAGCATCGCGAAGCCCAACTAATCAGCAATTTCTTTCTGCATGCATGTTGTGCTGTTCTGCTCGCGACGCTGTCCTGCCATCACGCGACTTGCGAACCCGTTCTCATTGGCGAATCCACTGGTTCTTGCATTCTCCGCAGCTACGATCTTCCTTGAAGCTCAATTAATTCCCAATCTATAGACTAATAATACATCTAAGTAAGGCTTAAGGGACCACCAAAGTAAAAATAAAAACAAACGAGTTACCTACGCAAGTAATCTTTAAATAATCCCGAATCGGTGGCCCCAGCTCGTCCACGTCCTGTTACTTTTCGCGTCCTCACGCCCGTGTTGAAACCCTTTTTTTAAATTTTTTATCCGCGCTAAGCGCCCAACCGCCGCTTCCACAACCTCACATCCGTTCGACCTTCAAACGTCGACATCCCGTACATGTATCGATAATGTCCTTCGGTCGTCCCCCAGGACAACTGACCTTCAATCCCACTCCGTAAGGCAAACCCTAAAAAGACCTCCATTGCTAATATCATATTATGATCCCTAACTAACTCTTTCTAAAAATTTTGCTATAAACACGCAGACCGGAGCGTGGATCTTTCCCTCTCGACCACGATGGAGAATGCCAACCGGTAATGAAAGACTACCTCACCTGTCTCAAAAAAGTCCGGGGGAACAATGACCCCGAATGCAGATTACTCGCAAAAGCATACCTCAAATGCAGGATGGATCAGTACGCTACGCACCCACTCGCTCCATTGTATATTGATTGCAATACTAATTGATTATTCAAACAGTAATCTCATGGCCAAAGACTCTTTTAGAAATTTGGGGTTTCATGATAAGGACGGCAAGCCAGTCGAGAAATCCTAACCGTCTACTATCCTTTTGAACGATGATAATTCATGTATAAAATTTATAATAAAACATGTATAATAGTGTGATATATTTCCACAGAACGCCATTCCATTTGAAAAAAGTTTAAAACCTAAAAAGCGACTTTTACGGTGCCTTCGGTAATTAAATATACAGGTCGAGTCCTCACACTAAGCTCGTATTTCACCTCCGACCGCCACCTCTATGAGCATTAGCCCCCATAACAGCACTTAAAATCCCTTGAACAATAACACCCTGTCCGTTCTTCCCCAACGGGAGCTCTTGAATCCCAACCGCTCCCAAATCCTCCTCATTCGCAGCCCACACCTTCAACAAATCATTCGATTCCTTGGGCTTGATCGTAGTATCCGCCGTCCCCACCGTGATATGCATATAATCATTCCCGCACTCATGTCCCTTATCATCCACAAGGCTCGCCACGATAGCCATAATCCGATCGTTCCAGACAACTTTCTCCAACTTGACCTCCAATTCATCCAGCATGTCTTTACCAGGCTGCAATTTTTGCAACAGCTGGTCGTAATGGTTCCATAGTTCTGCTTGTTTATTGACGTTCGCACGGTGTACCATGGTGATGTGGAATGAGCCCTGGATTCGTCGGCTGTTCTTCAATTGGGTATAGAACTTTTTGCCCTCGACGGATTGGGTAGCGAAGGCTTGTTCCAAGGCGACATTGATATTGGCAGTGGGCACGCGGATGGCAAAGTACTCCACCAACGGTTGTTTTGAAGCCTTGCCGGACCCCTTGTCTCTACCACTGGCCACGGCCTTCCCTTTATCACGGGACGGGCCAGCTGCGTTCTTGTTGGAAGAACTCCCACCTAAACCGATAACATGCTTTATATCCACAGCGTAGTCTGAGAGGGCGGCCTGGATCGCTTCGTCGAGGTTGTGGGAGGATGGCATATCTTCGCCCAGGAGATGCGGGTAATGTTCGTACAATTTGGAAACAACAGTCTCGAGATTCTCGCGAGATTCAACCAGCGGGTCAAGGTCGATGACCAAGTCGAATTCACTATCCGGCTCGGTATCAGTGTCGATCGGTTGGAACCGATGGATAAATCCGTCCATTATTCGCACGATCGCTTCCTGATCTCCGGTGCCGGAGTGTATGGTTTGATGGTTATCACCTCGGTCGAAGATTCGCTGCTGGTTAGCTGCCTTGATCCTTGAAATCAAATCTTCTTCGCCAGGTTTGTAGTGGACGTAGTGGAGCGCGACAAAGTCCACCTCCGGGTTGAGTGCCTTGACGTCCTTGAAAAGCTGCTCCCGCTCTCGCTTTTGGTGATTATTTCTATCCGCAATACATACTGAATGAAGGTTGAGTCCCTGACAAACTGCTTGGGCGAACGCAAAGGGTTTTCCCTTCTTGACAGTAATGTTGTCGTTTTGGACGTGGCCGAAGTCGAATAATTTCACCAACCCAAGAGCTACGGTTGTCTTGCCGCAGCCGATTGTCGCGATGGGGACTAGAACAACCGACTTGGCTTTTGATTCCCCGCTATCTTCCTCGTTTTTGATGATGTCGGCGCCGGAACGACCAATCGATGCCAAAAATCCGTCTCTCATTGCAATTATACCGTGGTTCCGTTGGAATGCCGGACCGAGAGAAGGGTTCTTTCTAACCTGCTCTCGAGCGTATTGGAGATACTGTTCCGTGATGGCTTTGTGTTGCCTAATTTTAGGCTGTTTCCCGGCAAGCATGGCTTTTGTGACTTCTCGCCACTGTCGGTACATCAAATACGGCTCTTCGAACTTGTATTTGAAGAACCAATCGTGCCATTTCGTATCAGAGGCTCCATATCTCGCCTTGCAACGGATAACGAATCCTTCCACCGCTCGTCCGTTCCATTCACCGGTTTCTGCCACTCCTTCCAAGAAAGCCTTCAATTCCGGCGCGGTTTGCTTGTCGAAAACTTCAATCTTTCTAAAACCCCAGTCATCAGCAAACGCCTGCACCTGCGGTCCCGACCATGTTGCAAAAGTAGGCAAGTTGAGGTTGATTCCGTGGAGATAAAGCCCTGCATCATCTCCCGTGTATGCCAGAATATGTTCCTCGAAGGAGTCGTCGCACAGTTCAGCGACAGCGGTGACGTTGGCATCTCTGAGGAATTTTGCAAGTTGACCTCTTGTCTTTCCGACACTCGCCAACTGCTTGTCAATCCACTGGTCACCAACCGCGGAGTGCGACTTGGTGGGATCTCCTCTCGAGCCTGTCGAATGTTTGCTGCAAACTAGAAGCGTACCATCCGGTAAACCAGAAATAAAAATGATACACCCGTTCTCCTTCATAGTAACCTCATACGGCCCCTTTGTGTGCTCTTCAATCCATGACCATTCGGTCCGATGCACCTCTCCGATATTGAAGAACTTATCATACCCCCTCGTGACAATCTCATGGTTTCCACTAGAATTCCTGAGTGTGAACAATCCTCTCGCGTTGGTGGGTAGATCTCGCTTCTTGTAATCCCAATCCTGGAACTTCCAGCTACGAACGGATAATTTGGAGTTATCGACGTCGTAGTCTGATTTGCGGCACGAGAAGCCTTTGCTGCCCTTGCCTTTCTGGCTGCCGAGTGTCAGGGTTTTGACGAGCTCGTTGACTTCGTTCACGTCTTGCTCCTCATAGGGAGCATTGTAGCGATCTCTGACCGTCATGGCTGTGTTGTCGAGATCTAGCGGGATTGGGTTCTCTGGGAGGTTTCGTGATTCCCAATAGGAGATTGGAGAGGTATGTAGGGATGCTACTGCTATCCTTGGAGATGTGGAGCTAATGTGGGCTTGGTAATGCTTGGTGTGAACCTGGGCGTGCAGGTGGGTGTATCTGCAGGTATAGAGTGGAGAAGGTTTGTGAAGACGAGGAGCTGTTGTTCGTCTTTGCGAAGAGGTAGTGATCAATCGTCGAACCAGCGAGAATTTGGTAGATTTAGTGGAGAGAGGGGATGCTGAGCGGAGATACAGTAAAGAAGCGGAAGGAAGACGCATAATCATTGATGTTTTTATATTGCACCGAAACACCGGATATACTCGCTATGACTCGACGGGCAACGAAACGAGTGAGTGTCGGGCGCAGGTGGGCACACAAACATGCGCATTCGACGTCAGCCACCGGTAACCATCAATCAAACCAATTGCAAATGAGGGACGCGGTGGGGGGCTTTTTCTTCAATTGCCGTACGTGAGCCTGATATTGACCGTCAATTCCCCAGGCATGGAAGAAAATTTCTGAAAATATCAAAACACAGTTGAGTCGATGACATTCAACGCCAATGCAAATGGCCTTGAACCGCTCAAAAGGCCAATTCTGCACGAGGTGGACGACACCCCGCGCTGGGAGCTGGAACGGGTAGGTTTGTCGCCGTTGCGGGCTGTGACTCAACGCGGGACCCAACAACACCCAGGCACCGCACCTCAGTCACTCTGATCCAAGGCGCCGGAATCACAATGATTCATTCATCCATCCACAAGGCGGCCCTCAGGCTAAACAGCTCCATCAAGCTCGTATCTCTGATCTCGGACGGAGATCTGAGCCAAGACCTTGCGGGAAGAATCCTGTTTCGCGGTCAGAGGCAAAACCTCGAGATCTCATTTTGAGCCTCATCCTCTGCTCTAGTTCGTTCACAAGCATAGCTCTCAACATCGATGCATCTAATATCAGCCTCATACCACATGCCGGATCTCATCTCCGTCTACCTATCCCCCTTCCCCAGCTTTCGCCTTCTCTTATCGATTAGAAAAAACAGGTTTCTTCTCTTTGATCAATCACCTTGCTTACAACCTCAGTAGGCAAAAGCTCGCACGGGATTGAAAATAACAAAAGTTCAAAGCTGGTCGACCAATCCCCATCGATCCCATGCGTTCGTCTCATGCGCATCATGCGCGAATGGGACTGGTTTTGTACTAACGCAATGTTTGCAGCTGACCCGCTTTTTTCTGTCGTTCACTTTGAACTGATTTCCTGACAACCGAACCTATCGAACGTGCTGCTTCGTCTGAACTTTTAGTGGATGGGTACCTGGGGTCAGTCAGCCTGTCGACGAGAAAACTTGCCGAGATGGATGCATGTCTCTCGAGCTCTACATCTATCCACTTCTTCCCTCCTATTCTCTAATATGCGCTGTGAACGAAAGGATGCTTTATATTAAAGAATATTCTTCGGCTTCTTGCTCAGATTCGATTCAGATGCAACCTAGGACCTTCTTTTGAGATCTATTACTAATTAAGACTGTCTGTTGCTGATGATCATGCGGTTCAACATCTGAGAACTCGGTTGGTTGGTATCTACATATCCAACGATAGTATTTTCCAACATTGTGGACGGTTGTCTTATTAGACGAGAGCTGCTTCGAATCAGAGGCTTTGTTTTACGAAAATGCGTGCCTTAATAGCCAAGAAAAGCAAAAAGGGAGTAAAAGTGATGAAAAATATTGAAATAATGTGACGACAATACTTGAATGAAATAACCAGCCACCAGAGATGAGAATGAAAGTTCCCTGAGGACTGGTATAAACACTAGCATTCAATGCTGGATGTTTGCGGAAAATGCAAGGTTTCCATTGCACTTATGCTGTATCTTCAACTCGTGTAGAGCTCCGACGCGGTGATAACAAGCTTTATAATTGCGATTATAGGAGGATACACAGTTACACCAGATAGATACACGGACATGTTCGGATGCGCCTTTCTAATATCCATATGGTTTGCTGTGACACAGAGACACGTGTGTATTCAACTTTTAATCCTGTGACGAAATAGTTTTGTGTCTCTGTGATCAAATATCCATTCGTGAAGGACTGAACTCTCATGTTCCACGCAGTTCTTTCAAAAGTCTGTAGAACTTTTCTTTCACAAACAAAAAGGTGAGCGGGGTTCCAGTTCGTCCGCGGCGCCCTCAGCTCTGGTCTAGACACCTCCGACTCCTGCAAATGGGGTTGGTGTTGTTAGTCGCCATCAACCGAGAAACTAAAGCTAACTGGCCCGCCAGTCGAACGGACTGACCCAAAGTGGCGGGAAACAGCTGCGACGATTGCGCACACCCACTTCTCCTCTCCGTCGACAATCGACAGGCTTGACACATTGGCGAAGAGCATTTCATCTCACCTCATCCCGCCCCTCCGACCCAAACGGACGAAAGAATGGGATCAGAAGCCTGTGTGAAGACCGAGACATGCGTATTTGCCTGCCCACATGATAGATACTTCTACCCGTTCAACAAATGGTGAATTCCAAGAAGATTCATTCCTCGCTTATTACGGAGGAGTTGACAGGACAGCTATTTTGAATGTGCACTATCTGAGCATGAAAGGGTCAAGATTACTTGTTCTCCTTTAGTTCTCAGCCCGCCTATCGGTACATGTAGATGTAATAATAGAGCTTTCGGGAAGTTTAGGGAACTCCTTCAGCAGAGCCGCCATCACTTTTTAAAATTCTCAGAGTATTTCTAAGCTATCATAATATTACCTCCGACAGGCAAGGTATCTTATAGGAGGCGTAGCAAGATACATATATTATTACTACCATTATTAGTTCTGAAAATGAGAATGGGTCTCTGGGCATCGAAGTGGGGTTCATGTATTATTATCGATATCGTTTGCAACTTCCAGAGCGAGTTCCGTCACGAACGAAAGTGGGGTTCATCACAATGCATGAATTAGTTACCTTGCCTAGCATTCCGACGCTGCAGCATGCTCACACCAAGCACATCTACTAACCATAACCAGACCAACTCGAAGCCATGTTGGTAAGAAGGATAGCTTGAGCTCCGGCGCTCTCGTCGATTCGCTGACCTCGCTCGTTCGCTACCCAACACAAAAGTGTACTAGTTCGGGGCATCGAAAGTTCCGCTCGTTTTAGCGCTTCGACGTGCATGATGCATATTGATGATTTTCAAGGGCTGGGGTGGTTGCAGATTATCTCTAATCATCCCATCTCAAGGCTAGCGGGATTCTTTTGACTTCATGTAATCCGATTTATTGCGCATTCCTCTTCGTTTCCTCGCTCCCTGCAGTGAATGCAGAACATGCATGAACCGTACATTGCAGACACATTTTGCCATGTATTATGCATGGTCAACATTTGCGCCTACTCCTCCTCATCCTCCTCATCTACATATCATTGTACTTGTTGCATTTCTATCATATCTCCCGGATTCTCCTCTGGTAGTTTCTTGCAAATTACTGCCGTTGTTGGTCAGATCTGTTAATATAAATATGTTATTTCAAACAAAGCGGTCCTGGTCATACGCCACACTTTAGTTTCGGTTAACTTGAAGTCCTTCCACCCCGCCATTAAAGCATGAAATCAAATAAATGAATATGCGAGTCAAGTCGTCGAGAGTTCCCTCGAACCTTTCAAAAGATAAAAGGTATTTCGCCCAAATTTCCAAAGTACCCTCAAAGTACCCATCCTCCGTGAAGACGAACCTGTCCGTCCCCTGTGGTCACCCCAGGACGCGGACCATCTGTCCGCACGTCGCATCAAGCGCATGTCTTATCCTTCCCACCATCCACACACCATCCTTCATGAATTTTATTACTTCTCACCCCAGAACATCCTTTGACAAGCTACCCTAAACACATATTCTCTTCGCATTTTTCATTAATCTCCTAAAAAAGATCGGACGATCCGTATTTCCTTATTTTCCAACGTGCCCCATGCATGCACAGGGGATAAAAACCGAGAGGGAGTGTATTCGTCGATCTTATGGCCCACCATCAGTCAGAAGAGACCAGGATGCCTGTCTTTCCTTGCCTTTCTGCTATCGATAATAGCCACAGCCTGCCTCTTCCTTTCCCTCCCCTCCGCGAAAGAAAAGAAAGAAGTAACATCTTCCTTCCTTCGCGGTTGTGGCCCAGCAGAATAGAAGGAAGGAAGGATAACATAAGACAAAAACTTGGAAAAATAACAACACGGGGTGGGCCTTAACCTAGCCGTGTCTTACGTCTTTCGATTCATCTAGCAGTAAAGAAAAGTCGAATGAATAATGAATCCATGAATCCAGTCTCGCGGTCTCGTCACGCAGAACCCATGTCTTGTTAATTTTGGATTGCCATAGAATCCTCATTTGAGGCTTGGCTTACCCCACCCTTGCCCATATTTCTTGAAATAGAGTGTATATTACACTTATAAATATTTCGAAGCCTGAAGATGGTAGACATGGAGTGCGACTAGCTCCACTTTTCTGCTCTACTAGCTCGCCAATTCGAGTATAGTATAGACTAGACCGCAACTGACATATGTCTTCATCGGAGACGAGCGGAACATTTTACGAAATTTAGGTCGTAATCACCAAAGCTTGGTTTTTGTTTTATAGTTATCTGTTTTTGATGTTGCGTCTGGTTTTCACTGGGGCGTTTACAGAATAGCACTAGTCCGAAAGATGGATAGTATTTTTATACTTAGACTACTCACAGCTAGATACTAAAATATCAAAGAACCGAAACCCATCTCATCGGTCGATGTGGAATACCCCGCATGACCCTATGAAATAGAAAAGGTAGCAAGCGCTGAGTCATAGATGTCGCTTCTGCTACTGCTGCTGCGGCTTGGGTGGCTATTCCGAATTTCAGATGCCTTGATCTTATCAAAGCTGACGGCTTGATGTTTCTTTTTAATTTTTTTACTTTTTATTATTAATTTTCTCCGAAGTGTTTTGAATCGTATCTATGTACGCACGGCTAGAAGATCTCTGGAAACATCACAAGGCAAAGTTAACTTGATACCATCTTGGATCTCTCAGACATGGGTTTTAGCATTTCCTTGAAATGGTAAATATTCACCATTTTGCGGGTTTTCGATAACCCCTCACCTGAGATCTCCGAAGGTCATCCCTTGTCCAGCATACCTATTTCAGCTTTTCTCGATAACATATCGGAGCTATCATCCCAACCAAGCTGAAGAGAATTAAATCTAAAGTCCGGGCTGGAGTTTTCAAAAAAAAAAGTGAAATTTAAAGCTGGGAGGCAAATAGAACCCTCGAAATCCAAAGACGAGACGAGACAAGACGTCTGGTCGACGATCATTGGAGCTGCAAAGCTGGTTGGCTCACCCTAGGAATTAAACTAGACATCTATTTTACATTCCTGTCGGCCTGTTGAAAAGAAAAACAAGCCGGAAGCTAACGAAAAAAAGAAGGTTTATGCAAGACGCATTCACTCGTTCGTCTTTTTTCGCCGCTTGTAAAATTTGGCGAGCAAATGAGAAGCAGCATGCAAGCAAGTGAGGGGAAAAAAAGGGCTGGAGGCAAGATTGCATAATCGTTCAGGCGTGCATCATGGCTGGCTTTCCTTGCTTCTGCCTTGGCCTGTCGTGCACGGTTGTTAACACCAAAAAATACAACGATCAACACAAAATTATGTCTGCTGAACAATCGGGATGATACCTCGAGACCTACCCACGGATCGCGATCGGTGATTTCCCAAGAAACCTTAGAGTATACTCCAAAAACTGGAGATATTATCCGTGAAGAGTAAATATGGAAGCGAATACGAATACTTCCCACTTACAGGGAGTTGTAATGAAAAAGCAAGGCCGTAACGTTGGGCAGATTAATTAAAATCTTCCTAGCAGATGATATGCTACCCGACCAGAGCAGGGGAAAAGATTCGAAAAAGCAAGAAACGAAGATTAGTAGCATGGACCATATGTCCATATATGCATGGGCACGGCTTCGAACTGGACTGGTGTGGTCCGCGTGTTCTCTGTCGACGTCTACAGCCACAGAACGGACTCCACCCACAACACCACAACCACCACAGAAAAACAAAAGAAAACCGCCCATAGCGCCATACCACACCTATAGCGCAATACTCGTCGCATGATAGACGAATACGAAACCAAACAAAACAACAGTATTCTCTCATTTCCCTGTTATCTGCGGAGGTTTTCTTTCCAAACTAGCACTCTACTCGGCTAGCGGTTCTGAAAAGCTCTGCTCCACCAGAAAGATTACCCTGGAGAAGAAATATATTGTGACAGGGCTTCAAGGATCAACAGGGTACTGCCCCCGTCGATACTACCTTTTAAGATCTTCTACCATAGATATATCATATTTCGGTTCTGCCCTGTAAGCAGTTGGGCATGCATGTCAAAAGTGGAAATTTTTATAATTAAAAAAAAAAAAAGGTCATGAACGATTTCCGTATGAGGCTATCATGTGAAATTTCTTGTCCACACACACACATATATCATATATCCCCCAGGCCCCACCACCATGTCTAGGTACACCATATCTCTCTTCGCAAAGCTCGCAGATCTTTCCCTTCACTCTTTCTATCAGAATATATTTATATTCAGTAGAAGAAAGAGAAAGAAAAAAACCGCAAGATGAAGAACCCCGCGAATCTTACAATTAATATCACTTTGAATCTGGTGATCCTTCTGCATGCCCGCCCAGTCATTCTCATCCCATCTTTTCCCGTATAATCCTTCCACCAAAAAAAAAAAAAGGAACCAGAATTTTTTCGTTACCTTTCCCACAGGAACAAGATTAATCCTTAGCAGCCCGTAAGCAGCCGGCTGTGAATCGGGTACCTTACCTCCATACATATGCATGCACGCACGCGCGCGCAGATGCTAGTAAAACAGAAACAAGGTATCAAAAGTCTGCATGACCATCTTGTTCCTTGCTTCTCTTTAGAATTCACAAACCAGGTGCTCTCATTTCATCAAGGAAAATATAAAACCTTACCACTTTAATATATACTCAATTATTATTCAAGGAAATTTAGTTATTTGTAAACAATCAAGAGAGGAGTATATATCCAGATCGAACGATCGTAGCGATCAAAAAGTTGATCGTTGATTCATCAGCATCTGAAATCGACCGATCCTTCTGCATTGCCTTTTGCGTTTCACCCAAAGCCAAGCTTCTTTCTATTCCTTCTATTTTCTTCTTTCTTTTTAGATTTCCGTTATTTCCGGTACGGACCAATCTTGTAGTCTCGTAGACCGTCAACCGACAAAAAAGTGGAGCGTGACGCGTTGACTTGAGAGGCGCGGATATCGTTCGAATGACCATTTGTGACGATATGACATTATCCGTCGTCGCAAGGGTGTATTTGTATTTTTTTTTTTTGTCGAAGGATTCGAATGGTAGTGTTTTCGTAAAGATGGCACAGTAGCGTCTTCAGGCAGTATACCGTTAAAAATGCACAATCACACATCGCACAACTTGCAATAAAAATGCACAAAGCAGTGCAGGTACATCACATAGCTAAAACAAAGTCTAAAGATGATGTGGTTTAAAGGATAGTACTAAAGAGAATTGTTATTCGAATAACTAAAAAATCGATAAAAGACACTATTGCATGAAACTAGGATCTGATTTGAGAAAAATTGATAAACCAAAGCGTGTAGTCCATCGTCTCGCGGGCACTGCATCATATCGTAGACCCCACTCCACTGCACTCCCCCATACAAAGGAAAAACCAACCTGATATCAAAGAGAGCGTGTGTATTTAGAAAAATAAAGAGAAGGTAAAACTGATAGTTATTAAGGAGAAACTCGAGCGAAAGTGAAAAGAAAACCACAAGCTAGTTTCAACAAACAAAACTTGCCGCTATTCAACCCGCTTCAAGATCTTGCTAGATTATACTGAAAAGAAGAAAAAGAATGAAAACGAATCTGCTGGTAAAATCTCAAGTAATTCGCCGATACACTATGCATTCCCCATACATGTATAGATTCAGACACCTCTTGCGTAATCAAACGTAAATCAAGCGAGAAAAAAAGAAAAACAAAAGAAATGATATACATCAGTAGATATCGTAACATCTCCGCAAAAGCATACCTGTATCCCAGTGTGAAAAAATCCAAAGCGAAACTGCAAAGCGATATATCGAAAAAGAAAAACTAGAACCTCTTAAGAAAACAGACAAAAAAAACGATGAACCGTGTATTAAATGCGCCGTGACCAAACGAGAAAAGATTTCAAAGAAATAGGAGAAGAAAGTTTCAAAGAACTTTGTTCTGTCGTTTGCTCAGGACACATCCATACCGAACTCATCCTCCTCCTTGAAGCCGCTCATTTCAGCGGAGCCGGTGTTGTGCCAAAATTGCTGGTTGCTGACGGGTAGGGCACTATGGTCACCTTGCCCGTTCATGGGAGCACCTGCCAAGTCAGTGTATCCAGGAACGCGAAGTCCGGATCCGTGTCCTCGAGAGTATCTGAAAGGCTCAGTGCTATTGTTCTCGATAGCAGCTACGAGCTCGGATTCCATACGCTTCATTTCTTCGTTCTTGTTAATGGGGAACGGCTGACCGAGGCTTTCAAGCTTTTGTTGTATTTCTTTTTCTTGCTTGATCTTTTGATAGAGAGCCCACATCAAGTCTTTGGTCCAACCGACAGCACCGTTGAGAATGTCACCTTTGTTTGGAACTCTATCCTTTTCTTCGAGAGGGATAGTAAGAGCGGCTGGGCCTACGCCGCTAGCACGTCTTCCAAGGCCACCAGCAAGCATGGAGGTAGCTCGTGGGGGGCTAACTCCGTGGAGACCGGGAGAGAGGGGAGTGTTATTTTGAAGGTGCTTTCGTACCTTCTCGTCTTCGAGACGATGCTGAGGAACAAGGAAGGAGAGTTCCTGGATTCTCTCATTAATGTTGTCACGTCTTCGGCGTTCAACAAGGTTGTGGGATTCTCTTCGTCGTCGTCGTTTGGCTTCCTGGCTTTGTTGACTTGGGCTCATTCCGTCGACCTTGGCGGGAAGAGAGGCGTGCTTTCCGCCGAGGATGTCAGAGATTTGTCGATGGCCGGCGGAACCCGGGCCAGGAGATGACATTGGTGACTCGATATAAGAGGAGCTGTTGTCCCATGTTCCAGACAGAGACTTTTGATGCCCATGTCGGCCCATTTGAATGGGCTGAGCTTGAATTCCTGATTCTGTAGTATTGAGTGAGAGACTGCCCTGTCTTAGGTTGCGAGGAACTGAATTCTTGCTAGAACCAGCTCGCTCGATATCGGGTCTGGTCTTACGTTTGGTCTTTGCATTCATCATATCACCGAAAGCATCTGCAGAAGACGACATGATTCCAGGTGATGGATTGAAAGAGGATGGACTCTCCATCTGCTGATTTTGCATGTGGCGGAATTGAGGATAACCACGCACAAATGGCGACTGGATGGGTGCATCTTCCGGAGTATGAGAGTACATTTGGTTCATATTGGTGCTGATATGAAGACTCTGGGCGGCTTGGAGGCCGGCCGGAATGTCGCCCATGTCGTTAGTGTTGAATCCACCGCCCATATGGCCTCCTTGGAAGCCATAGGAGGTCGCGAGGGAGTCGATAAGTTCGTCATCGGTGATGGCGGAGTTGGAATATTGTTGGAAGTTGTTATTGTTGGTAAATACTAGACCATTTTGCTGGCCCATGGAAAGCTCAGCAGGGTCGATAGCCAAGCCATTTGCGCCGAAAGGCGAGAAGTCGTTGTGGACGAATCGACCGTTTTGCTGGTCTCCGTGCTCGTCTTTGATGAAATGCTGGTTCTCCATTGTTGATGTCTTTTGCGGTTCTGGACCGAGATCTGCTTCAAAATCAAAAAGAAAAGGATCCGTACGAGTACTTGCGTTTACGCCTGGGGTTGGAATTCAGGGTCAGTATATGACAAAGTGGCGATGGATAAATCACCGCCTCGCGGCGGATAGAGGGGCGCCTTACTCAATGGCATAGCGAGCCGTTTAGGGCGGTAAAGTTTTGGTAGGGTTTTTTAGTTTGAGAAAAAAGGAGGAAGTTTAGTTCCGCCTTGTACTGCTGGAGGAGAGAGAGAAAGGCTCTATATATACGAATATATGAAGCCTTCTTTTGTCAAGTGTATGCGAGCGATCTATTGTGTTGCGTGCTTCGAGAACTATCTCTCGCGGGTAACTGGTAACTCGAAGGAATTGAGAGTCAGATAGTAGAGCTAGGGTTTGAAGCGCTTGAGGATTGATTGCTTTAAGCTAGTCGGAGTGTCGATACCAAGGTAGGACCAGGTTGTACGAGGTTCTGGGCGGATATGTAGTTCAAACAGGCGGAAGCTATAGATATTGAGGGTCGGCGATTGATTGCGAACGGACAGGACGGTATATAATGCTTGGAGAGCAGGATGATAAGAGACGAGAAGGATTCCGGAGAGGTCCAGCAGGAGAGGAAAGGCGATTGAAGGGGGAAGGGGGTCGGTGGTACTCTTTATATCTCGATGTCCACGGTAGTGTGTCTGAGAACCACAGCTGACCCGGGCATCCTTCGATTTAGTGGTGGGGCAGGCTCATTCTGACGGGAAAAGCGATATAGAGATAGACATCAGAAAGAAAAAAAGAAGGAAGGACAGAGTAGTAGTTCCTTGGGGATCGGGGGAAGGGAGTGAAGGGGGAAGGGTGTGGTAGTGGTGCACTGGGAGTGTCCGGAGAGACGCAGGTGATTAGACCGAAGGTCAGCCAGCCAGCCCAGTCGAGAGAAGGAGGACTGGAGGTCTTTCTGACCTTCCGTTCAACAATACGGCAAGTAATAAAAATAAAATAAAATAGACCAAAAAATTGCCTAGCTGCGATGGAGGTTGGCACTCGAGAATTGTGGTGGGCAGACAAAAATAATAAATCCAGAAAACGGAGAGGAGAGGGGGGAAGGATTAATTGCTAACGGAGAGCACTATCAGCTATTATCGGGGGTCCGGTCTGATCTTGTCTGGTCTGGCAAGGGAAAAGATGGGATGAAAGGGAAACCGGCGGGGGGAGAAACGCTCGTTAATGGAGCTGCCAGCAGAGGAAGAAAGCGGGGGCGCCATCATATCCCACTAAACCAAGCCATTACATTACATTTATATTACTAGCAAGATATATACTATGTAGCTAATGAGAATGGACAGGACGACGACGACGACAGCAACGATTTTGACAAGCGCCCCCTTGCAGATATCTAGATGCTAACGATGAATGATGGGAGGAGTTGGCGGGAGGAGCACTGCAAGATGGCTTTCCAACCCTGGTTGGTAGCTCGCCATCGACGACGACACCACGCCTAAAGGTAGTTACTACGAAAACCTATCACCACTACGGCTCAAGGATATTACGACTGCTCTCTCTCACCGTCCATGCCAACTCGAGGTTGGTATACTCAGAGGGTGTGTGCGACCGTCCTGGCAGGATGCCAGGGGGTAGCAGCCACCCAAGCTCACTAACTCCTGGACAGGACAGTTCTACTGCATTTCACTCCTCTAGCAGACAAATGTACCTTCAAAGTACCTCTCGATGTCAACCATCAGAACCAGTGCCCGCCAGCCAGCCAGGGGGGAGAACACGATTTCGAGCCTTGTTCTTGCTTTTGTTCTCTCATCCCTCTCCCTTGCTCTGTGCCTCACTCGGAGCTTTCTTCTTTTTTTTCTTTTTCTTTTTTTCTTTCTTTCCCTCACTTTTGCTTTTGCTGCTTTGCTCTCCATACCTTTGCTTTTCCTTTTTAGACTTTTCTTTTCTAAAACCTTCGCTATTGTGCGAAGGAACAGTCTCGTTGCCGTATTCCTAAGCCCGAGTGGTGTATCCTGCGTCTCAGGCCAGCCGGTCTCTGCTTCATTTATGACCGCAGATAATGCGCAGCCCTGAATGCAACGCTGGCCCTACAGGAATACGAGTCCACGAATCGTATTCTTATCGTCCTTCTTTTTGACTCCTCCCGCTCGACGGGACTCGGCTGCCAGGGCACCATTCAAAAGCAGGAGAACCACTCAGAACCTCCAGCCAGTTGGAGCTCGAAGCTTCACTTAAGCGCAAACCAGTGTCTCTGAGCTTTCTGTCCAATAACAGACGGCTGCCGGCCAAAACTTTAGCGAACCTTGCTTTTTGATAAACCCCGCCCAACGAGCGACATTGCATTATCACTTTATCGAAATATATTTCAACAGAAGTGCTGCAACCTACTCCTAAAAATCTGGCAAGGTAGGTACTCTAACCTCAATCCGGCGACTGGCTGGTGTTCTCGCCGCCCGCTCTCTTCGCAAAAACAACCATCTATTCCGAATATTTTTTAAGTGCTTGTTTTTGATTTCGTTTCGCGAGGTCCGGCTGTTATGTCCATCTTGGAAAATGCAGGGCTCGTTTCAAACACCGAAATCTGGGGAAAGGAAGCTACATTACTTTTCTGGTCAACCAGATTACCAGCTAGCTTCCAGCAGTGCCTACCAGCTGCCTCGTCCGTCCTAGCCACTTAGCAGGGTCGGACCAGCTTCTTCCGTGTCCAAAGGGATATCATCCATCCTAACGTTAGTCCCATCTCATTGCATCGGCTTGTAGCGTGCATAGAGAACTTCACAAAATGCCTAATATAAATAATATTAGTAAAGTATTTGAAGACCTAGTAAATTAATTCATCAAATGTTGTTTATTTGTTTTTTTCATTGTTTCTTTGCATCGGGTGGGAAGCAAATTCCAGTCCGTCGCAAATTGCGGTTGTCAGCGCTCTGCAGAAAGCATCTTATCATACGGAGTTGCCTCTGGTTTTCATGCAATGCGGCACCCCAGATTCAATCATGCAAGGGTAGCCATCGTCAGCAAACCTTTGGTTTACATTCTTCTCGGTTCAGGATTAAAATATGATACGGATATTCAAGAGCCAGAATTTGCCCTCCTCGCCTCGCCTCGTTTGTTCGCATTCAAATATACACAGCATGAGGGACAAATGTGAGGGAGATTTTTTTTTAAAAAAAAAATAAAAATAAAAAAAAATCGCAAATTTAAACATTATCACTTTGGATTTTGAATTCAGATGCATTCGAGTGGGGCCATAAGGGACTAGGGGAACTTTAACCCACGTCCGACCAGGGGGCTAGAATCGATTGGATTTCAATCAATCAATCAAAAACCTTGGATTTTTGAAGAATCGATAAGCAGAGCGCTCGGGCGCGAGTATGTAGGAAAATATGAAAACTGAAATATCGTCCCTGTTCAGGAATTCTCACTTCACGAATTCAAAAGCTACCTCGGTCATGGATACAAAATACCTAAGAAATACGGGGCACGAACGCATAGCCCATTTCCGTGCACGCCTTCCTAGGCCTGCCTGCATGCATGGATGAAAGAAAGATGAAAAATATCTCGTTCGAACGTACTAACTCCCGCCCTGTTCCGCTTACTGAAGCACGAAAGGGCTCGAGTGTATATAAAAAGTTGCAGACATTACGAAGTCGTTTCCTGCCTTACCGAGGCTTCACTGCGGTACCAAATTCGGCTGGGGGCTATGATATGATATGATATAATACTCCGGTTCCAAAGCTGTATTTACTCAAAGTAGGATATGATTCATCATTATCAAATTTATATTAAATTCCGCATACCTACCGATCATCCGACGAATCGGAAACGCTACAATGGCTTCGCCTCTCGATCAAAAAAACCTCGGATGATATCTTACGAGACCGGATGGTATCCTAGCTTGGATTAATTCCTTCCTGCTTTTTCCAGCAGTCAGCTTAGCAAGAAATTCGCGTTATCAAATACAATCCATATATACGCCCCGCAAAACAAAAATAAGCCGCAAAAACCGAACCCTGGAAGCGGATGTATCATGATATGCATACCCCGCAAATAATATCACCGTTTATATGCATGGCATATAATATGATATGAGAATGGGCGCGGGAAAAGGAACTCTCGAGATGCCTAAAATGAAAAGTTGCAAGCCCAAGTTGTGGAGAAAGCCGAGATGCAAGGCGGCCTGTGTTGCAGCTGTCGTTGATATGTTTGTTCACCGAGAATTGCCACGTCGGGAATGGGCTCTGAGGCTCAACGCGGGCTCGCCAAGCCAGACTGACCTTTCCTTTTGACCCTGCAACTGCACCGAAACATCCCCTTTCATCGGTTGCTTTCGCATACAGTTACGCAAGCTGGGAACAGCATTTGCCTTCTTCGCCCTCCACCGATTACGCCAGCTCGATATCAGTTGAGGCCAGACACCGCGAAGGAGGATCCTTTCTACCCCATCCTCTTATCCATCTGTATATCATACCCATAAACCACTCAAGTCCCCGAAACCGCTACCTGTCAAAACTCTCAAAAATCGCCGTCTCCAAAAACCGACCTCCGATTCGCGCGAAATATACACCGCCCAAACGACCCCCGAAAAAAAAAAAAAAAACACCCTCGCTCTACCGGACAGGAACCGAAGAGGCTAAGCTGAAGGGAAATTTTTTTAAAAAAGCCCCCCACACACACGATGGCAGCGGAATCTCAGTTCCGATCACAATGGACCAGCTGGTCCCGACGAGATGAACCGGTCAGAACATCAAGGGATACCGGATTCCTATCGCGTCTAAGCGGTCTCAATCCCTTCGGTAACGATGGATACGTCAGATTACCCACCACGAATTCGGAGGCTCAACTGCCCGCCCGGACGAGAGAGGAGGAGGAGGCGGGGATGTTTGCCAGTATGTTATCAATCAAAATCATATTATATCGTATTCCTTGGAAGGAAGAGAGAGCATTGTCGGAAATGCGGTTACCACGGGCAGAATGCTGATATTAATATCACGATATAGTGTCATACTGGGATCGAATGCTAGGTTTCGCGATCTGTAACCTCGGAGCCGCCGTGTGCTTTGTGATTTGCTTCTTCCTATTCCCGGCATTCATCTTTAAGATTCCAAAGTTTGCCGCATTGTATGAATTCCCATATATATATGTCCCCTTCCGCTTCCGTTTCCATTTAGGAGAATGGTGTTTGCTAATGCGGTGTATATAAAATAGATGGACGGTTGGTTCGTTGTTATTCTTGACTTCATGGGCGATATTATACGGACCGGTGAATTACGGGCGCCATTTACTTTCCGCTGAACGTCTGCCGTTTACAGGGATATACTTTGGGGCGATTGCTTTGACGTTGTATTTCGCATTGGGGGTGAGTTTGCCTTTCCTTTTATGAGAATGAAGAGATGATATGGGCATATGCTAACGGGAATGGGATTGTTATAGTTGCACTCGGCTCTGCTCACGATTCTCGCAATGGTGATACAATTGTGTGCGTTAATTTGGTATCTCGTGAGTTATTTCCCGATGGGGTCGAGCGGGCTGAGGTTTGCATCGCAGTTGGGGGCGAGACAGGCAACTGCGTGGTTGAGCGGTTGAGAGCAAGCAGGCACATTGAGCGGTGTTTTTTCTGAGATTGTGAATTCCTTTATTTCTTTCCATTTCGGACGATGAATGATGAGCTGGTTAGCGAATAAATATAATCATTGGTGCGTGGGCAGGAAGGGATGGTTTGGGACGATTATGTAAGATGATTCGATCGAAGAGCATTGAGGTTTCCATCTTGTATATCCATGTTGTGTCTTACTGTCATTTTTTAAAAAAATTTTAATTATATTTCTTTTGGTTTGAAAGGGTGATTTCTTTGGCGAAAAAAAGATGTCACACCTGTGTTTATGTTCACGTTCTTCTTTGTTAAATTTTTGGAAGCCAACAACGAGACATATTTTTTAAGTTGAATTGTGCAATGATAGCCATCGCTGATACCACGTTGGACGTCTGGTCAACGGAAACGTTTGAGGTCAGCCATGGATCAGAAATCAATTCATGCATGAAAAAACACGTCATCCCGTCACGTTGACCCAGCCCGCAAATTCGCGCCGCAATTAGCTTGATGTATTAACAAAAGTAGGTTTGAAATTTTGTGGTATCAGCCACACGGAAATCAGGTTGGAGTGCATCGATGTTTCTGTCGGTCTGCTTGGGGTTGTTTTGGGTGGTTTGGACCGATTGTACTTCGTAGTAACCCCACTCAATGCGGGGTAGCCCTGGCCGAGATTCTGCAGATGAGGGGTAACATGCAAACGAGAAAAAAAGATTTAATTTTAAATTTTTTTGGCGACAGGTGATGAGTTAATGGTTTTGGTGTGGTTTTTTTCCGACGAATGGAACATCACGAAAATTTTGAGGAGGAGGATGTCCATGGGCAAAAGTTAGCGATCGCATTGATCTTTTTGAACCAGAACTTCAAGATAGGGTTGTTTTTGGTGTTGGTAGTATTGTTTCTGTGACGAATAAAAATCTGGCGAGATTAAAAAAAAAAAAAAGGAAGCGAAACAAAGGAAGGCCGGCCGCGGCGAAGCCAGGCCAGATCGGAAAGATAAGGAACAAATTATTATTAACAACATGAGCATGTTTTCTTTCTTTCAGGCATCATTTCTGGAGGAACTGGCACGGACTAAATTGACCGGACCAGTGGATTGATCACCCAGACCAGATTGAATATGCCAGTCTCAGGGACGGTGGAACGGCCAGCCATTGATGCAGGACCATGAAATACAATAGTCATTACGAAATAATGGCGCCAATGTCAGGAGCAACCGAAATGGATTTCCTTGGATGGATCCGCGGGTGGATACTTTCCGAATTTTTTTTTTTCGAAATCTCCCGATCATCCGACGAGAATGGTTTTTTTTTTTTGTTCCGGAACGGAAAGAGGGGCCATTGTCCAAATTTCCGCACGCTTTGGAAATAGAAATTAATATTAATATATTATTATAATTATTGGCGAATATTCGGATGCTACGTTGACTTCGAATCGTTGGGCCCATTTGGGTAATTGTATAATCTGGGAGAGTGTATACTTCTCCAGAACAGTAATTGTATTGAAGTTCAACATATCCAATTTAGCAACCGTAGGAAATATGGCTACTGAATGGACCCAAGTATGTGGATATCTATATTAGAATATTTGAACCCAAATTCTTCAACTCTTGGACGGTAGATATACCCGCTAGGTCATCTTTGTTGTAAGCACAGCGGGTTATATACACGAGAGTTTAAATAAATAAATACTTACTCATAAGCTTAAATATATCTATTGGCAGTCAGCATTCGAGAGGTGAGACAGATTGACATATGAACCGTCGCAATGGATAATTAAGGTCATGAACACTACACTGGGTTTTCCATTGATACTTCTAGAAACGATTCATTTGAATTCAACAGAGAGGGAATATCCCTAGCGACCCCGTCACCTAGGGCAAGCAAGAGGCACTACCATCCTATTACAAAAACGATTGCCCGCAATGGTAAACAGAGTTATTAGTTAGTATGGTACTACCAATCGGACCTGCTTGCTAGATCCTCGCTAGCTCTCTCCTTTCAGGACGGCTGGGCGAACGAGTCAAAATTTTCGCGAAAATAATTTAGAAAGAAAGAAAGAAAAAAAAAAAAAGCCGCACACACAAAGACAAAAAAAAAAAAAAATATGAAATAAAAGAAAAAAGAATTGTATGAAAATAAAATGAGACGAATGGCTTTTTGGGTGGGATTGATGGTTATAAGGAGGGGTATTATAAGTAGGCCGCACTAGAATAACAATAATATAGGGAGTTTAAATTACGAATTGATGAACTATCGTCGTATGATGAAATTGTAGGATTGAGTGTGATTGGTGATTATATGCGGGAGTTTCCAGTTTTGCGTTGTCGGAAGGTCGAGCTAACCGCTTGCTCTGCTCCGGGCTCTTCTGCTCTGCTCTGCTCTGCTCTGTGCTGCTCTGTTCTGCTCTGCTCTGCTCCGCTACCACTGCTTGCTGCCCTGCCCGCTTGCCCGTTTTGTGTGTGGGCCTTTTTTTTATTTTTCAAATTATTTTCTGCTGCCGTCCATCGCCCACATCAAATCAATTCACCACCACCACAACCTCTTCTCTTCAATTCTTCCTTCTTCCTCCCTCCTCGTCATCAACCACCACAACTTCTACTTCTTCCTCCTACTCACCATCACCACTCTCCCGTAGACGCAATCGTCTCTCTCCCTCTCCCTCTTGCTCCTTGCTCTCTCGATCGATTTGCTTCCGACCTGTCTGATCGCTGCTCCGTCGCTTTCGGCGCTTTACTCCATCGCCCACCGACCCTTTGATCGACTTCCCACCCGTTTCCGAAGCTCGCTGTTGGAATTAAACCTCCCTCTCGAAAAACGGAACGGTCTACCATTCTCCTTCTTGACGGGAACCGCAGGCACCGGTACACGCGTCATCGATCTTCCAAGGCCTTTTTTTTTCTTTTCCAGAAGAAATCATACGCGAACCTTTTTCTCTTCCTGACTAAAAATCTTAAGAGATCGCCTTCTCGTCAAAGATTTTTTTTCTCTCTCTCCGAAGGAAACTTTGGAGGAGGTGACTCGTGTCCGCACAACTGGATCCTATTTTCATTTCCTGCAGTTGAATCATCGGCTGCTGCAACTGCGATCCATCTGGTCCCACGGCACCGCAAGCTTATCGACTTTGCACATATTTTAATCTTTTGGCAATCACCCTGCCTTGCGTTTCCGTTTCTGTGACAGTTTTACGCATAACAACAAAAACCATTGTTATTTTGTATCACAAGCTGTTAAAGCCTGAACCGTCCGCTCGCTTCCTCGGTTCTTCTTCCCCAGACCCTTTTTTTTTATATTATAACGACAACCATTATTCTCAGTTATACAAGTGTGGTCTCACCAACTCTTGTCACTCCGATTAAAGTTTTCTGGAAGCTCAATTCGTCTTTTCTCTCCTTTCTGCTTCCACAATCCTTCAACTCTCATCGGACTCTGGAATCCGCAGATTTTTGACCCGATAGCCACCGGAATATCCAGACAACTCCGTGAGCTTCGTCGTCGCTCCCGAAGTCATCACGGCCCCTTTATTTTCCCTCCTTCTCCCACACGACGATCGTTGATAGAGTCGTTCGGGAAGTCAATAGCCAGCTAGGCTTGTCCCTAAGGATCCTCTTCCAAGGACACGATACTGAGTACGCCACTATCGGAACGGCCAGAGGAATTGCCCTCGTATACCTCTGCCTAACTCATAAAAAGATAGATTTGCGTGTAAGCTGTGGTCAGTCAACAACATGACAACGGCAACAGCGGTTGAAACAAAGAAGCCCACCTTCTCTTACGCAGCAGCCGCTTCCGGCAAATCTAAGCCTAGCACCCCAGGAACATCCACACCGGAGGAACCAAAGAAATCGGTAGAAGCCGACACCGTTTCTGATTCTAGAAAAGATAAAGACACCCCAGATATGTCTCAATTTAGCATCAACGGCGAGCCTTCGGCCGCCTCAAAGGACCAATCTACAGGTCCTCCACCACAATTAAATGGAACCGCACCTGATGACAAGAGTTCGTCAAGTGTCAAGGGCGCAGACACACAGTCCACTCAAGGAGAAAACGGTAATAGGGAAGACGACGGCAGAAGTACGACATCCGGTCAAGAGGGCGCTTCCAGTGCTACCGGAAACGAAGATGGCGACAGTAAGAGCGGCAAAGAGGCTGGTGTCGATGCAAAGACGAAATTCAAGACACCTCATTTAGTTGAGGCGCCTATACCAAAACAAAATTTCTGGACGATAAGAAAAGAAGCCATGGCTCAGAAGATACAAGCCGACACAAAAAAGCCTCAACCGGCCGTCAATGGAATCCCACCACAGGACAAAAGCAGTCAGACATACAACAATGACAAGCGACATAACAGATCAAGGTCAAATATTTTAGAGAATAGACCACCCCATCAAGCGGCTGGCGGACGTCGAGATGGACCCAGCGGAGTTGAGAAACGTGGACTCTCGGAAGCTGGAAAGGATGGAAAGGTTTTGTCTCCCATCGAAGATGGTACGTCCAAGTCGTTGATGATATACATATTTGGCACCTTTACTAACAATTCTTGATAGCATCGCGAGTTTCACGACCGGCTGGTCGAAGTACAAAGAGTCATCAGGATGAGTTAGCGAGTCGAGATATATCCTCGCCCCCTGCTCCACCCTCGATGTCTGATAAATCTTTGTGGCCAACCCCTGAGGTTGCCCAAGATGAAGAAAAGCGTGAAAAGCGTGAGAAAGAGGAGAAGGAGAAGGAACGAGAAAAGGACAAGCCTGTCACTACAGCAGGAGTTCGACCATCAAAAGACAAATGGATTACCATGGCAGTTACACCAAATATCATTTACGATACGCCTCTACCCATGCGTGGTCCGAGAGGACCAAGAGGAGGTCGAACTGACCGTGGCGCAAAGGTTGGACAGCCATCAACGAGATCTACTGGAGATGCCGACACTAGCACAACTCCTCATGAGCCTGTCGCAACTTCTAGCTTTGACAAACCTCGAAGCTCGCAAGCTCCCTCTGAGCAAAAGGGAGTTCAAAATACGAATTCCGATGCTCGGACGCGTCGGCCTACCAATCCGGCCGTGCCCGCAGTGGAGAATGCCAATATCGAACCAGCTGCTCAAAAGGAGACGACTGAGGTTCAAAAGCCTGGTCCCGCACCTCTCGTCAATGGCGTCAACAAACCGAATGGTGCGCCTGCAGAGGAGTCTTCCACCAAGGAACGAAAGACCCCGCAGACTCAAGACGACGGTGCTTTCGTTGGTCAAGGTGTCCTTCCACCAACTACTATCCGTCCTAAAACTGATAAGCCTGCTCCGGCCACCGGAAGCCGTGACCAACAACCCACGCAGGGTCGCACCAATTATCCTATTCACCATAACCACAAGCCAGAGTCTGAGATCAACAGTAATTCCTCTAGTGCACCCAGAGACCGCCCTGTTGGCCGTGGAAACTTCCGAGGGGGACGTGGAGACAGCAGCTTCGTGAACCATTCCAATCCACGATGCAACGGTGGAAATTCGGTCAGACATCACAGTCCTCCTTCTCAAATCAATACTACCCCCCACCAACCACGTCAATCCCCGCAATATCCTTCATCTCCTTCTACCCCACAGACTGGTCGTAGCTATCGACAAAACGGCCGTTCCCATAGTGTTCAACAGTCGCAGCAGTTTGGGAAATACGGAATGCCAAATGGATACCCTCCACAGTCTCCATTCGTTCAATCTCCGTCCTACTACAATAACCCCTACTATAATGCTAGAAGTGGTGTGAGTCCAAGTGTGCCGATGCAACCAGACTATGAATTCACCGCCGCAGTTCAAAACGTCATGAATCAACTGTAAGTCTTTGCCATATTTTCTAACCGAGCCCTCTTAACTCAAATACTAACTGTAATTCCACTAGGGGATATTATTTCTCTCTTGATAACATGGTCAAAGATACGTATCTTCGAAGCCATATGGATAGCCAAGGCTGGATTTTCCTTGATGTCATCTGTGGTTTCCGTAAGATCAAAGATATGACGAAGGAGAACAAGAATATTGTTCGTGAAGCCTGCATTCAGTCTCCAGACATCGAGTTTCGTGGCTTCCATCCCGATGGCCGTGAACGTTTAAGATCCGCCCGTAACCCTACCGAATGGGTTCTCAAGTATGAGGAGCGAGATGAGAGCTGCCGACATGAGGGACCCATCTGGGAGAATCGTTACGCCACTCCTCCCCAGTATATGAACGGTCCATATCCAATGTACTTCCAAAATCCCAATATGCCACCAATGCCAGTCGCCGGCCCTGCGGATCAACATTTCCCACCTTACAATGGCTACCCTCAACCAAATCATATGATGCCGGCCTTTGTTCCTGGCCAAGAGTTTGTCCCAGAGAATGGGGCAGCCTATGGAAACGGATTCATGCCGCCATATCAGCCGTTTATGCCACCAACCCATGAAGCCCAGCCGATGAATGGACACCCTGTTCCTATTGAGGAGAACCTCCCCCAAACCGATAAAGGAGTCCGCTCTCACAAGAAATATCCTACGCATAATGAGTTCTCGGATGACCAGGTCAATCAAATTGTTTTGGTTATTCGCAAGAGCCCTATTGATCATTCCGCTGAGCAACAGGAGGGACCGCAGACCCAACGCGTCATGGTTACCGACCAGCTGAATGAAGCTCTGCTCAAACTAGAGCGGAACCAGGAGGCTGGGAGTGAGAGCCAGCAGGGAAAAGAAAAAGAGTAAGTCTTGTTAATTTCTCAAGCATGCTTTCGATGGGCTCAAATGCTAACATTGCTTTACAGTGACGACGAACAATTGGTCAAGTTCTATCCTACTAGTCCTAGGCTCGGACCCACCGCGCCCGCCTCTCAAAAGTTGAATGACGAGGTTGGATGGTTTGTCGATCCCGGTGTCTCAAAGGAATCCGGCCGCACTCCTGATATCACGACTTTCAAACTCTTTACATATCCTGAATTCAAGAACCGTGTCCTTGGCCGTCGAGAAACGGATGGCGTTGCTGCAGTCCCGGAAATTGACATCCTTTACCGCTTCTTCAGCCATTTCCTCCGCAAGCACTTCAACTTGAACATGTACAACGAGTTCAAAAGTCTTGCTCTCGAGGACTTCCATGATGGCAGCATGAGTGGTGTCGAATACCTCTACAGGTTCCATCTATTCAAGATCCAGAACTTCCCAACGCCAGACCTTTTCTTCCAAGACTTTGCCACGCTGGCGAGTGAGCACCACCACGAGCGACCACCATACGACAAGAAGATGGTCGACGCAGTTGGGTACAGCAAAACTATCACCGGTTCTACCAAGACCAGACTCGGAAGATTCATGCAAGAGAAGAACAAGAACTTTCAGATGTGGCCTATTCATCATCACCATAACCATCACCATCATGGTGGAAATCACAACCACAACAACCATGGGCACCAGAATAGCAATCATAGTGCCAATGGGCCATCTGTTCGTGCTTGAGACTCCGCGTACCATGATTCTTCTTTCCCCCTTCCTTTTCCTTAACCCGAGACACCATCGAAAACTCCAGTAATCCTTGCAACGAGAAATCGCTGCGCTCTATCTTTTGGATTATTATGCATGGCGAAGCAATGCCCCGATAAAAAGAAACTTTCTTAGGTTTTTATATTCGTTCTTTTCGCTTCTCTCGTTGCTCTTTTGATACGAGATAATGAATATTTCACGATTTCAACGTTCAAACTCTCCTAAGAGTCTCCTCTTCGAACGCTTCTCCACTTTTGAAATACCCACTGTTATTATTTTTTCTTTTAGCATATCGTCCTTTTTCAGTGGTGTTAATGTGCACTTTTTTCCCTTCCTCCCTGACCTTTTTGTTGCGTTCTTCCAAAAACACCAAAAAGTTCTTAGACCTTTTCTTGCCTTGATATATGCATTCAGAGATATGGGCGTTTACGGTTCTTCTATTTCTGCTGTTCTAGTTGCTTTCGTTTACTGTTACGATCTCTGTTCTTTTATGTTTCCTCCGAGCTTTTAACGGCGGCTAATCCTCCTGCGATACAATACGCGCGGCGATGCCTGGCTATTTTACATTCAACCAGGCTTTTACTTTTCCATTGAAGACCAAAGACGTGGAAAGTGGTTTTTTTTTATTTATATTACTACACTCGAACCCTGAATCCACCGAAAAGTCCTCTATAAATAACTCTTCTTTGTTCTTACTCCTTATGTTTGTCTTTTTATCCCAAGCTCTTTCTCTTCATTTATATTCTTTCTATTAAGTATTTTCTTTGTCGGTTTTCTTTTTTTCTGCGAGATAAAAATACAAAAAGAGAAAATTTGGTTTTTTTTTTTTTTTAGGAGATAGGATTTGAAAACGTAGCGGTGGAAATGGGGGCAGACGGAAACTATCCTTTTTCGAACACGGGCGCATGTCGGTAAATGGGTTCAATTCTACTCAGGACTACATACTTGCACGCGATCATTACACAGGATCAGAGTCAACATCTCCCTCGTGGTGGGAAAATATATACACTCTACAACTATCGCTTCTACCCCACATTACAATCTCATCTCATCATATAGTTTAAAAGGATGCTCGAAACAGAAGCCGTGGCTTAGCTTGGGGTTGAGTGATGGTATGGGAGGAATCTTTACAATTAACTATCATAGAGACAAGGGAAAAGGCAAATAGGTTCTCTACAGTATATTATACACGGCGCTGATTAGTTCAACGTGCCTCGATGATAGAAATACAATCTCTTCTGCTTCTGATTGATGACTCTCAACAAAGTAACTTGATTGATGACATCTCAGTTCCCTATAAGAAAACTGTGTATATATACCAAGTCATATATAGGGCAAAAAACCTAGGTAGCTAAGAGTGCTCATCCCGTCCACCCACCACTTCCCACATAATATACTTCTCCCTCCCCTCCGCCTCTTTCATATCTCCCTCCTCTATTCCTTCCATAGCAACATCCCCGGTTTCCTCCCCCTCCTCTCTTGCAAACTTCAGAATAGTGTATAAATTCTCACCACCCATCCCTCCACCAATAGCACTATGCTGCCTTCCCTTCCAACTCACCGGCGCATTTTGGAATCCATGTACAGTAATTGCAAACCACTCGCTCGATGGGACTGATGCCTCCAAAAGTTTAAATATCTTTAGTATATATCCAGCGGGTATGAACCCCCTCCACGATATCTTTGCGACTTTTCCAAACCGCTGCTGGTTAGTATCGTCGAGGGGTGGCTCGTAGCGACTTAGGAGGGGGTCTATGTTGTCCGATGCGTTTAGGCGGTCGGAGTTTAGTGATCTTAATGCTAGCCATTCGTGGAGGGAGTAGGCCCAGTCGTAGAATACGGCTCTGTCGTAATCTGAGGTTGAGGGTGTTTGGGGGATGGTGTGGGAGAAGTTGGCGAGTTTGATGGGGTCGGGGGCTTGTGTAACTGTTAGGGAGGCGGTTCTAGGGGTTGATGGAACGGTGAGGGCGAGGAGAGTGGTAGGGATTTCTGCTGTGGATTGGTTGAGGGCTTCTGTTTATTACATTCGGAATAATTCGAGTGGTTAGAGAAGATGGGATTGACTGAGGTGTTTTAATATGGATAAGAATACGAACGTTGGTTTAAATCGCAGAAGAGCCATGGTTTTTGTTCTTTGAAGACGTTTGTGAAGCTCCAGACTAGTCTATCGAATGCATTTCTGCCATGAAGCATGTGCGGTTGTCGGAGGTCATGCTCGACGACTGGTTCCGGTATAATCAGTATTTGATATTAATTCGAGTTTGGTCATCGGGGTAGTTCGTACCCCATCTTTCCTTCTTTCGGCCACCGAATACAGCTTTTTTTCCGACTAGACCTGCTTTTTCGTAAGTTTCTTTTCTGAGGAATAGGTACAATGTACCTGAATATTTTAGATTAGAATATTTCCTCTTTGATATTTTTATGTGGATTTGACATTGGGGTGCAGTACCATCGTATAGGCAGTATACATCGTCAACATCGATCCTGCCGTCACTGAGTAGAATGATATTTCCTGATTCAAAGTTGGCAATAGCTATTAATATAATGTTAATGTAATATTATATATTTTAATAAAACTGACCTTGTCGAATATAATGATTATAAAACTCCTTCTCGAGTATTTCTTTCAGTCCCATGAAAATCCGATGATATTGAAGCGGTTTCAATTCATCGTTGAGTTTCTGGTGAACCAACTCGCATATTTCATTTGGTAAGAGGATATCGACCTATTTCCAAAATGAAATTAGAATATGTATATGCTATTGTTCGAGATTCCTTAGTACTTACCTGTTGATTGTACACATGGTCGAGTATAGTATTGTATGGCCGCTTCGTTGGAGTTTTCGTGCTCGGGTCGCCTGAGAGTGAACCAAAGGTTACATAGCATTTGGAGTCGGGAGCAAGCTTTTTTGCTAGCTGGGTCATGATTGATATATCAACAGGCACTTCAGCCTAATATGAACTTCATTCCTCTTTGGTGAGAAGAGTTTAAAGATGCATATGCATGGACGTTGTTGGAGAATGTAAATTTCGGGGTTGTCGCCAGCCAATTCCAATTTGCTCGCGACTGGACTCGACTCGGCTAGCTGCTGCTGCTCGCCAACCTCGAATCGAACAAATCAGACGACATCGCGCGCCGAACTTTTGCGCGCCAGCAATGCTTACACTCCCACCCTTCCGCAAAGTCCATCAGCGTCCCGAGAGCGCTCTCGAACGACGTCCTTGACAGGCCGATTGCCAACAATAACCCCAGATGTCCAACCAATCTAGTCGCTACCTCACCCGCTCCACCGCCCCCAAATACTTCTTAGATATCCAAATCCGTGCCTTCCACGATCCGAACGCGCGACACCATCCGGGCACCCACTCCGGTACCATTCTACGGACGGTAGCGTGGAACAACCTTGGCTCGCGAATTGCTACCGGTGGCGCCGGCGGTAACGTTAAAATATGGAATCCGGAGAAGGCAGACGTGCGAAGTAGCACAGACCTCAAGGGGACGGGGTTGCAGGTTACGGAACGGGTGCAGTGGGATCCTACGCATGCTGAACGTCTTGCGAGCTGCGGAGTTGGGGATTCGGGGGTGGTTAAGTTTTGGGATTATAGAAGTCGGTTTTCCAATCCTTTGTCCTGATGGCACGGTTGAACCAAACTGGACCTCTTTCACGCCTTTATTTTATGGGGTTTATGTTTTTCTACCTGGGATGGAAGTAACTGATTGGCTTTTCTGGGGTTGGATTCGTTGAAAGGGAACAGCTGCAAAAGCTACTCAAGATATAAAGACCGGCGGCGACAATTATTCGTTATCGTACCATCCTGACGCATACGTTGTAGCAGTTGGCCGTAAGGTATGCAATCTACTCATCGTTGCTACTAGACTGTCGACCACAGCACTAACCATGATGCATAGGATAATAAAATCAAACTCCTTGATCTGCGGCAAAATGCTGTTTTTCAGACTATAGATGAAGGCAACGATCAGGTATCATAGCCTAAGATCTCTAATATACCAAAACCTTTGCTAAAAATTTATAAACAATTCAGACCTTCCAAACCACCTTCTCTCACAACGGCTCTCTTCTCCTACAAACCCACGTCTCCGGCAAAGTTGTCCTTCGATCGTTCCCTTCGCTCGATATAATCCACTCCTTCTCAGCTCATACTGCGGGTTGCTACTGTCTGGATATATCACCATCAGGGAAATATGTCGCTACAGGGGGTAACGACGCCTTGGTTTCATTGTGGGATACGACGGATTGGGTTTGCGTTCGTACGTTTGATAGATCGGACCATCCGTTTAGAAGTGTGAGCTTCAGTTTCGATGGGGCTTTTCTGATCGCAGGCAGCGATGAGTCGATGCCTTTGGATGTGGTATGTTTATTCCATTTTATTTCCTTAATTTGCTCTTCATTTGAACTATCCCGCCGGTTTTGAAGGGCTTGGCTAATGTTGGTGATCTTGTTGTTGTAGATGCACGTTGATACCGGTGATTATATCCATGAGATCAAAACGGGGTATCCGGCACATGCTGTCGCATGGCATCCTTCGAAATACGTGATTGCGTATACCGGTGAGGTTTTGAGGGTTACCGGGGTCGGAAGCTTTTCATAGTTTGGGCTCCTCCCGCTCCCGTCCCGAACGGAAAACAATCGTTGTTGAAGAAGGGGGAAGAGGATCGTTTGTTGCCTTGTGCGTGAGATCTGGGTATGAAACAGGATTAATTGATTTCGTGGGTAATTTTGTATCTCGAGATATATAGACCATTAGCTTGCACACTAGCACCATGTTTGCCCTTTGATCCTGTTAACAAATTCTAATGGAAAAATAAAATAAAACACCTGCTAACGGCACTGAAGGAATGTAATGTTTTGTGTCAATGAGAAATACCGATACAAAGATCCGTCATTTCGTAATTATGAATGATTCAATAGAGATTATATTATATTAAAAGGTGGCTTCTATGCCGGTTTATATTACATATTATATCGATCTGGTATTGACGCTTCAGTAGTGATTTTGGTACATCACCCTTTTCAATCAAACTTGCCAATGCTCATTTCACCCGTGATAGCTTTTGTGTATATCTGCAATTGCTCCAAATCTCGTACAATCTCATTAAGAATCGACGAGTAGGCATACTCTACTCAACTAGTTAGCCATCTTCCAAAATCCCAGTCAAATTGAGAAAAGGAGAAAGGAAACCACTTACGATAAAAATGAGCCCACTTCTCAATCTTATGATACCTCACCTTCGCATCTTTTTCAACGCCGCTACCACCGTCAAAGCTCCCATCAACAAGAGGCGGCGGTTCCAATCGCTCCAACTCGGTAAATCTCAGCCTCCTCTTCTTCCCCTCATATTTACTCCCCTCATAATACCCCTCCATATCCAAACCCTCGATCCGCTGCAGCAATCTCTTCCTCGCAATCGCAGCAGAGGGGAGATACTTTGGTATTGGTGTTTTACTCCTCAGCCCGCCACCTAGAACCCACAAGTTCATGAGTATAGCCGCTACGGCATCACGGCGGGACGATAACATCATTTGCGCCATGTATTTATCCCCGCTGATTCGAAAGTAGAGCGATGCTTGGCGAACGTCGATTGTGTGGTCGAAGAAGTTTTCGGAGGAGTCGATGAGGTGTTCATATGGCGTTGGGTCGAAACGTTCGCGAAGACGCTATATTGGCAAGAACCAAATTAGTATAAATTATGAGGGTTTGTGGGTTTGGGGGAGGGTGGCTTACGGGCTCGTGTCCTGTCATTTCGAGTAGTTCGCGGATCCTTACAAAGCCTTCTCGGAGTTTTGCCTCGCGGATTTGGGATTCTATTATATCCCGTTCTGAAGGCATGTAATTGAGGTCGTGGTAAATGTACCTGTGATGATATTTTCGCGATTAGCTTGTTTCTTCGAGTTTATCATATAATCGTATTGAGGGAATACAAACTTTGCAATGACACTTCGATACACTATGCTCAGATTGATAAGCATATTCGCCAACGACTTACGAAGCTCATGTCGCGCTACAAACGGCCATAAACCCCAGTTTATGAAAATACTGGCCAGCACGCCAATTATGAACGATGTACCACGGGTATATGCGACCCTAATAGCGGGTGTTACTCCTTTGTCGTTGTAACATGTCATTGAAACGACCGTAAAGGACAGGCATCCGATGAGACCGGATCGTGGATGAGATGAGATCATATATCGATAGAGGAACGGGATGGAGTATATTAACGCAAAGACGGCCATAACGTAGGGGTTCCCGTTGCCTGCGGCGTAGGCTAAACCTCCCCAAACCGCACCTAGGACGACTGATATTATTCTTGCTGCGAGGTCATTGAGATTTCCACCGACCTAGGTATATTCTCTTAGTACTACTATACGGCCGCCTTTCTTGATGCGGGAGCTTACCCTAGGCTGCATGAGATGCCATGCTGCAACAATGCACCACCATCCTCCCCATTCCACCCACCAATTATGAGAACCAGACAGCCAAGCGGGTATCCCTAGCAGACAAGCCGTCATTGTGGTCTTCAAGGCATACCTAGCTTCAAATCCTTGTAGTTCATGAAGCACTTCCCACGCTCTGAACCTTAGAGGCTTCTCTTCACCGGTCTTTTGTTGAGCCGGTTTGGAGGTAAAGTCGGAGTCAGGAACCCAGGCTTTTCCTGCAATCTTGCTCATGAGCAGAGCGATATCTTTCATCGTCCTAAAGTAGAATGCAGTAGTGGTTCCTCCTCGGTCGTGACGGACAGCCAGGTTACTCCGGTATACCATCTTTTGAAGGGGATAGTTGGGTAGCCAGATACGCCAATGCGCATTTCTGCGGTTCCTGAGGATTTGTCCGGTGGCGTTCACGAGATTTATAACTTCATCTGACGCCTGTAATAACGTGGACGTGAATAGGAATATTTGGATGATCGTATACCCGCAATCCGAAGGGCGAACGTGGACCCAGACATTGTGAGCCTCTTCTAGTTTTTCCCGTACCTGACACAAACGCTGCGACAGCTCTTCGCAGCTCCATTTAGGATTGCGTCTTTCTGGCGGGATAAATACAGTTTGATGTAAAAACTGCATCAGGAAAGAATCGCAAGCTTCTAACGCTTCTTTCATCACATCTACCATCTCGCGGCTGGGACCAGCAAGAACAGCTCGAACACGAGCTATTTCCATTTTTTGGTCATCATCCTCGCTGTCATCTTGATTTTCGTCGTCTTTTCTCTCAATTGGTATTTTGGTCTCTGGGATCGCTTCTCCTTTTGTGTCGTCTTCTTTTTTCTCTTCCGGAGCCTCGAATACAGGCGCACAACATTCTAATCGTAGGAATTCACGGATCACAGCCTGTATACCGTTTCTTAAACTCGTCATATCCTCCGGGGAGATTTTAGAAATCGTAATTTCGGACCTAAAATCTCTCACTGCAACGGAAATTTCAACTGTTTCTTTACTCATATCGTTCTTGCGGCGAGCCGTAGTTGGTCGAGGTAGGTCTAGCCCGCCGATAGCAGCATCAAAAGCTTTATGCAAAGCACGGCTTTCATAGTGAAAGGGAAAGTTAGACCACTCGGAACCCACACGAAGAGACAATAAATAAACTTACGCAAGTTGTAAGTTGCCCGTATTCGGGAACACCACTACGTTGACAATCTGAGCAACTGAGATGCCAAGAATCCAAGGTATTCCGAACTCCCAAACTTTGTGGTATGACATTGTCGGACCTACTCGATCACATATCATGAACAGAAGTGCGAATCCGGCGCAGACGCATAGTTGAAATACCCGAGCGAATCTTGCTCTGCTCCAAGCTAGTATTGGCAAGGTTAAGAGAAGGCAAATAGCTAGAAAGACGCCATAGTGGTCCCGCGCAGGCTGCGACACGGTTGATATCCAGAGTGCCAGCAGCCCGGCTCCGATTCCCAGTCCAGCTCCGAAGATACAAGCAATAGAACCCTCTACCTGTGCGCCAATACTACGTCCTGCGTGATTGATAATGGTTGCAATTATCATAATGAAATGATATTGGCCCAACCAATGCTGTATTACTGGAACGAGACATAGTATATAAGCGATCATGTATGCCGTAACCGCTCTCAATAATCCATATCGCCGCTTCGATCTAGAAACGTTCCACCAGAATCGTTCAATGCCTTCTTTTTGAAGCCGAATAAACCTGCGTAAAGAAAAAGGAGACCTTATCTTCTTCTTATTCTTAGCGGTTGCTAGTTCTTTGCGGGGCATCTTGTAAAATGAAGCATCGAAAAAGCCATCTCGCATTTCCTCGACTCCGTAGTCCTCCAAGTCGTCCGCTTCGAGCTGTAATCTACTCAAGAACTGCTCAAGCGGGAAGTTTGCCCCTGCTAATGACGAATCTCCTCTAGGTGTTGTTTGCCCGCTAGCGTGACGAGACCGAGATCCACGGGATATAGGCGTAGCAGCGAATGAACCTCTGTAGACTTTGGTGTATGTTGGTGTCCGTGGTGATCCTGGTGACGAATGACCTGTGCTTGGTTGATCAACATGTGGTTCAAAATGTGTCCAATGGACAGCATATTGTTTGTCTTCCGGGGCGATACTGGTAGCACCACTGTCGACGACTTTTGATCGAGAATCGGAGTCAATCGGCGCATTGTGGGTTGGTTTTTCGGGGAAGTATGAAGTATCGGGCGGCTCGGGCCTGCGAGACTTAATGCGCCGTCGGGCGGCAGCGCCAGAGGTCTCCGCCTGTGCAGAGTCCATAATGAGAGACCTTATGCATCATCCCTCAGATTGCACAAAAGTTATATGCAATCATATGGTCATCTGAAATCTTTGCATTGGAGAATTGATTAAAGGCCGCAAAGTGGATGCATTTTGCGGTGAAATCTGTGTGGCTTAGTCATCCAACAGCCCTCCAACACCGCGAAACAGGGATATTTGCGTTGAGGCGGTTATCGATAGTTTGATTTGTACCTGACATCAGTCGCATATGCATTGCATGCCGACGGCTAACCGGGCTTTGGCCGCATATTACATCTCAATCCGAGGATATATTCGGTTGACAGTGGATCATCTTTTGGTCATAGTGCATGGATATCTTGAACCACAATAGATATCTTGAATAACCTAGAGATTGGAGAGACTAAATATCTGCAAAAGAAACCTGGTCTCGTTTGCCTCTGCAAAGAACCCTCTCGCTGTAGTGCCTGATCCATTTCCGGCCTCTTATTGAGGATTAACGATCCCTGATATGCTAGGAACAATCCGGACAGATAGAGACGATATGTTACTTGGTCTCACAACCACATGTTGCTAATGGTGATGCAATTCTCGAGCAATTCTCCAGCTGTTTTCCCCAGCCTTTGTCCCCGCATAACCATAGAATGTTTGATGCTGAGACCGCGGAGCGTGAACGTTACAAGTATGTATTAATACTTCGCGCGTGCTCGCCTTGAAGTCAACCAATGGGTAAGAAGGCTTGGGCTTGGTTGGAGGAATGCCAGCGGTTACCCGAAATTGCGCTGGAAAACGGTCCCAGGCCAACGATCCTCTGGTTACAGGATGGATTGCAGGAGGACTTTGGACCGCTGTTTTCGCCTGTGGCCTTCCATTCTGAAATCGTGCCGCTGTTTTGGCTGTATTTGGCAGCAGACCGGCCGCCTTGACACAAAGTCGCGCAACAGGTTAGACCTTTGCTGCGCCTGGACTACTCCTAGGTTGTAATGCAATCAAGGCCGCACTCGAATGCGGTGGCCAGTTTGCATCAATCAATCAATAGTCGCCAAATCCTAAGTGCGTACTAAACTCAGATTGGAGGAGGAGTTGTCGAGGCAACCATCACGCTCGCTCAGAGGAGAAGACCGACAAGGGCCAATTTTCGGACAGGCCTTTCCATGCGAGAAGAGGCTTAAGTGTGCTCGAAAGGGAACGTTGGTAAAGATATACGCAAGGAATACAGGTCACGATGGTTCTTGCTGTGTGCGTCGGTGCAGTAGGTCTAGAAACCTCAACGGACAAGGAGAGTTATAAAACGGGACGGCAATGGAGATTTAAAACATTGTTAGCAGAACAGAATATATGAGAAATACGCCGTAATTACAATTCTCTTCCGAGTCAACTGGGTTGAGAGTGGAGAGTGAGTGAGCGAGTCATTAATATGATGGATCAGAAGGGACATTCCTCGAGGGGGAAAATCGCTTTGTATTCCCAACTGGTACGCATTATTGTTATTATTATCGCGATAGGCTCCGCCGCCCTGAGGACGCTTTGGCTGGTACCTGGCTGGGGGCAAGTGAAAAAGTAAAAGCGTGTTTGTTCGTGTCAATTGCGTGTGGTGTTGTTGGTACGTCTTAGTCAGCGGGTGTCCGCCCACTTTAGGAAGTATGTTTACAGCAGGAGGGGCGCTGATTGGTTGACACCGATTGACACCCAGATCGGCTCTTTGTCAACACAAAACAACACAAACATCAAAACAGTTTTAGCCTGCCTTCTTTAAACACCAAAACTCCAACCAGTCTTCAAGTCGTTATTACTCTCCAGCCATCAAATCAATCAACCGTCAACATCAACATTCTCCTCCTCCTCCCTTCCATCTCACCTTCTACGACCCTCCGTATGATCTCGACAGCGGTCATTTAGACTATCATCCCCAGTAATCATAATAATCTAACGTCTTCCTGGAGAGTGAGCGAGAGAGCGTGATTGTAGCCTGTTGTCTATTTCTCCCTTTTTTGGTGTGCGTGCGTGCGTGCAACAACAATCAGTCGTGAATCTCAACGGAACACCAACAACACCATCAAACAGCATCATCACTTGGGTCCTCTCCTATTTTTCAGCATCGACAGAAATCAGTCTCTCCAGGCAACAGACTGTATTTGGGTTACCCGCAGTGTCATTGTCCAATCTCGGCCATCGATCGATAGAAAAAATCTGAGAGGGAACTATATAAAGAGCATTCTATCAGAACGACTGTTTCAACCTTCATCATATCAATCTCCTTCCTTTACAACCTCAACATCAGGAATTTGAAATATCGTTCATTGAAATCTTCACTACCTTTCCTCTTCTCGATCGACCGGTTTGAAGTTGATACTCTTTGAAAACCGCGTATTACACCGTCTTCTGACGGTTGGAAACCTAAGGCTGTAAGTAGTATCCACTCTGGACACATCACATCCCACCCCTTGGTCTCGCGTCGGAACCCAAATCTCGAACAATTGATCGGTCGTCACTCTAGTGCAACGATTATCAACCTTGTTAAAGATTTCCCCCCTGTTGCTTGTTTGACCGTGACCATCTTTGATATATATCACAACTCCCTTGTCTCTGTTTCCTATAACCATCACGACATCACGAACTAACATTGCTTCTACTTTCTTCAAAGCCTCTCATCCCTGATCATTAATTGGTCTCGGACACCAGTACCTTAACTATCTAAATTACTCTCCACACAAAATAGTTCATCATGCAAGCGGTAAGTCTCGATGAAGCCACGTGGGCGTGTGGAGATATGTTGAATGGTGTCTGACATTTCGGTTCCTAGAAACGCGTCACTCGTCAGCGTTCGACTCAGAACCAAGATGAGAATGCCGTTGCCAGCCGTGCTACTCGTGCTTCCACCAAGTCACAGGTCGACAAGCCTGTGCTCTCAACCGCCGCTGCTAAGGCCTCGGCTGCTCAGAACCGCAAGCGAACCGCCCTCGAGGACGTCAGCAACTTTAACAAAGGCCAAGACGCACCTCTCGAGAAAGACGGCAAGAAGCCTGTCAAGAGTGTTCTCGCTACTAAGACTGGCGTCACCAAGACTAAGACTCGAACTGTTCTCAAAGAGAAGGTTGTTGAAGAAGTGAAGGCCACCGAGGTCAAGCCTGTCGTTAAGACCGCAGCTTCGCGTCCTCGCAAGCGATCCAACTCTTCTGTTCGCGCTGCCGAGACCGATAACATCGAGAACGAGGCCCCAGCCGACGAGAAACCAGAAACCGCTGCCGTCGAAGTTAAGGAGACTGTCACCGCCCAACCCAAACCAACCGCTGTCGAAAAGGACGGTGAAGTATTTGCCAATGAGCCAACCAACAAGAAGTCACGTATTGTCGAACCAGTTGCTGTTATTCTTGAAGAGGAAGAAGATGACCCGTTGATGGTTGCTGAGTACGCTGAAGAGATTGATTCCTATCTCCGTGATTTGGAAATCAAGAGCATGCCCAATCCTGAGTACATGGATCACCAGGATGAACTCCAATGGAAGATGCGAGGAATTCTCGTTGACTGGCTCATCGAAGTTCACACTCGATTCCGTCTCCTGCCAGAAACTCTCTACCTTACCGTTAACATCATCGATCGCTTCCTTGGTCTCAAGCAGGTCGGTCTTGACAAGCTTCAACTTGTCGGAGTTGCTGCCATGTGGGTTGCTGCCAAGTACGAAGAAGTTTACTCACCATCCATCAAGAACTTCATTTACGTTAGCGACGGTGGTTATGTTGAAGATGAACTTCTTCGTGCTGAGCGTTACATCCTTACCACGCTCGATTATGACCTATCTTACCCAAATCCAATGAACTTCCTCCGCCGAATTTCCAAGGCCGATGACTACGACATTCGCACTCGCACGTTCGCGAAGTACCTTATGGAGGTTTCGCTTCTCGACTACCGCTTCCTGGAGTATAATGGATCTCTTGTTGCAGCTGCAGCCATGTACATGGCCCGTAAGATGTATAACCGTGGCTCATGGGTATGCTCCCCCCTTCATCTGTTTCTCTCCTAGCTGATGCTAACTGCCAACTGTAAATTGCCAATAGAATGCGAGTCTTGTCCACTACTCGGGATACACGGAAGAGGAGATTATCCCCGTCTTCAAATTGATGGTTGATTATCTCGCGCGTCCTGTCAAGCATGAGGCCTTCTTTATGAAGTATGCCGATAAGAAGTTTAAGAAGGGTATGTCATTCCTACTCAACGCTACGTTTGATTTCACAATATTGATATCTCTATCATATAGCATCCATCAAAGTCCGTACCTGGGCTAAGAGTGCCGCTATTCATTACAAAGTCGACCTAACAGAACCAGTTGACCTTTGATTCTGACTGACCAGTGGTCATGTTGATATTCTTATCGTTTCCTTTTTTTTTTTTCATTTGATCAAATGCCGTACGCACCAATCTTGTTACATGGTGATACGCGGACATCAAATTTTCTTACATCATGATTTACTGGGCGTTCAAGGTGTCTTTGCTTTTCTTCTGCGTTTAAAATTTTTACTTTCCTTCTTGTTCATCTTCATATATCCCCATTCTGCACTATCCTCTCATCCCTCCTTTCTTATGCCTCCGCTTATGGTCACTCGTCGATGGACGATGGACTGAGATGTAAGAGGAGTGTCACGGGTTTCAGTATTCTTGTACCCTTTTCTTACTTTTCTTTCACCTGTCCGATCTCCACAATAAAGAATTGTCTTGATTCATGAAAAAAAATTCCTTCTCTCCACTTCGAGGCCACACCAATCTTTCCAGAAGGGATTTTCACATCAAGCATTTGACACGACCTCCTAACAAAGGTTTGGTTGAACCCAAACAAAACCTAACGAACTTGCACCGTTTCAAAAAAGATTCACATTGTCATTATTGTTATTGCTCTTTATGTACATACTAACCTTTCCCAACTTGATGCTGCATCATCTTTCTTCTTCGCTTCTGTTTTGCAATACCCCTTTTCTCTCAATATTGCATGCATGCGTGGGACTGGTATGATGACTTTGATTATTACTTTTTTGTTTTCAGCATGCTTTCCGTTTTTTCTTTCGGTTCCTAGGGCGTTCATCTGAGCTGATAATTTTCTCTACCTTGTCCCCTTTCGCTGCCTTTTAGTTAATGTGCATATATTTGTTTTTTTAATAGAAGTCAGGATATCTGACGGTCTTAATACAAAGAGCATTATAATACTCAAACCTCAGTTCGCGAGCTCTCAACTAGATGTTCTTTGGCTCCGAGTCCAAGACTGCATTGTGACATGGTATTTTCTCCGACGCGCTTTGCGCAATTGTGAATGCGCACCTGTGACAATGTTTACCTCGGCCCAAACATCGATTGGCTGGCATTTCGGCTGGCGCGAAAGAACGCTAATTAGCACGCACACCAGCCCTCATCTTATCCTCCCCGTCATTCACGACTCCCAACATACCGGCTTCATGGTAGCACGATCGATATAGATCACTACCACATTACACTCACAACAATGCCGTCGCAAACAAAATCGAAACGATCGCGCCAGTCACGAACAGCCTCGGGCGGCCACACCGGCCACTCCCACGACGAAGAGTGTCCCTTCTGCGACATCTCCCGCGCCAACCCCCCGCGTGCAACAATCGCACCCTATTCCGCCCCATCCTCCTCCTCGCCCACGCATCATGGCAATACGACACATATGATTCTTTCCACTGCGCAAGTCGTTGCATTTCTGGATATCATGCCGTTATCCCCCGGTCACGTCTTGCTCACGCCGCGACACCACGCTGAGAAGATCATGGACCTAACGCCGGAGGAAGGGGCGAGTTTGGGAGCGTGGTTGCCAATTATCACTAGGGCGGTGAGCAGGGCTATGCAGGTTGATGATTTGAATGTGGTGCAGAATAACGGTATGGATAGCGAAAGTCCTGAAGATTGTAGAGTGAATGTCGGGTGGGGTCGTAAGGTGTTTGATGAGGTGAAGGGGAAGGTTGAGGGTGTCTTTAACGGCAATGGTAACGGTTAGTTATACTTCCTTCCCCCACCTCCCTTCCTTCCTTCGTTCACTCTCTTTTCAAATAATCGTCTATAAGTCATTATATTTTCTGGCTGTCGAGCTATCTGCGCTACTTTGAGGAGAGATTGAATGGGGATTATAGAAATATCAATAAGGCTGATGACAATTTGGAGCCGTTTCTTCATACCATAGCATCAGATGTTTGAAAACACAAAGAGATGGGAGGAAATATGAAATATGGGATTTAGGTACTTTTCGATAAATAAAGCTCCACGACCCGCTAACGAATTACTCCCCCCTTTCCTTCATCGATATATAGGCGCACGAGCGAGTCAAGTCGTAAAACATGTTCACTACCACATCATACCGCGGCCGGAGTCGTATACGCCGTCGAAAGCGTGGACCATGTTCGGAAAGGGATCCCGGTCGGATTTGGACGATGATGAGGCGGCTTTGATCGCTGCGAGGATTCGGCAGGAGATTGCGTGGGAGATGGAGAGGATGGGGAATAGTATGGATACCCCGCTTGTTAGGACGAATTTCTTGTCGCCAAAGTTGTAAATGTTGGAACGATGTACTAGGGCATTGTAGATGTTGTTGGATATCCTTTCGTTGCTGGTATGGAGTATGTTGTAGGATACACACATGGTCTGGTTTTATTTCTAGAATATTTTTGTATGTTAGCGTTTGATATATACACACTTTTTTAAAATATGATCGTAGCGATTAGTTCACATTGGTACTCTTGCTTGGTGTAGATTGGACTAGTGTGAGAGAAATGTATATTATCGATAGTGGAGTTGAGTTCATTGCATTAAAGCACACTATTACAAGCCAGCTAGCTATATCTACCCAGATATGTACAATCAAGACAGAATCCAAGGTCAGTGACCGTCCTAGAGACCCAATTTGAAATGGCATCCAGAAATAAATCAACAACATGCGTTTAAACTTCCACCAGATGGAAGAGATAAAAGTAATCCGACACTCCCCAAGTGAACCCCCCCCAATCAGTCCATTCGAGACAAGAATATTTCAAATAAGATAATGAAGAATATATTCAAGTAATCAAATCCAATATAGTTGTTAATTATTTTCAACTGCAAGCCCGAAAACGAATCAAACTCCAAAGAACTCCCAATAGAAAGGATAAAAGGTAAAGGAAATGGGAGGAAAGAAAATCGGTTTTTGCCCACCTAAGTAATCTAAACCTACAATAGAAATAATAGAGAGAAATTAAAACCTCAAAAAACCCCAAAGGTCTGAAGTAGACACCCCTAACAAGAAAAATCTCAAAAGAGAATCCAAAAACTTTTAAATATATCGGTTTCCATCACATAAACACCCAAAATCGGTAAAAATTACTCATACAAACCCTGCCCATTCATCCATTGCGACGGCGAATTCATCGCCAACATTTCCGTAAACATTGCAGTCTGCTGATCAGGTGTCAACGAATTGATATCAAACGCATCTGCTTGTAGTGTCGGATTCGAAAGGTCCTTCAGCCCTATACCCAGAGGTGTAGGGGTAGGTAAAAATCCGAAATTGAAACCTGAGAGATCAGTTGTAGGCTGCTGTTGTAGAGAATCATGCGATAGAATGGTAACCATCTCGTCAACAGGGGAAAAACCGCTTGAAGTTTGGTTCGACGGCGAAGTATGGCTTGATTGGTCACCCGAGTTTGATAGATCAATGGAAGGAGACGTGTGGTTGGAACCTGACTGGCTGGAAGCGGCAGCAGAAGCGATAGATGCTAGTCTCTGTGCTTCTTGTTCTCGAGCCGCTCTTTCGATACTGATATTCATGATTGTTCTGTTACAAGTCAAGTAGGAAGTAGGTGAATCAATATCATTGGATTCATTTCCTGTCGAAGATCCGGGTGTGGTTTCAGTTGCTTGTTTGTTCCGATGCGGTACAAATATCTCAGCCTAAATGGTTTCAGATGTCAGTAATTATTGTATAAGTAAACTTTATCTAAAGCCATACGAGAAGGAAACTTACTCCTCCCGATGTATCAACTTTACTGAAGGGGCAGATACTTACGGCTCCCCTTTTCAACCCGTATGGGAATCTTGAGTTATTCTCTGGGTTGTCCATTGATCCGATCATATCAACGTCCAATTGCACCAAGAAGGATTCCGTCAGAGGATTAAGTTTCTTGAGGTGTCCCATGGCGCTGATGAGGAATTCCAAGGACGATCGAATATTTTCGTCATTCGGATTGCTCTTGAGATATTGTACGAACACTCTTGCTGCGACATATAAACAAAAGGAGACGAATGGGTTCATCTATACAGTGTTAGAGATGAGACATTTGAATGGTATCGATCAACTTACGGATGTCATATCTTGACTTCCAATCATCTTCATTATAGCTGTTATCTGGGCAGCAGCAGATACGCATCGATATTTCGATTCCTTTGAAACACTGGACGGTAATTTGTACTTGTCGGCTTTGAAAATAGCAGCTTGGTGTAGGCATATAGTGCAGGTGTGAATATTCATATTAGTAAACACGATATTCGGGTTCATGATGCCATTTGGAAGTTTGAATTGAGGTGGCAATGACATGACGGTATTGAGCAAAATATTGTCCATGTGTCTGTGTCGTCTCCAAAATTCGCCCTTCTCGTAATCGGAATCATCCTCTCCTTCATCAGGACGGTGGAGATGCAGCAAATTTCGGCCAACCAGCGCAGCCATGATGATAACACCAGCATATGATGATAGACTCGGTGCACCATGTGGTGTGAGTGCCTCTTTCAAAGTAAACGATTTGGTGGGTCGTCCAGCCTCGAAAGCGTCGTCTGATGATGGCAAATGTGTCATGATATCCTTTTCATCGATTTGCATAGGCCATCCGGTTCCTATCGATGCGTATCTGTCGTTGCAAAACGCCGCCCAGAAGGTTCTCCGTCGTTCCTCCAACTCTGTCCAATCCTTTGGAGGCGCGATACACTGCTTAACATCGAGACCGACTCCGTCCAGACGATTCAAGCCAAGCATATGGCACAACCTAACAGCTCGTCCTGCAGACATCCAAGCTCTAGGGAAGTACATGAGTTTGTACTCGTATGTTGATAAAAGTGACCATGTCTGAGCGAATGCGACGGATACAACGCCTTCGCCGTGACCTTTCATTTCCACCTCTTCAGCATATTTTCGCGCTCGCCGGTAAAATATTGTTTGTAAACTTTGGTATTGGTCGGAAACTGAGGCGGCTAGAGTCCAGATGGCGTATCGTAGACATATTGGCGGGCGGGCTGTGGGTGCTAGATCAAGACTAGCAAGATATCGAGGCCTGTGTATCATCGGACCGCAAGGTGCCACCTTCTCAAAGTAGAGATCGTGTAGGGTATCAATGATATGCTGCTCCGGTAGAGGTTCATCTATTCCTAGCTGTATCATTTCCCAGGAAAGTTGCGGTTTATCTAGAAGCCCGGAATCGAAACCACCGGCGCCAGCGCCGGCACCCATATTAGGGATATCTGAGAACGGACGAAATTCAGAAGCACTGGGAAAGTCCTGCGTTTCTTCCAGATTGAAGTTTGGCTGCTGTTGCTGCTGGACCGCAGCATCCTCTTTCGCCTTTTTCTGTCGTAAGACTTCTTGGAAATCAGCGACATTTGATATCGAGAAATTGAGACTATTTTGCGGGATAGCGGTCATATTGTCAATGTTTTTGCTGTGTGGCGTCTCCACAGGGCCATCTTGAGTCTTGAGGAGGGTTTCCACCTGGGCTACACGTTGGAGCATATCGTTAGCACGAGGAAGAGATCGGTATTATGGAATGAATGTAGTTATGGAGGAACGCACCCAGCCGGGCTTCCAACGCCTTGACATATCCTCTTTTAGGACCACTCTTCCGTCTTATTTCATCATAAGAACTGGTATCACGTCGGATCATTAGCCATCTTGAGCTCTCCTGCGAGAATTAATATTCTGGAAGAAAATGTACCAGTTGTGACCCAATCGTGAGCAGGTCCCGCAGGCGGGCCTGGCTCCGTCGCACTTTAACTTTCGCCTGCGACAGACAACACAAGCAATTCTCTTCTGACGAGGGGCATCTCCATCGACGCTTTCTCTCCTGGTCTCGTTTTTATTTGGCGCCGGGGCGTCCGGTAGGGTTTCGCTGGACATGATGGAGTTGTTCTTATATGTGTGTGACATGTGACGGTCTATTCTCCGGAAGGTTGTTCTATCGACTCGGAGTATTTCAGGTACGGCAGCTAGCTTAATAAGTTTTTGCCTCTTTGAATTTACGAGATGGGAACGAGTCCAACGGCGGGTGTGTATTTCCTTTTTGACATTCGATCAGGGGACTACTTGAGTAAGCACGGCAAATGTAATACCATGTAGTTAGAATTTAGATTCGAAGGAGGACTTCTGATTTCTGCAAAACGGTCGCTTATGTCAGTCAACAAGGTATCTGCCAGTTGCTGCGATATCGAATCCGAGCATGAAACTCCCAATTACTTAATTGTGCAAGGAAAAAGTATGTATAAAATATCCTGAGAGAAAAGGTTTTTTAGGAGAAAAGAAAAGAAGGATAGAAAGATAACACAGGCTTTGTCCTTCGATCGAGTGCGGAAAGTGTTAAAATTCGAGTCAAGCAACTTTTAGTTGGTTGCTGGCGGGGGGCTTGCGGAATATGAACTTGCGATTATGATTAATAAGCACACAAACGAACAGAGCGAAGAGTGCATGGGGGGCGGGCATCAGTTGACCGGTACAAAAGGCAGGCCCTCATCCGTTTAAACCTTTTGGGAATACAATTTCCTGACAACCTCATATCAAACTTGGCATCCTCTCGGTATCAATGTGATGGTACCTCCCCCTTGGTGGTGATGTAACACACTCTCGCTTGGGAAACGAAAATTTAAAACCTCGAATCAAAAATCATGATCGTGATGTATTTGACGACGAACGACGACGAAGAACCACTAACTCCGCCCACATGCATATCGCACTTTCTGTCTCGTGCACGGGGATATACGCGGAGCCTATCGTTCTCAAAGCACCTGTGAGAAAGCGGGCAAGGACCAGGCTAACCACATTGGCTCGCATTGATATTCTACTCCCAGGCAATCGGTACTCCCTCCGCCGATGACGAGGGTGCCGCCGCATGTACCTGCACAAACCTGAATTGAGAACTTGCTCTCTCCAGGGCTTGACGACTCTCAAACCGCCTGGTTCCGGAGGGCGATAACTCGAAGCTATTCTAGAACTGCGTTATGTCAGCACCCTGCAGCTATTTTTTGCGCCCAGGCCTGCGTGTTCTTTTGAAAATGAGATTTGGCCTGCAGTCCGCATGTGCTAAGTTCCCACGGAAAAGCCGTCCCAATGTCGGCGTCTAAAAAACACCGACGTCGTTTGTTCCTTGCTGAGTCATAGGATTGTCCGCAGTTGCAGGATGAATGAAATTAAAAGTGTTCCATGCTCCGAAATAGCCTGTTGGAGTGTGTGCTCTCTCCCCTCAGATCTCGATTCCGTATGTGCGTACTACGTACCTCTTTTGCGGGTGCCTCGTAAAATTTAGCCTCTTTCGTAGCTTGCTTACGAGATTACGAGAAAACCTTCGCTCAGTTTCTATGTTCCGTTTGCGTTACCACATAGACCGAATATTTTGTTCTCATCCGTCGCAATTTTAAAGTTGAAAGTTCTTAACTCCTTTCTCGACAGCGTGTCAACATAGGTTTTCGGGGTTTGTACATGTACATGATATTCACAAGTGCGCCTGTGTATGTAACACATCTAAAATTATATCTCCACTTATTATTAACCTACAACTTCTCCTTCTTCTCTTTCCCACGAGGTCGCTCGGTAACAACCCACGGATTTTTCTTCCCCACTTTCCGTGTCTTGTATCCTGATTTCGTCTACAGAAAGAAATGATTCGTCAGTTTCCAGGTAACGTGACAACGTGTGAATTTGGCGTCCATCAATAACGTTAAGGAATTGATTCATCCTTACCGGAATACCCCAAGGGCTCACTGGATGCCGGTTACCCTTGGATTTACCTCTACCACCACCGTGGGGATGATCGCCTGTTGGTTAAATTTGATGAGTCAGCGTGCGTTCTTCGTGCATTGCTTTCACAGCTGCTCAGGCCCATGGCTGCATAAACACGGCTCGAAGATTAAGTCGCGTTTTCAGCTGACAGGGCGTGTAGAGTGGCTGCATAGAGTGGGATGGAGAAAGACTCACAGGCGTTCATGGCGACACCTCGCACAGTCGGCCTAATGCCCAACCACCTCGACCGTCCGGCCTTACCCAATTGTCGGTGTCTCCACGTCCCATTGCTTACTACACCAACTGTCGCAGGAGCATCGATCATGAAACGTCGGACTTCACCGCTCTGTAGCCTCACAATTGCAAATCCTCGACTCTCATCCTTCGCAACAACGGTTGCATAAGTCCCAGCCGCCCTGCAAAACTTCGCTGGCCCATTCACCATTGTCCCAACGGCGTGGATGACCGCACCAATTGGGATATACCTTAGCGGAAGACAGTTTCCTCGCCATGCGGTCTTTGCTGCAAGCATACCAGGATCAATGACCCCACCCATACTGGCCAAAAGATCTTCCGGGACACCTGCTCTGTAACTTTGTACTTTGTCACCAGCACGTAGCCCATCTGCAGCCAATATATAGCTCTTATCTCCATTTGATTGTCTCGTAATCAATGCGATGTGTGCACTCCTATTCGGATCATATTCGATTCTGTCGACGATATGAAGTCCTGGCTTGGCCCTGCTGAAATCCACCATCCTTATTCTCCTCTTGTGACCCCCACCGCGATGACGGACGGTTACTCGTCCGGAGTTATTCCTACCGCCGAGACCGTGACCTTTTCGAGGAATCGTGAGAGGACCATGCGGCTTTCCTTTCCATAGGTGCTCGTTGACGGGGCGTCGAAGATGTCGTACACCTGGTGTCCTAGGCTTGTATGTTCGCATTCGGACTGTCTCTTCGCTCCTATCTGGAGGTTTTGCGAACGGGCTCTCGAATGTGGATATTGGGATGGGAGTAGGATCTTCGGTGATCGTAGCATATGGACGAGTGCGAGGAGGTATTCGATTGATAGCAGGGTTTGTCGCCGTTACGGCGCCGAATACTCGACATGTCGATACATTTGACGCTGATCTATAGCCGCGGCCCAGCAGCCGCGATATCGACGACCCAGCGAGCATCCTGTGGTTGGTGGGGTGTCAGAAGGCCGAAAAGACCTGTGTGCCCTAGGCCGAAAGGAGTGGTGTTCGTGTCCGCTAGATTTTGTATGTCGAAGTGTCTAAGACGAAAATACTATCGTATTGCCGGACCCATTTGGCATCAATGAGGTTGTGATGGTGGTCGAATCGAGATGCGACGGCGGTCAAGTGTCGTTGAATCTGATCACGAATTTGTGGGATGTTGTCGATTCGCTAAAAACCTTGACCCGCCTGCTCGAAAGGCCACAAACAACAACTTTTCCTCAAAGTCAATTCAAAAGCCAAGTTCTAAGGTTTCCTCAATAAAGGTAATTTGTAGAATATATGTATGAATGCCATTGTTTATGCAATAGCTGCCCAGGTACATGTTCTCCTCATCCGGGGTCTTTATACACCGCTGTTGTGCCCTGATCACTCGTATGTCCTTGCTGTCACAATATAATCAAACCTATGACTAATAAAAGACTCTTGGTGATATAGGAAGTAAATTGCTTCGTGGAATCACACTTGCAACAGTTATAATCTATCCTCAAAAACATTCTGTTGTTTCAATTGCTGCGGCAAAAATGGAGGAAACGCCATCTTCCATATCCGAGCTCCCAGCATCAATGCAGGAGTATCTCATCCATTTTGCACAAGTCCATGAGACTTTTCGCAAGCCGGAGCTTGAGTCGCTAGCCACCTTATTCAATATAAAATATAAGCTTCTACAATACTCTGAAAAGGTATTTCCATTTCCTTAATAGATTTCTGTTTCACATCAGTATTAGGTATTTGACTGCTAACAAAATTTAAAAAACCTAAACAGTCACCATTCGCAAGAATAGCACTAAATTCCAACGCCGATGCTAAAATTTTAATCTCGAGATCTATCCTCGGGAAGGCAATCTACGAACTCTGGGGCTCCGGTCACACATACCCCGAAATCCACGCAGATGTTAAAAAGCGCACTTCAAACCTCTGGCACCTCTATAAAACATGTTCCTTCAGATTCTCGTTCGAATGCTACAATGGCAACAGAACCGAACCAAAAAAGAAGGAACTAATCGAAGAATTCTCATATGTTGGCTTCGACGGCCCTATCCGCATGAAAAATGCCCAGGAAACGTTTACCATAATGGAAGACTTTGAGGCAACTTCTATACAAGAAACTGACCGTCTCGCGGCCTTGAACCTCGAGGAGAAGACTGCGGCACCGTCGTGCAACCCTACCCACTTGGATGAACCGCACCAATTATATCTCGGACGCCTCATTGGGAAGTCTAGCAGGGGAGTAGTTGAGATATACGACCTTAAGAAACGTAATTATATAGGTACTACATCAATGGACGCCGAACTATCACTGGTGACGGCGAATATGGCCCACGCTGCGCCTGGAAAGTTGGCGTACGATCCGTTCGTGGGAACGGGGAGTTTTGCGGTTGCTTGTGCGCATTTCGGAGCTGTTACTTTTGGCTCTGATATTGACGGGCGGATGATCCGCGGTACCAAGGCTGGGAAAAGCTTGAGGAGTAATTTTGAGCAGTACAAGATTGTAGATCGGTATGGGGATATGTTTGTCAGCGATTTGACGAATAGCCCGCTGGGTAGGTTTGGCGGTGGCAATGGTGATAGACGCGATCGGATCTTTGATGCTATTATTTGCGATCCACCATATGGGGTAAGAGAAGGGTTGAAAGTCTTGGGGAGTAGGGATCCTAATAGACCAAAAGTTCCCACTATTATTGATGGAATCGCTCAGCATACGTAAGTGCTCGCACATACATGGTTGATAGAGGATCGAGAGCTTTTTTTAACAGATTTGTGTATAAAATATAGGTTGAGAGACTATGTTCCACCGAAGAGGCCATATAGCTTTGAAAAGATGCTGAACGACATTATGAATTTTGCTTCAATTCATTTGGTCACCGGTGGTCGGTTGTGTATCTGGCTGCCAACGGCTGACGAGGACACCCATGAGTTTACGATTCCCACACACAGTAATTTGAAACTGGAATCTGTCTGTGTACAGAATTTCAATAAGTGTACGGCAAATAAAGAAATAGTATTCCCCTCTAGCAAAGAAGTTTTAGTTGACACGATGCTCAATACAGGGGCCAGGAGACTGTTGACATATACTCGGACTTCGATGGAACATGGAGAAGAACATAATAGCATAACTACGATAGATACTACGACGACGGATGAGGTTGATTCGGTAGAAGAGAAACAGAATCGCACCGCCAACGACCTAAATATGTTCAGGAGAAAGGTATTATGACCCGTGGATAAATATAATGAGCCAACGACTAACTATGCGGTGTAAAATAGTATTTTGAAGGATTTAGGACACCACCCTCAGGGGATTCGGGAGACCTTTAATGCTTTCCCCCAAAGCCATATCGATAGTCACAATCATGCAAAACAATAATCTCCTAGATCAGCTTTGAAGCACGAAGCACAATACCCAAAAGCAATACATCATCTTGCGCATCTTATATTCAAATTTATTTACATTTGATCGCACACTAAACCTCCACAAATAATAGCCTTTAAAAGCAAACTTGTGACTTCTGGAAAATACTATACGCCCTCGGTCCACCAGACTCGCAGCTCCCATCGGCACGCTGCTGCACCGTCTTGCTAGAATATGCACACGGTAAATAACATCCACTAGCCGGAACCGCCCACGGAACCGAATTCGACGGCCCGGTACCGCACACACACGTGCTCGACGAAGTACCCATATAGTTCTGGCTGTTGATACCGGCGTAGGTGGAACTAGGGGCGTTGGTTTGGCACCAACTCGTGCACCAGGACCAAGACCCGCCGCCGGATGCGTAGGATGTGGTGGAAGCGATTGCTCCGCCGGGGCTGTTTGGGAAGCAACCGACGTGAGTCCATGTCCAGCAACAGCTTTGACGAGCTTCCAGGCCTGCGGGAGCTGCTTCGGGTTCTGGCCCTGCTGCTGGTGCAGCAGTGGCAGCAGTGAGGAGAATAGCGAAGGTAGCGAGGAACTTCATCGTAGGACTTTTAATTTAGGAGAGACCAAAAAGGTCTTGGGATTGATATTTTGATGTTCTAAGCTTGAAAATGATATGAGATCTGCGAATATAAGATATATGATGCTAAGGATACCGGGTTCATGGTTTATAAGAAACAGTAGCTATTTAACAAGGTGCCTACTGGACTTTTTATACTTGAATACCAGTAATAGCTCTCATTCCTAACCTTGTAATTGACAATACATATCCTGCAAAACCCATTCGATAAATGCATTATTTACTCATCCTCGACCTGCTGATATCCCCAGACTGTCTCTTCTCCTGTCGCCCAGCATTGTTAAAGCCAAAAACAAAATGTAACGGTTTGCCAAAATCGATAGAGATCGTTGATACACATTTCCCTTTCAAACTTCATCGCAATCCCAAGATGTTCAGCCTCATGTACGTCCCGGCACCGATTCCGAACTCGCCGAAAATATCAGTCAAATAATTATAACCGTCAAGTACTTCATTATCTGGTGATATATTTTAACGGGTTGAAGCCGAGCGGTACTGAAGTAGAAAAGCAAGTAAGTTCGGTATTCAATCCAAAATTTTGACATTAGCCGAGTGATATGCATATTATACCTGCGGAGGGCTCTTGGATTTACGCCAAGTTCCTCTCGGGAGATGGTATAAGCGAAAGACTTGGATGCGGATGCATGATAATAAGAAAGGCCTTTATAGAGTCGATAATATACCCTTCTAGCTAATTTAGTCTTGGTACATATATCGATAGTCAACTTAGGAGGAGCAAAGTCGAAATCCTCAGGTACGGATACTCTCGAATTCGAGTTATACGAATGGGACTTTGCAATTTCGCGTGATAGGTTTAGCCGTTATTGTTATTTTACGGTCAGTCCTTATTAATATAATTGTTTCGGAAGGGTCGGAGTCGGAGCCGGGGAGCCAAGGGTATAGAGCTGCAGCTGCAGCTTCGTCTGCTGTCACGTTTGATGAAAATGGTTCTAAAGTTGGCAGTTCGTCCAGTGGGTATGAGAACAGTATAGTAGGTTATCTAGGAGAAGAGGTTGTAAAGAGATGTGCAAGTCCAAACCTTTAATTTTTAAAAAGAGCTTCTACATTGAAACAGAACCCAGGATCCATCATAAGAAAGAAGGTCTACAAGCTAGAAATCTCGAATGAAAAGGAAGATATATCAAAAAGTGAATGTCCCCGCTGAAAAGATGTAACAAGAAATCCAAGTAAAAGAATCAATGCATACTCCCAATCTCATTCAGCGCATTGGTCAAAAGCACCATATTATCATTATCCCCATGGACCACCCTGACAGCCTGTGAGATGAACGGAAACATCACTAAAAGATGCCGCTTCGTGCTCTCCACACCTGCTAAGAAAGCCCCACTCTCACTGCCATTATCAAAGCTCGCACACTGGAGCCGTGTAAACTTGTCCATGACATACATTATCTCCTTTCGTTGACATCTCGGCTGTGGCGTTCTCCCTCTCAACGGTTGATCCTAACAATATCAAAACCATCAGTCTCAATTTTTTTGCAAAAACACATCAAGATAGAAGCATGGACTATACGTACCGCCGCAAACCTGCGAAGCACAACCGACACTCTCAGCAGCATCCACGGAATCGCAACCCTCGCTAGCAACTCCCACTCCCCATTCCCATCTTCTTTGCCCTCTCTTACGGCACATAGTGCAAAAAGCTCATCTAAACACATATAACTCAACTTACTCCTTCTCTCCAATATCAAGTCACTCGTACACCCAAACAACGGCACAAAACCCTTCAACCCTTCGTCCTTAAAATTAATCTCCAGCTCCCCATCTGTGACTTTATACAGCAGTGAGGCGTTAAACACACTCTTCACATACCGTTCCTTAACATCAACCGGAATAAACTCCTTCCCTAGCTTGGGAATAATAAGCGTGCGTACCCTTGCGAACGATTCGATATCGAATTCTTGATCTCTCAAGACTACATCGACATCCTCATCGTCACAATTAGCCGTAACAATCGCAGAAGCAATGTTTACAATTTTCCCCCAAATTTCAATCTTCACGGGATCCTGCAAAGTCATAGTATCCAATATCTCAACTAAGCTTGCGAGAATGTTGAGTGAGACTCGTGTAGCTTGAATCCACAATGTTTCCTTCTTTGCCATCGCACCGGCATGGAATCGGTATTTTAGTTCTATCGGCTCACAGAGCGCCTCGAGGACTTGAGATACTGCTCCGCTGTCATAGATATCGGGACCAGCGCTGGCATGTTTTAGACAAAGATTAGCAATAGTGGATAATATGGTTGATGAGACTGCGACGTATGATGGTTTTCGAGATTTTGTGTCGCTCGTTATTCCTGGAGCGCTGTAGGGAAGCCTACTGAGGAACGCGTATTCTTTGAGCACCAAAGAGGTCCAACTTGTCGACTCCGTGCTTATCGTCTTGATTGATTCTAATATAGATGCCTGAAGAGCGCTCAGAGTTTCCACATCAAAAAAGTAGGCAGGCAGTTCGGGGTATAGCATACAATCCCGGAAAACACCTAAAGCTTGCTCGATGTCGGACGTCTCGGTAATCGATCCCATCAACTTGTACAACGGCCGGAAGGTATTGATGAAAGCGGTAAGCGTTTCCTGCGAGTTATTCTGACTCGCTTCTTCGACGCCCTCGACTAGATTCCGACCTTGCAGCGCCCAAAGATCCCATGCTTCTCGTTTTGATGCTACTGCGATCTCTTCAGAAGCGGTGGCTTTTTCAAGTAGTCTCGCGAGCTCTTTGTATACCGTCTTGATGACCTCGAAGCTCCTCCAACCTAAAAGGTGGCGTAAATATTGGATATATGTACTCCATATTGTCTCAAAGGTAGATAAAAGCTGAAAGACGTTCAAAAAATTGGCGTAGAGGTTGCTAGTCCCTTTGAGTATCAAAACCACGGTTTCATCCCACTGCTTGCGCTCTGGAGGCGGTATGCTTCCTTCTTGAAGTAGTGTCTCGGTTGTTGACATCATCTTGAATACTACAATATTCAAGCATGAGCTCCACGCCTTCGGCCCTAATATATGACCGTAGGAATCAAATATGCGGAAAAGAGTCTGTATAGACCCGTTTCGGACTTCGGAGCGAGGATCTTTGGTTATTTCTGCTAGTCTGAGGAGGAGAATAAGCCAAAGAACCATGCTCGTACTCGAACCCTGTTCCTTGACAGCATCCAGCAACTCTTTGTCGTTATTTGGGAACTCATGTTCTGTCTCATTGTCGGATTTCTGTCGTTGAAGAAAGTCTGAGATATTCCAAAAGTATGTGATTGTCTAGTGACAGTTAGTGTTGAAGCTATTCAGTATAGGGCAAATATAACTCACGGTTAAAGAGATGTTTAGATCATCCACTTGCGCACAAAATGCGTAAAGTGTATCTATAAGAACGAGAACGCAATCGATCGGTAACAGACCGAGGAAGTCCGTACAGATCAATTGTAGAGATGCAAAAGAAGTTTTGAGAAGTCGTATCGATTTGCCAGCGGGTCGAAAGGTCTTTCCCTCGATCGGTGGCCGAAATGCTGTGTTCATTATGCTAAATAATATGCCCCAGCCAGCTTTCAGATTCTCTCCCGATTGTTCGAGCATAGTGGTCAAAGCTTCAAGGGCAGATTTGTGAATATCCGCATCTACTAATTTCACGGTATTGCTATGGGCGTCGGCACCGCTTACGTTTCCTTCCTCGAGGCCTTGAAGTTCTTTCAAAAGCGATTTCAAAATCCGCTCCTGAATACCAACTGTTCCATAAGTTTCGGGGTTGACTGTTCGAGCCGCTAATATCACAAACTCATGTAAGATGTCCGAAGCCTTCAATCTTATTGCACCCTCAACTCCTCTAGACGTAGATGCAAGTAAAAGATAGTGCTGGATGGTGTTCCAGCCATTATCGTCAGCATCGTCAGTTATCAGCCGATCTATGTTTACCTGAACTAGCTCGCCTAGCTTTGAGATTACAAAGGTATTGTCAATAGAAGAAGCTGATGAGGATTTGCGCCGTAATCCAAAGTTTGCAAGCCGGTGTTGAGCCATCGAAACTTTGCGCGGTGTCAATACTGGCATAGCACCTTTGGCAGGTTTTGGCGCTTCTGAATCATCTCCTCCAGACGCAGCTGGCTCAAGGTCGTCTAGGGCTAGAAGCTCACACAATGCCGCCAAAAATGACCGAAATGCTTCGTTATTAAACTCTCTTGTACTCTCAAACAACTTTTGTGAAGTTCCTTCAACTGCCGCAATCTCTGGCCCAACATTCGATAGATTTGATTGACCATCGGTAATTGTTCTTTGCGAGTCTATAGATTTGATAGATTGAGAAGAGGATTTTGTTGATGCGCGATACGTTGACTGGAGAATATAATCTGTTTGTTGCAAAGCCTCGAGCACGATAGTCCAAGATTCTTTTAAGGTAGTGCCTAGGGCTGTTCCTACGTTCAGGAGAGCGCGTAGACATACAAGATTGCGAACGTTTAAAGCTAGAGGCTTCGAGTCGGCACCCGGAACATTCAAGGTTGAAGCTGCATTTGAAGGATCGCCCTTAGAGGTCGTAGAAGCGTCGTTGTAACCGGAGAAGGCAATATGAGAAGAAAGCACCTGAGGAGGGACGGCGGCTTTTCCGAGAGTTGTGAGAAAAGTATCTCTCGGAGTTCCGAGGTCTAGGACGCCGGCTACCTGTGTGAATTTTTGAAGAGATCTAACTAAGCCGTGATAATATTCGTTATCCAAAGTGGCGTAGAGGAATGTAGAATAGAGTGCCAGAACCGCAGGCCAACAAGAATCCACGATCGATGCACAGGTCTGGATATCCGTCATCAAAGGATGGTCTTCTATGCTCAGCGGATTGAGAATACCTTGGAACCGCCTTCTCATGGTAGAGCTCTTTCTCGATATGGTACTAGGTGGTGTCCCCTGTGTCTCGCCACCGCTAGTGGCGTCGCTGTCATTGGCAATTATGGCTTTTTGTGAGGCGACTTTTAGCCGTCGCTTTTTGGAGGGTTTGATATCTGCTGTCGGGGTGGCTAATGGGAGTATGAATTTTGCTAGTCCTTCCGAGAGACTATTCACGCAACTGAGGACTAGGGCGTAAAGGTAAGACTCCGGCGTGGATGGTGGCTCCGTCTTGTCGAGTTGTTCGATACATTTGACTCGCACTGAGCTCCAGTGCGGGCTCAAACCTGGTGGAGTGCCATCACTCATTCCAACTGCGCCACCAATGATTCCAGCGACACCACCGGCTTCCATTGCTAGCTGTTCATTGGATATGTTTCTCATGGCGTTCTGATCCAGTGGGACGGATGATTGAGTTCCTAGGCCGATAACACTTGGCTTCTCGGTGGCTAGACGCGCAAGCATCGCCGTAAGTTCTTTTAGGACTGGTCTTTTATCTTTTTGGGCGTCATAGACCATATATAGCCTCCGGACTAACGATGCTTCGGCGAAGAGGCCTCTAACAACTTCCATACACAAGGCTCGTTTCCATATCGGACCAGCATCCGGATCCAGCATATGCATCATCAAACCCAGAGCAACCTCGCATTCCGATTCGAGTATCGTCAAGTGGCGGCGGAGCATTACATAAAATATTCGGATAACTCGTAATGCAATTGGAAAGTTGGTTCGGTTGGAGAGAGATCGGATTACGAACGGAGCGACTCGAGCTCTTAGTATGTGCGCTTGTTCCTTGTGGTCGATGAATATCTCAGAGTGATTCCATAAAACGGACTCGATAAGCTCTAGGCCGAATGGTTGCGGAATCTGGGTGAATTGGACATGTTGGGGCTTCTGGCCTTCGGTTTGCAAGCAGAGATCTTGGAAGATCTACGAAAAGAATTTAGCGAACTAGGTCTCGGAAGATAGGAGACTATGAGCATACCCTATACGCATCGGCTGCAGCTGGGCGCAAATATATTGTCTCGTCGTCTATCGAGACATCTTCGGATGTAGGGGTATCAGATGCCTTGTCTTATAAAATTTAGTTTCATGCTAATGAATAGTGGTTGAGAAAGGCGGCCGGTACCATCTTCCGTGGCGACTTTGTCAAAAACGGATGTTATCAGTTGTTGCAAAGCTATTCGCTAGTCAATATATGATCCTTTTGCATGGTCCATATCGTTTGAACTCACTAGCAGCAGCCGTGCTGTTGACCATAGCAATCTTTGTCCCCTGCAAGCTCGAACATATCGCCAAGGTGTCCTCAAGGTATCGACCTTGTATACTCGAGGCGTAGTTTTGTAGTAACGATGGAAGGGCTTGTAATATTTTGAGCTGGATATCAGGGCCTGTTTATGAGTATCAGTATGCCGAGGACAGTGGAAGTTTTGCCCAAAATGGAGGCCACACTGACCGAGAGCTACAGCGTCCCTAAAGGTATCCAGTACCTCTCTCATCCTCGCCTAGAAGAAAATTCTCAGTAACATGACTCCAATACACCAAATTGACCAATCCAGCAGACGTACCTGAGAAAGTGCTTTGGCAACAATCAGCCGTTGGAGACAGCCGACTCCCATACCGGTGAGACGAGGGTGTTTCGAGGCGCATGCGAGGATGAATGGCGACGGGAAATTCGGTTTCCGTGAAAGCTCTACAGCATAAATTTTGGTTAGCAATTGAAACTCGGAGGGTATGGAGTGTCCAATCGAGATGAAGCTATCATACCCCGTGCGACTTCATTTTCGGGACTTGAGGATAGGATCTTGAGTTCAGTGAGCGACTTTTCGGTTGCCTGAACATAAGCAGCATTCAATTAGCATACTTGAACTTGTATCTACAGGTATGAATGATAGTAAAGAAGAATAGACTTGCAGCTCTTAGATCCCCACTCCGTTTCTTAGCTTCAGTGAGCAGCAGACCGAGTTCGTTGGTGAGTATTTGTGCCGTCATTGTCGTCAAGGAAGAGGCTCGGAATCAGGTAGCAGACAGCAAGAGCGCCAGGGACGACGTGGATGGTCGGCTTTCTATCGACCCGACGACAGTATGAAAAACGATGGCGGTGATGGTTTTTTTGCTATAACTTCATGATATGATCCGAATATCATATCCAGCCATAACAAAGAGCGATCGATATATGTCTGGTAAGCGGGTTTGTATGGGACGGGTAATGTCGAAGGCGCGTCAGGACTTGTCGGAGTTTGATGCAGTTGTGGATGTATGTGTCTGTCCTGTTCGCTTGACACCCGCCTGCTTTCAAACACCCCGCCGCCGCCACACTCCACCACGCGAGCATCTCGACGACCACCAACTAACAACCACCCACCAACATAATCAAGACTACCATAGCTGGATCAGGAGCTCAAAAGACCCTCAAATCTAGTATCACCACTGCTCCAACGATATCGTAGCCGTTCTTATCCGGGCAAAACAAGTTGTCATTACCATGTCATCCAAGGCAAAGGTCCCAAGGAACTTTCGGCTGCTGGAAGAGCTCGAAAAAGGCGAAAAGGGCCTAGGTGCCGGTGGGTTTATTCTAGTTCGACCCCGATACTGCCATCCTCAAAACAGTATCGCTAAATGATGATTAGAGTCTTGTTCTTACGGTCTCGAGGATGGAGATGATATCATGATGTCCAACTGGACTGGTACCATCCTCGGCCCTCCTCATGTTCGTTCGCCTATCGCATAACCCCCACTTCAGCCCCTCCATACTCTCCTATATTCAGTAAGCACACAAGCAATCATATATATGCTAACTCGATTCCATTAGAGCGCCCACGAGAATAGAATTTACAGCGTCAGGATTCACTGCAGTGAACAATATCCGGAACAACCACCCAGTGTCACTTTCATCTCGAGAGTGAATCTTCCCTGTGTGGACCAAACCAACGGAGCAGTCAGTGCCCCTCCTCTATTGTTTTCACCTCAAAAAAAAACCCCCAAGCTGATAGTTTATCAAGGTGGATCCCACGAAACTTCCGTGCCTCGCTCAATGGAGATATGAATACACCATGGAACACGTTCTCGTCGAGCTGCGAAGGTAAACAAATACACCCAAATAAATGAAATAGTCGGTGCCACTAACGCAAACGATCATATGAAAAAAAGATCTATGGGAAGCCCGCAAAACAAAAAGCTCCCTCAGCCTCCAGAAGGGAGCACCTTTTAAACCCAGCTCTATTTCTTCCTCCTCCAGCTGGAATATACAACTTCTTGTCTCGTAAATCGAAAGAAGGATCGATCAAGTTGGAATATAGAAGATGTTTGCCGGAACCGAAGGTGTTTTTGGCGTTCTTATTTTATACGACGAGCACTTTAACTTTTGAGATAATCGTGTGCTAGCTAGCGGTGCTACTTTGAGCTTGACGATGTAATGAAGAAAATAACCCAATACTTGCATATCATCAAATTAGCAGCGATTATTATACACAGACTGCTTTATATCCTCCATTGACTTTGAAAATAATGCAGTGGTGACGGGTGGTGGATAGCAGTTCGCCTCGCTGAATAAGGCCTGGTGTATGAATGCAACACCAAAAAGTAAAATCTCTTCCACTTCAACCATCTTAAAATATCTTCTTCTTTTCATCGATAATTATATTCCTGCCAGCTGCAACTTGGCATTGAGAATGGTCGAGACGGACCCGCCATAAATCCAAACCCGGTGACAAGCACCCGTCGATGCGCTTCCAACGTGCCACCACTGGCATTCTACATTGGAATCCAGCACATCGCGCAGCATGCAAGTTTTCCTCCCAAAATCTCACAAACATCGTCAAAGCCTACCGTTTCTAACCTCACCGCAGGTGTCGCCTTATACCGCCGGCTCCTAAAAGTCGCCCAAAATGCTTCTCCTGACCTGGCTGCCCCACCAACTCCCCGCCGTCGCAAGGCCGGGAGCACCGCTCCAAATCACCTCCGCGAAACCCTAAAATCTATCATCTCCCACGAATTCCGCAAGTTCAGTGACCGCGAATACAAAAGCGTCATAATCCGTGATGCCCTCCTCTTCGGCCAAAAGGCAGTAACATGCCTCCGTCTCGCCACCAAGTCCCCACCAGACCCAATTGAGGTCGCCCGCATGACAGCATTCATCAACCTCTATGATCAACCGGGCCAACCCTCCCTCCGTCGCATGCAAACCGCCAAAATCACCATCCAACCGACTCCGAAACCCAAACCTCAAAAACCCATAAACAAAGATATACTCGAGCTTCCCATAAACTTACGCTACAAGCCAACTCTGATGGGTGGTCCCCTCGCCCCGTTCATACGATACACCGGCACCGCGCAACCGCGGAAACTGCACGGCGTAGTAAGACGCATCTTGGATACAAAGATCAAAAGGGACGCGAGGATTGATGATATGGGGCTTTTGGAGTATATGGGGAAATTTGAAGACGATTTTGAGAGACGGCTGGTGGCTCACGGTGATCCCGTGTGGCAGGAGCTTTACAGGGATGAAGTTGGCGGGTGGAAAAAGGAACACACCCTAGCGCTGCAGGATGTACAATTAAGGATGTTTGCGGCGCAATATACGGCGTGGGAACGGGCTGGGGAGAAGTTGAAGAAGATCAAGGAGCATCGGGAGAAGGTTAGGGACTCGTTGTATGAGATTAAAGGGAGGAGGATGGGCTTGAAGGGTAGAAGGAGGATCAAACCGGTGAAGGAGAAGGTACCGGAATTGAAAGTGAAGGTCAAGGAGGCGAGGGAGAGGAAGGAAGAGAAGGGTGAGGGTTATGGTGGCAGGCAGGTCTTGAGACATCTCTCTGAGGAGGAAAAGAAATTACTCCAGCAGCACCAGCTCCGGCTGTTTTTGAGGAAGAGAGATATGTCGCGGCTTGGTATACACAAGAGAAATCGCACACAGAGGGCAAGTCTTGATCGGCTTTTTGATACAAGAGGAGGTGGTGGTCAACAGGAGGAACCAGAATCCAAAGTTGGTGCGGAACTGGGTATCAGTAGTGAATTAAGCGATATACTGAAAGGACGGTAGTCCCAGCAGAGCCTTTCTCAAATAAACCGTGTACATACTCGAGGAGATAAAAATTTGTAAATACTCAAATACCATTCTAATCTTTACGATATTTCAGTATGCCATCAAGTAACCATCCAGCTCCTATCTTTCACAATGCTAGCTGTGTTGAAGGTATGCATAGTCTTAGCTTGGTTGGTGGGGCCTAGAGGGGTTAAGCCAACCAGGTTTTGTCGGCGCAAGTTTATTCGCACAGCTGCACCGCGCACGCCGCATCCTACTTTTTACAAAATCAAAACTGAGAATCAAAAACAGTAATCCATATAGAAAAGAAACTACAACCAAAAGGCTTTACAAGATGAATATCTGGATAGCAGCCTCCGACGGCAATACCGCCCAGGTCCTCTCCTACCTCTCCACAAACCCCGCCCTCGTAAACTCCAAAGATCCAAACGGATACACCCCCATCCACGCCGCCGCATCCTACGGTCATCTCGATCTCCTACGCACTCTGGTAAATGAACACGGCGGCGACATCAACATTCGCGACGACGACGGTGATACCCCGCTATTTACAGCCGAAACAGTCGAGGTTGCGAAATGCATTGTAGAAGAGCTGGGTGGTGATTGGACATGTAGTAATGATGAGGGTGTTACTGTGTGTTTAAACTTTTCCTATCAATATCGCCTTTATACTAGAAAGCAAGGTTCTATAAATACGATCTGATTGACTGACCCATGGACTGGATAATGATAATATAGGCCGTCGAAGCGATAGAAGCAGATGATACATACCCCCTCGTAGTAGCATACCTACGATCACTCACATCGAAGGAAACAAAATTTAGTACGGAACCCGGTGCACCGCCAAAAGGTATCGCTGTGAACATCCGATCGATGGATGGTGGAGGTGAAGAGATGGAACCTGTTGTGGATGAGGAATTTAAGAAGAAGATTGAGGAGCTGGCGGCTAGACCTGGCGAATTTACACAAGATGAGTTGAGGCAGTTGGTCACGGAGGCGGTCCACAAGCATGTTTTAGAACCGGAAGAGAGGAATGTCAGGTCGAAAGACTAAGTCGTCAAAAGAGGTGGATAGATTACTATTGCGTTATATATTCTATCATGAAAGGCTTCTTTACGATAAATGATGGTTATGGATTGATTGAGAGTGGGTTATTGTGTATGATATCAGACGGATTACAGCCTCGTTATTATAGATTCCAGCGGGTTTATATTAGCCTTTCAATAAAAGCGATAAGGTTCATTTCGATAAAAACTAAGAGATTCGTCAAGCTTGGACATGAAATGACACTAGTACGGTAGAACTCAAGGCTTAATGCTCTTTAAATGCAAAGTAGAAAAAGAAGCTACATACACCGTTTAGAAATGGCAAATGCCCTCTATATGCGCAAACAAAGGACTACTTAGCTATGGGTATATTATGTAAATGAAATTTATAAAAAGACAAGGTAGTCAAATCGTTTAATTAGAGGCCGTCGTGATGGCTTCCTGAGCCTTATCTCGCGCCTTCTCGAAGAACTCCATAACATTGGTGTAGACGACGAGTAGGATACCGCCTCCAGGCCCGAGACGGAGAACCTTGGGTAAGAAACCCTTGTAGAGAGCGGCAAAGCCTTCTTCTCGGGCGACAATTGCAAGGGAAGGTAGTGTCCAGTTATATTTTTGGATCTGGCCTGCGACCCTGACGGTATTCTGAATGCGAGATTTGACAACATCGAAGCTGTACAAAGGTCAGGTTGGTTAGATATGAGGCACATGCTTTCGGAGGGGAGAAACTACTCACGGAGTATTCAGGACTGTACCAGCGGTACCACCAATAGCACCAGCTACAACGTCGTTCAACATCTGGGCTCGCTTGGTCTCAGCTTTGGGCAGCAGTTCCTTGGCTTGGAAAATACACCCAAAGTAACCAGCGTTCCAGACCAAATGCCGCCACATCGTACTCTCCAGACCATTGTACAAAGCAAGAACACCTTCAGCTCTGACCAGCTTCACAAAGCAATCAATCATACCATTGTACTTCCCAGCCGAAGCACGATCCTGCAATCGAATCTTGATCAATTCGAAAGGAACGACGACAAAAGATTCGCTGACACCGGCTGTAGCGCCAGTCAAAGTGGCTACCGCTTGATTGGGTTTCTCCATGCCAAACGCATTGCGGTAGATTCCACCCCAGTAGTCGTTCGCGGCGAATTTGGTAGCACGCTTTGGTGCCTCCATGAGAATCGGAGCGCTTATGCCGCGGTATAACCGGCTGAAACCCTCATTTTTGATGATCTTGCGGAAGCAATCGAGAGTGCCGGTGTAGGCATCACCGCCTGCTACGGCTGTACCGACTTGCAACTGTATCCTGGTCTTGACGACGTCGAGTGGGTACATAACCAGGATTTCGGAGACACCAGCGACGGCACCAGCCGCGAAGTTGTAGATGAAGGGGAGGGGCTTCTTTTCTGGCATTTTGGAGATCGATTGGGCTGTTGTTATTGGGAATCCTCTTTCTCTGTTGATGTGGAGTGAGTGGTCGGTCGACTTGCCGAAATTTACCACGTTTTGCAGGTGTCGCCGGAACGAGAACTTAAAGTCATACGATGAGGGGGATCTTGTACCTTTATAAGGATAGAGACTGAACTTAATAATGATTAAGAATAAAATCACGCTTTACCCCATGTCATTACTCTACCTTTTTTTTTTGCTTCTGATAAAAAAGGTCGGCGGGCTAAAGGATAAAATTTGACCTGCCGTTATCGCCGATTCCTGGTTCTGTCGCCGCATTCGCGTTCGCTTGCTTTGATGCTTGTTTTTCTGCATGTGTCGAAGCGACCCGGCCTGGTCCGAATGGTCGGGCCCCCACCATATGCCAGATGGCCCCACGCTGTCAAGCCATCGATGTATTTCTTGGAAAAGATGTGGGGCATTCGGTTCACCACTTGGATTAGACGTTGTGCAACAGAAGTGCTCATGCGCTCGTATACGCGTAGCCGGTCTTCTTGGTATATATAAATAGTAAGATGCACCATCATCTTCTCTAGCAAGATAACGATTAGTTGAAAATTAGGTCGGTTCCGTTTAAAATCAAATCGTGGAAAGCGAGACTTTGAACTTCACAGCTGATAGATAATTGTTGCGGCAGGCAAGCTCTGACCAAACGAAAACAATAGTGAGGCGACTGACTGTGTTTTGCCGCACGACGATCAGATGGGTTTGGTTGCTGTGGCGCAGGTTGGTCGAGCTTGGCGGCGGCGTTTGTTTACAGCGTAACGAACGCGTCGCCGCCAAAACACCAATTTGACTGCCCGAAGTGGAAGCTAATTTAATATCCTTCTCACCTCAAATTATCAACATCGTCAACCTCTTCCCATTGGCGATTATGTATCCATGACCAGACCGCTGTCTCTTTCTTGTCTTTGTCATTTGTTCTTTAGCAAGTTTTTCTTTCTTCTATTTGATATTATTGGTTCTCCTTTCGATGCAGCATTAGCAGACGCCCTTCTTAGTTCTTTTGAGCCCCTCGTCGACCATACCTACTTTGACTGGGCAAACTTATCACAATGTCTCGACGAACTACTAACATTTTTGATCAAGACCATTCTGGTGTATGCAAATCCGTCCCTATATATTTTTCAAATTCCTTCTTTGCTAATTTGGTGAAATCCCATTTTATAGAGCCGCCCCGAGAACCGTCTCGGCTTTCGACGACATCATACAAACAATGGGGTCCCAAAGCCACTGGCTGGCCAGCCCTTAAAGAAAACCAATTCGGAACCCGTCTCCGTAAAATCAAAACAAAAACTGAGCTCCTTTGCTCACAAGCCTGCTGTTCCCACCCGGAAACCATCGACAGACACCATCCCCACCTCAAAAGTAGCTGGTGCTCGCTCAAAGACGGTAGTGGATGTCCCACGACAAGAAGAATCTAGGATGCCGGCTCCAGCTCCAATTGACTCTTCACCACCAGTTATTCGTAAAGAGAACCTACGGCTGGATGATCAGTTTCCTGTTCGAGAGAATACTTCCAATATAGAAATCAAGAACCAATCAGTATCGAAAAGCATCACAGATACCAGCTTCCCGGCGCCACAAACTGCTTCGTCCCGAGGATCCAAGCCCATACCTTCTACTCCACAACATCGTTATGCTCTAAATGATTTGCTAAGTCAAGCCAACATGACACCTTCCGTTTGCGCCTCATATGAAGAAACGCCTCCAGAAGATAGAGTCTCCTGGAAGACTTCTCCAAAGAGATCGCATTTGAACCCGAATGCCACTCCGTTACGCAAGGGCAAAGGTCGAGCCGTGGCACACAAGAAGAGAGCTCGAAGTTCATCTCCAATCGACACTCCACGTGCTAACAAGCGTGGTGGGACACAAATGGCATTTGATATATCCTCTTCCGCCATCAAAACACTAATGACGAATCCGTTTGAGGATGCTTGGACTAGAAGGCTTCAAGAAGTTCCTAGCGCTGCAGTCTCCACTATTAAAGGCGAAAGCTTTTTTGATGGAAGCTCACCCCGTGGCCCCTCAGAATATGGCGATTCACCATCCTCTCTCCGAAGATCTTTCAGTGCTCCTGCCAAACGACTTAAACTAGCAGACGGCAAATATGAAGAGGTAGAACAAGCCAGAGAAATAAATCCCTTGAGTACGCTGAAATTGGCGAGACGGGGTGGACTTGCTAATCCCAACCCTACCAATGACCGAGTTTCGAATCTACTAGCCAAACTCAAGGATACGAAGGTCGCCACTCTCCAGAAATCGGAATCCGCGCCCATTTTTTTCAATTCTTCGGGATTTACGGCTAGTGGAAGATATGATTCTCCCAACTCTTTTATTCAAGCCCAAGTTACGCCACCGGTTGTAGAGACGGGACCCTGGGAAAGGGAAACGTCTGCCGCGCCATCTCGGCGATCGAATTCCGCTAAGCCCTCGAACTATTCAAGACAGGCGACTAATGAACCGACCCCTGCACCTCGCGAGGAACCTAAATCAGACGACTATGGACTTGACGACGACGACGACGATGAGATGTTTGAACTGGTGGATAGCACTAGCCGGAATCATGATGCCGCGCAGGGTGAAAACATTAAATCTAAAGAGCAGACTTTGGATGAGAACATGGATGATTATGGGCTTGATGACTTGGACGATGACGATGACGCATGGGAAGCAGATATTGCGAAAGCATTGGGAGCCAGTAGCATGTCAAAATCGCCGAGGAAAAAGGGATTAAATTCACCTGTCAAATCATCGACGGGAAGCTCATCGTCCAAGAAGATAGAGGCTCCGGCACCAATCATTCTTTCGGATGACTATGGGAGTGATTTTGATCCCGACGAAGTAGTAGTAAGTTATTCGTACTCTAGTTTAGCCTTTAAAACGTAGAAATACTAAGTTAAGAAAGAAAGACGCAAGATCTCGGACAATTCAAAGATTCGTGGTACTAGACGTATTCGAAGATGATTACATATCGAATAGCGGGGATTCCCGGCCAGAGAAATCTCTTCGTGTAGAAGACGAAAGAACTCGAACAGAGCGAAGGGTCCTACTACGCCAATCCTGGATGGAATGCGACGTGCGAGAAGGGGATATCGTTAATGTCATAGGAGCCTTTGACGATGATCTTACTTGCGTCATTGACAATTCCCAAAATATGCTTATTCTTCATCCCGACATCCTTTTATCGGCCACCGCGGTGGCAGACTCCTTCGATTGTATCCGGCTCGCGACATTAAGGGAAAGAGTGAAAGCGATTTCTGATGCCTCGGAATGGACAGTCTACGGAAATATTCTTCACGAACTTTTCCAATCTGCGCTAAGCGCGAACGAATTTTCATCGCAATACTTGGAAAAGGAAATTAACCGTATTCTTACAGCGCAGATGCAGAATCTATATGCCGTTCGCATCACACCGGGTGCAGCATTGGATCATTTGCGCACAAAACTACCGCCGCTTCAGGAGTGGGCAAAGTCTTTTGTATCCGCCAAACCAAAGGACAGTGCAGTTGCTAAAGGCCATCGAGCTCCCGACTCCAAAATTGCGATCCGAAAGGTCTTGGACGTTGAGGAGCACATATGGTCCCCCAAATTCGGGCTCAAAGGCAACATGGATGTGTCGGTTGAAATTGAAGTACAGGATGTGAAAGGGGCAAGTACTTTAACAGTACCGCTCGAGTTGAAGACTGGTAGAAATACGAAAAATATGTCGCATAGGGCACAGACGATGCTATACACGCTCCTTATGTCGGATCGTTATGGTATGGTATCCCACGAAAACATTTACGAGTACAATCGAAGTGCTAACTTTAATTAATTTCAGACATTGAATCTTTATGCGGTGTTTTGTATTATACGGAAACTTCTGAAACGATTAGAATACCTAAACTTGCAGACGAGTTGAGAGGCCTAATGATTGGAAGAAATCGCCTCGCGCGGTTCCTTTACAGCAAACTTGACTTACCACCAATGTTGCAAGACAAGCGAATATGTGGGAAGTGTTACGCAAAGACGTCCTGTTTTGTATATCACAAGACAATGGAAAATGGCAATGTTGAGACGAGTGGAGTGGGCGATATGTTCGCTAAGGAGACTGCCCATCTCAATAAAACCCACACAGAGTTTTTCTCCAAGTGGGAAACACTACTATCGAAAGAAGAGAAGGATATGGAAAAATTCAGAAAGGAGCTCTGGGTTATGACGAGTGAAGAGCGAGAGGCGGCGGGAAGGTGTTTTAGCGATTTGAGCATGGTTCCCGAATCCGCACCAACGTCCGGCGAACAGTTATCGAAAATCAATCGATTTAATTATCGATTCCTCAAACGGAACCCACCGGCTTCGTTTTCGTTTTTGGAGTCACAGATCGGAGTGGGAGAGCCTATCGTTATCTCGGACGAAGAGGGCCATTTTGGGCTAGCGAAGGGATACGTCACGAAGATATCTTCCAAATGGATCATGGTGGCCGTTGACCGTCGACTGCACAATTCTCGTGTCAAGCAACCCGGCTTCCATGAGACGAAGAACCAGACTTTTTCAGCAATAATGGAAATCCTAGAAGATGGTACAACGAAGCACGGTGCTGCTATATCATCTCGTGAAGCGGAAACGGCGTACCGTCTCGATAAAGACGAATTCAGCAACGGGATGGCGCTCATTCGCAACAATCTAGTAGAGCTCGTAAGAGCTAATGCAAACACACGGCTACGAGAACTTATTGTGGAATTGGCACCCCCGGTGTTTAATGTTTCATCGACAGCATACCCGCTCCCCTCAGCAAGCCAAGGAATGATCAATGTTGACCAAAAGAACGCAATTGAGAAAGTCATGAGTGCGCAGGATTACGCTCTAGTCCTGGGAATGCCTGGAACGGGAAAGACGACAACCATCGCTCATATTATCCGCGCTCTGGTACACCAAGGAAAGAGTGTTCTCTTAACATCATATACCCACACCGCAGTTGATAACATTCTACTAAAAATCAAGGACGATCAGATCAAAGTTTTGCGGTTAGGAGTGACCTCAAAAATTCACCCTGAAGTCCAAAAATTCGCAGTACTGGCGAATGCACCGAAGAAAAGCTTTGAAGAGATCCAAGACGCTTTGCACAGCCCGCAAGTAGTCGCGACAACATGTCTCTCGATTAATCATATTGTGTTTACCGAGAGGATATTTGATGTCTGTATTGTGGACGAAGCGTCACAGATAACTTTACCGGTCTGCGTGGGACCCATACGAATGGCAAAGAAGTTCGTTCTTGTTGGAGATCATTTCCAGTTGCCGCCGCTCGTTCGGAGTCTGGAAGCTAAAGCTGGAGGGTTGGATGTGAGCTTGTTCAAGCTGCTGTCCGATAGTCACCCGGATTCGGTTGTCAGTTTGGAGCACCAGTATCGTATGTGTGAAGAAATCATGGCGTTATCGAATTATTTGATATATCAAGGGCGATTGAAATGTGGGACGGAAAAGATAGCTCTTAGCAGCCTTGAGATTCCGGATATCAATGCTTTAGATGATTTCCACAAGCCTTCTCTTCACCCGTCGACGAATGCGCAGTGTGGGGTATCTTCGAGTTCTTGTTGGATTAACGATTTGTTTCAGGAGAACGTCAAAGCGAGATTCCTAAATACAGATTTGGTATCTGCGCCGGAAGAACGGAAGGGAGATAGGATATACAATCCCACTGAGGCGGAGTTGACTCGACAGGTTTGGACCACATCTTCCCGTGAGTTGATATACTGTTACTAATGAATCGGGTTTTATAGCTTGTTGAAGGTTTCGTGCATTGCGGTGTGGATCCTAACGAAATTGGTGTCGTATCCGTTTATCGATCCCAAATAAAAGCAATACAACATCTTCTGCACAACCACCCATCTGTGGAAATGCACACCGCCGATAAATTCCAAGGCCGCGACAAGGATTGTATCATTATCTCACTGGTTCGTTCGAATGGCAAGGAGAACGTGGGCGAGCTTTTGAAGGACTGGCGCAGAATCAACGTGGCGTTCACAAGAGCGAAAACGAAACTTTTAATTATCGGGTCAAAGTCGACCTTGAAGACCAATGAACTATTGGGGAAGTTTGTGGATATGATGGAGGCGAGGAATTGGGTTTATGATCTACCCCAAGATGCGCATGAGATGCACAATGTGCCGATGCAGATTACGCAGACGACGCAAGACTCCGTTGCTATAAGTGCCGCGGCGCTTTCGCAACGGCAGAAGATGTTGATGAATGCACATACGGAGAATAGGCCGAAGGTGCAGAAATCGCTTTTGGAGATGATAGCTAAGAAAGGTGGAAAGGAAGGAGAGCGACCTAAGCAAGGTGTATTGAGCCAGAGAAGTCTGGTGGGATCGAGGCCCGTATTACGTAATATTGTGAACGAAATTAATGGCTAATTGTAACACTATTGGAATGTATTATAGATGTACATGTTATGTTTGTTGTTTACTCGAGATTCAGCGGATTCATAGTGTAAATTATTATCACGACTAGCGACTCTGGGCATGACCGTTAACATTAGTTTTGTCCCAAATTTTCCAAACAATAGCCATTTCGAACCTAAGTAGATAATCCAGACAATTTAGAAATAGATATTTGCTTCCGTGCTATGGATTCATCCCGTTAAATTAGCATTTTGATTATTTTTAGTTTTGTCATGTGAGAGCGCGAGAGTCATAAACAGCGCCGCTTTGTCTCAGACGCGGGTTCTGGCGGTGTTTACCTTCCTCACCACTCCTCCAGCTTTTCGAGATAAAACTCATTCTCGCCAAAAGACCCATTGCCATTTGTCAGCAGTTCATCATTCCTCGCATTCCTTCGTTGTCCTTTATATTCTCTCTTAGAATGAGCGATTGAGGTTCCTAGTCTTTCTCTCGCTGAAATCTACATCTCTCACATGTACATGTACTATGCCCGATGACTTTTATATTGACGTCCCTCCTGTGAACCCGCAACACCGCCACCGCTACCAACGACCGCCCACCGACGACATCACCAACATCAATAACGCCACGCCCGCCAGAAATCCTTCGTCCGCAACGACCGAGAGAATCTCGTTTAGATCCGAGATCCCTCCATCCACCGTTCCATCTTCTACCATGGCTGACGAGGAACCGACCCAGTATGACGACCAAGGGGCTAGCGCCTACGGCGCTCCCACGCCACTTCAGCAGCTTGAAGGAAACGGTATCAATGCTCGAGATATTAAGGCTATTGTTGAAGCTGGGTATAATACCGTTGAGGCGGTTGCTTATACGTATGGAGGTTCCTTGCTGGTGTCGCTGAAACTGTTATATGCATATATTGACATTTGATTGTATTATAGCTCGAAGCGACAGTTACTGACCATCAAGGGCATATCCGAAGCAAAAGCTGACAAGCTCATTACTGAAGGTACGAACACCTCAAGGCGTTGAATATGCTGATCTCCCGTGGTTGCTTCTCCGCTAACAAAACGTGGTTATAAACAGCTGCCAAGCACGTTCCTATGGGTTTTACCACGGCGACAGATATTCACGAACAGCGAAGCAGACTGATATCTATCACAACCGGCTCCAAACAGCTCGACACTCTCCTGGCGGGCGGGATAGAAACAGGCTCCATCACCGAGATTTTTGGCGAGTTCAGAACCGGAAAGTCCCAGCTGTGCCACACACTTGCCGTTACTTGTCAGCTTCCCCTGGATATGGGCGGTGGCGAAGGAAAATGTCTATATATCGACACCGAGGGCACTTTCCGTCCCGTCAGATTACTCGCAGTTGCTCAGCGATATGGTCTTAACGGGGAAGAAGTTCTCGACAATGTCGCCTATGCTCGTGCTTACAACTCTGACCATCAATTGCAACTTTTGAGCATGGCGGCACAGATGATGACGGAGACCAGATTCTCGTTGTTGATCGTGGACAGCGCTACCAGTCTTTACCGTACTGATTTTGCTGGTCGTGGAGATTTGTCGGCGCGACAGATGCATCTGGCGAGATTCATGAGGCAACTGCAGCGATTAGCTGATGAATTTGGCATTGCGGTCGTGATCACCAATCAGGTCGTAGCGCAGGTTGATGGAGCTGTTTTTAATCCTGACCCGAAGAAACCGATTGGAGGTAACATTATTGCTCATGCCTCTACTACTCGGTATGTAAACGAAATCTCTGAGAATATTTGCTATGTATGAAAGAGGCTTTCTTTTACTGACATTTTGTAACAGGCTTTCTTTGAAGAAGGGACGTGGTGAAACTCGTATCTGCAAGATTTACGACTCACCTTGCTTACCAGAATCTGAATGCCTATTTGCAATTAATGGTATGTGTTTCCCCTCTATAAATTTTCAATCGGGAAAAGCTTGCTAACTTATTGCGTGTAGAGGATGGTATTGGTGATCCCAGTCCAAAGGATTTGGAGAAGATGGACATGTAGGACACCATCTGTAGCATACCCTTCAATACTTGTGTTCTCTTTTTTATTCTGTTTTCCTTTCTATTTTATGCAAGCGCATTAAACTCGACCTGATCAAAAGGTGCCTTTTTGACTTTCAATTGTAACTATTATTCTGCCCTCCATGCCACATCGCTCATGATAATGTCTTTTTTTTGTTTATCTCTTCCCCGTTTATGAAATTTCTTCTGGGTTTGTGGAGTTTGTGACGGAGCATATGCATAGGCTTTAGATACAATTTCCCTTTCTATTTCAAGCTTCTTTTTGGTGCCTTTCTCGTAAATGTTCCCTTACATCGATATACCGACGCTTCAACCCGTGGCGGTTGGTGAGGTGTTGCGGGGGTTGTTCCGGCCAGCCAATCAGAGCCTGTCGCTAATCAGCTTTAACCGAAAAAGTTTTGATGTGCGACGACCAAAATTTTTGAAAATCTTTAAATCTCCAAACGGCCCTATATATCCCCAATACACGTTTCCGCCACGATTCATTCGACCTCTCCAAAAATGGCGCTATCCAAGCGAAAACACGACATCAAGATCTCCGGCAATGATAATAAAAAGATTAAACTCTCGAAAGACACCGCGAAAGGCGTCTCATTCGATAAGAAGATGCCGAGAAGAAAGGACCTCGTCCAAGATAGCGATGACGAAGAGGAAGAGTACCAAGGAGGTAGCGACGTGGAAATAGAAGATGTAGAAGCGAAATCTACTCAATCGAAGGGGAAGCAGAGTAATCAGAACAATGCAAACTTCAATTGTGCGACTAAACTTCGCAAAGCTGTTATTCTCCAAGACTGTTGACCGTTGCTAATACATCTCTACCCTCAACAGCTAATAAATCCCGTGAATCACACGCCGTCCAAAAGAAACTTGCCAACGAGCGGAAACAAGCTAAACCGAACGCCGACATTATCCAACGTAGCAAAAAGATCTGGGAACGCCTTCGCCGAAAATCCCACGTGCCTCTCGATGAGCGCAAGAAGCTCACGGACGAACTCTTCACCATTGTCACCGGGAGGGTCAAAGAGTTGGTCTTCAAGCACGATGCCTCGAGGGTGATTCAAACGGCGGTAAAGTACGGAAGCGCAGAGCGACGACAGGAAATCGCTAGGGAACTGAAGGGTGATTACGTCCAATTGGCCGAGAGTGCGTATGGTAAATACCTGGTCGTCAAGTTGATGCACTATGGTAACTCCAGCACACGGGAGATGATTATCAGCGAGTTTTACGGTCACGTTCGACGTATGGCAAAGCATCGAGAGGCGTGTTATGTTATCGACGATGCGTATCGGGAGTACTCCAACCCCCAGCAAAAGGCAGCAATCATCAGGGAATTTTACGGTGTGGAGTATGCGATTTTCAAAGATGATTCGAAAGTTTCTTCGTTGCGTAGTTTGTTGGACGAGAATCCGGAGAAACGACCATTGATCATGAAGAGTCTGTGGGAGTTGATCAATCAAATGGTGGAGAAGAATATGACGTTCTTGACGATATTACATAAAGCTATGCTGGAGTATATTTTGAATGTGAGGGCGGACACCAGCGAAGCTGCAGAGTTGATCGAACAGGTGAAAGATCATTTAGGAACTATCGCGTTTTCAAAAGATGGCGCACAGGTTATCATGCGGTGTTTCGCATGGGGCACAGCAAAAGATAGGAAGGTCATGCTGAAGAACCTGAAGCCGAGCATTCAGGATCTATACGCCGATGAGCACGGTTGCATGGTTCTCGTCGCAATATTCGATGTGGTTGATGATACGGTGTTGGTTTCGAAGACAGTGTTCCCAGAGATCCAAGGAAAATTGGATGATGGGAGCGCCGGGACACATGCGGTTGCGAGGATACCGTTATTATACCCTCTTGCTGGAAGAGAAACAAGGTTGATGCATCCGCAGAAGATTGAAACACTAGAGGATATTGATAAGATTAGAGAACAGACAAGGTTGGTGGCTCCTACATTTCTATTTCCTATGGAACACATGCTAATAACCTAATAGTAAGAAAGACCCAAAAAATAGACAGCAGGAGCTTAGGAAAGCGTTAAGCCCGGCCCTTCTTAAGAGTGTTATTAGCCATGCTGCCGAGCTAGCTGCCGTACCAGTTGGAGGACAATTCATTTCCGAAGTTCTGATATCGGCGGATGGCGATAAATCGACAGCCGCGGAAGCTGTTGCCGCGCTAGCTGAGGGTTCGGAGGCACAGGAAAACAAAGATTTAGGCCGGTTGTTAAAGACTTTGGTTCAAGAGGGATTCTATAAGAAAGAGACACGGTCATTACAGCGTAAGAAAACACCATCAAGGATACGCGGGATTCTTATTTACTAATTGGGAAACAATATATAGTCTCAGCTGCACCAATCGAATTCTACAAATACCTTATTCCGAAGATCGAGTCAGATATATTAGCTTGGGCTACTGGAGGGAATTCGCACGTTGTTGTTACGCTTCTTGAAAGTGAGAGAGTCCCAGAGGAAGAGAAGAAAAAGATTCGTAAGACTTTATCTGGAAAGAAGGAAAAGGCTGCAATCAAGAGTGCGAAAGAGAGTGGCAACAAGGGAGCCGAGCTTATTCATGAGCTTTTGCAAGGCAAGAAGTAAAAGCTTGGAATGACGTTTCTAGAGTGGAGGCATTTGTACATTATATCTTAGTATGAATCCTATGAGGATTAATCCAAGAAAACCAGGTCATTCTGTTAATTCTAGGCTTGAAATCGAACATGCTTCGAAGCTTCGCTATGATCATTGTGATAGAGGAAATGGATGCGTGATATTTTCGACGACAACACAAAATTGAAAGAACCTCATGACGACCATCCGCCAATCGGTGTCGCCATCTCGCTCCATATGAATACATATACCTCTAATTGAAACCATCGACTTCACGGTACCTGTCACTTGTCTCTCTATAGAGCTTATATCCGCTTTCACGTATCTCAATATAGTATATACGCAGCTTATACACACTTCGCGATATTAACATCTCCGTCTACCTCTCCTTCCTGTTTACTAGGGCTCAGTCGATATCTCATCTCAATGAAGCGACGCCTAGAAGCAAAACACAGCTTATCACCATGAGGATTTCCAAGACGGCTCGGAGTCTTTCCCACGATTGATAGAAAACAACAGCCTCTTCTAGTATATCTATAACTATCCGGAGACATTTCGATCTTAGATCTTCTTTCATTCCTCTAAACCATCACAATCAACCCTTTCACCGGCTCTTCGCAGCTTCAATCACATTTCTCACTATCAATCGATCGAATATTTCCTTTGAATAACCTTTCAAAGACCATTACTCTGTTTAGTCATCAGGTGTTCGCCGTCGTCTCTTTCTCTCCGATCCATCTGCTGGGTTATTCTTCTCGTCAAGTCGTGGGTATTGTGTTTCTATGCATTGGTGCAGTTATTCGATATCATTAATTTGATACAAGCACCTTCGAGCGCTTTAGTGCATATAATTGTGTTTTGTGGACTCAGTTGCATTTATTTCAGCTGCTAAGGCTCTGATATATCGCCGGTAAGTCTTAGAAGTTTTCGTTTCTTGGATATGAATCCGAAAGGTTCACATGCGGTGTACTAACACGAGAAACTTTTGAAAAGCGGCTTCCGTAGTTTTTGAAATCTTCGATCCAGTGATAAACCATGGCTGGTGGCTTTTTAACCAGTTGGCCTCTATTATATCGATTTTTATTCGTAAGTGGACCAATCGGTTTAGGAACGCAAATTCTCTAGCTAATCGATATACAGGGTGTTGGCTGCCTCGTGGTAAGCTAATTTATGTGCCATTCAAAGAAGCAACACTGGAGAACTTTTATGTTAACAGTTTCTAGGTTTTTCTCTGCCTGTTCAGTTTCACAATTCGTAGGATCAAAGCTCACCGAACTCGGGACTTGGAAGCCCGACTCCAGGCAGAAATCCTGCTACAACCGCTACACCCACCCGTCCAAAGGACCCAGAGTGTTAATTTCGGTATAAAGGCTCTCAATTACAATGAGACACCTGCGGAAGCCGGTATCGTGGATAGTGAATCTCTAAAACCGATGACTCCTTCTCGACGGTCGAGAGTATCCACGCCTAATAGTCATTCTCGTCCAATTAGCATTGGAGGTCGTAGAAGTAGTGATTCTACGATTACGGGAATCGTTGTAACAAAAGAATCCAATGATTTTTTATATCCGCCTCGCCCACAGTACAGGAACCGCAAAAGATTTTCAGATTCGGGCATTAGGTCTGATCGATCATCTCCAGAGTTTAGCGAGCCTGGACCATCGAATTACAGAACCCGAGCAACCTCTACTCCTCTCACGGTACAAAACGATAGTCCATCGCCATCCTCAACTCCGCAATTTTACACAGCTCCGAATACACCTGCACCTCCAGTTCCCACTAGCTCGCAGTACCTCCAGGTACCTTCGGGTATAATTCGTCGACTAGTTAGTACTTCTTATGTTAACGGCGCCAATAAGGATCTCCCGCCTGAGTATCCTCCACTCAAAGGGGTCTTGAAGAATCCATCACCTGGTCAAGGCTATAGTAAAGTAAGGAGAAACTTTACTCCAAATTCTGTTTCTGGAGTCTCCCCTCCAAATATAAGAGACTTCTCAAGCCCTGAGCTGCCACCAGTTGGTCCTGCTTTCCCTCCGGAACCATTTTCTCTCCGGCCAAAGAGTGTTCCTCCATTGAAGATATCTCATAATTCATACTTGAGTGCTCACAAGCCGAAAACTTTGTCCGGCATACCTGTAACCGAAGGCCCTGATGGCATCGAGCTCAAAGAGCGTCAAAGACAACGAAGCGCGGAGAATTTGCCATCAATTGTCGATAATATAGTTGGTGGTGGAGCTTCCTCGTTTATTATTCCTCACCCTACGAGGTCTGCCCCGCCTATTCCGTTTTTGCAATCATCGTCTCCAACCGCCATTGTAACTTCACAGGATGTGCCCACGACCTTTTTTCCTCCCGAAAAGAGCAAACATTCCGATCTAGACTACCCGAATTCAAAAGCGGTCTGAATTACAGAAGGAGAGAGATGACTTGATACGGAGCGGACAAATCAAAAATCACTTTATGCAAAATCAAATTATCGGACTATGCCAAAAACCTCTGGCTGCATATCGTGATTCTTCTTCCTAACTTTCCTTTTATCTTGACCCCACTACCTCAACCCACAGGACTTCTCTACTTAATTTCTCTGGGACTGAATTCCGTATACGACTTTAGCCTCGTTTCCATTATCTTACTAACGTCTTGGCAATACTGTACACTTTATGGTCACATATGTCCCAATTGATGAACCCCAGTCCGATCATCTACGATATTCTTCTCGAAACCATGTATCTAAGTATTAATTGAGAGTTGAATATCAAGCCGATGCTGTCATTTTGCCTCTAAAACAACCGCCTCATAATACAAATGTACCACTAAATGGCAGGTTCGTAAAGAATGTTCGGAGATAATATGAGGTGATCAGCGTAGCGACAGGTTGGTTGCACAGGACGCAGGCATGATTATGGCATCCTGTAGTGTTCATAAGAGTGATTATATGTAATTTAGAAACGATAGCTTGGATTAGAGTGCATCTTGGCATCTAGGGAATTGTGAAGAAGGAAAGATCAGGTTACAAACTTTTTTGTTGCTTTTGTTGTATTTTTGGTGCAATGAACTAATACGGGAGAATCGAAATTGAGGAATTAATGGGAATGGACCCACGGATACAAACATATCGGGGTATCCTTCCTGCAAGGTCGCAGCTTCATATTCCAGGCAATCTTTTGCATGTGCTCCTAGACACGCAGATGCAAGAGAGGAAAGGAATATATAGCTTTTGATGCGTTTCATATGTGCGTGTGACATCAATCAGTAAGGCGTCTGTATTTTAGAACATTGTTATCGGACACTTTGGCGGGGTTGGTGCCAAGCTTGTTTCTTCAGATGCATGTAATCGAGAACTTGCGACACTCGACTAGCTATTTTATCACGAGAATAAGCCGAGTTTATGAGACAACCACAATAGAGAACCATAGAACAACCAAAATTGCAATTTTGGAAAGTATGTGAAGATTTCGTTGATCGTTATTGCAAAGATCTACCGATGGCTTGGCCGGATCCAATGGCGGGGCAATTGCGTCGCAGGCCGCATGGTCGACAGGTTGAGCGCTCTTTTACAAGTCTCCGCTAACCGTTTTCCGGCTGGATCGTCTAAAAGATTCGCATTCTACCAGGAATGCGGTATGGCACACACGTTCATCTGACACTTTTGCTCTTCACCTTTCCGAAGGCGATGTGTTTGACACCTCGAAGCCAAAACGTTCATAGAAATTCGAGTCGTATATCGGCTTTCAGCTTCGGTGCTATAAGCACATGGCTAACGTAGAATCTCTGGTAAGGTTTTTCGTGTTGAATAACTTCCGTTTGGATGCGATCCGACTTGGCTTGATATCGGCCTAGATGCGGTTGTGCACTAGATTCCCTTCCAGCGCGGGGCGCCATTTCCGTCGAAGCCTAGAACTCGATCATTACAAACAATCCTCCTGGGTTGAGGCTGTGATAGAATCTCAAATGTGATGACAAGGGCTCGCTTCTTGACATTTGAATTCGTCATATCGGATAAGGGACCCTTGTCGCTTTTTGCTGATTTTAGGTACTCGAATCCTTGCGAGGAGTCCCAGATTCATGATCAAATGCCGAGTCTTCCAGACAAACACAGAACATCCTCAAATCCCTGTGAAGGCTAAACCAAGAATTGAAATCGGAGAATGGAGACGGGGGGTTTTTTTTTTTTTGAGATTTTGTCATCACCTCCTCGGTGTTTAGGCTAATGGCTTCGATTAGGTCATCCCGATTCAACAAGTCCAAACGAGCCGTAGATTCAATGACGTTGAAGATCCCCTTCTACCGTCGGCGACGACAGTTCAATCCGTCCAAAGACTGAGATGGGATATCCAGCCGCTGATCCGTTACTGATTAACATAAAATCGTCTCTTGATTTGCCTCTGATCGATTCGATTTTATGCATCCGATCCCTTCCAAGGGCGCACAAGAGAGAAATTTTTTCTTGAATAAAGCTCGCGACGAATTGTCCTCGTGCCCCAAAGGTTTTCGTCGGAGGGCGGAAGTTCCGAGGCAAAGTCATGTCGGTATTGGTCTAGAGCTGCGTGGTGCATCCCACCACTTGCTGCTCGACGAGAAGGGAGCTAGCGAGGGACATGTACATGTGCAGGTACCAGTACATGGATGGTACGGCGTACAGCGGAAGTCTTCTCGATCCCATCACGCTATTCGAGAATGATTAATTTTTCATTTAAACGAACGAACGGAATTTGTGGACGAGAACTAAAAGGGTCGTACCACTGGACTTCGTACCGCCGTTGTGCTGACCGATGACTGGCGGACCAAGGCTTTGACGTTGGACCAAGCAATAGCCACTGGGGCCTGCTGGGATCTACGCCAGCATGCAACAACAGGGAAAGGGCTTCTTTGCCAGGGAGTATTTGGGAGTATTTTGGGAAGTACTCGACCAAAACGGACCAGGCCGCAGAGTTCGGCTCGAAGGTGGTGTGGTGCTGAACAGCTGTCTCACCGTTGTATCTAACCAGCACGAGAAACCAAGAAAGTGTCCCATCCTGATTTCCATAAAGGCCTGTAGACAGCCCCGATCAGATCCGCCTGTTACCCATCTTTCTCCTCTTCCTTCCTCCCGACAAAACAAGCATTAATTCGATAGAATAATTCCTTAAATAATACACCTTTTCCTTCAAGAGTATAAACTTTACCCGAGACATTTTTCGACCTATAAGCTTTAAATTTTGGATTTTAGCTTTTCGAAAATTTCCTTTTGGATTCGGCAACACCATAATACCAACCTTCGATCATAGAAATTAGTTAGCCTTGGCTGTCGACAATAGAAATCCGAAATAATTTCTTAATACCTAGCTGTATAATCTCTATAATTTTTAAAAAATGCCAGTTTCCATGCCACAATTCCGATTCCCCTTCTCCAGGAAGGCTCAACCTACTCCTCCCCCTGCTGCCACTGCTCCCGCCGAAGACCCAGCGCCTATCGCCGAGGCCCCTGTTGTTGAGGATTCGACAACTCGCAGCCACAAACGAGAGAAAAGCAGTAGTTCAATCTCGATCATTACTCGCCGGAGCCGTGAAGAAGATAACAATGTCTATAAATTGAGCAGTTAGTTTATGATTTTCGAAGAAATGTTAACGATATTGCAAAGACTAATCGATCTTGGAATGTAGCTGTCAACGATAGTGGAGTTTATCTTCCTGTAAGAAACGACTTATTTGATTCAAAACTAACAAGGTGCTTTTAAGCGCCTGTGGTTTTTATCGGATTCCGCATATATGTAGTCTAGAATAAGTGCTGACATATCGATATAGCCTTCACCTGTCGAGAAAAAAGGCTACTGGGGACGACGAGAGAGTACGAATGGAAGCCCAATAGAAGTTCCTAATTCCGAGGATATTGGTTTCGCTATCTCTCGCGAATCCTTCGATAGCTATAGAAGATCATTCGTATGTTTCCTTTGACGTCTGCCTGATCGCCTAATCCGTTCTCTAACTGAATCCTCCTTCCAACTAGGATATCTCTGCAAGAACCCAAGTCTCGGACTCTCAACGTGCTAGCATGCAATCTAGCCGATCAAGCCTCGAGGCTTTAGGTTGGGGAACGTCAAGTCTAGACGCCAAACCAAACCGAATGCCCTCCATTGACGTTTCGGAAACAGCATCCGACGACGAAGATGGCGAGTTCCGCGACGTTGATCTCAATGACAACTCCCAGGCCCAGAAGAAGAGACATTTCCTGGGTAGATTTGGTGCTGGAAGCATAACTGATCACGAACCTCAGGGGCATGCCCAATCTTCGACTGCAACCTGGAGACGAGAACATAACAAGGATGCTGAAGAGCTCGGCGCTATGATCAAGGGTAGCAATCTCTTGATCTCTGCGTAAAGCTCGAGTTCGACGATCACAAGGAAAGCCGCGAAATCTGGCTTTGTATATGATTTTAATTTTCCAAGATATCACTGTTTTTGCCTATAGTAGTTTTTAATGTCTTTGAGCGGGTCTTTGTACAGCGAATTGGAGTGGGCGAGAAGTGGGTATATACACACCGGTTGGGCGGGTGAGATGCACCACAAATACCATCAATGCGGTCCTGCAGGGTGATAGTGTTCCGGAACAAGAGCTAACAAGCACATAATAATAATGACTGAGGGGCGTTTCAACAAAAAGTCGACATTCGTTTGGTGGAGTTATGTTGGATTTGTGCTATATCCTGCGTTAATGCCGTTTTTATATTTTAATAATCGATCTCTTCTTGTATATAATTGGATATCAGGACCGCTAACTAATCAAACAAACAAATTAATACTGTTTAATAATTTATTGATTTAGAAATATTAGTAACCAAGAGACTATGGTGATGATGGTTGTACAGTGTTAATGTGTGCAAAACCGTAGCGTAGCGGAAGGTCGTGAGATCTTGAGGCATGTTTGATTAGACAGTGTTGCCAGTGAAGTTCGAAAAGCCTGTCGCGTCTTCCCTTCAAATTTTCAACCTTCTGTGTCGCACAAACAGCATCGAACCCCCCGCAATCTATACGAAACCGCCTACTACCGTCTCTTCGTCCGAATACACGCCATTGCTATCGTACGTGATGATAGTGACCTAGCAGTCTAAATCTCTTTCCTCCGAACACGAAGCTCAGCCACCTCTCCCAATCTCTCAACCACTTCGCCGCGGTAACGAACGTGCGCCAACCGTCTCCCTTCCATCATGGTGTACGTTTATAAAGAAACGCGGGTCTCCTTAGACTGGGCATCTACGGATCGAATCGTAGAAGCCGTAGTTCCAGATTACGATGCTGAGGAAGCCGCTTCTATACTCGAGGAACCGGAGACTCCCATCACCAATGGTGTCCTGATCAAAGGCACAACGGACGACTTTCCTCTCACCTCGCTGGCATCTGCTTCGTCAGTTCTATTTCGGGCGATACATCAAACTCCGAGAACAATACTATGGAGGGTGATGAACCAGGGAAGGACGTTGGTGCTGATGCCCTTGGATGTCGCAAGACCAAGAGAAGAGCACGGAACGATCGCGTCCGCATATCACATTCAGTTTTCTCGACAGATTGTCCCGGGATGTGTGACTTTCTTCGATCTCCCGGAAACAAATACTCTGGCTGCCTTTGTCTTGACTTCTGGAAACCGTCTATATACATTCAATCTAGGACAGTCGTTCTTCACGGAGATGGATGAGGAGTTGAGGTTGCCTGATGGCTGGTGCAATATGTTCCAGCCAACGTCGCTAGCGGCACGGTCGCCGCATTTCTTGAAAGCTGTATCCGGGGATTCCTTACTGGTGGCGATTCAAGATGGTAGTCTAATAAGATTGGACCGCCTGGTACACCAACGGAGTAGTGAGTTTGCTTGAACCTGAAGAGTCAGATAGAATTGAAACTAAATGCTAATGTGGGTGTGATTGTAGGTTTTGGATATAAGGAGATGACATTTAGCGACGGTGGATATTTCAATTCGATCAAGAGTATTGTTCGATGGTCTGGAGCTCAAGTGCGATATGGCGAGAAAAGCTTATCGGCAGCAACCGTAGTATCGGCGGCGATGACCTACAGATACGCCCTTCTCTTTACTGTGTCGATAAATCACCAATTGAAGGTTTGGTCTATGGAGAGGGGAACCGTGCTTGCAACTTATGACTTGCTGAACGAGCCGACATCGTCTGCACCATCCATTAAAAACTTCCTGGACCCCGCTCCTGCTCACCTTGTCGCACTTATCGAAGCCTCGCCCGATCCCCGACATATGTTTTTACTTCTGACTCTATCTCCTGCTGGATCTGGAACATTCAAGCTATGGGCAGCAACCGACGATGGGACAGCTGGTTTCACACGGCTTATCGATCTCTATCCGAATGACGTCCTGAAGCTCGACCCACCTACATTTAATAGCTTGTGGGTAGTTGCAGACTTTGGAATAGCCGCTTTCTCATCGGAAGATCCAAATTTAATATCCATGTGGCTTCTATGGAAGAGTAACACGAGCTCCAGAATGCAGACGGTTACATTCAAATTGGATTCGATGCCTTCGACCTTTGGAAGCTGGGTGGACGCTAGCCAAGAGCAATTGCTAGTGCAGAAACCGAGAAGTCCCATGAGTGGGGAGTTGGAAGATCTTGCAAGTTATTGGCTGGATTGGATATTTCAGCCCGGAAGATTTTCCGACTCTGTGATTGATCGAGCTGTAGAAATATTCAGGAAGAATTTCGTATCGAAGGGGGGTCAATCGATGGATCTTGACAGGCCTAATACGAATGAAACCCGCCATTCAATGGTTATGAGTGCGGTTCACGCCGTCGTTAGCTTGCGAGATAAGCAACCTTCAGTAGAGCATGACAACGAGGAGGCTCTTTGGCGAGATCACGAGGCTCAATGGAGTACATTCTACAAGATATGTACTGAACTGGACAGGAGCAGGATAGAAGGTTTATCTTTAACGGTAGACCCGGCGTCCGGACTCGCCTTTGTTGCTAACGCAGACACTGTAACCGTTGTTCGAAAGTCCTCGGAGAGTGAATCTATATCTCAGAATCTTGCCACTGCGACTACAGCCGATCTCCAACTATTGTATCAGAACACCTCGGAGCAAGGGAAGGCCCTTTTTGCAAACGGGCTTGTGGAATCAGTGAGATCATTGATCTTGGCTGCTCGCGAACTGAAAGACTCACTTTCACCTCCAACTTTTGATGAGTGTGTTAGCGCACTTCAAGATGAAGTCACTCGGCCTCCCGAAACAATCGTTTTTGAACGCATTGACGCAATATACGATCGATGCTTCGAAGGACACGTACCGCAATCCCACCTGGACCAGGTCGCTTCGATAGTTGCAGGTCTTTCACACACTCCCGAGGAAACATTTCGTGCGGTCCTACTGAGCATACAAAAATGGGATAATTACCCAGGCTCATCTAGACTCACAATCTTTGGGGAGAAACTAATACTACGAGGGAGCCAAGAGGTCGTACACGTCAATTACAGCCTTCTATTTGAATTAACACTCCTATTAGTGTTAGTTCATTCATCGTCTGTAGTAGAGATAGATGATATCGAGCCTTACAACGTACTTTATCTTGAATTAGTCGCGTTACTCCGGGAATACAATATACTGGCTTGGTTGAGCAAAAATTCGTGGACGCCAACGTCGGAAGATGTCGAGACGGAGGAAAATCTAAGAAAAACATTAGGTTTCATTCGCAGGTCCGACTCGTTGCCACAGATTCATAACTTTCCTGTCTTGCAAATCCTTCTGAAGGAAGAAGGCGGCCCTCCGCCGTCAGCAATAGGATCTGGCCCAACTACCCTCACGTCTAGCATCCAAAGGTTCTTGGCTGCTACTGATCTTGAAAACTTCTCGGAAGCTGTAACGCTTATTGCATCCCGGTTACTACGCATGAATGCAGTTCGTTTAATGGGAGAGTTCATGCCCTACTTGCCACCAACGCCATGGGGCGAGTATCTGAAGGGTCGAATGGCTGTGTGTCGCAAAGAATGGAAAGTTGCAGAGGATTTGTTCAAGTCTGCTGCTCCTGGTATAGGTATTGGATATCCGTATAAATTGTTAACGCAAGTTTAGAGCTAATGAGTTCTGTAGCATTGGCACCTAGCAAATCCCTTACACATTCCCTAGACGCATTATTGAGCCCATTGGATATCGAGAATTTATCTGCTGGCCTCCCAAAGTTCTACTTCCATGTCGCAGAACTCTTTGAACAACGCGGTGAATACTCCGAAGTTGTAATTTTCGCAGAACTGGCTTATAAGGCTTTACCGCCTCACCTGGATGAAGTATGAAATATCCAAAAGGATTTTAAATATGCTATATCTTTTACTAACAAGAGCTCAATTTAGGATGGCACGGCGTTGCGTTCTGATATACTTGCGAGGCAATTCAGTGCAGCTTTGCAAGTACCGAATTACGCTTCTGCTTACTCGGCGCTGATAAATTACAGCGATAAGATTTTGTATGTCTTTACCCGGTCCATAGCTCTTATAGCAGATCGGCCTGAAATATGCTAATATCGAAAATTCCAGACAACGACGCGCGTTGACAAGTTTGATAATCTCAATGTGCGACCGTCATGAAGCCGAGGATATGTGTCAATTCGCCTTCCCCGGGCTTCACGAGGACGTAGATGCCGTGTTAGAAAGCCAGTACGAACAGATACGAGAGGTTACTACCGCGTTGGTTCCATATCACAAAGTAGCCTATGCTTGGAGAATACAAAAGGGAAATCGTCGGGGTGGTGAGTTATAACACTTATCTAACAATTTAACATTTGCGTATCGATAAACTAATATATGGACTGTGAACAGCTGCTTCGGCACTTTACGATTACCTGAAGAAACTTCAAGGAAATCTGACCAATTCGCAGCGGTACAGCGGGAAAGAAGTACGGGAAATATATCTCGCGCTGCTTAATGCCTTGTCGCTAGTTCCCAAGGAGCAAGCATACATTTTCACGAGGCTACACGCTGAGCAGGAGAGCAGTGGTGTTCATTTTGTTGATGGTGAGTAAACCATATTTAAATTTAACGTAAATGATGTTGAGCTGGGTACTAATTCTTTATTTTTTTAGGTACAAAACTCAAACGCAGGGTTGTTACTATTGATAATATAAGGGAGGAATATCAGGAGGAGTTGAGGAGGACGGAGGAGTATCTCAGCGGCGGTATCTTTTTCTAAATTACAAGAACCGAAAAGGTTTGCTATGCATTGATTGTATTAATATTGAGATGTGAGAAGATATCTATCGAGAGCGCAACAGATGTGATCTTTTTGTTTACTTTTATTTGGCAATTAATTCATCAATTGTTTTTTTAATGCGCTGTTTTATTTATAATTTCTGTTTACATAGAGGGGCGTCTTGAATAGCGAGATGCATGGTCGTTATGATCGAAGAGATACATAAATTTACCCTTTCTTCTTGCAAGCTTGAGTATATGCTCTCTATTCTTTGATGGGTGGATAACTTGGTGAAGATGGCCAGTCAAATCAAACGGTTATGGTTGTGGTACTGGCCTTGGAGCAGTGGCGTCCGACAAAAACCTTCCTTCTCACGAGCTGCATGGACATGAGCTGCTCGATGTCTACTGCCCCATCTATAAAAGTAGCTGGTAGGCTCAAGAGCAGAGTCCCCGAGACTCAAAACTCTAGGCCTCACGACCTCGAACCATGCTTTATCAGCAATTCAACTGAAATCACGAATATGACCATAAAGTTCCCGAAACGAAGGCAGTTCCAAGCACGCCCCAGCATCAATAATTCGAATTACGATAAAAAGGGCAATACAGAAATTACCCCTCACAGACTGTATCTCTGTTGTTGTACTTTGTAGTACTTGCAGCATACATGGTGATAACCGACGCGGGATTCAAAACGATGCTGTCCAATAGATACGGCCATATGGGGAGATAAGCTGCGAGAAAGCCCGAGCTCGGACGAAAGAAAGCTGAGGGCTTTCAGGGTCCTGGCCTCTCGGTCACCGGAGCACAAGACGCCATCCCTCAACAGGAAATTTCCATTTAACGAGGAAATACCGAACCGGGTAATTTCCACAGGAACGACCACCGATGAGACAAGACTTGAGTTTGGAGCAGAGATGGCGCATACCCGTTGAGTCGGCGTATGCAGAAAGGTTAACCTCTAGTGAGACTTTTTTTTTTGCCCATTGGGAAAAAAAACTCTTACGGCAGACAGGGGCGATCACATCATTCGGTGCTAATATTCATTAATTCACATCCTTTCATACTTTTCTGGCCTTATTGTAATTTTTTTTTTTTTATCGCGCTGTGGGTGTTTTCGGCGCCAGTTTTCTTGTGCTCCCCGGACTGCGGTACACTTTTTTTTTTTTTTAACCCAGCTCTGTTGCGGGTGCTACACCAAGCTCCGAAGTGGATTACATAATTTCCCTCTGCTTCTCTCCCCTTCTTATTATCCACCTCCTCTTTCCCCCTTCTTCTCTCTTTCTTCCTTCTCTTCCTCTCCATTATCCTCATTATTCACTGTAAAGTCCTTTTCGCACGGCTCTGGTCAGGCTTCAGTCAAGGTCAATCTACTCTAATCCTCCCCATCTCATCACTCGCATCACCTTCCCTACCACATCTCTAGTAGACCGTCTACCGGAAAACAGAAGAACACTAGAAAAAATGACGCAGGCTCAAGTTAACGGCACTGCCAAGAAGACCTTCCTCTTCACATCCGAGTCCGTCGGTGAGGGACATCCAGACAAGATCTGGTAAGTTGCAGCTCGATATCAATCGTACAAGCTATCGTCGATTCTAACATTTCGGACACAGTGACCAGATCTCGGATGCCATTCTCGATGCCTGCTTGGCTGAAGACCCGCTCTCCAAGGTAGGGCAAGAACCACATATCGTCTTTTCGCGAAATTCGCTCTCCTGCTAACATCTGGTGCTACCTAAAAAGGTCGCTTGCGAAACCGCAACCAAAACTGGTATGTGTGAAAACCCTGCGCTCCTGGTACCCATGGGCTCCGTTTGTTTGTTTCATGACTAGTCTACGGTTACTGATGGCTGCTGACCCGGAATTTTTTTTCTCTTCACAGGTATGGTTATGGTCTTCGGTGAAATCACTACTGGAGCCAGACTCGACTACCAAAGGGTCATCCGTGATACCATCAAGGATATCGGCTACGACAGCTCTGACAAGGGCTTTGACTACAAGACCTGCAACGTCTTGGTTGCCATTGAGCAGCAATCCAAGGATATCGCTCAAGGTCTCCACTATGAGAAGGCTTTGGAAGAGCTCGGTGCTGGTGACCAAGGTATCATGTTTGGTTATGCCAGTGACGAAACCGAAGAGCTTCTCCCACTCTCCCTCCTCCTCTCTCACAAGCTCAATGCTGCCATGTCTGCTGCTCGCCGTGACGGATCGCTCCCATGGTTGAGACCGGACACCAAGACCCAGGTCACTGTCGAATATGAGAATGACCACGGTGCTTTCATCCCCCGCAGAGTCGACACTGTCGTCGTCTCTGCCCAGCACAGCGAAGACATTGACACCCCAGAACTTAGAAAGGAGATTCTCGAGAAGATTGTCAAGGGTACCATCCCAGCAAAGTACCTTGATGACAGAACCGTCTACCACATCCAACCCTCCGGTCGTTTCGTCATTGGTGGCCCACAGGGTGACGCCGGTCTCACCGGCCGCAAAATCATCGTTGACACCTACGGTGGACACGGAGCCCACGGAGGTGGTGCTTTCTCCGGAAAGGACTACTCCAAGGTCGATCGATCCGCTGCCTACCTCGGCCGATGGATCGCCAAGTCCCTCGTCCACGCTGGTCTCGCCCGTCGAGCTCTCGTCCAGCTCTCGTACGCTATCGGTGTCGCCGAACCCCTCTCCATCTTCGTCGATACCTACGGTACCAGCGAGAAGACTTCCGAAGAGCTCGTTGAGATCATCAAGAACAACTTTGACATGAGACCTGGTGTCATCGTCAGAGAGCTCGATCTCGACAAGCCAAAATACTACCAAACCGCCAAGAACGGTCACTTCACCAACCAAGCTTTCACCTGGGAGAAGCCAAAGACTCTCAAGTTCTAAGCTTCCACCCTCCGAATTAACATTTTTCTTTATATATCATTTTATGACCACACCTCGAATTGCATTGGAAAGAAGATTTCAACACCTTCTTCCACTGCCGGACACCTGTTCCTCCCTTGTACTATCTTTTTGCGCGACATGAAAAAGCGAAACTCACGGTTTTCCTAAACGATAACATTTACCTACTATTTTCATTGTTTTTCCTTAATTTTTGTAACGAATAGATATGACGCGGATTTCGCTCTCTAAATTAGAGAGGAAAGTTCAAGAAGAAGATGATGAGGAGAAGAAAAGCTATTCTGTTTTTTGGTTTTTTTTTGTGACCCATTTTTCTTTTTGTTCTTTTATATCAGGCATACGAAAGGAATATCGAAGAAAAGGGACACCGGCGTTGTTTCGAATAATAAGGGAGGGCCATGTTTCAACACCATGCAGCTTTAGATGATAGCATACATCATGCAATTTGGGCGTTTTGTGTTTTCCGGTTACGGGGTTTCCTTTTTTGTTCTTTATCTTTTTATAATGGCGGAGATTGTAGGGATGTGTTTTTTTGATTCTCTTTAATATATCTTTGAAGTGTTTTGATGGGATGGATGGGTAGATGGTAGGATAGACGTATAGGTGGTGGGAGATATGAATTGAAATCTAGTTGTTGACGGATCAAAATGTTCATTGTGACTTTGGCATGTGAGTGCTGTAGACTCTATCACCAAATTTAACTTATATCTTCATTTCGAGAGCAGCTCGTCGGAATTACCAAGCTTGGATTGTCCTTGCAGCGATTGAGATGAAAAATATGCGAACAGATGATATATAGAACTACCAATATATTTTAACAAGTCTATAAAATAATCTCCCCGGCATTTCTCTAATCAATTATAACAAACAAAACGCCATGAACGGGATGCATGTCCGATATAGATACTAGAGAAGAAACATAGCAAAAACAAAAACTAGACAGGAAGGAACCAATGTATACCCACCCTTATTATCCAAAACCTGGTAATGACGAACCTTCAAAAAAATCGCTGACAAGAAGAAAACATGACTTTGTTACTTCCCCTCGAAACAAAAATGCCCTTTTTACAAATAATAGGCATGTAGATTCTGAACACCGCCTTCCGCTCCAGAGTTCAAGGTAAGAGAGCACTTCTCTTTCCTTCCTTTGATTCCTTCTATAGCTCGAAATTCTATCGAAAACCTTGCGGTGAAAACAAAATGCGAGAAAAATTTCTAAACCATACTTCTATTCTGTCTTCGAATTCAAGCCATGTACTCATCCTCCGGCACCTCGGCCGCACTATTCGTCAAAGACAGATAAGTCGTCCATAAAATACCAACCGATGAGGCGAAGGGTAGTTGAAACTGCAAGGGCATGAGTCTGAAGTTTATAATCTGTACAGCCGGCCAGAGCATGTAGTTTGATCGAAGGGCGGACATGTACACGTTCCCGAATTTATTTTCAACCTCTTTTCGTCGGCCACCTTCTGCTATCGTCTATATTTATTCAATTAAAAGTTAGCTCCAAGTAATTGATGATATTACTAGCTCGTGGAAACGTAGAAAGGAGAGCGTACCATAAAGGTAAAGAACCCCGCCAACCCAACCGGTGCGAAGATGAGTTGATCGCAGGCCACCCTCTTCAAAGCTGGTCCCATAGCGGCAGAATTAGAGGCGATGGGGAAAGTCTTTCCCAGAAATTTAAACCAAGTGAACTGCGCCGGTGCCATTACGAACCCCCAGAATGCGAATCTGGCCAGTCGTTCGAATTCGAAGGGTGGAGGGAGGAAACCCGTTGCAGGTATCAGTTCGCCTTTATGGATTGTGTCTGGTATTTTTGAATCGATTTCGCCAATTTCGATGGCGATGCGGTCTTGTGGGAGTTCCGGGCCGGCTGGTTTGCGAAGGGCACGTTCGCGGATTATTGTTATCGTTTGGGCTACTGTGTCTGCGATGCTGTTTAAGACCTATTTTGGGAAACGAATTAGTCGGATTAGGTGTTGTCGAGTGAGATTGTAAAGACTGATAGTGGGAACGTACAGAGTTGGATATCATCATTGTTAGGATGGGTCGTTTTTCGAACGATTCGTTAAAGACGGCTATGAAGCGAGCCATGATGATTGTTTGGATGAGGAAGACGACGAGTGGGATGACAGGCTGGAGAGGTTGAGCTGTGGTTAGCTTATCGGTGTGCTCGATTTGATTGCTATGCTTTGATTGACGCCGAAAAGACACAATTGAGGAAGGGAGTTTATGAAGGAGTAATAATAATGTAGAAAGATTATAAAAAGAAGAATAGAATTATAGATGTTGAAGCAGAAAGCATGTCAAGGAATGGAGGGGGAGTGTGAGGGAGTGGTTGGTTGGTTGGGTTGAGGTGAGGCAACGCCCAGCGGCTTTGACGATTCCATGACCTCATCGAAAGCCGCCAACCCAGAAATCAACGATAACTCCTTACAATACCACAAAGCAATAATAATATTGTTATTAAATATATATTATAACGCCTATTTCTTTGGTAACACGATAGATATGAGAGTATAATATTGAATAATACTACCAGCAAGATGTATAGTATTCTGTGTTTGTGTAGGGTTTAATAAATATTGAATAGCAAGGAGAACCGATAATACGTACTATCCTGTCCCACAGGTAAATGGATTGTAAGTGCCGCATCGTCCTCCTCGCCCTGACCTTCAAGGATGGCATCTCGAAAAAAAAGAGAAGAGGAGAAAATTCTCCTTCAAACGATTCGGCGGGTCTCTTAAGATATAAAAGGGGAATTTCCCTTCTCCAATATTTTTTGGTATTTGTTTTTTCTTCCGTCTTTTTCTCTTATCGCTGTTTGTTGAACTCGGAAGTATGAAAATAAGACTAGTCGTAGATATCAGATGAATGGGTGACAGCAGGTGTGCCGCTTCTCGGGCGTGGGGTTCTTGTTTTAACGTCGGATGATATGTATCTGGTCTCTTCCGTCGGTGGTTGATTGATGAGAGATTGATTCATTCTGTGGGATGAGATGAGTTTGTTCCAAAGGAAAGAAGGCTGTGTCAGCCAGCCAACCAGCCAGCCAACGGAAGGGGGGACAGGCCCTGCAGTTGTTTTTGTTTGATACGCCAACGAAACCCAGCGGGCAGACGAATGTGATCTGACATTCGACACTGGGCTGGTCGATGCATGCGACTCAGTCAGCCAGCCATCCCAAAAGCCCCCACTTGTTATAACAAGTGCCCGCTCCTGCTGCTTGTGTCCGTGCTCGTCCGCGCCAATTCTTGAAATTCAGTTTCCATTTCTCGATCCGATTTGCAAATATTCTCTTCTCCAACTTTACGGGTGGCAAGCGAAACGGAATTAACAATCACGAGCCCTGCCACAGTATTTCAGTTGCATCTGGGGGTTTTCAAATAGCCTTGGGGGATCTTGGAACTTCGAAAGGATAGCTACTGAGGCACAGCTTTTTTGTGCGAATGGTTTGTTTGATAATTACGAATCTCATCGATGCAAGCCTAGTCGCTCAAAATAACTGCGGCGGGAGCTAGCTAAGCCCAATGGCCAGGGTCCCTGGAAATCTCCCAGATAAAGAACTATCAAGGCATCGCCAGTTTCGGTTTTTGATTCTCCACTAGCTCCTTCTGCGCTTGGAGCTCTGTCGAATAACTGATAACGAATTATCTAGCGTTGTATTCCCAGGAACTGCTTATCGGTAATATTTACCCTTTTTTTGGATCCATGCGAATTCGTCGACACACTTTGAAACGATTAGAAATCGCTTTACGTACAATATTTAGCCTCTGAGATCGATCCTCACGAGGCTTGTTTGCATGTCCGAGACATCAGGTACCGCTCACATGGCAACTTCTAATCATATTACCCCAGACTTTGGTTCAAGCATGTACTCGGGTACTATATACTTCTGAGCTTAAAATATCTATAAAAAAATCTATATTTGCCTGGTAAAATCTCTATATTATAACCGCGATTACACCGTTAATACAAAAATACAAAAAAACATCAGATACAAACCACCGTAGGCAGCTCTCTGCACTCGGTTATCTCGTTGGTCATCAGGTCTACCACCCTCACGCCTTCAATCGTCAACACCCCGGTCGCCAAAGCTATGAACCTCAATTCCGCCGTATGGCAAGCATTCGGAGCAAGCGGTCTACATTAAACATTAGTATCATGACCTTTTCCTGAACTCTCAAAGTCCTAAAATAAACATTTTCAAAAAAAGTACTCACCCGATCCTAACGTCATTAACTAAAGGTATCAGCTCGACAGCGTCCAAATGCTGACTCTTATACGATGAATATAACGCCGCACTCTCGACCACCGGTTCCGTCATATTGTGAGGTATGCTGGGGAGTATCTTACCCTCCCCTTTGCGCCTCTTAGGCGGAACCAACAGCGCTAACCGGCGAGCGCGAGTGCTTCTGTTCATCACGAATACCCGCCAGGAAAAGATATCGCCGGGATGAACGGTCAGCGACATGGCGGTGAATGTTATCGTGAGCCCCGGGGATTCGATTGTAAGGGTTGCTTGATTTGATTGTGAGGACATTGGTCGTCCCCCGAGACGGAGAGACGGCGGGTTTCCGTGGGTACTGGCTTGGGCTTCGTAGCGGGATGAAAAGTCAATGGATGTTTCCCAATGTGTGCTTATGAGCGGTTTGCACACATCGGATACCATGGCTTGTCCCTTCAATCTTACTACTATCTGTTTTAGAAGGTTTGGAGTTTGGTTCGGGCTGGTCTTGTTTGGTATTTGGAATAGATAGGTGATTTCGTCCATGACTTGGAGCATCGTAGGGAACGACTTTTCCGATACCTCTATTGAAGATATCGCGACTCCACCGCATTCTAGCACGACATCACGAATCTCAAAGTTGCAACCGAGTTGTGGGGTAACCTCGAGGGTAAGATGGGCAAACAAGTTTTCGGCATTTGCTTTGCGTGGTGTTTTGTTCCCCCGTAGCTTGAAGTTGAGGCCGGGCACGATTGGGAACGTCTTCTTCGAAGAGTATCCTAAAGGACTGAACGATTCCTTCGGCGCAGGTTGAGTGGGTATAACCCTTGATACTCGCAGGGCGGAGAGGTAGGGCAGTTTCTCTGGGGTTTCGCCCCCGAATGACTCTAGGATATTCACGTTTAAGGCCTGTCTGCCGGAGAGGTATTCGTTCTCCGGAAGCCTGGTGTTATGATTCAATAACTTGAGAGTTGCTGAAGCTGAGAACACGACCCGTGGGTTTACCGGCTTGGCTTTCGGATGGCCTAAAGGAACCGTGATCTTCCATATGGCAAGCCTCGTGTCTCCCTCCCGCCAGAGTATCTTGCCTCCGTCCTTGTCCTGGATGGTCTTTTGGTATAGCAGTATCGGTCCGTCCGGGGGTCGGCTGCCGTCCGGTCGTCTGGGACCTTGGTTCTCCACCGCTGTGACTTCTAACGAGACGGCCAATCGTGAACTATACGACTTGTAGACTGAGTCATCGTGTATACCGAATATCTGTAACGCAATGAATACTGGCACGTCCTCATCTGCAAAACAGTGCTGTCAGTCCATGATTTGTAGCTTGGTACAGGCAAGGATCACGTGTGTGCGTACCAAAGTAAAGATGCTGCCTCTGCGTCAGCGTAGATAACGCCGGTACCGGATGTCCATGCTGTTCGGCCGGATTGAAGACGCTCAGATGCGTAGGCTTGTGTCTTTTGTTCAGGAACTCTTCGATGTCTAGCTCGCTGTTCTCTGCTATGAAGACCTCAAGGCGAGCCTTCTCGACAATGTCGGTACTTATCGTCCGACGATGGCCGCGGCCACGAGAGGGCCCCAGACTACCGGGACTGGCCATGTGAGAGAACAAACGGAATCATCGACACTGCTCTTAGCTCGGCGACTGATTTCTAATAACTACTGGAGGTCTCGTGGGATTGGTTGGTCCTCCTGCAGCTAATAATTTTTTGAGGACAGCTTGGTTGGATGAAAGGGTGCTGCTGCTGTGCTGTTGGGAGGAAGGTGTTGTTTGGGGTGTCTCGAATTCATCGAAACGAGAGAAACCCACTTTTCCCATTTCAACATTCCTTTTTTTTTTTCTCTCTCTTCGTGCAGAATATTCCATCGAACCTCATTCATTTCCGCTACCCGAGCCCTATTCGTGGCATCAACCGCCTATTTCACCATCGCCAGACGAATACTATCTCTGTCGGCATTCTCTCGATCCTTCACGCGACTTTGGCTCGCCTCTGAGACGCGCCACCATCGACAATCATGTCCACTCTGTGGCAGGAAGCCCGCGCCCCAGATGGCAGAACGTACTACTACAACACCCAAACGAAGGCGACGCAATGGCAGAAACCGCTCGAGATGATGGCCCCCTTGGAGGTGAGATCCTACGATCTTTATCTATCTTTCGTTGACCCCTATGCTGACATTCGAGGCGTGAATATAGCGGGCGATTAACGGCCAACCTTGGCGAGAGTACACGACACCAGAAGGGAAGAAGTATTGGTCTCATGTTGAAACTAAGCAGAGTGTCTGGGATATGCCAGAGTCCTTCAAAGCAGCCGTCGATTCCGTTCAAAAATTGCCTAACCTTCCACCGGCACCGCAATTCGTGGCAGGAGGCACCGCCAACTTTAACAATTCGATATACCAAGGCTCCGGACCTCGCAGGGACCATGACAGGGGGGACAGAGACCGTGATAGAGACCGCGACCGAGATGATCACGCATCGGGAGAACGAACATCGGTTTCGAACGACGGTATGAACGCGGCGAGGGCGTCAGCTATATCGTCTGCCTTTGGTGATAAGAACGAATCCCAGTATCAAAATTACGCCGATGCCGAGGCTGCCTTCTTCAAGTTGCTCAAGAAGAATAATATAGGTCCGGATTCTACGTGGGAGCAGGCCTTGAAACTCATCATCAAAGAGGCGTCTTACCGGGCGATTAAAGATCCGAAGGATCGAAAGGCTGCCTTTGAGAAGTATACCGCTGAGCTTCGCATGCACGATCTCGAGAAACAGAAAGACCGAATGACCAAACTGCGTCAAGATTTTACCACCATGTTGAAGAGCCACCCGGAAATTAAATATTACACCCGCTGGAGGTATGTATCAACTCGAAACGCGGATTATTCCTCGTTGCAATGCTAATGTGAGATTTTAGAACTGCTCGAAAGTACATTGAAGGTGAAACCATCTTTAGATCCGCTGCCGACGATAGCGAACGACGCTCTCTCTTCGAAGAATATATCATAGAGCTACGAAAAGAGGAACAGGAACGCGAAGCATCTGATAGGAGACAGGCTATGGACGACTTGGCGACTCTCTTGAAGTCTATGAATCTTGAACCATATACTCGCTGGTCAGAAGCCCAAGGCCTCATTCGGGAAAATGAAAGCTTCAAGTCTGAATCGAAATTCCAGGTGCTCTCCAAGTTGGACGTTTTGAACGTGTTTGAGGCCCACATCAAGTTTCTCGAGCGTAGCTCGAACGACAACCGCCAGAAGCAGAAGCAGAGTAAGCAGAGAAGAGAACGGAAGAACCGCGAGGCTTTCGTCGTAAGTTGTCAAGCCCACAGAGCTCATAACCACTCTATACTAACATGTTGACCGGATTAGGCTCTGCTCGAAGAACTTCAAACGAAAGGGAAAATCCGATCCGGTACCAAGTGGAAAGAAATCCAACCTATCCTTAAGGATGATAAGCGATATGATAATATGCTAGGACAGTCTGGTTCCACGCCGCTCGATCTCTTCTGGGACAAGGTTGAAGAAATCGAGAGAGAAGTTCGCAGCAAGAAGAACATTGTTATGGACATCTTGGAGGTAGGGAATCTGAGTCTCTTTAGCGATACGACGAAGCTAACTTTGATACCACCTATAGGAGAGAAGATTTCAGGTATCGCCCAAAACAAACCTCGACGAATTCATTCATACTTTGCGTACGGATCCTCGTACTGCTCAATGGTCACATGACGATTTTGTTACAGTTTTCGACAAGGTATGTCGACTTACTTTATGTTATATACTTAAAGATTGTTACTAATACCTGTCACAGATTCACGAAAAATCAGTTAAGCGTAGCGAGGAAGATCGTCATCAGGCAGATCGCCAGCAAAGGCGCCGGGTGGATGCTCTCCGCTCCGCTATTAAACATTTAGAGCCACCAGTTTCATTCGGCGATTCTTGGGATAAAATCCGACCCCGCCTTACCAAGATGGAGGAATTTAAGGCTTTAGATTCCGAGGAACTGCGGCAATCTGCTTTCGATAAATTTATCCGACGGTTGAAAGAGAAACTGGATGATGATCGTGAACCTGATCGCAAAGAACGTAAGACCAGCCGAGGCGCCGAACGAGCTGACAAGGTAGATCGTGAACGTGAGAGGGCTCGCACGCCCCGTGACCATGACAATAGAGATCGTCATCGTGGCGACCGGGATCGCGAGCGTGAGCGTGAACGTGAGAAGGACCGCGATCGAGAACGTAATGGACATCGGGCCAGGGATCGGACTCCCGAACCAGATGCGTACGAAGCTGAACGCCGACGCGCTGCTGGTGAACGCGAACGGCAGCACCTGAAATCCGGCAGCTCATTCCCAAGCGGACGAGGCGAGCGAGGAGAGCGAGAGCGAGAGCGGGAAAGGGAAAGGGAAAGGGAAAGGGAAAGGGAAAGGGAAAGGGAAAGGGAACGTGACCGCGACCGCGACCGAGATAGGGAGCGAGATCGATTCGACCGCGAACGAGAGCGGGATGCGTATTGGGATCGGGATCGGGAGGACAGGGAGCGGGAGAGGGAAGCCCGCCATTCTGTGAGTATCTATGAAAGGGAAAGACGTGAACGAGAAGAGGAACGTGAGAGATCATTCAGGACACGAGACCGCGAAGACTTGGGGATCGGAATCCCCCGTCGTCGCGCTCGGCCGTTGAGTCCTGGTGAGGAAAGTGACCTTGCCAGGAGAGAAGCAAAGGTCAGTATATTAACCTACAATCTAGTTGAATGCTGGTATTGACATTCTTCTTATAGCGATCGAGACACGAACGGGGCTCTTTTGAGCGTCTTCCCCTCGACAGACCGCCGACCCGGGAGGAACATTTCGATAAGCCGACCCCCAAGGAACTCGGAAAGGCTGTCAACCTTAACTACGGAGACGACCCCATCCCAACTCCCACTACTACTGCGCCCACTCGTTCTACTTCAGCAGCCGGTCAGGGCGCTGCAGGCGATAATGCAAGCGAGGAAGGCGAGATCACGGAATGAGGATTTCGGGAGACCACAACGCCGTACGTGAAAAATCTTGTGCAAGAATAACGACACACTTGAGAGGTATATATTGTTGTCAACCTTTTTACTGTATCCTAATCTCTGCCTCTTATGTCACAGAAACTTCGTTTATAAATTCATTCATCAAAGTGCTTGTTTTTTATTTTTTTTTTTGCTTTTCAAAGAAGCAGGGGGGTTTGACCAGATAGATTTATTATTTGGAGGTCGAAAAACATGAATAGTGGTGCGTAGTCTGCAGATTTCCCTTGCGAAAAAGAGTGGCACGGATACTGTTGATGTAGCGGAACAGCTTTGCCAGCCAGCATATATTACATTACGCACGATTTGTCGCTCCCTCCGGACGTTTTGATCTTTGAGAACGGTCACTCTATGGTATCTAGTTTTGGGGAAAGCGTCGTCTGGTATTTGTGACAGATGTTGTGTACGTTGTACTACTTTCCCCTTTAATTACTAACCCCAAATATTAATGCAGCATATTATTTACCTTTAAACTTCCTCTCATTTTATTGTTATTGTTCAGCTAAGAATTGATATGCTGGTAAGTTTGATAACCCATTCAATTCGATACCATGATATCAGGCAAGAGGCAACTACGTCTTCAACAGAATGCTAGGATCTCTACCAACAACTAACCACACTCAATATCTGCTACCACACATGAGCTCGATTTAACAACTGTAATGGAAGAGTGGGTCGAGGTGTTTTAAGTGGAGCTGAAATTCCAAGGGTTGACGTTAGCGTGTTATAATTATAATTATCTAACGCGCGCAACAAAGCCATATGTCACGGTCGAAGTCTACCAAACCGGACGAGGCTGATAAAATTCATTCGCATTCAGTATAAATCTAATTGAAAAAGATAATTATGAGTTTGAACCTTGAGTGAATGCGCTAAACTTAATTTAATTTCCGTGAAGGTCGTGGACCGTTCTGATCGAGTTTTTGTCCGATATATATGCCGCTAAAGTTAGGGTCCCATTGTTAAAATGTTAGTATCGAGTCTGCCAGGTTGTAAAGAAACTAAGTTTTTATATATATCCCAGACAAAAATGAAATATACTCTCTTCCTTCTCGCAACCTATGCACTCGCCAAGCCAACGGCCAATCCTAGAGATGAAGTTATCCCAGACCGACCCAATCTCGAGACAGGGACGCCATTTGTCAACCTCGCGGACGGCTACAATGATGATGTGAAGCTAATTCGAGACGAAAAACGCGCTAAAAAACATGAAAAAAGGTGGAAACACGACCATGATGACCATTATGACCGTGATTATCGTGATCGTTGAGCATGACCACGAAGATCATATTGCTCGGGAGGAGGAGGACGACATCCTTCGCACCGATCAGCTCGAAGGTATGTACATGTTTCATGCATGTTGGGTTTCCTTTTTTTTTTTTTTCCTTGATATATTTTCATGAAGATTTATAGTATTTTATTCTCCTCCTTCTCTTATGGCAGGCTTATTGTTGTGAAATGAACTTTGAAGGCTAACGAGGCTAGGGGTATGGAGACGACCGGCTATATGACCGCACTCATATATGATATACTGGTTGGGGATAGCACTAAGGAGCTAAATTTTTAACATGCCTGGTTGATAGAAATGATATAAGATAGATATCTAATTATCTAAATACCTAGCAGCATGTATATAACGTTTATATAATTTATTATTCGAAACTTAGAAGAATTGAAGTTCATCAATTCAATATTTGTATGTATGACTTTGTCATTGATCATCTTTATATCTACAAACGCCCAACTACTCAAGTACTTACTTAATTACCTACGCAAACATGTATCTAGGTACTTAAGTACTTCGGAAAGTTATTTCTTTTCGAATGGTATCTAAATGAGCAGGTCGAACCGGATTTAAGCAATCGAGATGCCCCTGCTAACGCCGGTTTGTTGGAATTACCTCGTCTTTGATTCGCTGCTTTGGTAAGTGGAACAAACATTCCCGATTGGGCCGCTGAGTCTTAAAAATCCACAAAGAAAAAAAAGACAACAGCTCAGCAACAACAAAATCGAACCTCAGCAAAGAGAGCTCCCATTCAGGTTTCTCACGACCCAGTTGAGGACGTCTTCTTTCCCTCTTCTACTTCTTCCCGGAATATCCGACTCCTTATTCCCAAGCACCCGTCATCGAATTTCACGTTTGAAATTACCATTCGCCGGTGCGAATCTTCCACCATGGCTGATAAGCTCACTCGGTATGGCCCTCTTCATGCGACTTCAAACTTGCTAGGAGTTCTGGCAATGCTAATCCTGGATGACCTACAGTATTGCTATCGTTAGCAGCGATAAGGTTAGCTTCCATTACTCGCATTTCTACTATTTTCGACTTTGGCTAACTCTGATTATTCGTATAGTGTAAACCCAAGGTAGTCATGCGCACTCTCGCTGTGCCTCCAATATACCCCGCGAACTGATGTAATGGTCGCTAAACACCCACACCTCCAACTACAGAAATGTCGACAAGAATGTAAAAAGTCCTGTCCTGTAGTCAGGACCGGCAAGCTTTGTATCGAAGTCGCACCGGAATCCAAAATTGCCTTCATCTCCGAACGTTTATGTATCGGTTGCGGTATTTGCCCAAAGAAATGTCCTTTCGGCGCCATCCATATTATCAATCTGCCAACAAATCTCGAGACTCAAGTCACGCATCGATACTCCGCCAACTCTTTCAAGCTTCACAGATTGCCGACTCCTCGTCCGGGACAAGTTTTGGGATTGGTGGGAACAAACGGTATCGGAAAGTCGACTGCATTGAAGATTTTGGCGGGAAAGTTGGATCCAAATTTGGGGCGATACGACAATCCACCAACATGGGAGGAGATTTTGAAGTACTTCCGTGGAAGCGAGTTACAAAATTACTTCTTGAGATTACTTGAGGAGCATCTCAAGGCAATTATCAAGCCCCAGTATGTTGATCAGATTGCAAAGGCTCTGAAAGGCAAGTCGAAGACCGTCGAAGAGCTTTTGAAGGGCAAGAGTGATAGGGATGTCCTTGAAGAAACGGCGAATGTTTTAGGTACGTAACTTCTATCCAGATATGATATTCGATGCTCGATATAACTAACAAGGAGACAAAAAACAGAACTTAACCAGGTTATGAATCGTGATGTCACATTGCTCTCCGGTGGAGAACTGCAGCGTTTCGCTATTGCTATGGCAGTGGTTCAGAAAGCCGATGTGTACATGTTCGACGAGCCATCCTCCTTCCTCGATATCAAACAACGTCTAAAGGCCGCGAACACCATCCGTGAAGTCGTCAAGACAAACGACTCAGGATACGTCATCGTCGTGGAGCACGATTTGTCAGTTCTCGATTATCTTTCCGATTTTATTTGCGTTCTATACGGTCAACCCGCTGTCTATGGTGTAGTCACGCTACCGGCATCCGTCAGAGAAGGTATCAACATCTTCTTAGACGGTAACATCCCCACCGAAAACTTGCGTTTCAGAGAGGAATCGCTCCAGTTCAGAATAGCAGAAGCAGCGGATGAGTTTGGCGCAGATAGAACCAGAGGATTCAAATACCCCAAGATGACAAAGACCCAGGGAGACTTCTCTCTGGAAGTTGACTCTGGCGAATTCACCGACTCGGAAATCATCGTCATGATGGGTGAAAACGGAACTGGAAAGACGACATTTTGCAAATTATTGGCTGGTCTTGACCAACCTGACACCAACTCGAACAAGATGCCACAAATGTCAATTTCGCTAAAACCTCAGACAATCACCGGAAAATTCCCAGGAACTGTGCGACAACTTTTCTTCAAGAAGATCAAAGCTTCCTTCTTAAACCCACAATTCCAGACTGACGTCTACAAACCGCTCAAAATCGATGATTTCATTGATCAAGAAGTTCAGAACCTGTCTGGTGGTGAACTTCAGAGAGTTGCCATCGTTCTGGCCCTGGGCAAACCTGCCGACATCTATGTTATCGATGAACCTTCAGCCTATCTCGACTCCGAACAACGTATCATAGCTGCCAGAGTCATCAAGAGATTCATCATGCACGCTAAGAAGACAGCTTTCATCGTCGAGCACGATTTCATCATGGCAACCTACCTTGCTGATAGAGTTATTGTGTTCGAAGGACAGCCATCCATTAAGGCCAAAGCCACGAAACCACAATCCCTTCTCAGTGGCTGCAATCAATTCCTGAAATCTTTGGATGTCACGTAAGGTCTCCGAGAACATGCCATAAACCAAGAATGTGTGCTAATTTACTACCCATAGTTTCCGTCGTGATCCGGTTTCCTATCGTCCCCGTATCAACAAACTTAACAGTCAGCTTGACCAAGAACAGAAACTTGCTGGAAACTATGTAAGCCCACATCAAAAATTGTTCTCCTTAAGGTCCATGATATGATACTGATGCGACTTTTTTTTCAGTTCTTCCTTGAGGAGACTTCCTGAAAAATATCTCTTTAATAATTTAATTCTATAAAGAAGAATGAATAGAATTGCAGGGTATGTGTTTGACTGGCCTCGTTTCCAGCCTGCCTTCGCTTGCCCACGGTTTGACATTAAATTCAGAAAGGCGCATCTTTGGCAATTATATTCCGTTTCTTCACTTTGCATAAATAGGCATGAAGTTTGAGTCATATTTTTGTAAAGGGAGACGCTGGAAGTGTATCCGTTCTCAAATTAAGGGATTTATGCTCCCTGAAAATTTGATGAAAGAAACCGGCTCTTTTCTTGTGTTATATTTCTTTATTCTTCTTATTCCGCAAAGATGTAATTTATTTTTCTCTTCGAAAAGTTTTATGATACTTAGATACCTACAATTGATTCGCGTTCATTATCGAGGTCCTCCGGATCGTATTACTATATCAGATTCCGGTTGTTCTAGCTACGCAATAGGTGAGCCAAGCATTATATTGATACATTACAGTAGAATAAATAAGATGTATCAAAACTAATGAGATGTTTAGTAGCAGTGTAAGAATAAAAGAGCAAATTCCACGCCATGAGCCACCTTATAACGGCATCGCGATAAACTTACCCACGCGGCCGCAGATGGTGGCAGGCGCTCAATTGAGACTATTACTATAATGAGGGCAATTCAATAAGCATGAAGAAAAGCTAATACACCGTAGCAGTCTATTGCGCGTGGCAGATGTCACTCGCCTCCCATCGAAAACCACAATAACGTGGTTATAGGAACAGAAGTCTCGAGGGTCTGTTCCAACTTTCCGATTTTCGAGATGTCTCGACTTTCGATATCATCACCATCAATGAAGTCCCACACATCCAAAATAACACAGGCACTATTCTTCTTTAGCCTTTTATTACTGGCTCTCGCATATTGGGATGAAGTCGCTAACCAAAGTGACCCCGTCTCGTGGTTTGAAAGGCTGGATCCACGCTACAACGCCGGGCGTGGCCAAGGCAGAGGACCCTTTACCAAAATTGGGGAGTGTCGTCCTTCTCCATTCGGTTCACAAACTGAGCCTTTGGCTGGGGGCATCGTCTGGAACCGTCATAATGAAGTATCAACCCTCGCACTAGCATTCTACGCTGATCCGGCTTGCGGAGAGGCTCTGAAGTCTGCAGTTGGAAGAAACCCTATGGTAGCCATGGTACTAGATAAGCGTATGCTCCGCGGACTGCACTCTGCGAATTTCGAAGGACTCGACACGGGAACCTACCGCGACCGGCCGCGGATTAGGGATGTTCGAACGAAAGCATTGAAGGCTATGAGAGTCGAAGACGAAGTGAAGGAAGGGTACTCTGGGGTATTTCCATACAAGATCTTCCTGGGGCTCTCGTGTTCTGGGATACGAGGGAGACGACATGTGAAAAAGGCTGGTGTTCAATGGTTGAATGGGGTCAGGTATGAAAAATTGGAGGGAGCTTCGGCAGTTAACCTCCTACTGAGAGAGGTTATCGAGCGAGTTGTCAACCTGCCGAAACCACCACCACCCAAAGCTGTTGAAGATATCCTAAAACTCGAGGGCTATTTGAACACGCAGGTGGGAGTACCAGGCGACAGATTGGTGTTCCCTCCTCCGAGCGATTGGGCAAATTATGCTCTGCCTGTTGACGATAGTTATGGTCCCGAGTCCAACGAAATGCTCGCAGGCGATAATGGGCAAGTGCAGGGTCTCCTGATTTCTCAAACAATTGCAAATATCAATGCTGCATCTGAAAGATCTGAAACTATCGGGAACCAAGAAAATTCAGCTATGGGAGGACGGGAACCGCAAAACAGAAATATTGGTCCTGCTGAACTCAATGCCGGGCCACAGCAACCCGAGAACCCAATCAGCCAGGTTCAATCTAACAACTCGGTTGGCCAAGTTCAGCCAGATAATTCAGAGAATCCACCCAATCAAGGTTATACCCTTTGGGACGACTCATTGGAAATGGCGGATTCTCTACGTCGAGCACTTAAAGCTATAGAGCAGGAAATGGATCAGGGCGTGCCGCTTATCCCACCAGATCATGAGAAGTACAAGAATATCAGAGCGTCTTTCAACAGGGCACAAGATATACAAAAACCTCTGTGGATGAAGCAATATGAAAAGATGGAGCGAGCTAACATTGTCAAAATTCTTCTTGCACGGGAATTTTATGCTCGGTGGCGAGAAAAGATTGCTGGAGTTCAGCCTGGGACATTCGCTCCTTTACCCCCATGGGGGAAGTTGAACTCAGATAAGCTCGCTCCAGGGCTTGAACAAACTTTCCTTAAAGCTCCGGACAAAGATAAAGACCTTTGGCTTAAAACTACTGAATCAAGAGAGAAATTTAACATGAAGTTCCTTCAGTTTGGACAGAAATTGTATCGAGACTGGCTGGCAAAGAATCCTAATGGCCCTGGAGCGCAGAGCCAATCTATAGCAGCACCTCAACAATCTGGACCTACGCCTACTCGTCCTATAGATCCATCAACCAGCGATACTGCAACTGTTGCGAGAGAATCCGACGATACATGGCCGAGTAATATACCAAAAGAAGCTCTACCTCCAGGCTCGGGCTCTGACATTCGTTCACAGATGTCTCAACCTGAGCGGGTTGAGGTTGAGGTTGGTAGAGTATCTAGGAAGAGCTCAGAGTCTCGACCAGCCGAAAATTGGCCGCTGCCATTAAATCCAGGCAAAGTTATGAGTTATCAGCCGACTATACAACGACCAGAGCAAAGTCCGAATCTCCAGAGGGGCTATTCTTGGACACCACCACCGAGTTTTGGAGGCATAACTATCAATTCTCGACCGATACCTGATGGTACAGTTGTCAATGGTGAATCTAATCTATATAGACCAGCGTCTAGTGAGTCGGAACGAACTGTATCCAACTCGAACAGAAGCCCTATATCTGAAGAGGTAGCTTCGAACCCTTGGACACGGCCACCATCAATATCAACAGGACAGCAACCCGTGCTACCTGACATCTCACGAAAGAATATACAGCGAATTTTACAACAGAATATCAATTTGCCCAATATTATAAGGCAGAATATACCGCAGGGTCTACCACCAGAGTTTGTTGAGAACCTAGAGAAGATATTCGCTGGCAGTCTACAGAGAAGTCTGCAGCAGACCCTGGGCTCCGACATGTCAGTTTCTGATGTCTCGGAAGTTTCTAATACTCGGCCTGTGTTACCTATTACTCCACCACAGCTGATATCGAATCCTCGACCAGTACCACCAAATCAAAATCTACGGCCGGTACCGCAGAATCCGAATGCGCGACCTCAGGACCTGCTACCAAGTCCAAGACCAAGGGTAAAACTAACGCCAATACTACAGCCAAACCTAAGGGCAGGAACCCTCCAGGTAGACCTCGGAAGCTCTTGGACCCTATGCCAGAAGGCATCGATATATACGGAGCTCCGCAAGAAGAGAAGTCACCCGAGATCATCCGTCCAGTCTTCAGGTTAAGCGAGTTGGGTATATCTCAAAAGAAGGCACCTCAGGTAGCTCAACAGAGCAATTTCGAGTCTATCCCATTGAGTTTCTCACAGAATATACCTCAGGGCCTCCCGCCCAACTTTCCAGTGGATTTCCCACAGAATATTCCGGGTTATCCCCAGTATTTCCTACAGATTCTCCCACAGGATATCCCACAGAATATCCCACAGAATGAGCCACAGAATAATTTCCAAGCGGTCCCGGAAACACAGGAACAACCTCAATCTTTCTCAATACGATTAGTAAAGGGGCCAAGGGGCGATCCTGCAATTGGCCAAAGCCCACCGGAGAATACAGTCCAGAACCTATCAGGAAACAATCTACCTAATCAACGACCCTCCGAAGAATTCCCACAACTCCCTGTTAGTCGTGCTGGTCCCACGGCGAATGATATCGCACCGAGATTAGGAATGTGGAATGTAATACAGCCAGCATTAGAAAACTTTGAACCACGAATGATGGAATCCTTTTCCAGAATGCAGTATAGTGATGGAAGCCGAATGGGTGCACCATCGACAGTTACCTCTGATAGAATTGAAATCGAACAGCAACCTGAACCAATACTTTCAGGCCGTCCTGCTAGCGAAATCTTAAATGAGGGCGTGCTAGGGCAACCCCAACAACGACAGGATACTCGCTATCCAGCTGGTCAGGGAGCAGCAAGCAAGACCATATCATCAAGAGCCAGATATTCGTCGGTCCCGCCAAGTTCTCGAAACCATACGGAACAACGATTTTGGGTCGGACGAGTCACTAGAGCCTGGACCACGCAGTATTAGAGTATTTGGTAGTAAACTATTTGGATGTTAGTTAGTTGTTTGGGTATATACAATGATAATTAGAGTGATTTTATATGTACACTAGATAATATTTACAATCGAGGTCGGCGTTTCAATATCATTTATACTTGTTCACTACTTTCTCCCGTCCTTGCCTTTACCAGTAACCGTGCAATCTCACCATTCACCCTAGAATATAGATAGTCTGGGGGATATTTAGGATCAGAATTGGTACGAATCCAGGCAGGATCAACATTTCGATCCAAACCTCCATGTTGAATTAACAGATCAATGGCAGAGATTTTAAGATCAAACCGCTGTTCATGAATAATATGTTCCAATATCGTCTCTCCCGTCATTGGGTTCCGATAATTCGGATCCGCTCCAGCTTTTAAAAGGTAATACGCCGGCGTCACAGCTTCGATCTCACCACCCTCCACGAATGTCAACCCGCTCCCTCTCCTGTTTGCATACCACAATGGTGTGTTCCCCTTCGCATCTACTGCATTCACATCCGCCCCAGCTTCAATCAACGCCCTAATAACGCCTAAATCGGGATGCCTCATGAAGAAATGCAGCGGTGTTTCGCCCTTACCATCTTGAGACCGTCCGTTGATGAGAGCCCTTCGCTGCTTTGGCGTTGCGTATCTCAACAAAGCTAAAGTCATCCTTGGATAATGCTCGCAACCGTTGAGAAATGGCAACGCCATATAATTTTCTTCAGGGAAATAGTCAGAAGTTACCCTGAGTGGTTGTGTAGGGTCGACTTTGTACTCCAGGAGCAACTTTCGAACAAGAGAGACAGAGCCAGCCCTTAAGGCTTTGAATAAAAAATTCTGACCCCTGGAGTTAACATAGTTGATATCCGCCCCCATTTTGATCATTTCAAGTATCAGAGTGTCCGTCGCGACTGCCCCGGAGGATTTTAATCTCATCCTCGGGAAGATATCAAATCCTTTATCGTCTTTGAGCCGGAGTTTCGCCCCGTATTCTTCAAGTTTTCTGACCACTTCGATATCATTGTTCAGGCACGCGAGGTCTATCGGTAGTAATCCTAAGTTATCAGATATCTCGAGTGTCTTCTTTGTCTGGTCTTTTTTCAAAAGCATCTCAACCGCTTTGATGTCCTCGTTGGTGTTTTCCCATTCCTTCGAGTCAACGGCGTGATAGAGAGCCGTTTGGCCCCGATTATCGCGAACCGTTAAGTCAATACGATTTTCCAGCAATCTGCGGACGAGACCGGAGCGCATGCTTTTAACGGGGTCATAACCAAAACACTTCATCAACGCCGTTTCTCCTTTCTTATTTTGCGCATTGACGTTGTCTGTTATAGCCTTCGGATAGATATTATTTAATTGCATATAAACTTTGTTGAGATTGCTTTCACAAACGAGGTGGAGTATTGTATCTCCGGTCTTTTCGTCTTTAAGTTTCCATGGTGGGAGACACGTTTTATCCTCAAACTTGGGCTTCAATCTCTTAAGATAAAACAATGCAGTTTCCTCGGATGATCTGTTCGCTAGTGATTCGAAAAGAGCCTCTGTGAGATGTTCAGCGGTGCTGAGCTCTGGTCTCTGGTTTAGAAAACGCTGTATTTCTGCCTTTTCAACATTTTGCCAGCAGATATCCTTCCAAATGTCTTTCCAAGGAAGATTTTCCCCAAGCTCTCTTGTTTTCTCTGCTTTGGCAAAATCCAAAATGACGCCGACTAGGCCACTAAGAGCCACTCCTTGTAGAGTAGAATCTTGATATGGCTCGTAATTTTCAAAGACGGAGTTCCTCTCCTTTTCGGAATTGAGGAGACTCTTCAGTATCATGAGTTGCGGCCTTCTGCAGTGCGCAAAAAGCCTAGAAATCAGTGATTGGCCAGAACTATCAATCATCGAATCTGGGAACTTTTGGCGGAGAAGCTTGAATACTTCAGGCGGTATTGCAGCTGAGCTTTCGAAGATTTGGGGTATTGGTAGCTTAGAGGTACCCGGAGGACCGGTCCCACCTTTTCCAATTAGACCTCTGACAATACTTTTTCTGGCTGCATAGACAATGGCAGCTGTGAGAGCGGTCAAAGGTTCTACTGTACCCCACCATCCGACCGCATTGATCTCATCGGTCGAATAAAGCTTGGACAAATATGCGACTATCTCATCATGATCGTTCATAGCGGCGAAGGCGAGCGGAGTGACCCCATCACCATCTACGGCGGCTGGTTTTGCACCAGCCTCTATAAGTATTTTGATAATAGCAAGAGCTTCCCGCTGTTGTGCAATCTTTTTCGTCTTCTTCTTTCCCGGTTTGCTTTCGCAAGCACAATGTAAAGGGGTAGGCATGTAAGGCAAACTCCCGTTAGGATCGGCTCCAGCCGCGAGAAGAGCTTTGACAAAGTCCGCTGACAATCTCTGTACAGCATAGTGTAGAGGAGTATAGCCTATTGCACCATATACATTCACAGCAGGTTTTTGTTCGAGGACTTGATTGAGCAGAGCCAAATCACCGTATTTCACAACCGTGTGAAGTAACGTTTCGCCTGCGGCGTCAACCCGGTTGATGACGTCTCGGATATCATGGGCTCTGAACGTTGATCGAAATTTAACGATATCAAACCCGGCCGAAAATTTCCTAGTCCTCAAGACGTCGAGAAAATCCGACCCGAAATGAATGAGCAACTCTGCCCCTGGGGAATTCTTTTGATTGAACCTTCTCAGTTCAGAAGAATCCCCAGTTCGAGTCCACCGCAGCCAAGAAGTTAGAATTTCTGATCCATTCTCTGAAAAAGATTGGAAAGTCGAGTCCTCGACCTCTGTTCGGTAGTCATGCATATCTAGAACCGACGATTCGATTGGCTCGCCGCGGGCGGTTTGCTTGTCCATAAACGCAGCCTGTAGCCAAACTCCATACGTAGAATCCAACCCAGTGGTCCAAAGCTGAGAGGCTTTGTTCACAAGGGCGGGGACTTGATCACTGGCTTTCGTCAGGTGATAAATCCACGAGGAAGAAGCATATAATAGCAAAGGGAAATCTTTCTCTCGCTGCTGCCATTCTTCCGCAGTTTTACATGGGCCTAGCTTTGCGAGATTTTCATCACAAAGATAGTTGATCAATAGTTGTGCGATCTCGCGATCATTAGAGGCTGACCAGCCCAACAATTTTCGACCAGGTGAGAAGAGAAAATCGCATATTTCATCTTTAATTTGAAGGCTTCCGTGTTCTTTATTAATTAAAAACCCTCGAGATACATTCTCGTCAATGAAACTTTGAAGCTCATTTATGGTTGTGTCTTCGATTGTTAAAGATAAGATTTTCTCGAGCTCCGCTCTGCGTAATGACCGTCGGACGGCGGATAGAGTAATGAGTATTTTTTCGGAAATTAATTTATCGCGAGGCCGGCCTGTGATTTTGGATATGATATCCTGATGTATGTTATTAAAATTTGCTGTTCTCAGTTCATTCTGGAGCTGGATTTTGAGGCGCTCTTTTCTGGTTGCCGTCGATTTAGTTCTTGAGGGAAAAGAATACTCAAAACTTGACCAACCGATATTTATGATGTCAATTCCAGATCTTCAAATTTGCGGCATGAATATTTATGCAGGTATATTAAATGTACAACATACCCTCGATGTAATCCAATGACCTTTGCTTGAGGTGTCCCAACTCCATATTGAGCATCCACGTTGCATTTTGATATCAAATTGTGTTGAGCCCAATTTGGCGCATGAGGTCGCCAGCTGAAACTAAGGCATCGCCATTGAGTAGTCGGTCTGCAGGGGAGTAGCAGCACAGTCCTGGGCCGGACTATAACAGCTCTCATTGTCATCGGCAGAGCCGGAGGGGAAAGGACTCGTGCTTCAACTACCAAGAAGTGACGTGCGGACGTGAATCGTTTGAACCAATTTCATGTTCTTTCGGTGTTATTTTTTTTAAGCCTCGGCTTACCCCATGCGGCGAAAGGATCAAGTGACGACCTGACGCAGAGACGACCAAGTGCAGTGCGCTCCGTGTGAAAGGTTCTGGTTGGTTATTCGGGCGCTTTTGACGCTGGCGAAGGTGGTTCGGGCCTAGGCACATGCCAAAGTTGTAAGCTCGGTTGCCCCGGTTCCAATTCGGTCTTCTGCTCCTCCACAACCTTCCTCCGTTAAAGCGTGTTTCCCCTGCCTTTTTTTTCTCCCTCTTTTCTCGCGCGATGCCTCCGTTAGATTTCATTACTTTACTACTAAGTTATACCATCGTTATATACTCGAATACTTTCAGATCACTAGCTAGAAGTTAGATCATAAGGATATCATAGACTAGTCCAACATACTCACGATATACATACATACAACATGCCTTTCCAAACAGCTCTCACAAAGGCCCTCGGGATCGCAATTCCCGTCGTTCAGGGAGGAATGCAATGGGTCGGATACGCTGAACTCGCCTCTGCCGTCTCGAACGCCGGCGGTCTCGGTATCGTGAGTATTAACTGTCGTTGACGAGAATCCCAGGGAGCCCATTTGCTAACTACCGGCACAGTTGACTGCGCTCACCCAACCAACACCTGAAGATTTACGCAAGGAAATCCGAAAGACAAAGACCATGACCTCCAAGCCGGTATGTTATTGAAAAATCTATATAACCGTCTTTGGGGAATGTATACTTACTATCTTTCAAATTCAGTTCGCCGTCAATTTGACCCTCCTTCCGGCTCTCGTCCCTCCAGACTACAACGCCTACGCCAACGTCATAATCGAAGAAGGCATCAAAATCGTTGAAACAGCAGGAAACAACCCCGCTCCGATCATCAAAAAGCTAAAGGAAGCCAACATCATCGTCCTCCACAAATGCACCACCATCCGCCACGCCCTCTCCGCCCAAAAACTCGGCGTCGACTTCCTCTCCATCGACGGTTTTGAGTGTGCCGGCCATGTTGGCGAACACGACATCACAAACTTCGTTCTGCTGAGACGGGCAGCACAGGAGCTCACGATCCCGTTCATCGCCTCCGGTGGGTTCGCTGACGGTCAAGGTCTCGCCGGTGCTTTGGCATTGGGTGCTTGCGGTATCAACATGGGTACGCGGTTCATGGCTACAAAGGAGGCACCGATCCATCAAAAGGTCAAGGAAGCGATAGTGAAGGCTTCGGAAGACGATACGGAGTTGCTTTTGAGGAGATGGAAGAATACTAGCCGTCTGTTCAAGAATAAGGTTGCCGTTGAGGTTAAGAGAATCGAAACCACCAGCACAACCGGCAAGTTTGAAGAAGTTGGAGCTTTGGTGAGCGGTAAGAGAGGGAGAATGGTGTTTATTGACGGTGACATCGATGCTGGTGTTTGGACTGCCGGCCCTTGCATGGGTTTGATCCACGATATTCCATCTTGCGAGGAATTATTGAAGAGGATCGAGAAAGAGGGCGAAGAAGCCATCCGGAAACAAAACAGCTTCATTGTCCCATCCTCAAAGTTGTAAAAAGCGGGTCGCAACTTTAAGAATTTAAACTTCCCTTGGCTATATATCATTTCCATATGATGATTTTTGTATTATATATTATATTCTATATTGTCTAAGCCAGACCTTTAAATACTACTCTTACTTGTGCTTATCAAGGTAGAGTTTCCTTTCACCAAGAATGTTGATTATTATCTGATTGAAATTTGCATTATCAGAAGGGGTATCACCCAAATGATCGAGGACTTGCATCCCGATATCAAGGTCGTCTATAATACTAGCCCAGCGCCATGGACGGAACCAACAAGACGCAAGAAAAATAGCTCCACGATAGAAAAAAAATAACCCCCGAGAACACCATGTCTATGATGCATAATATACTACAGAGAAAGAATGGAATGTTTTTAAAAAAAGATTAAAGGAAAAGAGAATGAAGAAGAGCAAGATTCCCAGTCTGCATGTGCAAAAATAGAGTCCACTCGCAACTAGGTAGGTAATCCGCCGTAACGCCGAGAAATGGATAGTTGTTTTGAACAAATGGATATATAAAATGAGAAAAAGAAAACTGAAGAGGTTCAGGTCAGGTCATTTGTGGATGACGAATGCTCCTCTTACTTCATAGAGGATACTATAAAAGGGTATTTTTCATGATAAAAGGTCCTGGATTCTCATACCCCTCGTAGGACTAAGAGACGATGGTGAAGACTGCGTACTGCTGATATCTGTTAGACTGCTAAAACTCGTATCCGACCCGTGGAAAACCAACTTAGGGGTTGATACAAGGGGCGACGAGTTAGCATTTTGTGATTCTAGCTTCCGTTTGAGAGTTTCCATGTTGACCCGGACAAGTTTCGTCTCCGGTTTTTTAGGCGGAGGAGTTGATGTAGCCACCGGTTCCAATTTTATAGTTTCTATAACCGGCTTCGGTTGTGTGTCAACTTTTTTCGTCTTCACCTGCTGAGGCTCCTTCTTTGAGGCCTTGAATGCCTTGGTAAGTTTGCCCTTCTGTACATCAGATGTACCTGCAACCTTGGGCACCTTCGGTTTCGGCTTCGGACCGGGCTTCTTTCTCTGCTTCGAAGCGTCTTTAACAGGTTTCGGTTTAGTAGGAGTGGACAATCCCTTTGATTTCGTACTTTTTGCAATACTTTTCGCCATGGTCGCCTTCTTTGGATGTGGTGACGCGGAGGGGCTTAGTGGTTCCGCTTGCAAGCCAGCCTTCGCCGCCGGCCATGTAATATCCACGGGACGGTTATTCTTCATTTGTTCCCAAATCTCTTCTGAGCTTGCGTATGAAACCGGCGAGCTCAACGGACTGTCGGATTCGCTATCCATTGATATCGGCGTCGAAACACCCAGTTCCATTCCCGTGCCCGTAATTTTCTTCAAATCCGTATCCGGCGTGAACCGGTCGTAGTGCTTCACATTCGAAACTTTGGCAAGAGTTTCACAATCTCCCTTCAGAATCAAATCAAAAAGCCCCTTCATCTGTCCCGTAGCAGGTGGGTCATCTCGGTTGATCCAGACAGTCTTGCCTCCTCTGAAGTCCCTGATACTAGCACACAGCTCCCTCACAAGTCTCTGCACGCCTGGAATCTTCAAACTCGTCCCAACAACGACCAAGCAGTCCGGTCGGGCCCTCAAATCCGCCGTTGAAACCGCACCGATAGCGTCTTGGTCCGGATTATGCTCGTTGTATAGCACCATCCGTGGTCTTAGCTTTCCTATTCCCTGAGATCTCTTTCCAGACGCGTCTCTTGCCGCCTCCCAGTCGACACAATCGGGACAATCCGGTGGAGTAGGCCCAACAAAGATATCTGGCGTAAAATCCTTTATAACGCGGCACTTTGAACAATTCATCTTATCGAGTCCACCGTGCAGCTGGATGGTTTTCGGCCAGGGGCCTTTGTTGTTTAGCGGGGTTTTCGAGGCAAGCGGGGAAAGACTGGTCTCAATGCAGTCAACATTTTGTGTATATAATCGTAATAAGCGTCCGGAGGCGGCTAGGGAGGCGAGAAGGTGGTGGAAGGCTGTCGGTTGAGCTTCGGTCGACATGGCGTGGAGGTTCCGCACCATGTCGTGAAAGTCTGACGTCGACTTATCATCTTTGTAAACGGATGCATCGAATAACTGCTTTCCGGAGGCCTTGAGCTTGTAATCGCTCTTCACTGATGCGAAGAGGCCGTTCGAACTTCGAAAATCAGGAACTACATGTGAGAGAAGAAAGAGGGCAATTGTCAGTCATGGGCGCTGTGTTGCGGGGAGTTGGATCTGAGACGGGGATGTGTTGTTGTGGCGTCGATCCCAAAACAAAAACAACAAAAGAGACATCGCCAGACCGAACGAGCCAGCAACGCCGGAGAAAAAAGGGGAGAACAAAAGAACTCACTGCCAGCGCAGACGGAGATACCGGCTCCAGCTATTACTACTATCTTCTTCTTCTTATTCAGTATATCCAACCATGTGGACAATTGCTTCTCGGCCAGCTGCGAGTGGATCCGGCTGATGTCGATTCGCTCTGCTGTTCGTTCTTTTGGTTCCTTGGGTGTTGACGATTGTTTTTGTTTTGACGGCTGGTCAGCCTTACTGCCACCACTGCCGACCACGATCTCGACGGCAAAAGTTTCCAACGGCTTCGAGGTCGGGGGCTTCGCTGGAGCTTCGACAGGCTGGATGGGTTCGATCTCGGATGACGGTGATGATGATGAAGAGTCGTCGATCTTTCTCCGCTTCGACGGAGGTTCCATGTCGTCCATTATGGATGGTGGTGAGGTAGGTGGTCGGATGGTGGTGATGGGAGGATGGTGAAAGGAAGGAAAAAAGAATGATGATGGAAGTGACGGGGAGGGGGATGTGCAGGTGATGTATTATTATTGATGGAAGTGTAAAAGTACGGGGTAGAGAGGGAAGCGTATCTTATTTCCAGCCCATCATAATAAAAGGATAGTAGTAGCAGATCATTTTAGTGCATCTCTTTCCTCTTCAAACAGTTCTCGGTCTAACAAAGTCTAAGTCTAAGAACGATTGACGATAATCAAAAATAATCTAAATAGTCGAGGGATGGATGCGCTTAGACAGGCCGGCAGGTATTATCCCTCACGGAACGAGGAAAGGCCCCTCCCAAGTGATATATCATATTGTTATTTGGTCTGGTCAAGACCACTCAGAGAAAATATGCAAGCAAACCAGGAAATTGACCCCGATCGAATCCCAGGCGAATCGGTTCAATTGAGCGGTATTATTGAAAATGTTGTTTGAACACTTTCGTTTTCGAGTTTAATGTTTTTTCTCTAGAGCTAAAGCGAATGGCTGGGAACAACCCCGCAAAACCCAGGCACTGATATAACTCACTACATAGAAGGCTAATTAGCTATGATGAGGCATTCGTGAAGCCCACCAGATAGCATATTCTCCATCATCCGCATCGGCCAGGTACATATACATTCTTCATCGCATGCAAGTACATTTTCCATATGCCCGTTCCTCGGGATGATGCATCACGCCTGTTGTCAAAACCCGAATGTGTTGGGCGATGTGTTGCCGGTGCCAAGACCGTCGCCAATCAGACGCATGCCGCATCGCCCAAAGCGGCTAGCCCTGTTAATCAAACGTCACCCAAAACATCCCTCCCCTGTCAGACCATGATCTCACCAAGCAGCATCGAGCAGTTCGAGTGCAAATCAACATCTCAGATCTGGATCTAAATCTATATCCCTTGCATATACGCATGAACCTCCAGTCCAAGCTAGAAAATTCGGAGGGAATGTCGTCTTTCGATATAGGTCCGCTTCGGCCGTGAGCAGCAATTTTACGAGGATCGGTTTTGCGGAGGTCACCGCCAAACTGCAACTGCAGCGGAGTAGCTCGTTGTGGAGCGTAGTACATTGATATATCTATCTATAGACACGTACTCTGTACCTCTGAGCCAAAGATGGATTGTCTGCCAAAACGGGTGCAAAATTAGATCTCCTGTCTGCATTTCGACAAGACGAATTGGCTATCAATATTATTGATCTTTAGCGGGAGTTCCTGAATCCAAGAGCTTCCGCTTTGCACATGCAGAAAACCTCAAAACATTCGACGCTCACAGATTTCAGCTGCAGATATTGGACCTTATATTGAGAGTTTGACACCGATGAAGCTCTAGTATAGAACACCAAAGATAATGCGTAGTGTAGCTCACCTAGAGCGTATACAGGCTCATCCCTCCAATTCCTCGTCTCTTACTCCCTCGTCGTCGTCCTTCATTCTCGGCTCCTGATGCTCACTCCACTGCAAACAATCATCGATATAACTCAAAATCGCAGCGACACTATCTTCATCCTTCGCTTCAAGCTTCAAATAGCTAACCATGCTGAAATCCTCAATCAAATCTACCACTTTTTCGTTCAGCCTCCAAAACTTCTGATTCGTATCCCTCCTCGCATCCTCCAACAATAAACTAGGATCCGGATCAACATATCTCTTCATTTCCCTCTTTGTGATCTGCGACTTTACAAGATCCATCTTGGAGAGTATGTTGATATGTGGTATCTCCAGCATTATCATCGCCGACATTGCCGACAACGTTCCCGCAAAAAACTTGGCTCGATCCACAACAAATGTCGATTCGATAAGATAGGTCGCGCATAACGAAAATGAATGATGCTGTTGAAGATGCTTTGCTAATGTCGGGAGGACCGGGATGTGTGAATATAATTCGATTTGACCTGGACAGTCGAATACAACCAGTGATTCTTCATCTCCTTCACCTAGCTCCTCATCCAGCCAGTCCAGATTATCTAGCAAGAATCTACGATGTAACTTGTTAGAATCCTCAGATTTGGAATCCAAAAATGTAGCATGACTCACTCAAAGCATGCTACCAATCCGCCATTGGGTCCCAAGCTCATTTCCTCCATGACATCATCCAAGCTGATCAAATCCTTGATATCGACATCCGGCTCGTACTCAAATTCCTCCGCTGCCGGATCGAGGTTGACATATTTGCAGGCTCTTTTCGAATCTCTCAAGTATGTTATCAAAGCAGAACAAAACGTTGTCTAATATCAAAAAAAGGTGTGTACAGTCAGCGCCTTGTATGCCATATATAGATCCTGACAAGAATCCGTAGGCGCGGAAGAGAGGAGAGACGGACTCGCAGCAGCGACTAGGGTAGTTTGATCCATACTTTGCCACAGCCTGCAGGTCCAAGGACCAGGAGCCCGAAGCGATTCGCCATGCTCCAAATTCTACTACCAAAGGTCAGAGATGGGTGAAATCGTGGCTTGCGAGGAAGATGGTGTGTCTCCAGCACGAAAGACTCCGAACGGGTGCGATATCCGAAAAGTGGGGGCTAGTCGAGTCGTCTGGGTTATTGGGGGGTATAAATCGTATCTCGGAAGCTCGGTTCGATATGACGGAGAAATATGGGATCTTTTAGCGGTAGGGATGAATAATGGTGCAGGTTGGAAGGCTAGCTTGAGATGAAGCTGCAGGTTTCTCATTTCAAAGGCAAACGAACAACACAAATATTCCAACGTTCGTGTAAGTAGTCTCGTACCCAGCTGCCCAAGCCATATATCAAGCATGAAATACACCTTCATGACATTCGAATTACCGTTTGCAGTCTGTTGCAATGGCCAACTTATTTTATATTTTCAGGGAAGAGCAGCGAGGCTAATTCTCAAAAATATCCCGACAAGACAGGTATATATATATACGCATAATAAACTTAAGCTTCGTTCCAAGCGCTCACTAGCACTTCCCTCACCTCCACTCTGCAGCTTTGCATCTCCACAGGCTTTCATTTCAGCCGAGATCTGGCGACTTTACAGCCGGTGCACCCATTAAATGGGTGTTCAGTTCCATGGAACATGCCGAATCGATCAATGGTTCTCTGGGGATTGCAATAGATCGAGAGCTCGAAAAGAAACATTCCCATCGTCATGGCGTTTCAGCAATACGGCCCGGACCTTGTCTTCATCCGAAGGTCTGATACAGGAACGTAGGCCCGTGATGCCAATGACCCCTGCCCACAGCCCGGCTCGCTTCCAATTTAAGCTTGTCTAAAAGCCCTCGAACTGGCGATTCCAACGTTTCGACAGCCTGCCGCAACACATCTAACTTCATTAACCTAGATTCCAGTGAACCGAAGGTCTCAAGTGCGCCTTTACCATTGCTTCAAATTTGCATGGTACCGCTTTTCTTTTTTTTCCTTTTTCTGATGCCTTCGATGAAGGGCTAGGGTTTTGGATGAATTGTTTCGATCGGTTCTCTCTCCAAGCTCGCCTGAACTCTGAGCCTTGCTAGCCATGTGCCAACCATCCGACTCGGTCTTTCTTTGTCCGTTAACGCCAGACTGAATATATTTCTACAAAATGTGGTCGCTGGGAGTATTATAAATACGTCTTGGCTTACCCTCGGTTTCATTTTCTCACTTTTATACCCAGCCGGAAAGATCTAGAGGAAAATACTCATCTACCTGGTATATCGATATATCATATATCTCAATTGACTTGGGACTCTTTCTCGTGGATTTGATATCTATCTTTTCTTTCAAAATCATCGCTAAGATGCTCTCCAAGGCTCTTGTCCCGTCTTTCATGCTAGTTGCGCAGACCCTCGCGCATCAGAATTTGCATCAATTCTGGGTCAATGGAGTCACTCCGGGCTACCAAGTTGGTATTCGCATGGTACGATTCCTTCCTCTCTATCACCACATATATATATATATATCTCAGGGTATAGCTTTACTAATATTGTTGATTAAATAGCCGCCATCCAACAATCCAGTCCTAGATGTATACAGCCCAGACATTGCATGCAATGTCAACGGAGAAAGCGGTGTCGGCGTTGCTGTCATTCCCGCGAATGCAGGAGAGTACGTAAATCCAAAACATTGACTATAAACCCCGTATCTAACATTCATACCAGCACCATCCAAGTCCAATGGGACGTCTCCACCCACCCGGGTCCCATCACCCACGAGCTCCAAGGCCCCGTCGCCGATGTGACAAAATCAACCGGCTCGGGCACCTGGTTCAAAATCCAAGAGCTCGACTACGTCAACGGCCAATGGGCCAACCAAGTGATGGAAGCCAACAGCGGCTTGTTCTCCTTCAAGCTCCCTGCCAACCTCCCCAGCGGACAATACCTTCTCCGTTCCGAGATGGAAGCCCTCCACGCCTCCGAAACTATCAACGGCACGCAATGGTACATTGGATGCATGCAACTCGCCATCACAGGACCGGGAGGCACCTGCTCGCCAACATACCAGCTTCCAGGCGCATACCACTCCACCGATCCTAACATCTACATCTCAGACTTCTACTACGGCTTCACCGCATCCACCTTCACCGCTCCCGGTTCAGCAGTGGCAACCTGCGTCGCTGGCGGCGGTAGCGGCACGAAAACTACTGCCGTTACAACTACCAAATCTACCACCACGCCCGCGAAGTCCACTACCACTCCAGCCGGCCCCACCACCACCATGGTAACAACCACCAAATCCACAACCACCCCAGTTAGAGTCACCACCACCTCCGCCAGGGTCACCACCACCACCGCCAATGGCGGATCGTCCGGTGGAGCTCCATTGTACGGACAGTGCGGCGGAGCAGGCTGGACGGGACCCACCACCTGCGCTCAGGGAACTTGCACCTACTCCAATGCATACTATAGCCAGTGCATCTAAGCGCGAATAATCATATCAACGAATATCGACAAAATCAATTGAATGTACTCTGTTTAATGATCCTGGAGTTTCTTGTATATAAATATACTTACTTAGTTAGCTAGCGTGTATAAATGATCTTATCCTTTGCATTGTATATATCCATCAATGAACATCAATTTTTCAAAAATATATATGTATACCTAGTATGTTAAAACAAACCCCCTTTTATAAATTTACTAGAACGGATGGTAAAATGGAACATCAAAGGATGGTAATATGAATATTTGAATAAATCGATAGATTGATAGATGAAATTCAGTATCCGCCGGTACCCAAGCTAGTCCCAAGCCTCATGATAAAGGTATATATAGAACCGAAACCAATAATATACACGAATCGAATACACAATATTACAAGAAAAAAAGACCCTAAAAGTAGAGTTTTTAATAAGAACCAGAGATTAGGAAAATAAAAAACGAAGAAAGCAAAAGCTTGAACCGGCGGACCAACTATCTCCCAATCAAAAAAAGTAGATTTTTGGAAAAAAGGGAAGTATCAGAAAGATTCTATATGCGAAAGGACAGCAAACTTTCTTTATTATAAAACCCAAAAAACAGAAACGAACAGGGAAAAATGCGGGAATAAAAGATTCGTTTCATGGACGCGTGATACGTACGTACGTTTATTACTAATATCCGGAGTAATGCCATCATATTATAATATGAAAAGAAGGGAGGGAAATAATGCAAGAAGTTTTGGGGTTGATCGAGCAAGAAAGAAGATATCAAATAGAAGAACAGTCCGAATTCGATTGTGACAAATGTTCCTCTCACTGATAGACGCCGAAGATTTAGACCCAACATGAACAATGAAGGGTAATAAAGTAGAAGGAAGAAGAAGAGAGAAAATAACTAGAAAACTCCGTGTATAATAGAACAAGACCATGATATGTGACTAACAGAAACAACTAAAGGCATTGCCAACGTCAATAATTCATAGTAGTCGCAAAAAGATGGATATATAAGTGCAAAAACGCCGTTCTCCAGAATGCACCTTTTGAAAATGAAAAACCGCTTATCGAGTAATTTTTGTGTATATTCGCAGTGAAACCACTTTGTGGGGGCTAGAAAATCGTAAAAAAAAGCCTCGAGATGGAAAAGAGGTGAAAAAAACAAAGATATTGACTGACAGATCGCCACCAAGATCTGGAACAGTTCAACTATTTTGCTTTCCGTTTGCAACTGGAGGGGATCCATCGGCTCCTCCAGCGCCCTGAGCTTCTTTAGAAGCTCTCATTGCATCAATTCGCTCCTGATACTTTTTGTACATCAACCGATATCGATCGCCAGGAAGTCGCTTTTCTTTGTGAGGCCAATTACGGGCGACAACCTCCCAAAGCTCGAGTTCCAATTTTTGGCGAGACTCCGGGTTATGCGTGTTCATCGTGAGAACGTCACTGATGTGGTGACCAGCGGACATTAGTTTCTCTCTTATAGCAACTGCGTAGCCTTTCTGGTCGTGCTTCTCCCGGTCGATATGGAAGAGTTTCTTGAGGACGGAGTTAATCGGACTCATAAATTCCTTCATAAAAAGTTAATATCATTCGGGTGTACGAAATTAATCTGCGGTAACTTACTTCAGCCTTCTCAGTCGTACCCCCGCTCCTCGGTATCGGCGATCCACTCGCGCCAAAGGAGGCTCGAGCGCCACCATTCGAGTCTTCACGATGGTGTGACTTGTGCTTCACTCCATTCTTTTCGGTACCATTCGTCTTGTGTTCCTTGGAGGATTTTTCGCTTCGGAGCGGCGTGACGCTGTCGTCATCACGTCGCTTCTTGTGCGACGGTGTTGATTCCTCACGAGAGACATCGGATTCCCGCCTATGTTTCAACGAAGTGCTGCTAGCTTCTCGTTTCATGTAGTTCAAGATTCCGTTCTTCTGTATCTCTTTCTTCTTGTCGGATTTGCCGTTCTTGGGACGCTTGGATGGACTTTCGTCACCGCCGTCACGATCCGCCATTGGTCGCTTCTTCGAGATCGCACCCACGGGTTTTGCGCCTTTGCGGACCTTTCCGGGTATCGGAGATGCCGAATTACTATTTCGGTTTCCTCGTTGATATCTAGCGGCGGCGGCGGCAGCTTGTTGGGCAGCCTTCTCCTGTTGATCTTTGAGTATGCCGAGAAGATAGTTGGCTCGGCGACTTAGATGTTCAGCGCCTGGTGACAGCTTCGCCGCTCCACCCTTGACGCGCTCTGCCTTCTTGTCCACCCGATGTTCCTCCAAAAACATCTTGTCTTTCAAACCGAGATCAGGGTCGTCTCTGATCGGAACCCAGTTCTTGTATCCGTACCGATCGATACCAACGCAAAGCATCCCGTCTTCTTTAGCGCCCCATTCACAGCTCCACTTCTCCGTTTTGACTTTGGCTGTCGCGATCCTAAACTCGAGAGGATTCGGACAGGCAGAGATGATGGTTCTCAAAACGCGCAAAAAGTCAGGAATCTGGGTCACCTTCTCCGCGTTGATATCCTTGACGCCCTTGTACTCAAATAGAATTGCCTTTTTGTCCTTTCGCGTGATACCTTCTTCCCGTTGAGCTGTCTCGTGAGTTTTGATCGCCTCCTCACTAAGGCGGACGATATCGTTAATTGTAGTAACGATGATCTCACGATCTCGGTCTTGTAACTTGGCATCACGGACAATCTCGGTGTATCGATCATCAACGAGACCGTACCTGACAAAAGAATTGTATAGATTCCGGACTTCGCGCTCAAGAAGGGGACGAGAAGGATCCGGTAATTCACCTTCTTCCTCAGAATCGTCGTTTTGTCTTCTTTCCTGTCGTCGCTTCTTCGGACCGCGCCTTCCTCGAGCAGGCTTTTCCGATCCATCACTATCTGAATCATTAACACCGTTCATGGGCCGACGGACCCTCTTCGCGTTCGCACTGATTTGTTCTTGCAAGAACTCCTCATCTTGCTTGGCCTTCTCCGCCGAACGAAGAGCCTCAAGTTGGTCCGGAGGAAGAACGCGATCCCAGTCCACGTCAATATCTGTGACCTCGAACTGTTTGAGTAACTCTTGGAAGGCCTCGCCACCCTCGTTTCTGATCAAGGCGGCTCCTTGGGCGTCAGTATCGTGATCCTCAGCGTGCATGAGATAGTCATCGATGTTGAGATCCTCTAGCTTTTTCTGGTTTGCCAGTTCCTTGTCACCTTCGAATATCTTGTGCGCTCTAGCGGCAAGCACGCTTGCAAGTTCTGCTTGGGACAAGTTCTTGGAGTTCTTCTTCACTTTGTCCGTGATTGTAGAGTCTTGGATACCCATGTAAACCGCATACTCCATGAGTAGTTTAACACGCGCTCTCTCCAAAACCTCCTCCTCAATCGTATCCTTGGATACGAATCTGTAAATCATGACGTGATTCTTTTGCCCGATACGATGCGCACGCGCCATGGCTTGCAAGTCGGCTTGAGGATTCCAATCAGAGTCAAAGATGATGACGGTATCTGCCGTAGTAAGATTGATACCAAGACCACCGGCGCGAGTACTAAGCAGGAAACAAAAGTCTTCACTCCCGGGAGCATTGAATCTGTCGATGGCAATCTTACGATTGCTAGCGGCTACGGTGCCGTCAATTCGCTGATAAGTGAAGCCTCGAAGGGTCAAATACTCCTGAAGAAGATCTAGCATGTTGACCATTTGACTAAAGATCAAGACGCGATGACCATCGGCTTTCATTTTTGTTAAGAATCGATCCATCAAAACCTAGGTGTACGTTAGATGGTGTTTCCGAATATCGAACAAATGCCTGTGAAACTTACCATTTTCCCGCTACACATGATCATCGCGTTAAGTCTGTCAGCTTTGCTCTCGAGACCTTTCATTATTTCCTCCTCTGCAGAAGGAAACAAAAAAGGGTGGTTACTGATCTTCTTCAACTCCATGACGATGTTCAAGAGAGATACTTTTTGTTTGTTTTTAGCATTGAGAGCGCTATAATTTCGTGTGTAAATATTCTTGTACCACTCGGTCTGGATGTCTGAAAGTTCAACACGAATGATTTTCTCCGTCTTCTGAGGTAGTGAGGTCTCCACATCCTTCTTAACACGACGAAGGATGTATGGTTGGAGGGTCTCCTGCAGCTTTTTGATCTCTTGCTCAGCTTGTTCGGATTGTAGATCAATATTCCTGTCAATGTTGATGTTGCCCGGATCGAGAAACTCTAGCAGTGCGACCAACTCGGAAAGATTGTTCTGAAGCGGAGTACCGGTGATGAGGAGTCGGTCTTCTACTTTAAACTGCTTGAGAGATTCGTACAGACGAGACTCGACATTCTTCAGCCGATGGGCCTCATCGACAGCGAGGTAGTTCCATCGTATCGACTGGAGAAGCTGAGCATCGTGGTTGACATACTCGTATGTGGTGATCATCACATGAAACTTGGTTTTCCGTCGCGTGGCATCTTGGAACATTTCATGCTCTTGGATGATAGCACGGGCTTTGGAAGGACCGTTGTAAACGATAAAGTTGAGGTCCGGTGCCCACTTGACAAAGGTGTCACACCACGCAGGAACGGTAGAGAGGGGGACGACGACTAAAAAGGGGCCATCGATTTCCATATCGTTCTTTAGCCAACTAAGGAGAGCAACTGTCTGAACTGTTTTGCCGAGACCCATCTCGTCTGCAAGAATGCTATTCCTGTGCATAGACCAGTTGTATCGTAGCCAATTGACACCTCTCAATTGGAAATCACGCAGCTCTCCGAATTTGATATAGTCTGGCTGCTGAGACCAAAGTTTGCATTTGTCTCTTTTTCTCAGAGGAGTAACGGCATAATTTTTGGCAGCTTTGGCGCGTTTTCTGAATTGGGTGATCTCTGCAGGTGCGACAGGCTGTAGAAATGATTCAGGTTCCCAAGTACAATTGTCATAGGTTAAACTCTTCCCTGTTAAATTAAGAATGTTAGCAACAAAGCGGAGAAGGATCAAATCTGGCAAGGCTACTAACATTTCACAAGGTACTCGAGGCCCTCCCCTTCATCTCTGGAAGCGACGACACGTTCTACTTCCTTAGCCTCCATGATGGCCTCGATTAGACGCTCACGTTCGAGGGTCCACCGTTCGAGGTCTTCTCTGGTGGTCTCAGGATCATTACGTCTCTCAATGTCGACCTTGACCTTATTCATGTAATTGTTTAGTTTCCTAAATCCCTTTCTCTGGCTCAGGTCGGCCGAAGACTCCCATGTCGCGTGGATGTGTGCTTGCTCGGTCCATTTGATCTATAGAAAGGATATTAGAGGGAGTGATATGAGAAGAGTGCGAAGAATGAGCTTTACCAGAAACTCTAGGTGATCACGGTTATCTGCAAACTCCTCCGGGTCAAAGCCCTCCTTGACACGGTGATCTAGAATCATATCGATGCCCGGGGATGTGTCCTCGACCCATTCTACAACCGGTCCGTCTCCATAATCAGACTCTAGGAATTCGTCACTATCGTCATCAATGTTGTAGTTGGTGACCTTGGTAGCGGCCCGAGTAGGCACCCGGACCTCATGTTCGACGGTAGGGTTAAGACGACGCTTTTTCCGTCGCGCTTTCTTATTGCTATAGAAGTCCGAATCGTCCGAATCACCACTGGACTCGGTGGTGATTCGAGGCGTGTTAACTTTGGAAACGTTTGCTGCTGAGACGGTTAGCGGAGAGTAGATCAGATATAAGAGAGGAGAGCCAACATTTTGACGGTCGCGAAGGTGCTTTAGCTTTCGAGACACGCTTCCTCGGTTTGACATCAGAGTCATCAGTGGCTTCGTCTTCCTCTTCCTCGTCTTCATCGGAAGAGTCAATCTAAGAACAATCATCAGCCTCGAGGTTCGCTCTAGTATTTGCAGGGTATGGGGGGGTATGAGACATACTATTCTCTTTGTCCGAGCAGCAGGTCGAGTCTAACAGGTATGTCAGCAAAATTATAGAAACCAAAAGGAGAGCCAGGCGAGCGTACACTCCTCCGAAGACCCCAAAACTCTGGGTTTTGCGAAAAGTCCTCAGAGACGTCCTTGGACTTTTTAGATTTTGAAAGCTGCCTTCGGCCAACAGGCTCAGGACTACTGATGATTTCGAGAACGTCCTCATCCTCATCGACGTTATCGCTGGCATTCTCTGCCTCAAAATCATCGTCGTTATTATCGCTCGCTTCGTCGGAGCTAGACTCTGTCATATGAGGCTCTTCATGTTCCATTTGATCGGATTCTGCATCGCTGGCAGAGACGAGGGAGGGAGAGGCAGCTACGGCCACGCCGAGGTCGGTGAGATCGCTGGCAGAGGGCGATGCAAACTTTTCGGGGGAGTTGCCCTCAACGGAGATATCGGGGGTGTAAGTATTATGTATCGGAGGGAGGCGCGATACGTCCGAAGACGTCGCAGAAGACATTGTGATCTATATAGGACAGAGGGGAAGGAGGGCAGACGAGGTTAGCCAGAGGTATAGGGAGGCATTGAGGGAGAAGAAAGCAGCAATAAGGCAATCCCCCGAGAGAACGGGAGAAGGCGACCCTGTTAGATGCCGAGCGACCGATGGAATCGTAGATTCGAGACCGGTTACAGGCATCAGATAGCTCCGAGGGTGCCAGATGATGAAATTTAGATGAAGAAACGTGAGAGAGCGAGGACGACGACGACGACGGGTGTTCTAGGGTCAATTTCAACGGCAGCGAGCCAGCGGCTGAACGAGCGAGAATAGGGAGAATCCGAGGAAGATAACGACGGAATCAGACGGCCAAAGACCGTAGAATCACCGTTCCAAGTGACTTTTGATGGGTTGGGATGTGGTGGTGGAAGTCCTGATCGGAGAGAGATACTCGATATCCGTGGTGCGTGTATATAAATTGTATGTAGGGAATCCTCCGAGCGTGTCTCGCACCAGCCAAACGAGACAAAGAAACAACGCTACCACAACCACCACAACGGGGCGCAAAAAGGGAAGATGAAAAAAAGATATCGAAGGGACAGACGTACAGGAGTACAATTAAGAATCCAGATTTGATGATATGTCTCTTTTTTGATGACGGGATGGTGGTGGAGTGGGTGTGGATATATTGGCGATGAGGGTGGGTGCTTTTTGTTGCGTTGACAGTGAACAGTTGAACAGGTGAACAGCAGCGGTCAACGAGCAGCACTGGCGGCGGGTTACCAGCAGCGGGTTAACGAACGAACGAACGAGAGCAGGTGTGCGTTGTGGTTGAGCGTAGCGAGAAGGGGGAAAGGTACGGATACGATGGAAAAAAAAAAAAAAAAAAAAATTTCAGTGGAGAACAGCACCCTGGTTTGAACTCTTGGTTTGCTCGCTCGGATAGACGACGGAAGACGACGACTGGGACGGCCTCTCTGCAGCCTTCCTTCTTACTATTACATGCGAGCAGCAGCAATCCGATTTGCTGCACACTACTTTTCAAGTAGGCCTGTGAGTCTCTATGTATCTATCGGTCGTGTGCTTATGATCCGTACATCTAGTAAACCACAACAAGATAATAAAATATATGTTCGAGGCTGGACAGCCACTTCAACTTGGTCTCCACCGACGCTCGAATCACCATTGATACTACAATCTAAGAAAGAAGGAGGCTTCGAAGGAAATAATATATTGATCCAAGTAACATTATATATATTCCAAGAGATGAAGGATCCAGGTGATAAAACTAGACAACAACCTAAGATTATAACCTAAGATTATATACTATACAGATGTCGGCGTGCATGACTTTCTTGTCCAATCATACGAACGAGGCAGGAACTTTCACTCCTCATATGCCAACATGTTAAAAAAGGCTGCATGTGTATCTTTTTATTCTTATCAAAATCCACATTCAAGCATCACGATCGATATATAGAATAGGGTTGTTGATCCGAATGTAACGAAATCGATAAAACACTCCTCGGAACCGAAAGGTTTGTACAGTCGATCAGGGTCCCAGACATCGACCATGGTTTCCCGAGGAAAATATCGCACCCAATCGAGCCAGGTATGCTTTGACACCTCCGCTCAAACACTTACTTAGGCTAATCGATTGGATCAAGAAGCTGGGACTGTGGATGAATGATGAGGTTTTAATGTCTCTGATTACAGCGACAACAGCCTCATCAAGCATATTAACATTCAAAACTATAACATCCAAATACTTTGTTAAACCCTAGACTCAAAGCTATGAAAATATAAGTCCTGAGAAATAATGTTATCGAATAAAGGGCCACGTTTCCGATATTTTCCTATTTATTTTTTATTAAGGCTGTTCGTTGGCAGACAGGTCGCATATGCGCATGTCGAGATTGAGGTTAGGACAATACCCCGGCAGTCATCTCCATTTGCAGACCAGTCTCCCACCCAAAATTGCAAAAGATGCAAAAGATGCAAAAGAAGAAAAACCCCAAGCTGAGTCAAAGTGCCATGTCATTGGCCGTCGAGGGAATCAGGCATAGACTCGACTCGACCGGATGGCCGTTTTAGGAGGGTTGGGAGGTCGCAGGTAACACGAGAGATGACTGTTCAAACCCGCTCGTGATCTCGTGTGTCCGGCGCTACGTGCAACCACCCGGCCAATCGTGATGAATTAATCCATTCCCGTATCAACGGGAGCATGTAATATGTAATGCACCTGCTCGATGAGTTGGAAATTTACCATTTTGCCGAGTGTGAAAACGGCATTCACTATAATATTACTCCCAAGGTTGCTTCTTGCGTCAATATTGCGCCCGAAATGCGAGTACCCTTCCTTCAAATTTATCAATTGAAAAAAGAAATGTTTGAAATAAACTCCCACCGAAACTCACGGAGCTACTCTCGTTGCTATTTCATTGATTGCTCGATGCATTTTTAAACATATACCACCCATCTTCTCTCTCCCCGCCTCCCTCCCCTTTCTCTTTCTTCCTCGAATTTGTTCAAATGAAGGACGACAAGACCGCATTCTTCGAAAATCTATACAATCTCGACTCGGTGTCCTTTTCGTCCGAATCAGACGTCGCTGTCAACCTCGACGACAGCAACCGTCCGCACTTCTCAGCCAATCGAATGAGCAGGGAACAACCAACACAACCACACACCCAACACAAAGAACGAAATCGACTGCAGCATCCTTTGCAACATCCTTTGCAACATCCTTTGCAACAACATCGCCAAACCGCCCCTTCGACTTCATCCTCATCTTCGAGATCTGAGATTTATAATAATAACAATCAGTCTAAAGTACGACCAGCTCCCCTCCGAAGAGCCAATACACTCCCTATAGATATATCATCAACCTCAAAAATGCCAAAAAGAAGACGAGAAGAACCCGATCCACCACCCTCCACCTCATCATCTACCACAAATTCCAACACCAAGAAGCAGAAACGTGGAACAGGAGCTGGAAAGGCATCCAAATCCCCTCCCCTCCAGCCCCTCTCCAAACAGGTCTTCAAGAACCTCACATTCTACTTTATAAAGCCCGACGAAAAACGTCCCGAACGTAAAATGCGTATCGATAAAGCGAGAGAATACGGTGCCACCGTAACTTTCGAATTCTTACCCTCAGTGACACACATAATAGCAGACAAAGATCTGAAATACACCCACGTTCTCCAATTCCTCAAACTTGATAAAATACCCGACACAATAGCCGTAACCAACCCTCGATGGCCCGGGGACTGTATCAAATACGGCAAATTGGTCAACCCGACCGATTTCTGGTATCAAGTTCCCGGGTGTCCCGAGGAAACCCACTTCAAGGCCGCACCACCTCCCACGGCTTCCTCATCAGCTTCTTCATCCCTACAAGTCCAACCACGTCCCGTTTCAAAAAACGTAGACACCCCAGTCTCCACACCTGAACAACAAAACAGTCCTATAAATCCAACCGTGGAAACGAAACCTGAAGAGCCATCGCAAAAAGACGCCCTGGACGAAGCTATAGAAGAATGTCTCGCCTTTGAGGACGAGGAAGTCATAAACATCGATGACTACCTTGACGACGAGCCCGACGAAACCACAGCAACCTCATCCCACGCATCAGACCCCGAATCTCCCAGGACACCACCCTCAAAACGCTCTCGTACCACAATCAAATCAAACGACTGGCAATCCCATTTCCAATGCATGTACAAACACGACGGGAAAGAAGGCTCCAAAAATCCTAACAGCCGCACTATCAGAATATTAGAAGAAATGATGAAGGTATACGACTCCCTGCGCGACCAATGGCGTTCCCGATCCTACCGCGCCGCGATCACCACCCTGAAAAAAACCCAAGACCGCCAGATCACCACTTACGAATCCGCCATCTCCCTCCCGGGTATCGGTGACCGTCTCGCCAAAAAGATTGTAGAAATAGTAACCACCGACCGTCTGCAACGTCTCGAATACGCCAAATTGAACCCGCAAGACCAGCTTTTAAAAGTATTTCATGGGATATACGGTGTGGGGTTGGTACAGGCTAGAAAGTTTGTAGCGGCGGGGTATAAATCCCTCGCTGACGTGAAGGAACATGCGACCCTGACGGAAGCGCAGAGGATCGGTGTCGAGCGGTACGATGATTTCAAGCAGCGTATTCCCCGTGAAGAGGTAGCAGAGCATGGTGCGGTTGTAGCGGAAACGCTGAAAGATATCGATGAGAAGGTTGTGAGTTATATAATGGGGAGTTACAGACGGGGAGCAGCGGATTGTGGTGATATCGATATAATAATCACAAAGGAGGGAGCTAATGTGGAAGAGTTACATGACGTTTTGGAGAAAATGGTGGAGAAGTTGCTTGAGAGGAAGTTCTTGGTGTGTGGTCTTGCTATCGCGAGACATGATGACGGGACGAAATGGCACGGTGCGTCACAGATTGGTGAGGGGAAGCCGTGGAGACGGATTGATTTTTTGGTGGTCCCTGGGGAGGAGATTGGTGCTGCTGTGTTGTATTTTACGGGGAATGATATTTTCAATCGGAGTATGAGGTTGTTGGCGTCGAAGAAGGGGATGAGGTTGAATCAGAAAGGGTTGTGGAGGGATGTGATGAGGGGGAAGAATCGGGAGAAGTTTAACGAGGGGACGTTGGTGGAGAGTAAAGATGAGAAGGTACGTTGTGCTTCATTCCTATTATATATTAGGATCCGAGGGATGAATGCTAACGGCTACGATGATGTGTAGAAAATATTTGAGATATTGGGAGCTCCATATCGGCCTCCGGAGCATCGTATTTGCTAAGAGTATAGCATTGCGTATGTTCTGAGTGGTTTTTTATATCGCACCCGGACTTGGAGTTTGTATTGCATTTTTACGGAGGTTTTTTGCATTAGGACGGGTTCATACTGAAAATGAGAACGAGATGTTCGAATTGGAATACGAAATATTTCGTTACGGAAGTGTCAATAAATACTTGGCTAAGCTATCAAATGATATCAAATTAGGAGCATAACTTTCAAAGAGAAAAGAGATAAACAAATGCATCAGCTACAAAACTCCCACGCCTCGCAAAATGATATACCCAACCGGTTCATAAACTCGTAACAATCATAATACAATACATCAATCATTCTCCAATCTTAAATTTAACCTTACGTTTACTCCCCTCTTCCCCCTCCTCCTCTTCCTCCTCAGCTTCCCTCTCCACCGCTGCCGTCCGCGTCTGAGTCTGAGGCTGAATCTGAATTCCCCTCGATAACCTCCTACTATCCCTCTTACTCTTCTCTTTAACCCCAAGCGCCCTCATCCCGTCTCTGTAATCCGCCACATCCGGCGCATTCTGACTGACATACGCCCACCTCACACTCCCATCCGCACCATCGATCGCAAAACTCCCCGCCGTCTGCCATCTATACCCGCTCTTCGTGGGTCGGCTGTATATCAACTCCTCCTGTCCCAGCTTCAACGCCTTCCACAACGTCACGGGACCGATATTCGCCCAGTATGATGAGAATCCGAGGCCCCATTTCGCGTAGAGGGTGCGGGTTGGGTCGTATATTATTTGCACGTCACCGGTGCCGCCGACTGAGACGACCCATTCGTCGGTGTCGGGTTGGTTGGAGTGGGAGATTGCGATGAAGTGGATTTCGGGGTGGGAGTCGGAGAGGGCACGGAAGGATTGGAATGCTTTTTCTGCGACTATTATCATATTATCGTATCAGCACATAACTCCTTTAGTACTTGATTGGTTTGTAGCTTTGATTTCGTTGGTGTGTATATATGTGGAATGGACGTACAGGGACAACCGCAGTGGCGTAAAAAGGTAACCATGTAGGGTTTACCGTCTAGATTTCGGGGTAGCAACTGGGGTAGCTGGTCTGATTCGGGACATTTGTCGCCTACTTTGACGGGAGGGGACACGGTGGGAGTGTCGGCCGCGGCGGGGGTTGAGAAGGAGGCTATTTCAGATTTGAGGGTGGTTGTGTTTAGGAAATCGCGGGTGGGAGCGCCAGACATTTTTTGACCGTTACTGCTACTGGTTTACGTGATTCTTTATGATAGGTACTATGTGATGTGTGTATATTCCAGAGTATCGAATCGAGGTTGAATAGGGAGTGAAGTAATTTTATTTTTTTTTCAGATGTCAGATGGTGAATATAAAGGAATGAGGTAATGCAAGAGCTAAGCTTGTGCAGCTAATAATCAAGCTGTAGAGGTGTTGCGGTTGGAACTGCCACAATTGGACGCGCGCATTTTCATTGTAAAGCCTCAATTGGCCCTTGCTTTTCCGATTGCTTGGCTAGAGTACGCCCAAGCAATGTAAATGTATGTATTATTCCATGCTATTATATGATATGTAACATAGTAATATATTATGAATGGAATGTTCCGGCTTGTGGTGTGAGAATGGAGATGCCATTGTTTTCGGCGGGGTTGTCTGCATATAATAAATAATATGTGATGGTGTGAACAACAATTACGTAGGATTTCGCCCCTCCGAAATATCTCTCAGTTCGCATCCTCGCCGATTTGATTTCGTTTCGAAGAGTTCCGATTTCTCATTCAACCACCCATTCCCAACTAGTCTGCTCTTTTCTAATATCTGCAAGGTAAAAAAAGAAAGAATATAAATACCTCCCCGTCGCCGTCAATCGATCGTGGTTTCTTAAAAATCTGCCCCTCTCTAACCACCAGTGCAGTGATAGCTCAGACACCCCTCCAAAACAAATACCACATATCACAACCATGTCGCTCAGTAACAAGCTCTCCATCACCGACCTCGACCTCAAGGACAAGCGTGTCCTCATTCGTGTCAGTACTGAAATTCATTTCAATGTTATATATATATTACTTTAGCGTTCAATGCTCATTTGGGTTATAATAATAATATAGGTCGACTTCAACGTCCCCCTCGACGAGTCCAAAAAAATCACGAACAACCAGCGTATCGTCGGTGCCCTCCCCACCATCAAATACGCCCTCGAACATGGCGCCAAATCCGTCATTCTCATGTCCCACCTCGGTCGTCCCGACGGTCTGCCCAACCAAAAGTACTCCCTCGCTCCTGTCGCCGAGGAATTGAGCAAGCTATTGGACAAGAAGGTTACCTTCCTTCCCGATTGTGTCGGCAAGGAGACCGAAGAAGCCGTCAATGACGGGAAAGATGGTACGTATATTTCATTGGAACAAGAAACAATTATCATTCTACCATTTTATCGTTTCTAACGCCGCATCATCTTATTTAGGTGCTATTTTCCTTCTCGAAAACTTGCGGTTCCACATTGAAGAAGAAGGAAAGGGTGTCAACGAGGCCAAAGAAAAGGTCAAAGCCGATAAAGCCAAGGTTGAAGAATTCAGAAAGGGTCTCACCGCTCTCGGAGACGTATACATCAGTAAGCTTTTGTTAAAACCCCAAATTTCTTCAAATTGCTTATATAATTGTTAGATGACGCTTTCGGTACCGCTCACCGCGCCCACAGCTCCATGGTCGGCGTCAATCTACCCCAAAAAGCTTCCGGTTTCCTCGTCAAAAAGGAACTAGAATACTTTGCAAAGGCTCTCGAAAACCCAGAACGCCCATTCCTCGCAATCCTCGGTGGTGCCAAGGTCTCCGATAAGATTCAGCTGATCGAAAACCTCATCCCCAAGGTCAACAAGCTCATCATCGGCGGTGGCATGGCATTCACATTCAAAAAGGTTTTGGACGGCATGTCCATCGGAAACTCGCTATATGATGAAGCCGGAGCCAAGACCGTGAAAGATTTGATGGAGAAGGCGAAGGAGAACAAGGTTGATGTCATCCTACCGGTTGATTTCGTCACCGCAGACAAGTTCTCAAAGGATGCAGAAGTTGGAGCGGCTGCTGATTCCGATGGCATTCCTGACGGCTGGATGGGTTTGGATTGCGGTCCAAAATCCGCCAAACTCTTCGAAGAAGCCATCGCTGAATCGAAGACCATCTTGTGGAACGGGCGAGTATACCCCTGATATTCGTATATATAGAATTCTATGCTAATGTATAGCTCAGACCCGCTGGTGTCTTTGAGTTTGATAAGTTTGCGACTGGCACGAAGGCTGTGTACGTTTTCACCCTCAAAACTGACAATGCAAAGATGCTAACTTGGATGATTTAGTTTGGACGCCGTGGTTGACGCCGCGCAGAACAAGGGCGCGATCGTCATCATTGGCGGTGGTGATACCGCTACCGTTGCGGCCAAATATAAAGTCGAGGACAAGCTGAGCCACGTTTCGACCGGTGGTGGCGCGTACGTATTCCCTTTTACGAGCTTAGATTACGAAAATTTACTAATATTATTCCTCGTAAAATAGTTCTCTAGAATTACTCGAAGGAAAAGAACTTCCTGGTGTCACCGCTCTTTCGGTAAGTTATCCCATTCTCATCTCGACAATGGATCTGAGGTTAATATGGGTATTTTTGAATTACAGGAGAAGGTGTAAGTTTCTTAATCACCGTTGCTTAATGAGATCAGGAGAGGGAGCAAGATGACTTTGTTGATCCTTATTCGGTGGCTTATGAATTGGTTTTAATGGACTTTTTGTTTCCTTCCTTGGTTGGCGGTTTTGTAGATACAAGAGCTCGCTCTAGATAGCCGGGGCTTTCGCAATATCTTTCTTTATACTGGACGGGCGGGTATGATTGATCGATTCGATTAGGTGGACTCCATTCGTTTTTCCTTCAAACTTGGATAGGAGGTTTTAATCGGTCCTTTTCTGATAGGATAAAAGCAATGAAAAATGGCTTTTGAGACTTGTATTTTATCGATGTATGCGTAAATTATAAAATTCGGGCCGCTGCGGCGGTTGTTCTCTTGATTGTATATTGTATTATCATGATTGCATTATTTCCATGGTGGTATTTAAACACTTTTGCCCCCACTCTATCCTACCCCACCAGTACTTATCGATTGAAAGATGTCGAAAATGTTCGTCTGAGAAGCAGAGATGATGAGAAAGCCAATCTTTCGGAAATTCTACCGCTGCATTTCACCGCTGGCCTTTTGCGCGTCTACCCTTTTCAGCTCCTCCCTGCCGTTGTAACATTCTATGTTAGCTTTTATTCACCTCTGAATATATATACCTACAGTGGTAGCGTAACAAACGAAATTGAATGATGTGGAGGTAAAGTATAGGGTGGCAAGAGCTCAAAGGCGTACGTACCTCAACTGTTTCGAGAAATCCTCGCTCAAATCATCGTCGTCCCAGCTTTCCTCCCATAGATTTAGTTTTCCGCCGCCTGGTACTTCTGTTTCATCTTCTTCCCATTCTATACGAGATCCATAGTTGTTAGTTGGGATTGTGTAGCTAGGTTTGATGGAGCTGAGGTGTGGTGTCTATACCTTCGGCGGGGAAATCCTCAAACTCGTCGTCTTCCTCGAGCATTTTTTTGACGGCTTTTGGTTCCTTTGTTTCTTCCGGTTTGGGTGTTTTGGAGTCCTTTGACGACATTTTGGTGTTCTTTAGGTTGAGATTGATGGGGTTCGGAGGGAAATGGAGATAGCGGAGTCAAGATGGGATGGTGGTGAGGTTGAGGTTTGAGAGGACGCGTGAGGTTTGATGGCGTAGTAGTTGGTGCCAAGACCGAAGCTGTTGGAGCAAAGGAGACAGCCAATTTCGATGGACGCTGCTTCCGGGTATTACGACAGCCCGGATGCAAGGCGACGCCGGGGAACCACAGCCTGCCCAATGCAATCAATGGTCGGATGAAGACGCCGTTATAGCTGATTGATATCATACCCACTGGATGTGATTAATATTCTACATACCCCTGCATCTCTTACCTCTCTTTCAAAAAATAGAGCCTTTTTATTTCCTATTTATTCTTTTCGTCTGAGCTTCCGTTCTGCACCGCCCGTCGGAGTTATGTAATGCATCGGCAAGTCGGGACCACCCCAAGCACCAGCCCAATTGACTCATGCAGCAAAGAATTTAAAAAAAAGGGACCAGGCCTCGAATAATATCAAAGGCGGTAAACCCATTCGTGTAGTTTCCATCTTTGGTCTTTTCAAGCTACAATCGATCGGGGTTTACGGAGGAGGCGAAAATAAGAAACCGACCCCAAGAACCAATCGAGTGCGCGGGGACGAGCCTTTTTGTTTGTTCGAAATCGCAAAGCCGGGTACGGTCACCTCTGGTCGCCTTGGGGAGCTGTCTTTGAGTATAACTATATCTACCGGAACATTTCCTCCCGTTTCTACCTTTCCTTCTCGTCTTTTACTTTTTTAGAAACGTACGTTTAGACTTTTATTTGATTCTCATCTGGAGGGGAGAATAGATAGTCTACATTTCATCTTTTCTATTTCATTTTGTAATTTTGAGAATATTACGCCGGTGGATACATTTTGATACATACAAGCTATACACTGGCTTTTTATTTTTTTTTTTTTTTTTGCTAGACTTCGATTTTGGATTAGGAAATAGGGAATCGGACGAAATAGGTAATATCCCAACACTCTCTCAACCTACAAATTCACAATTCAAGCCCGGACCTGACGGCGACAGAGAAGGCTCCCGGAATTCAATTCTTCACGAAACGTTGAATTTACATTTTCCGACCTGCAAATATATATGGAGACCCGCCATACCTTACTCACACGATAACTCACCCACGCGACACATTTTACCAAACAATCAAATACCTAAGGATTTTAAAGAGAAAAGGTTAAAAGGAAAGGATGTTCAAGAACTCGTGGTTTTCGAGTAGTAAATCCGGGGCCGTCTCGCCGGCGATACCTGCCACGACGTTGCAGCCGGCCCACGATGTCGGATCTTCGATTTCGTTATCGGGGTTGGATGAGCAGGCTGAGAGTACGTCTAATTTCACAACTTCCATTTCACATCTACCAAAACCCTTTCCGTTTTTTCTTTGTTCCTACGGTTTGGTGTCTGGGAATTGAGTTGCTAACTTTTGTGATAATTGATTGTAGTAATTATGGTTATGAGAGGTATATTGTACTCACCCCTTCCGACAATGTATACGAAACCTCGAAAGTCGTGGGTGGAAGGTTGACATGAAGTTAATGACGATATTAGCAATGGACCATGTTATGGACGATAACCTAGAAGCTGCGGAGGCCGAATTGGCAACCGGAAATTCAGTTTGGCATAAAGTACGTCTACCCATTCTAATCGATCGCACGGAGAATACAAACTGACGTCATATCTACAATGGTCGTATATAGCTCGGTAACGGCGCAGTAGGCTTCATCCGTTCCGCCGCCGGTTTCGAACAAGCCGTCATGAAAGAAGGTTCGTCCTTAATCACAACCCCTTCGACTACAGAATATTAATATGAGGATATGGATATAGCATCCGAAAACCTCGCCGCAGCAGAATCAGCAGCCCACAACGCCCAGCGAGCCGCCGTCCGCTCCCCAAAAAGCACATCCTCATACCCACCCGGCATCGAATTCGCCCTCGCCAATGCCGAAACGCAACTAATGTCCGCCGTCATTGGCGTCCTCTCCGAATCCATCGTGGAAGCTATGAAATCGTTCTATAAAATGCGCACGGCGTTTAAAGCCCTCGAGGGGGTGAGTCGGAGTATCGAAGAGGTTAAAGCGAAGAAAAAGTTGCAGACGGGGTCGACTAGCAGTGTTTCTACTATTACTGGTAATAGCGGCGAGGGATCCCCGACGGTGTCGTTGAAGGATGAAAAGGGGAGATTTCCCGGAACGACTGCGGTGGCGAGTAATCCGGAGTTTAAGAATGCGGTGGATGAGTATATTGAGAGCGGGGGTAATTTGTGTTACGGTACTTTATTACTGTTTATCGGGATGATTCCGCCGGCGATGTCAAAGTTGCTATCGGTTTTGGGGTTTCACGGTGGTATGCTTCTCACTTTTCTTACAAATCTATCGAGGGAAAATACTGATATTTGGTGACCTGAGTTAGACCGAAGAAAGGGAATCCAACATCTCTGGGAATCAGCAAACATGAGGAACTCGCACGGCGCACTCGCGGCTATAATCCTGCTGGTGTACTATAATATGTTGCAATACTGCGATATCAACGAAACCGACGAGGCAAAAGGTGGTGTACCGCAGCAGAAATGCGAGGAATTGCTGTTCGCTTATAGGAATAAGTATACGAACAGTCCGATGTGGATATTGGAGGAGGCGAGAGCATACGCGCAAAAGAAGGATTTGGAGACTGCGGTTCGGTTGTTGGAGTTTGATAGGAAGCCGCAGATGAAACAAATCGAGGCTATTTGCCTTTTTGAAAAGTCTTTGTGAGTATCTCATCCGTCTTTTTGTTAGATTTTTGGCTGTGGTTTTGCAATTTGAACTGACCCGGACGGTTTATAGAGATTTAATGTGTTTACATCAATATCAAAAGGCTGCAGATTCGCTCATTCACGTATGTCGTTTATAATATATATCATGAAGGCCTTGCTACAGAATTGACGGCGCTAATGCGGCAAAAATACAACAGTTGGTAGACCTCAACAGTTGGTCAGACGCAATGTACTACTAGTAAGTCCGCCCCTCCATCCTCTCACTAAAACCTAAACTCACAAATCGCATTACAACGATTCAGCATAGCGGCAAGTTGCTACGTCGAACTCTACAGAGAAACAATCCAGACAGACAAAGAAAAAGCCGAAGAGTACTCTAAAAAAGCCGAGGAGTTCTTCCTCAAAGTACCCACCTTCCTCGGCAAGAAGAAGTTCATGGCTCGCGCGCTGCCGTTGGAAGTATTATCGGACCGGAAGGTGAAGAAGTGGCAGAAATTCGCGAAGGAGAGGAAGTGTACGCTTGTGGAGGCTATTGGAGTTAGTCCGCTTGAGGAGATGCTTTACATGTGGAGTATGACCTCCTTTCCCTCACTATTTCCTCTACATATGACCCTTTATCAATAAATATATGATGTGATTGCTGACTAATGATTTGTAATGATAGATGGGTTCGCGCGTATGAATAAGGAGTTGATTTCTAAGTCGATAAAGGTGCTGGATTGGAAGCCACCCGTTGAGGAAGAACAAAAGCCAAAGTCGTGCATCACCGAGAAGGATGAGAAGGTTTTGTTGTCGTTCTTGAATGGGGTGCTGGCAAGACATATGGAAGAATTACCCCGTGCGAAAGAGATTTTCGAGAAGGAGGTCATCCCGGTTGAGAAGGCGGCGATGAAAGGGGAGGGTTGGGTCCGTAAGTACAATATACTCCTACTCTCGAAAAATTTGCATGGATGATCTTCAAACACTGACCCTTTTCTGATGGTGTACAGCACCCTCAGCTCATTATGAAATGGCGGTGGTGATCTGGAAAGAATCAGGAATGAAGGAAGCTAAATCTATAACCGAGTACCTGAATAAATGCGCGGGATGGGAAAGTTACGAGCTCGATAACAGGTAAGCAACCAATCTTATGGGCCGACGATACTCCGTAGGGTATACAGACCTCAGTTCCTAGAGGTGTTAGCTAACATGCGGGGATGGTGTTTTAGGCTTGGTTTACGAGCGACCACGGCGTTGGATGTAATCAAGCAGTCTGAAGCTGCGGGTAAGGCGGCAGTACCGCCTGCGTAGAAACGTTTAAATTTTTTTCTTTAGAGTGTAATTCTATAGGTACACACAGTATTCGGTAGGAAGTAATGCATAACCGTATGCAAACTTATTCTCCAATCTTCTTTTCAAAAAAATTTTGCATTTTTCTAGGGAATGTTGTAGACCGCGGATGACTACAGGGTGGTGTTTTGGATATGTTTCTGGGGCAATGTTGGTTATATAGTATTGTATAGACTGTTTGTGTAAGGAATATATGTATAATATTGGGCAATTGATATTCTCTGTCATGTTGGAATTTTGCGGAGATCCTTCGCTGAATGTTCCCAGCAAGGCGGCAGTTTGTTGTATAAATTAATAGTTGACAATTGCCACTATCATCGAAGAGAATATCACCGAAAACGACAGCTCTCCATACCCCACCCAGCAAAGAACTGGTGGTGGTTGTTGTATATATAGTGGACCCATTGGATTCATCCATCTTTTTTCTATTGTGGATTTCAAACGCAATCTAATCCAGGTACGTCTCTCTGTCGGCTGTCCATCTCTTGAACGTCGCACGAATATCCTCGCTGCTCCCTTCCTGTTGTACTGCTGCTGCTGCTGCTGCGTGTTGGCTGCGCTTCCGTTTACAGGAAATGCCTCGGCTTAACCGGTCGGCTGCGGGAAAGAAGAAAGACCAGTCTGAACATGAAAATCGAAAGAAAAACTGGCCGAGTGAGTTATAACGTTAACTGGAATTAAAATGCCCTTCTGTCGTGAGGGATAGATGTATTCAGCTGCACAAAGGCTGGTTCTCAAGAATCCAATAGCCGGTTTACTCATCTCGTCTGACATCCAACGACGCTTCCTGACCATCCCTGGCTCGTGTCATCCTCAGTTCGGTAATTTGGTAAAATACAACAATAGTCAACGCTTCGGATTGCGTTGTTTCCCGAAAAGGGAGTACGGAGAACGACAAGGTGGAGATATATACTTTGCGAACTCGCGAGGGATTTCTACAATGTCTGAGAAGCGGATTAATATGAAACCTTATTCGACCACGAGGGGGTTATTCGAGGTTGAGAAGCATATTGTTCCCGCTTTCCCCATTCGTGAGCATCCAAGGGCACTTTGGAATGATGGGGATCTATTGGAGCTTGTGGTAAACCATTACAAGCCGGTTAACAATCCGAATCCACAAGATGGAGATGTCACATTGCTTGGTGCTCATGCTAATGGGTTTCATAAAGTATGCGTTACAACTACATCAACTATGAAAAGATGGTATGCGATGTGCTAACGATGTGTGGATGGGTAGGAGCTCTACGAGCCTTTCTTCGAGTGTTTGGTCGAGGAGTATGAGAAGAAGGGATCCAAGATTCGTGGTATTTGGTTTGCGGATTTTCACACCCAGGGAGACTCTGGTGTCGTCAATGAAGGCAAACTTGGTGGAGATAGTACGTCTATACACATTTTCTATGAAATTTGGATGACATGCGCATGCTAATATTGATTATAACTTTCTAGTCAGTTGGTTCGATCACTGCCGTGATCTCCTTTCATTGATCATGCACTTTCCAAAAGACATCGTTCGCCCCATCGCCGCAATCGGTCACTCGATGGGTGCCACCCAACTCTTCCGTCTCTCAGTCATGCATCCCACTCTCTTCACCTGTATCGTCGGCCTCGACCCCACCATCTCCCCAATTTCCCCGTTCCCCGAACACGCCAACCCCATAATCGCTTCCGCCAAGCGCCGGGACATCTGGCCCTCCCGCGAGGATGCCGTCAAGTTTTTCAAATCTCGTCCTTGGTATCAAGATTGGGATCCAGAGGCACTAGATATACACATGCAATACGGACTTCGCAAACTGCCTACCCCACTTTACCCTGATGTTACCAAAGTCGAAGGCGGAGAGAACGCAGTCACACTGACGACCACGAAGCACCAAGAGTGTTTCACATTCTGGAGGACGAGTATTCAGGATAGAACGGACACGAGGGACATGTTTCGTTTGTTGAAAGAGGTCAAGACTCCCGTTTGTTATATTCAAGGTGGCGCGAGTGTGATCAATTATGGGGAGAATAATAAGTGGAAGATGGAGAATACGCCGAAGCCTTGTGAGATGCATATTCTTCCTGGTGTGGGGCATATGGTCCCGCAGGAGAAGCCGAGGGAAACTGGTGAGTTTTAAAATATTCTAATTCTACATGCGTGGTCATGGTGTTAATGAATTGACCTTTTTTTTTAGCTGAGATTGCGGCTGATTACATCCATCGTCGTGTCAAAATTTGGGGTAAGCAGATGGAAGAATATAAGGAGGACTGGCCGGCGACGACGACGATGAACCCTCGGTTTTTCGAGGCTGGAAAGCGCGAGACGAAGTTATAAATAAGCAAACTGGATTTATAATTGCACGATAGAGGCTTTGATTTTTTCCATATTTTCTTTATTACACGTTTATAGAGAAGAGCAGCATGTCTCTTTTTTCTGGACAGCATCGTTCACTAACGTTTTCCTTTTCCTTCTTGGCTTTAATCTCACAGCGGATATATATTATCAGTATGGACCGGCGAAAGAGAGCACCAGGTGCGCATATGGGTCCATCATGCTTTATAAATGCTTGTATATTAACTATCAATCATGTCAATATTCTGGCGGGGGGCGGGGGGCGGGGGGCAAGGCATGCAATTAATGAGGAATCGATAAATTTAATAGTCGAATAATTACAGTATATCATCTATTTTATTTCGATAATGCTATAGTATATATAGAGGACGAGTTATAATTGTCAACATATATAGTGGGCGCTGGCTGCGCTGTAATCCCTTGTCCTCGTATTGAATAATGCTTTATACCCGGAAACGAGATGCGACAGCATTGCGATATATATAATATGTTCCGTTATATCGGTGAATTATTCCGTCAGGAATACTTCGAAACATCCAAATGGTTCAAATCGCATGAACCGATAAACCGAGGTCTTTTGCCGTGAGACGAGGTTTCCCCAGATTATCGTCATGCTAATTACCCAGGGTCGAGATCAAGGTCAAGGTCAAGGGCAAACCATGACATTGCTGCGCCTTGCGGATGAAAACGAGAGTCGAAATTCTGGGGTGATCTTGTAAGAAAAAAAAAAAGGGATCATCGTGCATATTACGAAGGTAATCTCGATAAGATGAATTTAATATCGCTATCGGCATGCCTTTTTGCGAAGAACCCCCATGGCACAATTAATTCTATTATCTCACGTTTTGAATGAATGGAGCATATTATTAACATCGAACGCTATGACAGTGAAAAGTCCCCAAACCCCACACGGCGCAATCGGTGCACTTGCCGTAAACGCCCAGAAAGAAACGAAGGGTTCCTTTCTTGGCCTCTGATTATGATCCCGAAAAGGGAGTTCAGGGGCGTGATTTATATCACAATTGTGGATCTGCGGTGTTTGTAACCCCTTTGGATGTTGAGAACAATCGAACGAAACGAAGCGAACCGAGATCAAATTTAAACTAAACAATGCACACGCACGTCCCCAGATCACCATCAATGTCACCCCCTGTGATTGAACACGCAGAATAATATATACGAAGTTGGTTGTTTGCGCCGGAATTGTCGGGTGGGGGTGGAACGAGAATGGAGAGAAGGAACCGAAGGGGTTTGAAAATTGGCTTGAACGGATCATATCAGCGCCGGCCGGCGCGGTCGAAACTTGCATTTGTCCATGCAATCAATATAGGGGCAAAGAAAGGACTCAAAAATTGCAAAGCCCACAAAAAGACAAATTTGGTAGTTTTGGCGGAGGCCATCAGGATGAAAAGTAAATTAAACACTCCGGTTTAAAAATCAATAGACCGTGTGAAAACGACCCGTAGGTGGCGGATGGTGGTAATGAAGGATTTATATATCCTCAATGTTTTGATTCATTGAGTTTGTTAAAGAGCCTAGACGCTGCGCTAAAGACGGATGCAATACAAACGCTATAATGAGACAAACGACTCCGATGACTTCGTCCTATAGGATCTGGTTAAACTTCGCGAATTGATTCTACTCCTGGTTCTAATTACAGTAGTGTAGCTTTTATTTTTCGGCGAAATTTCGTGGACGCTTCTCCTATATATCTGCGCATTCTACGGGGAAATATTTAATACTTTTTTATTGTATTTTATTTTATTTTTTAAAAAATTGTAATTTTTATTTGTTTGAAAGAGCGTTCCCCCATCTCCCCCTTCTCTCTGCGTGGGTAGGGAAAAATACACGAAATTTTGCAGAAAATTGATATCTACAAAAAATGGTAAATAGAGCTAATATTACAGATTTGAGAGAAGGTAGAAAGAAAAGCAAAGATTGGTACCAATACAGAAGGCGCAGATCAGAATGAAAGCATGCGCCTCGCTCATTAATAAAAGTCGAACGCATGGAGATGCTTGACTGCGAAGTACCAGAAAACTAAAAGCAAAAAAGAAACACGTGCCTCGCCATATCGTACAGTCTGAAGATCACAAAATGAAACCAAAAATGGACACCAAAAATAAGGGGAAGAAATGCACCAAACCGCATTCGATATGAGAAAAAAAAAAAAAGTGGTCTATCAGGTATCGGACAGAGAAGAAAAAGGCAAAGTTAGGAAAGGTGGGACTCCCAAAGTGCAGAATGTACTAGAAATAAGTAGTCACAAGAATTAAAGAGATGAAAGTAAAGAGTCGATCTTCAGAAATTAAGTAGGGAAAAGAGAGTGCGGGAAACGAGGCAGCTGTCGAAGTGCTGGTGGAAAATCGGTAATGAGTGAATTATAGAAAGAGTTGCCAGAAGTCCGTCACAAGTTGATAGGTTATAGTAAGGTAAAAGGCTATAGCGAAACCAAGAAATGTTCCAGGGGAAAGCAAAGGCACGCGGTCGAAGCAAAGGAGATTCGTAACTCTCATGGGCTCAGAGCGCTGCAGAAGGAAAAAAAAAAAAAACATAGTGTGAAGCCAAAATAAGAGAAACTCGCTAATAGGACGGACGATAGAAATCGAAAACGTGATTAGAATGTTTGTAAGGATGAGAGCTTGGATCGAAGTTCGTTGACGTGCTCTGATGAATGCTCTGTTTCAGATCGAAGTTCTGATGCTTCGAGTAACGTCATATTAAGACGAGACTCGAGGTCTTCCATTTCGATCTCGGTATTTGTTATAGCTTTCTCGAGCTGTTCGATGCGGTGCTGCAAGATGTAGATGCGAGTGTCTTTGCCGTTAGAATCTCGGGTGATTCTTGGCTGCTTGGAAGCAACAACAGTGGAGTTGGGTTGGACATTCATGGCGGCTTGTTCGTCGATACGGCGAAGATGGTTCACACCCTTGCTGTCCTTTAGGTCTTTGATCTCCTGTTCGCGGCCATGGGCAACCTCCTCGAGGTCGTGCTGTGCGTCGTTGATCTTCTCTTCCATGGACTTGAGCAATTCGCAAAACGCATTGATTTTGGCGTTCGCCATGAGTCGGTCTTGGTCTCCCTTCTCAATAGCATCGATCAATCGCTTTCGGAGTATGGAAGTGGTGACAGATCGCGACCTCAACTCCGATGCGAAGCCCTCGATCTCAGCGTCTCCTTCGACCTGGGCAAGGAGTTCCTTACAGGACTCTTGTAGTTGCTCAATTTCCTGGGCGATTTCGTCTTGTTCCTGAAGGAAGGATCTGAGTTCTTCCAATTCTTGTTCAGAGCGGTCCAGGTCTAATCTCAGAGAAGCCAGATTTCGTTCGCACATGTACTTGGAATCGACAGCATTTTCAGCTCGATGTCGTAGCCGATCAACCTGGGTTTTGAAAGTCGCGTTTTCCTTGTTCTTTCGCATTCTGCGATAGCTGGGTCTGAGAGCACGGTCTCGCTCCCATTCAAGAGTGCGGATGCGATGCAAGGCTTTCTTGTTATCCAGTTCGTTTCTCATACGGAGGTTGCGAAGGCCCAATTGTAGAGCGTCTCGCTGGACTTCGATCTCTTTGATTCTTTCCATTAGAGACTCTCTATTGAACGTAGCAGAAAGAGGAGTAGCTGGTTGAGATGTCGGTGCCGGGCCCGGAACCAATGGTGGCTGTACTTGAAGCCTTTGAGATTCAACAAGAGAAGTATATTTCTCTCGAAGGTCATCGATTTCCTGCTGCATCTTGGTAGCCTCATACGGGTTTTTCTGGGATTCTGAAAGCTCCGCCTCAAGACCCTCAACCCTAGCCCTGAGCTGGGGCACGATTTCGTCCCGAAGATTGTCGCGTTCATTTCTGTAGCCTTGCAACTCGTCTCTAATGGCCTTGACAAGATCTTCGAAGTTTGCCTTGAGGTTTCGCTCTTCTGACAGCTTACGTCGGGCATCGTCAAGGGCGATCTCCAAGTCTCGTGTTCTACCAGGTGAAGTCGAAGGAGTCCTCAGGGAATTGATATCACCTTGCGATACTCTCTGCTCCAACTCTCGCACTTGGAGTTCTACTCCTTTCCGTCGCTGGCGTTCTTCCTGGATCTTTGTTGTGAAATCTAAACGGATCTGGGCCTGAACTTGTTGACTCTTTCGAACGACGCGGTCATAGTCGAGTTGTTGTTTGGATGGCAGCTCGGAATCATAACCAGAACCAGCACCCGAGTCTGAAAAGTAGTCACTTGTGCGTTTACCAGAAACAGGGCTCAATCTACCAGTTGTTTCTGCAGATGTTTGTAATGTCTCTACTAGGTCTTCCAATTCCAATTCTCTTCTGATCGAAGCAGCAAGGTCCGCTGAGATGACTCGTAACTCCTCCTCCAGAGTTTCTTCCATCGACATGGGGGTCCTTGGCGGTAACGATATTCCAGAGTCCGTCCTCTTAGGCGCCGACTGCTGGGAATTAGCCAGCGTGACATCAATGTTAGTGGGTATTTTCGACATCCTCTGCTCTGCTATCGAAACCTGCGGCTTCTCTTCTACCGGCGAGGTATCTTGGTTGGATGAACCTCCCCATCCGAAAAATCCTCCAAACCCTGTCTTTGTCCTGGCTGGAGTTCGCGGTACGAATGGTGATTCTGAATTTGTGGAATTGCTTCGGTTTAGGTTGGTGTTGATAGCGGGTGCCTGCTGGGTGATTACAGCCGGCATGGTGAAAGTTCTTGATAATCGGTCGAGGAAGGGAGTATGGTCGATGAGACGGCTGGAGATAGAAGGATAAGCTCGGGTGTGCTTGGTTTTATTTATCGCATCAGACGAGGATATCGATGCCTTCCGCGTTTCAGAATAATTATTCTTGGCGAAACCACTGTTTCTGCTGTCAATGTCGGCACCGGACAGGCTTTGTTGGAGTGGGTGCTGCTTGCGTGGGGAAGAAGGCCTGGACGCATGCAAGGGCGTGCTGAAAAGGTCGATGCTCCAGCGAGGGTTGGAGGTTCTAGAGAGGAGGATTCTCAGTTAGATGTTGGACGTTGGACGTTTGACGCTCCGAGTAGGACGTGGATGTTTAAGCAGGAAACACAAATTGTCTCTTTCTCCGACACTATTGTCAACGCAAAGAAGAAACGTATCAAGGAAAATAAAAGAAACAGGGGTTATGAAAAACAAGGATGACAGGCAGGTAGATATATAGACTCTTTGCCAGGTTATCAAGTCTACCCTAATACTACAAAGAGGAAGTGCAAGCGACTACATATCCGGTTGACTGATTACGAAGCGATATTGTTCGGAGGGATTCACCAAAAATGACGAAAACGAACTCACCTGTCACCAAGCTGGCTTCTAAAGAGCTCAAGAACGGGAGATTTTGGAGGTGCCGAGTAGTGATAGTGCTTAAACGGGGAAGCGTCGGTAGGGCTTTCCGGAGATGAATTGGTCGTATAACTCGTTGTGGTCGGAGGCGATCTGAGCTTAGAATCAATGGAATCGAATTCGTTATCTTCAACAGAATAAACAGAAGAACGAGAGGAAGGGGTCGCCAAATGTGAACGAGAGTCTGACGAAAAGGTCTTGGAATGTCCTGTGGTCGAAGAAAATGAGCGTTCTTTGGAATGACGGGGTGGGCTGTATGGTGCAGAGGAAGAGGTGGAGGAGGTGGATTGGCGAAAGAAAGATTGAGTCGGTGTGCGATACCCGGTAGGACTTGCTGCGGCAGCAGCACCAGCAGCAGAAGGAGGAGAAGGGGTTCCCGCGGCCGGATTGGTACTGCTGGTGACGGCAGAGTGTGACCGTGGGCGATTTCTCGGTGGGGGTTGGGGGAACAGAGATGTATCAATAATTGATCTTCTGAGAGAGGATTCCATGATTGGCGAACAAGCGGAATATCTTTTTGGATATTGATAACTGTTAGTGGATACTGGCGTTCCTGAACCTGCTCCTGAACCTGCTACTGAAATTGGACGACTCAATCTATTTGCCCTCTTCCTCGAAACGACCGAAAGGGCGCAAAGCGCTAGAGGCTGCAATTCGAATGATGTTTAGGCGCCCACCACGCCTTCACAGCAACAATGGCATTGAAAGAAGGTGTATGGAAAGAGCGCAGATGCGAGAAAGCAATAATACAGTGCTAAAGCAAGACAAATGCGAAATGGAAATGGCGGCGACTCGTTCGGATTGGGTTCGAAAAGGAGACGTCTCAATTTGCCGTATCTCTCTTACTCTCTCGTGTCCCAATCCTGTGGGAAATTAAACACACCGTACCCTCGTCCCAAAAAAAACCCAAACAAGCGGTGATGTTGAAGATGGGATGGTGGACCCTCAAGGTCTCAAATGTGACAGCGGCGTGAGCGTGATCAGGGGTTCGACGTCCGAGCCAACCAATAGTTGATAAGGCGATTAATATTAATGAAGAGACAGACGCTTCGAGGCGATGGGGTTTTCGAGATAGGTACAATTAGACCTCGAAAATTATAATATAATTTAAAAAGGTCGTTGAAGGGAAAGAGGGATTGTTCGGCAGAGATTTGCTCTTGTTTTGGGAAGCCCGGATATTGCCAATTGGCGTGGATGCCTGCTACCCAATCACACATCAACAAGGCAATAAAAGAGCCTAAAACAAAAATAGACTATTGAAATATGTGTAGCTGCTGCAGCCCAGTTGTTCTGGAGCTCATTCGGAGCTGCTTGCTTCAATCGTAGATTGCAAACGAAAATCGCATCGCATTGAGATCATGAGGTGTGCAAAAAGAGTGGGAGATGATCAAGCAGATTGGTATTAGAACTGGTAAAGGAGTATTCTTTTTTTTGAATAATTGCAAAGAAGGAGATCTAAAGAAAAACATGGCATGACAAAAGAGGGAATGGACACCTTTTGGGGTAATTTTTCATAGATCAATATCGCAGAGCCAAAAAAAATTCAGCGAAACGAAACGCAGAAGAATGGTAAAGCGACAAGTTGCTCCCCCATCTGGCCATACCTGCTCCATCCACAATAGCTGCACAGGGAATGTCGAGCAGGTATGAAATGAGCGAGAAAGAAGGTGGCTAGCAACGGGTGGAGTTCTTGATTTCTGTGGGAATGTCAAGGACATCCCAAGGAAAGGGGTTCTTTAAGCTCTGAAGATTGGCAGGGTGCGATGGGGGCTCGTTGGTCTTACCTCAAACTGACGAATCACCTCGCAGATCGACAAGCATCAAGGATAGGGCCAGGCCAGCTCGAGCAACCTCTTTTTTGTTGATCGGAGAGAAATTTTGGGAAGATTTGAGAGATCTTGGAGTACAAAGCTGCGATCTTCGATTGCGAGAATTTGGAGAAAGTCTTTTTTTTGGTTTCGGGTTCTTGACTTCGCGATCTGTCTCAGAAGGGGACTTTTAGTGTCGCCCGATGGGTTCGAATTATATTTAATGCGAGTGAAAGCGATCCGAAGGGACAATTCAGCATTATTCGCTGGCATTGCTTTTGAGCTATGCACCACCCTGCGAGCAATTTGCTGGCCTGTGCAGCTGCGGAGATGGTGCTGCGCGGCTCCGTGGTGGGCGACAAAAACTTGGATGATTTGTCTCTCGACGAGTGCGTGCACCAGCTGCAGACGACAATGAGCTCCCAAAAATTGATCATTTTGTTGCCCAGATTTAGAGAGTTTTGAGCTGTCAGTCACGCTGGCGAAACTCGAAACTTTGGGTGCAGCGATAGTGCGATACGGCCGACCAGGAAGGATCCAAAAACTCAACTCCTTTTTTTAATTTGATTTTCGCGAATCTTTGAATTAGCGGTGGCTGCAGGTGCAGTGCACGGCGGGGCTGTATCCATCACGGGCCTGCGAGTGATTCGAATAATTCTGGTGTTCTGGAAGCGGGTGGTGGCCATCTGCTTCGATGGAGCATCTCGAAACATAGCATTCCATGGAACCGATTCGCCAGATTGAAAGATGACCTCACGAGGTCTCCGAAATCCGGCGGCGACCACGAGACTGACAGGCGCATGGACATTGCAAAGTTGGGGGTTCTGGAACTGTCGGGTCAAGCCCAACCGACGGCGTGGTTGGATGAGGCTGGAGAGTGGAGATGGCGAGATGGAGTTGTTGTGTTGGGAAGGCTATGTTTGTCGGTACTATACTTGCCTCTTCTGGACAACAAAACTCTTTCATCTGATTTCCCGAATGGGCACGAGCAGGGGTATGTGCAAAAACGCGAATGTGTTGCGGGTTGCACACGACTGCGACAACCACGCGTTGTTGTGGCCCTTGTTTCGAAGTTCCTGATTGTCAACATCAAGTGCTGATTATACCGACGTCACTTTTATCATTCACTCCGAGCGCTCACCTTCATCATCAGCCACCAAGCCTCACGAACGTCTCTACTCCTTCATTGCCATCTTCCCATCTTCGATACCACTCTTACCTCTTCGGTCATTTACAAACTTAACGCCTTGATACCCGGTTTCGCCCCTATCCTTGGCGGGCAATTCCGTTGCCAACATTGCCAAAAAATGTCTACTCTATACACAGCTTCCGGTTACCAGACTACCTTGTACACACAGCCTCTTGACACAATAACTGTTGCTCAAAAGAGGCGCCGAGGTGATCTGTGTCCTGAGCATCCTGTACTCGGTCTACCATCTCCATTCACCATTGAGGTAAATTTAGCACTTTTGTCCGGACATATCTACCAGTAGCTAATAATATGACACAGCCGGAATCCGAGTTCGCCGAGGAGGTCAATGTTGTGCCTCGTTTTCTAGTTCCTCGCAATCTTATTCCTTTGAATTGGATCTCACCAAATACGGCTGGTGAATTATTTTACCACAGCGACCCCATCCCGGCTCTTCGTATCTGTAACAATGTTCTTGTCGCAACTTTCGGTCGTGATGACCAACTTGCTTTGATCCAGAGCACAATGGACGCTGGACTCTACGGCCTGCTTCGACTGGCCCCGGAAATCAAGATTAAGCAACTTTCTCCGGCTCTAAAACAGCTTGAGGTAGAATTGCCAGATTGGAGGAAGCCCCTCGAGCTCCTCACCGACAACGAAGAAGATTGGGATGCAGAGGAGTGGTGGGGAGGAGCTGAAGACAACTTGGATATCCTCAGCAATGCGCTGAAAAGCGCTCACGTCCCCCCCTCAACGGTTCAATTGCGGCTCACAGAGCTATTAAAGAAGACCAAGTCAATGACGTACGTTTTGTTTGATTCAACCCTCAGTTGACCACTGCTAATCCTGCTTGTCTAGTCTTGCTAAGGGTAAGTCGATGACAAAATCTAAGAGCACTGGCCTCTCAGCTCCGGCCGATGCCACAACCATTCCTGAGTTCGGGCTCGCCCAATTGAGGCAGCAATACTATAGCCTGCTCTATACCTCCAAGGTAACTTCACACGCGCACGATTGGCAATGAATATTACTAACCCATGTATAGAGCTCGCTGGGGTACTTCCCCAAAACCTCGCTGTCTCGGGCTCGCATCACGTTCCAAACCCTGGGCACATCGCCCACCTCACGCCTTGACCTCCTCCTCTGTTTGGAGAACATGCTCATGTTAACAGAGGACTGTGACGAAAAGTACAGGGGCGGCATCTTTGATGTCGCCAAGGTCAAGAAGGGGCAAGTTGGGGTCCGTGACGATATGACCGATGAGCAGCTCGCAGCTGCCATCGTGCCCCCCAAATGCTTCAGGGACAATGAGATAAAATATGTCCTTAAGTGGCTTCGGTCACTTTCGGACGAGGAGGGGCCGGTCCGCTCTCCGGAGCAAGAGGAGGTGCATTTGCAGAAATGCATTGCGGAGCTTAGAGCCCGCGAGTGAGTCTCACCAATACCGACAATACTGACTTATCTTTGTGATAACATACATGCTAACTCACTCATAGAACCGAGCTGCAGATCATCCTCCTCTTAGAGATACTCTCCATCAAGGAGAAGCTGTCGGAGGAAAAGAAGAAGGAGTATGAGAAAATGAAAAGGGCTGCTGACCGCAAGAAGCGGAGGCAGGAGAAACTGAGTGCGGGCGGGAACACCTCTTCCAATAAGAGAAGGAAGAAGGTGGACCATATGGTCTTATTAGACCTTCTTGTCGACAGACTTTGCATTTGGTACATGATCGACCCGGACGAGGAACAAAAGGCTGCCCAGCAGGACCCTAAGGATGCCAAAGATCGATTACAGCATTTCTGCACTGAAATCGTTTTCGCCCAGTAAGTTATCCTTAACTAAATTTAATTTGACAATCTTCTAACCGAGTAATCCAAAGCTATTTCTCTCGATTACCTACAATATGCAAAGAAATTCGTATCAAATGCAGTGGGACGATCAGGCAAATCAAAGATCAGACGACAGCATCTGGAAATCACGAAAAGCTCAGCCAAGAAGAAAACCAAGAAACCACACCCAATACATCTGAGGGACTTTTCGGAAAGTCTGTATTCGGAAAGTCCGTGTTAGGACGGCCTGCCAGTCTATCTAGATCATTGACCGCACCCGCCGGAGGACCTCACTTCGAGGCAAATGACTCGGCATTCTCTTTCTCTTTTAACGGCGGAAGCCAAAATCTCGATCTCGACTTAGCTGCCCATGTTTCTCAAGAGAAAGCGGCTATGAGAACATCTTTTAGGGGAGGAATTACTGACACAAAGAAGACTGCGGACAACCGAGTTGTCGAAGTAGCTAATCCTCGTGCAAAGAAGCGAAAATTTGAAGATACAAATGACGAACAACTAAGGGACGCTATCAAGAATATTGCGAAACCAAACAGATCCGCCGTTGCTGAAGAAATGCTCGCTGCGAGTGCACAGAGAATGATGATTACGGGACGGAAGCCAAAAACCACTATCAGAAACCCATTCGCGACTACCGTCCAAGTCGCTGCAACACCTAGAAAAAATTCGAGGTTCACGAATCTTTTGGAACGAGGGCCAGATATCCCTGTTCCTATTGAAGAAGAAGCCATCCCGTCTTCCAGTCAGGTCGTTCCGCAATCTGCCGTCAAACGGGGCGTCAAGCGGAGAAGCGAAGAACCAGACGAAGTCGAAGCTACACCCTCAAAGGCGCCGCGTTTCGATACAGATGCATACGAAAAGTACGAACGCGATCGCTTGGAGCTCCATAAACACCACGCATTTATCACGAAAAAGCCTACATGGATGTTCGAAGGATCTTCGGAGACCCGCCTAGCCAGCGGTTTTATGGATTCCATCTCAGAAACCCCCAAGAAGAAACAAAAGCCTACTATCACGAGCAGACTCGAGGCGCTCAAGCGCAAAGGGATCGCGTCACCAAAACCCGGTGGCCCAGTCAACGATGAAGAGACATCGATCTACCAAACCCTCGGGTGGGACGACTATTAGCCCCAACTACCTTTGTTTCATTTTCACATTTCACGATTTCCTATTTGCTCTGCGGATTTTAATTTCCTTTCCAACTTTTCTTGACTCTTTTTAATGTCAATCTTGATGACGATAACGATCATGCATAGCGTTGCAGTCTACTGTTCTATACTTTGCCGGCTTTCTATTTTCATTACCCTTCATTGCATTACCCCAGCATGATACCCATAGTCCTTAAAAAGCATACTTTTCAGGCGTTTTATGGGATATAAAGTTTACGATGATACGGCGATCAATGTACCACCAAGTTTTAAACCTTTTGTGGTTATACCAAATGCATATTGATAATCTTAATACTTAATACGATGGAATACTCACTATCAAAGACTCAAAATACAAGCGAGAAAAAAGTATGATTTGTGGCATGCTACAAACGAGAGATATTCGACATGGAAAATAAAATAGTAGTATTACAATATCAAACAAACAACATAAACCAATTACAACGTTAATCCTTTTCTTTTTCTTATTCCGCAAAGTTGGAAAGAAAACGTTTTTCCGTCCCAACGCCAGTGTATATTAAGATGGATATTTCCCAAAGGCAGCAGACAGTCAAGTGCACCAACAACTATAGCAAACGATCACCGGAAACCGCCGTAACAAATAAGCATCGTATGAGTAAGAAGGACCAAGAAAATAGGAAAGAACAAAGACAGAAGAAGATAATAATTTCAATGCTGAACCAATCAAAAAAGGCACGAAATATTACTATTTCGAAACCAAAAATCACAACTAGAATTTCGGCCATGCTTCTATCCTTCAAATTCGCTTTACAAACCGTCCCAGTCTGGTATAAAGGTCCTTCCGATAATACGCCATTGAAGAACTCCCTCCTCTCCCTCATCAGCTCAATTCTTCGTTTCCTCACCGCATCCAAAGCAACATCAAGAAACACCCCGAAATCAAAACGGCGAGGATGATGCTATCCCTCTTTTTCCGCGTATTAATCTTCCCGATTATGGTGTTTATCCCCGGAATCTGCATCGCTGCCCCTTTGATCCTCTGATTGATCCTCGCCAGCGCCAAATGCTGCTCTCCAAATTCCTGGTTCACAGCGTACGCATTGGCGAGCACTCTATCCGCCATTCCGTGCGACCGTTCGATCGCATCGCGCTCTTCAAGACGGTATTCTGCCTCACGAGTCGGGTCTATGTTTGTAGATGTGCGGTATTGGTTGATGTCATCGCGAACGGAGCTAAGGAGGTTGGAATGGTTCCGGGCTTGTGCGATCGCAGATTTTAGACGCTGGAATTCTTTGCCGTGGTCGGAGAGGATTTCTTTGTGACGATGGACATTCTGGAGCTTGGTGGCGGAGGAGGATGCGGAGGAGTCTGAATCGAGGGTTCGGTAGAGAGATGCGACAACGGCTTCGCGCTAGTTGAAGACGTAGGTGTTAGTGATGGCTTTATAATAAGAACAGAATATGCATTAGGAGAATGACTAACCCTGGCGAGTAGATCTTGTAGTTGGGTTTCTATCCGTTGTTCTTCGTCGGTAGGTCTTTTGGAAGGGTTTGAGGTGAACGCGGAGTATGTATTGAAGAGGTTATCAGTCTGGCGATTAAGGTTAGCAACCTCGCTTGAGAGAAAGTAGATTTAGATACAAGATAGTAGGAGTTCGTACCTGAGTCTCTAGAGATCTCGCCTGCTGCCGTAGCGGCGCCCATCCGGTGGTCGACATGATTTGTTTTTGAAAGATGTGTCAGGATTGGATGAAGTGAAGATGAGGTTGGAAGGTACGACTCCGGGTGAAGAACCAGCACTCGGATAACGGCCACGGAAAGCGTCGTAAGTCAGGACAGGGCGCCAAGGATGGGGATGCGAATCCGGGGCCGCGGAGGTTGTCGGCGAGGGTACACGTGCAGAGACGAGAGACAGAACCATACGATGTAATGGTATCCCTGACGTCGAAATCAGGGGGCGAAAGTAGTGATGTGTTGAGGTTTGACCGATGTGTTGATGCTGTGTTGCATATGACGTTGAAATATCATGTGACTTGATATATGTTGTCGTGCTTAGGTCAAACCCTAAGATTATCGACCCAAAACGGCAGTTTTCACAATGTCAAACGCAGCGCCTGCGTGCCATTCTCGCAACATCCAAAAAAAAAGCGAAAATTGTCAAATTTGATTGTACCACTTTTCGAGCTTCGATAATCGAAAACCCCGTCGACGACACACGACCATCAATCCGACAGCCGGCAACCTCTTCGACCTCAACCCCTCATCACTTTCGACCTCTTCATATCCGACGCAATGGTACGATACTTGTCATCATCGTTATATTCCAACAAAATGCCTGAGCAGTGCGACTGACGGATGTCATGATTTATAGCCTGGTGTCAAGACAGCCACCCTCTGGAACAAGTCCAAGGCCGACCTGGCCAAGCAGCTCGAGGAACTCAAGACCGAGCTCGCTGCTTTAAGAGTTCAGAAAATTGCCGGCGGTGCCAGCTCGAAACTCACCAAGATGTATGTGTACCAGTCCGAATTTCAACCTGTCGATATCATGGGAGGAGGAGCCTAGCTGGAAACTTGAAGAAGGAGAGTTAGAGAAATATTGCGGGAAGATAGACATCTGGGCATCTCGAAGGCTCTATTTCAAGACTTCTATCTGGCTAGACGGAAAGAGAAAGATATACGAATGGTGGATCTCAATTACGATTTTGGACCGGCATGCTGACCCTCAATTTTCCTTCCAACAGCCACGATGTCCGCAAGTCGATTGCTCGTGTCATGACCGTCCTGAATGCCAACCAGAGACACCAACTCCGTCTCTTCTACCAGAAGAAGAAGTACATCCCATTGGACCTTCGACCAAAGCAAACCAGGGCTATCCGAAGACGCCTCACCCAACACGAGTACTCGTTAAAGACCGAGAAGCAGAAGAAGAAGGAGAAGCACTTCCCCCAGAGAATATACGCCATTAAGGTACGATCTTGTTCACTATGATCCGGTTTCCATAGTCTCAAATCGCTAACATGGCAATCTAATTTATAGGCTTAAGCTCTCTTTTGCATTTTCTCGGAGTCCTTTTTTTCTGTATTAAACTTTGAAAAGTTTTGATACGGGGGGTGTTCACATCATTCTATATACTCCTTTTTTCTCTTTCACTTTTCGTTCTCGTCGACTGGTATAATCTTTATTTTCAGGGCCTTGTGTATAATTTTTTCACCCTATCGGATCATATTTCTGCTTTTCCGTTTTTTCCTCGCATCTTTTTTTCATTCCTCGTTTACGAATTCATACGACCTTTGATACTCACTACCGATATCTTCCTGACGACGGGGCTCCCTCCTTCTCTCTCGCTTCCTCCATGCTCGCTCTTATATATACCACACCATCATCGCCAACCTGAAGTACCATTCAAGACTTTTGCATCATCGCTGTTGCAAAATCCGTCGTCATCATCGCCGATACTTCCTCATAATCTGATACTGAACCCGCCACATCACATATACTCATGCAGCCTGTATCTAGATTTTTTAGACAGTAAACGAAAATCCAATACAGCGTGGAACTTTCGTAAAGAATTTTGATAGACTTCTTGGATGAATCATGGAAGTAGGCTTTTCATATGTCGTGCATGTGGGTGGGTTTTACAGGCCGATGTTGCTCACACGACGAATTCGCTACGTGGAAATGTTCGCGTGCAGCAGTAGAAATGTTAACGTAGTCAATGGTGGCATGATACCAAAAAATAGTAAGGCCTTTATGATAGTATACAATGATATGATCCCGATTACCCCAATTCTATACAAACCTGTCCTAGTGAAATCCACAAACTGGGATGGAAAAAGGTAATGAAAAGCATAAAGCACATAAGGCAATAAACAGAAATACAGTAAACGAGAAAGAAGCAACCTCTAGCTCTATCGCCCGAAAAACCTTCTTTGCTTCGGAACGAAACAAACGCAGGAGAAAGTAATGACAATGGCGTAACTTATTGGTATTTGTAAAACCACGAGACTAATCCCTAATCACTCTCCTCGTCAAGCTCATCGTCATTATCATCCTCCATGTCGGCGTCTCGATCCAGATCTTCAACGGTATCCTCCATTCCATCTGCCGCCTCTTCTTCTCCAGACTCTTCTTCCTCTTCTGTCGATTCCTCCTCTTCTCCTTCCTCGCCCTCCTCTTCTTCATCTCCCGCTTCTTCCTCATCTTGGCTCCCTTCCTCTAATATATTACTCTCGTCTGGTGCAGCTGCCGCGTCTTCCTCGTGGTTTTTGCTTTCATTCGCTAGTGATTTTCTTTGTCTTTTCGAAGGTCTAGCGGACTCATCTTCGGACATGGGATCGATTATCGTATCAGCCGTTGTATCCGCTGCTCTAGATCCTTTGACTTTGGCTTTTTTAAGCTCCTGCCTTTTATTAAATTCTGTATTTTCCCCAATTGAGTTAGTATATATTCCATGAATCAAAAATGGTCTCTCGTTTTCCAAGATTAATGCATGTAGCATTATGAAAAGTATTATGTGTTATTAAACTTACTGTCAAGTTCACCTAGCAACCGCTCTTTCATACCAGGAAACTCTATGACATCCAAGGCGTCTATGATATCATTTGGTACTATCGTCTTTTTCCCATTTCCCTTTGTAATATCATTCGCACTGTATAAAGAACAAAAAGAGAAGCGCATTGTCAACGAAAAGTTCAAAAGAATACACAGTATCGAATTATCTGTGTAAGTATTGAAGAATTTCACTCACGCGCTGGCAAGGTAGTTTATAAACAACGTAGAACCCCTGGTAAACGCCGTCACAGCATCCTTCGAGATTGATGTATTCGAGGGTATATTACCCTTCGCCAGCCTCGTGACGATAGTTTTGGGGAGTGTGTTGTCCTAGTTGATGAGCTTGTTAGCCGTTGTCATCAATAGGTTATGTTTCCGTGAAATGTTGGTGGGAAAAAAAATTATCTCCCACATGTATACATGTATAAAATATCGCAAAGAGAAACGGCCAGTGAAAAGAAGGAGGTCTTACATCAATACTAGACCTATTACGCTTACCCTTCGGCCTCTCTCCCTCGCTCTGCTGATCGGGGCTCGCTGGGTTAGACGTTGGAACCACGGCGGCGACGGCGGCTGCAGCCGCAGCTTTGTTGGCGTCTGACTTTTTAGGTGGCATGAAGCTTCAAGGAGTTCGTGGTATATCCCAAGTTTTCCTCTCTCACGATCTTTGATAGCCCCGTTAATCGGGTTCGACGTCCCGGTAAGACGTGTAGATGATGGTACGGAATATGGTCAACCTTTTCGATGTCTCGCGAGGGATAGGGTTACAAAAGAGCAAAGGTGGTGTTCTTCCCGGCGATCGAAAAGGCTTCGGTTCTCAACGATCAACGACGCCAACTGGCCAATTCGTGGAAAGGATTGGGAAAACGGAGCAGCAGACTCGCTTTGCTTCGAGTGATATCCGTCGATGGAGGATTCGCGTGGTTCAAATGAAGATTTTCGGGAGGGTAATGAGGCTCTGAATACGTGCCAGGTCGGAGATACGTCTGGTGGAAAGGTTATGCTTTGTTTGAAGTTTGCTTTTGGCTGGGTGACATTTGGGAAAGGCTCTCACTTGTTACAAAGTTTGAGCTTTTGTCGAGGGCGGTCCGAGGTCGGTGAGTTTGAAGCCGCAGAAATACGCCAATCTGACCGACCCTGACAAATTTTAAAATAGAGATACGGGGATTCGAATGAGTATTTTGGATTTATCATTTCGATTAGCTAGTTTTTTGAATTTTTTGGACGGAAATCGAAGAGACTCAGTGTGTATTAGGTGGCCGGCGTCTTGGGCATTCACCTTGGTCTGCTGCGAGGCAGAACATTGCGGTTCTAAGCGAACCACAAATTTGGGACGGCCAATAATTGCTGTGCCGCATCTCTGTGCCGCATCTCTCGCGTAGACCCCTGCAAGCAGAATCGTATGCACTCTGAAAGTTGAAGGAAGTGGAAGAGGCGCATGATATAAATCTAGACCAAAAATTTGTATTGCACACCATAAAACCCAATATCCATTAAAAGAAGTATCTTTATGCAAAGCCATGCTTTCTCGCCATCATGTATTTGGTATGTTACAAAAAAACGCCAGAACAGAATATGCAAACCAAACAGTAACACCTCACAATTATGTTATTGTTCAATCCAAATGCTTCATTGTCATCGACTGCTTCCGGAGGAATTAGAAGTTTCGCTCGACGGCGTGTTTGGAATAACTTGGTTCCGAATGACGGAAATCTACCAAATACCATATCAGTATAACCGTTCCGTTCAAAGATCCTCTTGAAATAGATCGTATGCTTACCCAAGGGTTTTGTAGTAACTCTGCGGCTGTAGGTCGCTTCCTCGGATCCCTTTCGAAACAAAGCTTTAGAAAATCCATCCCTTGATCACTCAACTGGTCACTGGCAGGGAATTGTGGTGGATTTCCAGCGGCGATATTCCACATCACAGCCCATTCGTTGTCCAGATTGGCCCAAGGCCGTCGACCGGTTGCCATCTCAAGAACCACACATCCTAAAGACCAAATATCCACGCTGCCATGCCGGCCCTTGTTCTCACCCTTGATAACTTTGAAATCCATTAGCACTTACATTCCATCGGGATTTATAGTAAATTCGGTAGTTTATATTCATACCTTCAGGAGACATATACATCGGCGTCCCGGTCATACTGTTGAGACCAGCTTTTGTGGCTGCGACTTTCGTTTTCCCTTGTTTCGCAATAACTTTGGCAGCCCCGAAGTCAACAAACTTGATAACTCCGTTTTGGTCTAATAAGATGTCTATCACGGTGGAGCTTTGTTAACTTATGTTGTCGGTAAAGATATTGTTGAAGCTTGGCCACTTACTCTCCGGCTTGATATCTCGATGAACGATATTGTTGGCATGAAGATATGCTAACCCCTCGAGCATCTGTAGAGCATAAATCATAATAACCGTCTCGTCTTCGATTCTTCCATGTTCGAGCAAGGCAGCTAACGATCCGCCTTGACAATATTCCATGAAGAAATAGACTTTATCGCGATGTACTTGAATACCGTAGTATTGTACCACATTCGGATGATCCAACATTTCTAGTACCGACATCTCGTCTTTAATCGCGCTAACAATCGACGGTATCAACTGCGGATCCTGAAGTCGAATCTCCTTCACAGCCATCAAATACCCGCCATCCAAGTTCAATGCCGCATACACCGATCCGAAACTTCCACCGCCGATATAATTTCCTTGTTGCCATCGCAAGGTGACGTTCGAATGCGAGCTCGAGAGATATGTCAAAGAACGATCCGTCTGGCTGCTATCGTCCAATACTCGACCGGATGTTTGTCGGTCCATCTCTTTAACCGCACGATTTTGTTCAATGATCTCGAGTTGCTTGCACCATTCGGCACGAATCTGATACGCGTAATCCTCATCGTCACCCTCCGTTCTCTTGTCATTTTTGCGTGTTTTTTGGTTTGCGATTTCGTTTTGGCGCTCTGCAACAGCTGACCGCGCTCCCATAATGTCGAAATGTGAGATGAGTAATGACATACAACCTGCGACCTTTACTCGTAGTCTTGTATAGTCCGGGTCATTTAGAGCGAGGATGTTTTGACCGCGTGTCATCGTCATAGCGAATTCAAGGGCTGCTACTGCCCATCTGAACGTCCGTCTGTCGTACGAAATGCAGTCGTCACAGATGAAATCCACCCAATCGATAGCAATTTGGACGGTTTTTTGGTTGGTCATCGCTTTTCGAGTGTGATCCATAAAGGCTAGTGATCTTTTTGACGCATCGGTAGCAAACGGGAAGAAAGCCTGGACAATATCTTGGCAACCGAGGTTTGCAAGCTGTGTTTTGACAGTTGAGACACTGTCTAGAATGGTGTTGGAGAGTTTAAATATGGTCTTCTTGATTTTCATCAATTCGTAATGCACACGAGGCAAATTTGCTCTCTGATCCAAGATGATATCAAGATGATGTTTGGTTGACAGAGCAAAAACATCCCGAGCTTTCCGTAACCTAAGCTCCGAACCGTCAGCTACGAGGCGGAGCCTACCGGGTTTTATATCTGCGAAAGGCTCTTTGATTTCGACATTTAAACATCTGCCTTGCCATAAGAATAGTTGCTGTGGACAGATAACCAACACGTATGGACAAGAGTGTTCGTCCCGTAAGAGTTCCACTTCATGGAAGCAAGCTCTAACAATGGACTGGATATCCTTGGGCTTGTCGTATAGAGAGGGATCGGCAATAAGGTATACGCCATCGTGCTCCATAGTGGTATCGATAAGGAAGTGTCCGCTTTCGGTGAGCGCACTGAGAAGCTCGGGGAGTAACTCGTCTGTGACCTGGTACTCGGTAGCATTCTCGAACCGTTGGCTCAAGAGACGTGTAAACCGCAGCAACTGTCTGTGTCGAAGTTGTATGGACTCGAGTAATGTTTTGTATCGCTTGCTAATTTCCGTCCCATTCTCTTCCGATTTATGCTGTATTTCTTTCTCGTAAGAGGCTGTCAATCTCGCGAGAAGTTTGCTTGTAAGCGAACTAAACTGTTCCGCTGCTTCGACATCCCCTCCCTCCACGCATTGACCGACTTGATTACAGAAACTCCATTCCGATTCGAGAATTTCCGCCTCTTTGAAGATATTCTTGTTGCTTCCGAGCTTCCAATTCAAGAACCGGAAATAGACTCGTAGGCCCTCCAATACTGCTACGTTGAAGCTCTCATCCATACAATTCGGCAAGTCCCAACCGGGTTCCTGATGCGAGATTTCTTCGTACTCCCTTTTCGTTTCAACTGCGAGTTTCAGTGCAATGTGGACTTGCTTGAGCAGCTGGTCTACCATGATGGCCGTGGGTTCCTTGACCTTTCTCGCGTACCTTACGCGAGCTCGAATGATCTCTTGAATAAGGCGGCTGGGAAAGTTGATAATCAAGAGCAATTCTTCGATGTATAGAGTCAAGTGTCTCTTTTGGAAAGCTTCAGCATTTTCTATTAGCGTCTTTTTGGCTTTATTGATGACTTCACCTATCCCTGCCAGCATGTTGTGCTTCTGAGTTAGAGACTTCAAACCGTCCTCTCGTAGTAATCTATCAAGAAAGGTTGATTCGTCTGCCAGTCCGCTACTATTCGGTGTTTCATTCGGCCTGTTGAAATCGAAATCATCATTGCCTACCCACTTTTGGAGAATCGTGAGTTCCGTATTTATTAATTCAGTGATATTGTTCCATGCGCAGAGAGCGTCGTAACTGGCGACGAACATTGGCGAGGCTGCATTTGGTTTCGCGGCAATCATAGCAGCACGGGAAGGAAATAGCATTTCGCACTTTTCCACCTTTTTGATGATATCTTGTACTTGTTCTCGGGGTGATTTTTCGGTGACATCCCTGCCGTGGACCTGGAATTCGATAACTTGGTCGATGACGGCGCTTACTTGCTCGCGACCTTGGTTGATGACTTGTCTCTGCGATACCAAGTCTCTGCCGGTGGTCTTTGCCCTTAAACCAAGCCATAGTTCCTGCTTCAGTGTTTCTTCTTCCTTTTCCACCGAGCCACCAATCAATCGCTTCTTTTCCTGCCGAACAACATCTCCAGTTAGAACGGATGCTAACATCGCATGCCATTCCAGTCTTTCGCGATTGGCTGGGTTCTTGAGATCCTCATCCGTAAATTCCAATTCTTCCTCCCTAAGGAACACGGAACCATCATCGTACAGATCGCTGTCGTATGGGACTTCTGACGGCGAGGGTTCCTCGTCGGCCTCGGATTGGATCTCGTAGAATAACGAATTAGAAGCGGCATCAAAGTATTCCGGTTGTTGATCCTGTCGCAATCTCTGGACGTAGGCACGTTCTTGAGCTCGGTATTGAGAAACCGGGTCCCTTCGAGATCGGGTAGCGGAGCCGGACCGTCCGTGGTGACCTGACGACCGCGAATCTAGCAGATTGACCGGATGTCGAACGGGAGCGTAAGTGTTCGAAGGTGTTCTGGTAGGTGCTGAGGGGCGGGATCGATTGAGGCTATTTGTAAGGGACGACAGAGAGGATCCGGATTGGGCGGGGTCCGGAGACATTCTGCCATTCTCATAAGTAACGTAGGCAGCGTCACTGCCGGCACGAGGGCGTCCGACACCGGAGGACCAGGTCGAGTAAGGGCTATGAGTAGAAGGGGTCATGTCGCTCGTGGCCGGTGTTCTGATAATGTCGCCGATGGCGTCTTCGTCTTCGTCTTCGTCCTCCATGATTATAGGACTGCCATGTTCTGACGGGTGAGAGCTTGAGGTCGAGCCAGATTTGGAGGTGCTGTAGGAGCTTGACCGGCTCTGAGATTCGAGCGGGGGAGCTTTGGGGGTGGCGGGAGGGCCACTGTTGGCAGGCGTGGGTGTAGCGGAGGAATCGCTGGAGTGCTCGTCGCCATTATTTGGATTTGGCTTGGTAGCAAAGTGGACCTTCTGCGCCATCGAAGCGACATCCATGGCGACGAGGGTCTTTTGATCGCAGCTGAGGATGTCCGAGTGCTGCTGGTATTATGATTATTGTTAATTCGAATGGTCTGATATTTGCACAGTGTTAGGCATACGAGCCACTCCGTGTCGGCTGGGAACAGTGCAGTGGCGTCCGATAAAATATTAAAATATGACGAAGGCTTCGTACAATCATTCTTGGTAAAGTGAGTTCGCGTCGCACGTTAATTTCAACGGTTAGCCGAGTCGCATGCCCACCAGGACGCGGCGATGGCAGCATAGCTTAGTCATATTCTATCGTATTCCCAACCGCCAACAGTTCGTTGGCTCTAGTTTTTCTTTTGTTAAAATGTGATTGATGCTTTTAAGCTATTTTATATCTACAAAACGTTCGATTCTTAGTCAAATCCCCTTTGTACACACAGAAAATTCAGAGTACGTTCTATGCGAAATGGCGGAACATAGCACTAGATAAGATAATATCCCATCATGCACCCGTCTAATAGTCGGTTAGGTTGATAGCTTCTGGAAGGTTTCTTATTTATTACATTATCAAAGTATAGAAGCATCGTTTCCTAAAATCCCCGCTCGTTATCAATTGTATTCGCTCATATTCGCTGCATTTTACCTCGGCCTCGTGGTTGTCGGTTGAGTTGGATGCAATCGTTGGTGGACTTAACTTAACGTGGAGAACATGCACACAAGTTAACCAACAATTGTGAGACTGAGAACATTCAAGCTAAAAAAAAAAAACATGACCCTGGATATTGCTGCAATCGACGAGTCCTCGTGCTCTCTTATCGTTTGAAAGAAACACCCGTGTTTATGTTCCGTGCCTTAACCCTATAGTGCATTAGCCACGGATCGTTTCATTCCGATTGACATTCCCGCGATGAGTGAGCCCGGAAAAAGTTTAAAGTTACACGTGCGTCTTTTAGCTTCGAATCTGGAACCGACGGAAGCCTGGGCCGATCTTAAACCCTTCGAATTATTACCAAATGCAGTCTCTTTTTTTGCTCTTGTCGCAAATATGTACATGGCGACGTAATCCTAACGCAGACTGGAGATTAACGGCTTGCAAATGGTTTCGAACGAATTGACGGGTTCCACAAACCCACTAACATGGCCTGGTCTTCCAGCTCGTGATTCGCAAGCGGAAGTACCTAGGAGGTCCAAATGAGATGGCCTATCCACCAATCTCTCAGGCCGGAACCCCTAGCGATCCTCCCTCGATTTAAGGGAACATGCCGACAGAGTGGGATCACCGATACTTTAATCAATTTTTGAGGAAAAATGAAAATGAGCGTTTAGCTAAAGTGGGAGCCAGGGCATGTATGTAGTTACGCAACATAGTTACGCAACATGTGGGCACAGCAAGCCTGTGCCTGTTTCACATTCCTGTGTGTTAACTTCTATAAACACATATTGATCAACTCAACAGATGCCAAATATAAATACAGTTAGTTATAAGAGTACATATTTAAATAACCAAACAAATATTTCAAAGCTAGCCCGAGTAGTTATTGAGACATATTGATATTAAACTTCCCACCCCCAGCACTTAGCCAAGCAGTTTTATAGATCCCACAATCTCGATATACCACCCATTATATGCCTTCACCAAGGTTCCGCCGTTGAATTCCTCGTTATTTTATACTTTATTAGCTTTAAGCTACATTTCAACCTTAAACAAGATAATAAACCGCATCTCCCAAGTCTAAATATTAAACTTTAATACTAGAAAAGGTCATACATATTCCAGCCAACATCACATGCGATAAATCATTATATATATCTCCCGCATTGCCTATTCAGTAGACGACGACCACAAAACACGACAATAATGCTCGTCCCAGCCGCGAGGAGAAGCTGTGGTCCAATATTCTCCCTAATATTTTTCGGTGGTCTCTTCGTTTTCCTCTTCCTCGAACCTAAAGATGTCCTCCCAGGCACAATATCCGTGGATATCCAATCACCATGGGACATCGAACCACACATCCCCAGCCCCTACGACGAAACAAAGCTCGCCTTATTGATAGAAAACCGGGTACAACCACACTTGACACCACTACTATTGCACTTCATGGCAGTGGTACCCCCGGAGTGGACCTTCATGTTCATGGGCTCGAACGACTCGATCGCTCATATCAACAAGTCAGCACCGATCAGAGAGTATACGAGAAACGGCAAGCTTATGACCAGATTAGTACCGCAGAATATGTCGGTGAACAATCAGGAGGAACTGAGCAAGACAATGACCAACGTATGGCTTTACGAGCAACTGTTGCCTGCTGAGTGGCTGTTTATCTTTCAGACGGATAGTATTATTTGTGCGAATTCGAATGTATCGCTGAACCACTGGGTTGAGAAGAATTATACTTGGGTTGGGGCTTCGTGGGGTGAGCATACGAAGTACGGAGGTATAGTACCCGCCCATCCTCTTATTAGCATATAATTATGCCACGTTTAAAGAGGTATACTAATATAATTTCTTATCTTGATTTTTTGTAGGCAACGGCGGGTTTTCTCTACGACGTATATCTCACCTATTAGAAGTCTTAACCCATCAGGCTCGATACGACGGCGAGGCTCTGGAAGATTGGTGGCTCACCGACCGTCTCGGTCATATGCCTAACGCAAAAATGGCAAACGGAACAGAGGAAAAGTATTTTTCCGTAGAGAAAGTGCCGTATCCTACCCCGATAGGTTATCATACGGGGTGGTCAGGACAGTTGCTTATGGCGCAGGTATGGAAGGAAAAGAGTCAAAGAGATCAGATCTTTGAATATTGTCCTGAGATAAAGATGATCTTGCCTTTGGTGCTGGAGGAAGAGGCCAAGTGCGAAAAGGATATACATGACAGCTTTCCCTCATGATAGAACGCATGTCCCGAGTATGTTGAGTGGTAGCAGCGAGGTTTACGTTGTTTGATTGACTTATTGGTCGCCACGAGCTTGTATATACGAATTGTTAGTTTTTAGCGTCTTGGGCAGGATTCCCTGCCGATTTCAAAATTCAAAGCCAGAGTTTCTATACTTAAACTTTTATCCAAACCGATTTACACGTATGCGAAGCGGTAGTTGATACCAAGATCAAGCCTTCAAGACCATTTCGACGCCACCTGTGTATCATCGATAATCCACTGAATATAGGCACATATTTATGTAGATAGCTGTATTGAATTGAGACGAAACTAGAATTAATGTGCTTGTATCAGGATACATCATCATCGAAATGTCTTAATTTTATCAATCTGTTTATATCCAGAAACGAGGAACCAGAATAGATCAACTACAAAATGAATAGAATGGGAATATTGAAACCACGAGAGACATTTTGAGTTTCTAATTGAATGTAGGCTTTGAGATATTGTCCGACTATGCCTTGAAACTTCGTACTTCGAAACTATATAGGAGCCTTAACTGATACAGACTTTACACCTCACAGGAACGCTAGCAAAATTGGCAGGACCAGGGCATATTGAGCCGATCAATATGATCAGGAGAAATATTACTATAAAACGTTGCAGAAAGATTTATAACATACAGGTCTATAGCTTATTGCTTATCGCAACCACAATTCTCGCGCCAAAGGATATCGAATCGGCACTGGTATTACAAAACATACTATAATATAGACCATCCAACGGTCATTCTTGGAATTTAGATACGGGATTTATCAGGTCTCATTCCCAGACTTATATAAAGACACAGATATATCCTGATATTGCTGGTTGGATCATACCCTGGTTCTATAGCTGTATCGTTTAATGTATTCTCTCTGATAAATTGGAGATCATATAGTTCAATACGATTATATTTGGTCTCGTATATGTACCTGTACATTTCAAAGAATGTGCATAGGTATGTTATAGCGGCAGTTTTATAGATCTAGCCATGGGTATGATCTATCAGCGCCAAGTTACAAGTCGGGCTTCATTCAAGAGCCGGCTGGTTGGCTGCGAAAGCTAGGCTTTTTGTTTCAATAAAGCTACTCTTGCTCCCTTGTATGCATATGACCATATGACAATTGATAATTTATAACGAGAAGTTATCAAAACATGTTGGCTTGTTTCAAAGCATAAACAAAACGGAAATGTGTAATTCCGAATTGCTAATATCGCATGTTACCAATGCGTTATGTAGGGTTTCAAAAATTTCGTGGTATCATGACCAACACAATTATGTCACCCAATCGATAACGTCTTTTAAACAACTGGTTCAGATTCTCGGGATATTGATGAAACTCGGGAAAGCCACACTGTTCAGACCAACTGACGCTGGTACCTCTATATCTGGCAGGGAAGTGGCTTCCTAACAAACGCATGTATGCAATGTTGCCTTGACATTCACTGGTTGAAGGATTTTTCACAATAAGACATCATCAGCTATAAGAAAACTTGGAAAATGGTGCGATTTACAAACATGTTGTCGCTCTAGATCTTTTTGGACCCGAAATTCATGAAACAGGAAGCGCGTTAACGACTATAATGAATTGCGTATTATGCTTCGGGATACCCATGATCCATGGTTCCTCGATTGCATCGACGGTTATCAGGCCTATTACGTTGGTCGTTGTTTGTTTTATTTTTGCCTTCCGTCGGTTAGCTTCTCCTTAGTTTTACGACTGACCTCTCCTCAGGCTGCGGGTGACTGCTACCTAAAGGGGGCGACCCTGCTCGCAATTCAAGATCGTGCCCCTCTAGGCTCTTGCCAGTGGTAAGTCTCGAAAATCTGTCCTGCACCTTTCATTCTTTTTTTCTCCTCTTGAGATGCGGTATGCAATGTGAAATTCGACTGAGTATTCAAGCTTAAGTTCGCAATGAAGGGTGTAAGTCTCGAAATTTTCTAGGCAGGTTGACCCGCATGAAGATGAAAGCATATTTTTTTTAAACAATCAAAAGTCCTCTTATCCCTGTGGGCCAAGGGAAAACCTTACCGAAGCCTAGTTAGCGAAACCTTGTCCGCTGCCATTTAGTACCTGTACAGTCGCCTGCCAAAAATAATGAGACTTTGTTATCCGTGCACACATTGTATGGTGAATACTTCTGTTCAAACTTGCCCTCTTCACCATTCTTTTTATTGTGGCTTTGAAAAACAAAATTTACACGTTTAGAATCCTTGCACTTTTTTTAAATGAAAATCTTCAAAATTCGGTGAAGTCACAAAAGAACTCCAAAAAAAACACCCCATTTGCGGGAGCACGGTTAACAAAAGTCTCATTATTTTTGGCAGGCGACTGTACCTGCATGCCAATGTTCGAAATTTGCAAAAGACCTACTTCATCAGAACAAAAAGCTCCTAGCGTCCAGATGGACAAGAGGCTGGAATGTTACTTCACTGCAAGGAACAGGTGTTTAATACAGAAGCTAGAAACATGTTGGAAAAGCAAATCCTCTATTTCGAGAACATCTCCCCCGAAGCCCCTTGATGTCCACATACATACGTGTATTCTCGAGAAAAATTTTTTGCAAAAACCTACGATCTTCAAGTTGAAGGTGCATTAGTTGTTGCTAACGTTATTCGTATTTAAATGAACCAGGGCAAAAAGTTAATTTGTCCGCTAACTCAGGATAGAAAATCCATGAATAGAATTACAGTTAATTTTCCTAGTTATGAGTTTTGGCGCCTGTCTGCGTTTCTACGAATTATGGGGAATCTCTATCCTAGAGCCTGTTTCGGGTTTGAAACGAAGATCATAGAGAAAAGCGTCGTTACAGAAACCCCAGATCTAGATACGGCCCAGTGTTTCCTTTTTCATCCTTCAAAGTGGCAGCCGTTCTCTCTTGAATGTTTGGAAACCTTTTCCAACGGGCCAACTCTAACGTGCCAAAAGATCACCAACAAGATCCATCTCATTTCGTTTGCTCCCACGATGAGGCAATTCGCGACAAGTGATCCTTGGTCCAAAACAAAGCGTAAGCAGGATGACATATAATACCCATTTGTTATTGAAAGAAAAAACTTTTGATACCCGATCCTGCGAGCTTGAGCCCAAGCAATGATCAAGTGTAATGACGGATCCATATCTCGTCCAGAGCCCCATTCGCTGAAATTAAAACCTTGGAAAGGAAATAAAGCACATGCATTAATCTGCGATTTCAAGGACTGGGAAGTGGAGCAGCCTCTTTCATGAACGCATGCGGGCAAGGGAAGCAAAAAAAACTAAAGATGGTTCTGCTGGACGGAATTCGAATTTAGCCTACGCCCTTCACATCTCCGCAGAATCAGTGGATTACGCCAATTAAACTGCAATGTCCCTTATCTTCTGCCCCCCAGTTTGCTGAGGAACGGCGAAACGGTACGCAAATGATAAGGTTCTTGGCACACTCGAACATACATAGTATTGAGAAGGAAATATACTCCGCGCAGCAGCGTTTGATTTTCGGCGAAGTGTCGCCTACCCAATAATCTCCCTGCTATATATATCCGTGCCCCGGGGCCGGGTGAGAGTGATCAGTGATCGGATGTGCATGAGCGCGGGAAAGCTAATAGAAAGAGAAAAGGCTTTCTTGAAGCCTTGAGGCTTCTTAAGGGGTCAACGTCTACGTAGCTAGTTGAGTAGCAGACTATATTTTCTGCTCTTCGTTCTTCTAGCGATCACTTTCTCAGGACTTGCACGTAGTCTGCACCACAGTTCCTCTTGGGTGATAGATTTGCGCTATCCAAAGACTTTGATAATTCTCTGAAGGGAGAGTGGGGGAACCTTGAGATAACGAATCCATCTAGCACACGGTCAATATGGAGAAAAGAACCCTTCGGGGTGTGTGTGGGGCCTACCCAGACCCGTGGTCAAATAAGGCGATCCAACGAGAAGGTGCTGGAGTTTGAGTTCGGAAGCACGTCGTGGTTGCATTGGCTCTTCTGCCGTGTGTCCCAGGTTTGCAAGTCGCTGCGGTTCGTCATGCGAAACCTTGCGGTATTGATACGTGCCTAGATCCCAAATGCTTTTCATGACTTCACTTTCCCTCAACTGTATTTAGATTTATGAACTTTATAGACACAGTGACTGGGAGTAATCGCTGGACCAGGTAAGGGCAATTTCAAAATGGCTTGGCTGAAGGTCAAAGGTTCGGCATGATATCAAAAGTGCCGAGAACCAGCCAGAACAGGGTCTTCGGTTGAGAAACACCGGCCACAAGGAAGCTCTGATATTGGTGGCAGCCGCCTCTGAACAGTTTCCACCCACAGCAGCATTACTTCATGCTGCGGCGCAAAGTATTGGTACTCGCCTGCAATGGTTGGGAGGATTGTAGCAAACAAAACACTCGCATGAGGCAGTACAGAATGCAAAGATTACAAATATGTCATGTTCCACGGCAGCATTTGCGAGGATGAAAACCTAGGGAATATCTCTCTGGGAGACTCAAAAGCTCGATGCCTCGCTCAAGGATTGCGGCGTCGGAGCTTGGGTGATCGATGACTTTTTCGGGCACCAATACGCTGTGTCTACCTAAATTGAGCCCCCCCTGCCTGTAAGCAATAGCAGCACTACGCAGATATCAGCTAGCTCCGGCTCTGGGGTGTACGGCTCATCACCGTCAAAGTTGCGTGTGAGCGAACCCTGGTCTTAATTAACCCCCAAACAAGAACCAGAGACATGCAGCTGGGGAGTCGGTTGCTCTCCTTTTGCATTTTATCTTTTTCTCCCACACCCCAAGTAAAATGCCCTGCCGTTCCTCTCGCCTATTTTGGGGGAGGTCGTTCCGCGGGAATATAAACTAAATATATCAAGGCCGCAGTCCCGCCTCTCAAGGGACTTTCATTATTATTTTCTTTCCCTTGACTCGCAAGGAGAGAGATATATCGATAGACGAGACGAGACGATTTTTTATATTGCGAACGGAGGGATAACCGAGCTCCAATCGATACGAACGACGAGACGGATTAAGATTGGTGCATGTTTTATTGTTTCTCTCTGGCATCGATCTCAGAGCTATCCAACGGAGTTTCTCGGTCGACTTTTTGTTTTTCTGATTCTTCTTTTTTCGGTCTTGTCTCTTTTTAATCCACAATAATATTCAACTATATCCATACTTGGAGCGATTTGAGCGGCGCAAATTTGTCTGGTCTGGTGTCCGGTTCGCCAGTCAAACGCAGCAGGCAAACAAACAGGCACTAGATTGAAATCGACAAGCTTCTTGTTAGCCGGTCTGTGAGACGGACAGAAATAAAAGTAAGAAAATTAAAAACACCGATTCGGCTGGCGCACGCGCATTAAAGGAGAGACAGAATAAGAGAGACAAAGGAAAACCCAAGGCCTTTAAGGGAGCCGGTTGGAGATCCAGATATTGGATCTCTCGACGTCAGTGATAGATCGTTAGAATTACTGGATCGAGCGGCTAGCCTTTGGTGGGCGGTATTGAATTTATATTGGTCTGAGAGTTTGGACCGGTGCCCTTACTTCTGCCTTAAGAGATTGCGAGGCAGCAGCAAACTGCGTGGTTCTTGGAATTCTCTGTATTCCGTAAGTGTTTTCTAGATTTTTCAATCCCTTAGCTTATTTGCCTAGTTGCATTACCAATTTTCCCCCTCTCCATCCACTTTCGAATCTATTCGATCTGGCTTCTGTTGCATTAGCACACTGTTAAACCTCTCACCGAGACCTCACCTGGTGTTGTTTGGAACCATCGATCATCAGGATATGTGTTGAGATGTTGACGAGCAACGTACGCTCAGCTGCTGTTTTCGTGGGCATTTAAAATCCGAATTGTTGCCCAGCTTGTCTTCGCCGAGCCTTCCTGCACAACGCGAGCAGGGCGAGGGTCAGCTACTTTAAACTATGTGTCTGCTATCATTCTCTCTCTCTTTCTCTTCATCCTCCTCATACGCATCTCCTCGCTTCTTCGCTTTAGCCTTGCAGCCCTATTCAATTACATAATAGCATTGCCTTTCGGCAAAAGCTAACAAAGGCTTCAAAGTTCTCTTCAACTCACTATCACATCTTGGTCCGCTCTACGGTGATTCAATCGTTTCAACCTTCACAATGGCTGAACAAGCAACCTTCACACCCGTTCCTTTGGGCATTCCTTATCGTACCGACATCCCTCTTCCCAACGGTGGGGATTCTCTTGTAGATAACATCTCGGCTAGCTATAACGTAAGTTCTTCACGCTCTCCTCCCTGATCTGCAACCACGCGTTGTGCGTACCGTCTCTCTCTTCAAATGAGACTAATTGGCTATGCAAGCCCGGTAATGTCGCATGGGTTATCGTCGCGACGGCCTTTGTGCTTCTCATGATCCCCGGCGTCGGTTTCTTTTACTCAGGTCTGGCTCGTCGCAAGTCGGCTTTGTCTCTCATCTGGTTGAGCATGATGTCTGTGGCTGTTGTTTCCTTCCAATGGTTCTTCTGGGGATACTCTTTGGCTTTCTCACAAACCAGCGGAAAATTCATTGGCGATTTGAATCATATCGGACTTAGAAATGTCCTCGGCGCACCTCGTACCTTCATCCCAGACCTTCTTTATGCGGTTTATCAGGGCATGTTCTCGGCAATTACGTAAGTAAAACCCTTTGTTGCGCGATGAACCGAGCTTTTGGGAAAGAGGCTAAATAAACGACCACCATTCCACACAGTGTTGCTCTCGCCATTGGAGCTGCTGCTGAACGTGGACGTATGCTGCCATGTGTCGTTTTTATGCTCGTCTGGTCCACCCTCATCTATGACCCAATAGCCTGCTGGACTTGGAACACCTCCGGCTGGTCCTTCAGAATGGGCGGGCTTGACTTTGCCGGCGGCACTCCTGTGCATATTTCTTCTGGTTCAGCTGCTCTTGCATATTCTCTCATGCTTGGAAAACGTCGTGGACACGGTACTCACGAACTCAATTACCGCCCTCACAACGTTACTCACATTGTGCTTGGCACTGTTTTCCTCTGGGTTGGATGGGTAAGTTTGCTGTTATCACCTATTCAATATGAATATTTCTTTTTGACAAGTTTTCTAGTTCGGTTTCAACGGTGGTAGTGCTTTGGGTGCAAATCTTCGCGCGGTTATGGCGTGTGTTGTCACCAACTTGTCCGCCTCTGTTGGTGGTATCACCTGGTGCCTGCTCGATTACCGTCTGGAACGCAAGTGGTCCACCGTTGGATTTTGCTCTGGTGTCATCGCCGGACTTGTTGCCATCACTCCTGGTTCAGGTTACTGTCCAGCATGGTCAGCCGTCGTATTTGGTTGCGTTGGTAGCGCAGCATGCAATTATGCAACAAAGCTGAAGTTTGTTATTGGCGTTGACGATGCCCTTGATATCTTCGCTGTCCACGGAATCGGTGGCCTTGTTGGGAATATCCTAACCGCTTTTTTTGCGACCCATTACGTTGCAAATCTTGACGGGACCAGCAACCCCCCTCTCGGATGGTTGGATCACCACTGGGTCCAAATTGGATACCAGGTCGCGGATTCAGTTGCTGGTTTCGCCTATTCCTTTGGAGGGACCTGCATCATTCTATTCGTTATGAACCTTGTCCCCGGACTATCGTTACGCGCAAGTGAAGAAGCCGAAGTTCTCGGTATTGACGATGCTGAGTTAGGAGAATTTGCCGTAAGTTCTAATCTAGTCTCCATTTTTTATATCGATTGCTAATTAATAAAACTACTGCAGTATGACTACGTCGAGCTGGTTCGAGAGGTCGTACCAGACACCGAAGGTATTGAAAAGATGTCCTCCGAACTCCCTCTAAATCACGGCCATCCTGTAGAGAAATGACTATCTAGGTCTTCGGACCACTACGAGCTCTCACTGATTCGAAACGCGCACAACGTTTCGCGGCTGTCCAAATAGTCGAAGGCTAGACTTCCAAACTCCATCACCGAAATAGCCGATACCGAAGTGTTATGAAGTTGATCGAACGGATCATTCTTTCGCACCATCATCCCACCCGGGGTCCTTTTTTCTTTTCTCTTTCTTTGCTTTTTCATTTCTAGGGAAACTTAAACGGCGTTCTTTCTTTTTCACAACTTATCTATACACTAGACCCTCATGATAATACTGCCAAGCGAAAGGAACATCCCAGTTTACAAACGGAAAGAGCCTTCACTTTGTCTTTCCATACCCGAGCCCCGACCATCCTCTCTGCCATTCTCAACACCTAAACTCTCGCTGATCCTCCAACCTGGCAAAAACTCTCCTTCTGCGGATTCCGACGTTCTTTATGGTTTTTAATACGAAAAATTCTGTTCACTGTTAATATTAATACGTGGCATACTTCTTGTCCCTTTTACGGCCTTTATGTCACTTTTTCCTTTAAGGTGTAATACTATGTATACATAGCTCATGGTGGAATTGCAAGCGCTTCAACAGATCCTGTTTTCCTTTTTTCAAGCCTGCACGGATGCTTCACACAGCCTGTCAAAGAAAAATTCCTGTTTCTTAGCGGTGTAAACAATTATTCAGAAGACCAAGCGTGCGTGAAATAAAAACATCATTTTTAGCCTCATGAAAAATTTTCTGATCGACGGCAAAGGAAAGTAAAGGATCCATGTTTTTCTAGGGGGGCTGTCAACGTTTCAATGTTCACAAGGCTCTTTGTGTAAACGGTTGTACAATCTGTTGCGTCACGGGTAGGATTTTGCGGACATCAGGAAGAAATCCAAGTCGAACGAAAGACTTGAGCCTTGCGTTTCTAAATTTGTGATATGCTTCCAGGAGAAGGCTTCGGAGTTGAGGATCTAGGCCTGTCTAAAAAATAGATTTGATTTACGAATACTCTTGAAAGCTATTATACCTATTTAACCACTTTTATCTATCTATAGGTCTGAGAAATTATTAATTAATATTTGTCCTTTGGTTTCAACGAGGCATCTAATAAAGCTTCCAGCAAACCGGTGGCTTACAATATTCAATGTTGTAATCAACTTGATTTTCTTGGACGCTAGCCCAAGCTTTTGGGCGGGCTACCAAGCTCTCGGGTCGAAAGATTTCGACCTGCATTGTTTGAGTACGTTGGCCCGGCCGTCAAATGTTTAGTTTCGTTTGAGCCAAAAGGAAAATTAGGCGTATATGTAATGCGAGGTGCTAAAAAGACCGATTTCCCGTTTGGAATTATTGGTTCCCTTGCATCTCCTTCTGACTCGATGAGCCGTGCGTTTTGACGTGGGGGTTCCCTGAGGGGTGCGCTGCGCTGGGGTTGTCGGAGAGAGCCTGCAGCGCGATATTAAACTCCTCAATTCTGCAACTTCGGCGAACGCCATCCGCCCTGGTAAAAATGACAGACGGGGTTTAGCTAGCGTTCCGGATGGCGCTATTTCGCAAGCAGTTTCCCCTCTGGTGGTAGTGTTAATGAGAGAGTGGAAACCCGAGGACGGCGAATCTTGCATACGAGACAGGCTCTGTGATATCGATATGAGTGTTTGGTTCATGCGAAGCTTTCTCAGCGGGCTGCTCTCGCACAGCGGAACCCGCTTGGGAATGTAATCATGGCTTCCGTGCGCCGGCATTCTGCCTGAAAGGGATCGTGAGCAGTAAAATTTGTGTTACCAAAAGGAAACATTCAACATTCGACAACACAACAGTAAATTTTCATCGTTGAAGTCACACCTTGCAAAATGTAGTATCTGAGCTGGGGTGTATTTGGAATCTCTCCAATGTAGATGGAGATGTGAATTTAGACATCTGAACCCCAGTCTACGAAACAAACCCTGGAAATAGGCCATAACTTGAAAGTTGTTTCAACGAATGTCCACCAGCCCGATAGAGTAACGACCTTGCAGCCATTGTAAAAATTTCGGTTAGCGTTTCGGAATGAGTTTTTTTTTTGGCTCGCCACCCCGCCGCAAAACCCATCTTTCTCCAGTTTTCTTTCAGGAAGGTCGAGATGTCCGTCTCGAGGCTAAAAACTTTGAAAAATAATACCCTTGTCCTTCTTTTTAGACGAAGGACAAAAAGGGTAAATCGCATCTGATTTCATTGAGGATCGAACTCAAGACCTCGACCGTACAAAACCCTGAAGGGCACTTGTTAAGGTCGCGTGATAACCAACTACACCATGAAACCGTTGATGACCTTCGGCCCGGAATGTAACAATAAACCTATGTGGTAAATGCTTTCAAGTTGGTCGCTTCATTGGCGAGGGAGGCCGAGGGTTACTTTAAACGAAAATGCAACAGAGGTTTGCAACCTTTTTGCGTCGATAGACTAGATCTCTTTGCATTTGGCGGGTATACGGTATAGCTCTCCTCTGTCTGAGTTAGCGCGATATCTCAAACTTGTTCAAGGTTTTATGCGATGAGGCCTTACCGGCCGAAGACTCGATCGCGTTCTCCTCGTGATCATACGAATACGACGAGTTGTTCATAGATGTCTTTGACAAGTTAGGGAATCAAAAACGGCTTAGGATAATGAAACATGGCAGACTGTACAGCTATGAGCTAGCACGGTGCATTTTCATCACCAACAATCCACAATTGATCGATTGTCTCACTGGTTCGCTAAAGATCCCGAAAAATGGAATAACTTCATTGGAGAAATATCGCGTGTTTGACGGCGAGGAAAAAATCAATGACGAACGAACGATGTCAGCACAAGCCATAAATTATCTCATCGCTTCTAGCTTCTCTCCATGACTTTTTTTTTTTTGCAAAATCTCAACCTCTATCCCCGCCAAGCAGGGCAGTCCTAAAGAGGGAGTAAAAGAAATCTCTAAAAATAGTTTTCTCAAATTCGCAGGCTTTCGTAAACTGATATATTGGTAACCATAGGTTAGTTCCCTAAGCTCTTGAATTCTTAAACCCCAAATGAGTTCAGGATAAAACTAGCTGACAGTATGGACATGCCTTCAAGTTCAAGCGCAAGTATAACCGTCCAATAGCAATCATGCTAATGCATCAAATTACGCATCTCGTGGGATTGTAAGCTAATAAGTTTTTTTTATATATATAGCTCGTCTAATGAGGCTTGGCTAGATCCACGGCCTGTGAATGACGTCCTTTAGAATAACGGGGCGAGTAGCCTTTAGATCTCAAGTCTATGGTGCGAGTGCCCTGATTGGTAAATATTGTGCATTTCCTTTTTATAAAAAAAAAGGGGGGGGAGAGGACAATCCCAAAGAAAAGTAAGTCGAAGTCCGGTTTTCAGAGAGCTTCGAAGTGACTACAGGATATATGGCCTTCGGGTACAAGTTCTTGTTTCCGTGCCTTCAAGACAGTTTCCAGCTGGTTATTGGGACCAGGAAATTTTTGAAAAGCACTCAAGATCAAAGCCTTGGGGGGTTAGAGACGATTTATATGTCCTTCAGCAGCCATGGCAGTTTTACTAGAGGATTTTTACGAGAAGAAATTGGAGGCCCTATGAGGGTTTGGGCCATTGATCCCTCCAAAACATTTGCATAATAAGTAAATATATATTCGATATACGTACTTGCCTTGGTTACGAGTGATTGTTGCACTCGTTGCTGTCTTTGTCTTCTGGTGTTTCCCTCGAATCTACTAAGTCGACCGGCGTTGAGAAACTAAGTATATAATAGACTGATGTAAAGATCGTAGATTGGCTTATGGTATCCATAGCCGTACACACCACTAGTGCCATATAGACTTCGAGGAAACTAGTAGAGGATACTAGCCAATAGCATAAGAAGAGAAAGGAGTACGATATAGGATCATGAATGAATTCGATTTCTAATTAACTAACAAATGAGAAAAATGAGATCGACGCATATATTGACAGGATCGTGACAATAAGCCTAGGTACTCTCTGTGTGTTAAGATGGGTGGTTATGAAAAAGAACATGAACAGACCAGAAACAAATTTATACTCCAAATACTAGTAAGCCCAAAATGGGTTGAACGAACAAAATGCAACAAACGACCAAAAACATTAAAGTTACAGACCACAGCACTAGCACCACCACCAGCGAACTATTCATTCTTCCTACACTGACCTCCCTTCTTTCTCTTCCCTTCTTTCCTCTTCCTCTTCTTCCTCCACCTACTTTACTTCCTTTCCTCCAAGCCCCCTTGCGCCCGCAGAAAGCAAATCGAGCCTCACTTTCATCCAAGCTAGCTCCGAGTTTAGCATCTAAGCTCTCTGCTTATATGTGCAGGCCTGTCTCGAGGAGAGCAGGTCCTGCTTCCATCACATTATCTCCTCTAATCTTGAAATTTTCCTCACTCTTTACTCTCTCCTCCAATCTTTACTCTCTCTCCTAAGTTTCTCCCACCCTCCCTTTCTCCTCACCCTCATCTTCAGCTCTCATCCACCAAGAACTCGATCCAACATCTGGGTTCTAGAAAGTCGAGAAACTTCAGCAATGAAGTTGATTGATTATCTAGAGGCTCATAACCCTCTGAGTCTCATCTTGGGGGAGACTCTCTCCAGGGAGACGGTGCCCAACGCGGCTAATGGTCGCAGGTGCCCTGACCTGGGAGAGTGGAGAAACTTTTGGGGCGGCATCCGAGAAATGCTGGGTCCGGCCAGAGCCCGACAAGTAAGTTACGATATCCCGTTTATACTTTCAAGTATATGTACTGATTCTTCTCCAGTTCTCTGCGCTCGGGGAGACCAAGGACGAGTTCTTGTGGAACAACAGGCTCCACCGTAATGTTTCAACGGGGCGAGACGTGCTGCTCGCCCTGAACAATATAGTTGGACGGCCTGTAGAAGAAATTCTAGGCAGAGTCTACGGGATCGATTCCGCCTTTGGCGATGCTCGAGTCACCGTCAAGGTTGGTGACCCTGATCGTGTACTATTCGCGCTCCGGGAGCTAACCCAAGGCTCTCCACAAGAAGATGCCAGTGCTATCTTCAACGAAGCCCTCTTCGTTGTTGAGGCAAGAATATCCTGGCTCCTTGATCTTCGGAACTTACATGCCCGCTACAACGAGGAACTTAGGGCTGCGCGGGCTGGTACGGAACCCTCAACTGCCGATCAGTCTGAACTGCTAAAAGCAGTAGCGCAGGTTCATGCCTACATGGTCATGAATGACCTCCCGTACGGAATCCTAACGACGTACGACTCCACCTATTTTTTCCGCCTTGTCAAGAGCGGTAGGAACACCCGCTTCGAGGCGTCTCCAGAAATTAGGCAGGACCACACCGGGGATTTCAACCTAGTCGCGGCCTTCGTTGGCATCGCTGTCCGACGTTGGCGCGAGCTTCAGTCCCTAGGTCCCGTGAGGAACCCCAAATATCTGGTATCCGGACTCCCACGACCGCTATTAATCCCTTGTAAGGAGGACATAGCCGGTTGTCTGGGCCAGAGAAAGTTTCGAAGCGGCGTAGCCCAACCGCTCGACCCTGGTTTTCAGCTCTTCGTCGACGCTGAACACGCCCTTGCAGGTGATATTAAGCGACCAGAGGATATTGGAGTAATTATACGATTCGAGAGGTTTGTCTCTCGTAATCTTGCCTCTACATCTTACGGTAGCCTTAAGTTTGGGCAAGAGACGAAAGCGGTCATACTTAAAGTGTATGATCTCTCGACTCCAGGGATCGCTCGGGTGTGTGAGCGAGAGATCGAAATGTAAGTGATCAATCCAGTCCCTTGATACTGCTCGTACACTTTACTGACCCTTCTAAAATAGTCACTCGATCTTGGCGCCCTTGCAAGGAGTGAGTGTTCCCAAAGTTTGGGCAATTGGCACACTCTGGGGTCTCCTCAAGGTGATCGCCATGGAACCTTGCGGAACGCAGGTTCCGCAACCACCGCCAGCAGAGTATTACGAGCAAGCACCAGGGCTGCTCAAAGCCGTTCACTCACATGGCGTTGTCCACGGCGATATTGCCTTGCGGAACTTTACAGTTTCCGAAGGCAAAAGATTTTGGCTCATCGACTTCAATTCAAGTCGTCGGGGCACGGCTAGAGACTTCCGACGAGAAGAGGCCAGCTTCCTAGAACAACTTCGACAGATGAAAGAGGGCTATATCGCGAGGAGACAAGTGGAGAACGTGAGTAGTACCTCGAAAACTTCGAAAAGAGCCACAAAGCTGTGAGACAACTAGCTAGATGGAACGAGCTACTTAAACGAGTACTTACAAGAAACTTATATGCCCCTATATTGGATTAACTACAAAAGAAGCCCGATAGTCAATGGCCCATCCAAGTTTTTTTTCTTTCTTTATCTTTTCTTGGAATGTGGCTTTTGTTTTGACTATCAAGTATGGCCTCTAAGTTTTAAGTCAAGAGAAGGTTCGGAGATCTCAGAAGGCAGAAATATTATCAAATAAATAAATTCATATCCAAAGATACATAACAAGGTTAACAAGAGAATTTGTCATGTATATAGCTATATTAACTAACGCAAGGAACTTTTCAAGGCTATATATGGGAGGTAATGCAGTCCCGTATTAACGCTTCAGTAGCATGTTAGACAGTAGTCTGGTGACCATCAGATAGATGAATCTATTACTATTGCTATTGCTATCAGTGTTGTAATACCCATCTCAGTTAAAGTAATATGGATAGATATCCGGTTAACTATAGTTGCAATTGTGTTTGAGATATGACGATCCTGTTGGATTTTCTGTTTGTGCAACGCCAATCGCCCAGCGGCTTGAAACACCCCTGCCATGCCATCCCTGCCATCCCTGCCCAAACAAAGGGATCTGTTTCGGGCAATGACGACGGAGCGCATCTCAAACCTCGGACTCAACCAGCCTTCTCTCCTTCACAACCGACACCAACCTCATCGCTCCTTGATACGTGCACCCTCAACATGGCCGACGAAGCGCATAATACCAGCGAAGACTCCCTCTTCGATGCGCGAGGCTTTCCCCTCACGATCGATGGAATGCATGACGATGACCGCGTTTCCTTCTCCAAACTCTCAGGCAGATACTCACTCGAGCAGGACGATGGCACCGAATACGAATTCGACGACAAGCTAAAGCGATGGTACGAAGTGGTACGTTTATTTCCTATTTTCTTACTCTTTTATTACCTATCACTCCGAAATCCGATCCAAATCCACGAAAATTTTCGTTGATGTTGTTTCTCTCTTCACTCCAAGACTTCCTACCTACTACTTTAGAATTGTCGGGATTTCTACCCCTCTCACTTCCTTTCCTGAGGAAACACACCGGCTCGATTGGTGGCTTTTGTTATTCTTACCTTTTATCTAGCTTGATGATTCTTTAGCCGAAGAACAAGCCAAAGCTTACGGCCCCGTTGATGAAACCGAATCAGTGACTCCACGGAACAAGAAACGAAAGAACGAACATACGAACGACGGAGATGTAAGTGCGCACTAATAATTCTTACCTTGCCCCAACCTATCTACCTTTCTTTAAGTCTAACCAATTGTTATCTATCTAGGCTGAGGCCAGTCATACGAAACGATCGAAAAAGAACGGCAAGTCTGATCAACCCGCAGCTCGCGTCAACAAGGCCGTATACGTAACAAACCTCCCACTCGACGCCACCGCCCAAGAAGTCGAAGAGCTCTTCGCCCGTTACGGTCTCATAGCTGAGGAAATAGACACAGGCAAGAAACGAGTAAAGCTCTACACAAACGCGGATGGGAGCTTCAAGGGTGATGCTCTCATTGTCTTTTTCAGACCCGAAAGCGTCGCTCTCGCGATACAGATGCTCGACGACACGGATTTCAGATTAGGCGTCGGCGACGCGGGAGGAAAGATTAAAGTTCAAGCGGCGGATTACAGCTACAAAGCCCAGCAAGACGCACCACAGGATAAAAAGATGACGAGGGACAAGAAGAAGATTATAGCGAAGAGTCAAAAGTTAAACAATAAGCTCGCGGATTGGGATGACGATGACCCGTCGACCATGCAGACCGCGTCTTCGAGGTTCGATAAGGTGGTCATCTTGAAACATATGTTTACACTTCAGGAGTTGGAGGAGGACCCGGCCGCCATGTTGGATATCAAGGAGGATATAAGGGAGGAGTGTTCGAAGTTGGGAGAGGTTACGAGTGTTACACTGTACGATCAGGAGGAAGCTGGCGTTGTTAGCGTGAGGTTTGGGAATGAACAAAGTGCCCTAGCGTGCGTTAGGGTGAGTAAACCTTCCCCGGCTTTTTCTTATGAGTTAGTAGGGTGTCTGAGTTAACTTTTTTTTTTTGGCATTTTAGATGATGGACGGACGACATTTCGCTGGCGCAAAGGTCGAGGCGTACATATATGACGGACAGGAACGTTTCAAAAAGACAAAGACCAAGGATACGGATGCGGACGAAAAGTCAAGGCTGGATAAATTTGGTGCTTGGTTAGAAGAAGAAGGAGTAGAAGAATAGTCTGCTAATGAACTTGAAAAATTGGAGATAGAGACTTTGGGGGAGATTTATATATTTTATGGGACTGTACGATGTTTTGCGGCTATGGGTTAAACGGAGTTGTAAACGGTTTATGATGTTATCATTCTGCCTTTCTTAGCTTCAACTATGAGAGGAATACGGAAGTCTTTTGTTATTAGCTTCATCACCTTTTGAATTTCTAAGAAAAATTATGGTAAATTTATAAATTGGGCATTGTAATTAGTAATGCTATTGCAAATCTGCAGTTTAGATCGCCAATTAAACCATTAGCACGCCACCATAGTCCGTCCAATTTCAGGCGTACATTAACATCATTGATATCCGTTTTTTGAAAGGACTGGACAAAGAGATAGAACTATAGTATTGGGATAGAGCAAGCGTGTTGACAAAGTTAAAGTAAAATATCGACTACATTAATCCGTAGACCCATTTCCCCTACCCTATCCATTTGATCAGAAGGTGGAGATCTCAAGGTAGTTTTTAGACCAGAGTTGGCGGTGGTGTGACTTACGAAGCTACGGAGATACAATACCCTTCCACCTATTACTTTTATTAGCAAAGTGAAAATCATTCGCTGTCTCATAAATAATTCCCACGAGTTATCAATATACTCGGACACGCTCAGTAAGAGCTCTAGGGCTCTCAAAACAATTGGCATAAAATCTGAGAACGGTTCTTCGCTTCTTGCACAGACAATCGTAATCGGAACTCTTGCATTGATCGAAATCTGAAATTGTGGTTTCTATATAATGCTGAGAAAGAAAGACGAGGGGAAGGCTAATATTCATTGATCAATAAGAAAGTGTTCCAGATTTGAGGGTTAGAATTTAATCTAGAATTCGCATTGTTTGGAAGCGATACATACTGGTCGTTAAAACAAACGAGCTGTCTGGGCACGCTTAAAGCTAAGGAGGCACTTGCGACGGTAGCAGTCTCGGGATACGTATTTCATTCCTTAACTTAGGTATTACAGATTCAGGAAAATTTGAGCTCCGAGGAATAAAATCATTGTTGGCTAGCCGCAGAAGAATTTAGCTTCACAGTAAGTGGTTCGTGCTCCTAGACTAGACACTAGAGCCTTTACAGCCCCGTTGAGAGTATTCGAACTGTCTATCTGTTCTAAATTTAAATTAATCCGAACAGCGAGATTTGTGTTTCAGTATAAATATACAAGTTTAATACAATTGCTATGTACAAGTACTCGAGTACTCATCACAAGGCTCAAGCACTGACTTTTTCATATACAAGTCCAGCGTTGCCCTTAACCTAAAACTAGTCTCAGGTGCAATATTCGATCTCGATCGATCCATACCTCCGAAATCCCGGCTTGATTGGCGAGGGCTCCCAAAAGACCCTGGCGTCGATCCATCTGGGACGGGCGTCATAAGCCAATTGGCCTATCTTGTTCAACACTTACTTCTCCTTCTGCTTGAGCGTTGCCTGATTCCGAGATTGCTGCTTAAGCTCCTCTCTACGGGCTTTCTCTTCCAACACTAGTTTCTCCAAGCTATTCTTCAATGACATTCGTTCTTCGTCCGTTGCCTCTGCACAGCCAGCCCATCTGATCCGACACATGGCATCTACTAGATAGACGATACCAATCCTCTCGTTCAACATGGCTATCGACTCTTTGACCTCATTCGTGACACCTTTTCTAACGAGAAGATACCTCGCATGTCGTTCTTCTCCCAGCATTTTTCTAATATTCCGCATCGACATGAGCACAATCCATGCCTTTAGAAAAATTTCCTGAATGTTAATGTTGACTCTCTGCCATACGCCGTCCTGTGGCGGTAGCGTCTCTCCCATCAACCGTTTAATATGATCGTCTGATGAAGCAATGTATTCCTCTTTCAATAACTGTGACCCTGCGAAATCGGCATCTAAGTCTGTCATCCACGTTGAGATTTGTCTATCCGCCCAAACGTTCGTTGAAAGTTGGACGAGCGAGATTCGGCCTGTGAAGAGGCTGGTGGAATCGACGAAGTCCGGAGAGAGGAGAGTACGGCCTTGGAGGTTTGGAAAGTAGAGTGATTTTTCGGATTTGAATGTTCTAGGTGGCGCGATGAAGAGTTTACCCTTTTGATGCCGCATATCAGAAAAGTCTTGAAAGTAGGATTTAGTCCATTCCGAGGCACTAAAATATTTAGAAGATTGGAGAGTTTAGTAACGGGAATGTATATTGAGGTTGATATTGACAAAAAAAATTGATATACTTACAGCTCCCGTCTCCGTCTGAGATGTCTATCGTAATTTTGAAAGTCCTCTTTTTTTTGCTTCATACTTCGAAGGTCCTTGCCGTGGTTCTCACCGGCGTTCGGCGGGTCATATTGGCCAACTGGACGGGCCAATTGCTTTATTTCAGCTTTATCCGTCTCTTTGATTACAGTTGGGCGAGGTACGGTCTCATAAGTAGATCGTTTTGGCGTATTAGAGGATGGCGGGCTGGTTGGAGGGGTGTTCGGGGGGGATAGTGGAGGAGGGGCCGCCTTGGAGGCATATTCGCGGACCGGAAAGACGAATTTTCCACCGGCGCACGCCCAGCATGGCCTGTTTACAGTTGGAGAAGCGGGAATGGCCCGCAAAAGCGGTGCTGGCCGTAATATCATGACCGGATCGAAGGGATATAAAATTCAATCTCGAAATTTGAGAGCGAAAACGAGTGCGACGAATCAGGAACGAATGAATTTTGAAGGTCATGTGACCTTCGCGACGGGCAACAAACGCGCAGTTGCATTGTTGCTCACAAAACAACTGCACTTTCCGACCTTTCGATTCCACGCGACTACCATTTCTAATTTTCTTTGACTCGCCGGTACCTGCTGTTTACATCGTTGCGAGTCGGATCGCGTCGCATAGCGGGCGAGATACATGTTGTTACTTCTCTTATAGAGCTTTCTTATACAGTAACTTTGTCGGATACTACCTCCTTTCACAGAGTTCGTAAACATGGCGGCCAATGCAGCTGCCCCCAAACAAACCAAGCCGCTATTCCACGATGTCAATTTTACACTGATCAGAGGACCTAACTTCAATGGCAAGGAATACGATACGGTACATCAATGAAATCTATTTCTTATACATTGACAAATTTATTTATCCGTCCGAATCTAACATTACCATTCGGATACTTTACCAGATCAGACAGCAGCTCATAGACTATGGTGGTGTGGAAGTCGAGCTCGAACCGAGCTCCCAAGGCATCCCCGCCATAAATCTCGATGAAACTACCCATATTATATCACCGGATATCGAGTTTACCGAATTTTCAGACCTCGAACGTCGTCGTCTCGCCGGCGAGATTGATCAACGGATGTTGACGGTTGTCAAACCCTCATGGGTCACCGACTCCCTTCATAAGAAGAAAACCCAGCCCATCAGAGTTTATAATGCCGATCCACGGATGATATTTTCAGGTATCGATGCCGTGATCGCGGACTTACCCAAGGGGGATAGTGAGGCTATCTGTGGTGGAATATTGGCTATGGGAGGGTTGTACAAGGCACAATTGTCAAAAATGACGACACATGTTGTCGCTTTAACGATCGATAATGTACGAACAGTGATTAAAAGGAGATTATGAGGCTTGCTAATATGTTGGATAGGTTGTTTGTAAACTTGCACTCGAGAAAGGATTGAATGTCAAGATAGTCATGCCACATTGGTATGTGCTCTTGTTGTCATAGTTTGGAAGAATTCTAGCTGACAATTAAACAGGTTCGATGATTGCCTCCGTTTAAACCGTCGGATAGACGAAGCTCCATACATGCTCCCCGACCCGGCCATCATGATTGCGAAGGCTAGCGACCCGCTACCATACCCCCAAGTAGACCTCTCACACACACATGACCACCCTGAAAAACAAGACTCGGATCCAAAGTCGATGCGAAACAAAACGGACATATTCATGGACAAATGCTTCTTTTTTGACAGCGAGCTCAAGATCAGCGACAAAATTAAGAAAACTTTGACGGATATCATCAAACAGGGAAGCGGGAAGACTACAGAAGATCTCGAAGTTGCAAATGTGCTCCTGTGTCCATTCAGAGATGGTGAACATTACCTAAGAGCTAGCCGGAAAGGCATCGATGTTGGCAATCTGACTTGGTTGTATTGGATGACCACGAGGGAGGAATGGGTATCGCCGAGAAAGTTCTTGTTGCATTACCCTAAGCCGAAAATTCCAATTCCGGGAATGGAAGATATGGTGAGTAATTTTGTCATTTTACAAAAGCCAAAGGATACCGCTAATACAGTCAAATGAAGATGATATCTGTCTCAAATTACAATGGTGATGCTCGAATGTACCTCGAAAATCTTATCGAGGCTGCAGGAGCAACGTTTACTCGAGCTATGAAACCCGATAACACACATTTAATCACAGCGAGAGATTCTTCCGACAAAGTTGAGGCTGCCAGGGAGTGGAATTTAAACATCGTCAATCATCTATGGCTGGAAGAGAGTTATGCCAAGTGGGAAATCCAAACATTGTCGAATCCAAGATACACCACATTTCCAAAGCGCACGAACCTTATGGAAGTCGTAGGACAAACCAGGATAGATATGGAAGCGATTTCGCATATATTTTTTCCACTTTCGGAAGATGAACAAGAAGAAGCTGAAGCTGATAATGATGATAATAATGATGTATCAATGGCCGATGCAGATGAGCAAGCGGAGGAGGAAGAGGAACCCCAAGAGGAAGAAGAAGAAGAAGAGATTGAGAAACCAGTCAAGCGAGTCGGTAGACCTAAGGGGTCTAGAGGCACACCAAAGCTAACCGTTCAACCTACTACGATGTCCGAGTCGCTGATGGATACGCCGAAACCTGGAAAACGAATATCCGCTTTGGCAATGGAAACACCAAAGAGCGCGTTTCAAGCACCTTCACCAATGAGTACGGGGAGCAGGCGAGCGAAAGAAAACGCTGCAAAGAAACTTCACGATATCATGCCGGATGTTCTACAGTATGAGAAGGAAAAGAAGAGAAAGGGAGGTATCACACACGGCGGAAGGAGGAGTAACACACCGGAAACTGATACGTCTAAAGGAGGTAAGAAACGGGTTTTGCCTGCCGAGGACGAGGGAGATCTTATGGATGAAGATGAAAGACCTGAAAAGCTAAAGAAACAGAAAAAGAAGTCGATGGAGAAAACGGCTGTTTCTGTTTACTTGCTTCTCACGGCTCATCAGGTGTGGATCGCTCATCCGGAAAGAGAGGATGATGATAAGGTTAGTCCTCCTATATCCTTTCACATAAAATCCAAATGGTCGGCCCGCTAAAGTATCATACAGAGACAACTACGAGAGATTGGAATCCAGTGTATTGAAAACCCGGATGCCCATGTCACGCATGTCTGCGCGCCTCGACTGGTCCGAACTGAGAAGTTTGTGTGCGCTCTGGCTCGAGCCCCTACTATTGTGAACTCAAGCTGGATAGAGCAGTGCCTGAAGCAAAAGACGATCGTTGACACGAAACCGTACCTACTAAAAGACGCGGAAGGCGAGAAGAAGTTGAATGTCAAACTATCTCTATCGTTAGAAAGAGCCAAAGAGAACGAAGGCAAGATGCTCGAAGGGTTGTCTGTTTATGTTACACCAGGTGTCTCGCCCAGCTGGGAGACGTTCAAGAAAATCGTGGAGGCGAACGGCGGGACAGCGTCGTTATTCAAAGCGGTCAAGAGGGGTGGGATAATCGAAAACAAGGACGTTACGACAACGAAACGATTGGTGCTTCTGACCGTGGTTAAGGATGATAAATTAGCTATTGGCTTCAAGAAGATGGCAAACGAAGCTGGATGGGATCCTATAGTCTATAAGACGGACTGGTTGTTGGATGTTGCCATGCAGCAAAAGTTGGTCTGGTCGGATAAGTATCTTGTTTCGAAAGAGAAGTAGAAGAACTTCTCTCTCCGATCCATCCCATTCTATTTCTTCTATCGTCCTGAGCTTACACATTTTTTTTTGTTAACCAGGCCTAGCGGGTCTATATTGTATCTTTGTTCATATCTAGCGGCGATTATATAACGACTATTGGCGTTACGTCTTCTTTTTCTGTTCTTCTTCTTTGGCGATTCTGATACTCTTGTCTTATACTAGAGGCAGACCTATGTATTCTCAAGAAGGAAATGCTTTGGCGGGTATATTGATAATATCTGACAACTAAATGGAAAATATTTATTTGTATCTAAGAATCAGAGGTGCAAGGAATCCAAACAAAAGTGCTCAGAAAAACTCCACATCAAATGCGTTTCATATATGGCGGACGAAGTGTACAGCATGCCTTCGACTATTGGATTCATAATTTGTAGGTTACTACCAAACTTTGATACCCTTATCATCCCCCACACTGAATATCTGCCCCTGCCCCTTCTTGACTAGTACGTTGAGACATTTGATCAACATGGCCTGATCCATACCGTACCACTCCTGATCGGTCGTATTATCACCCTCGGTCAACTCCAACAAGGTCAGAACGGTGTTCTTCTGCCCCGTGTCGTCTATCCAGGTGTATATTTGGTTGGCAAAGTCTTCCGGCGTGCGCCAGAAGACGTATGCGATCGATTTTTCGGGGGATAGCCATTCTGCGTTTGAGGATTTGACGAGGTCGTCTACGATTTCGCGGATGGTGGGGAGGGGCAGCTTGCCTGTTTTCCTCATATACCGGATATTTAGCTCAGCTCGTATGCGTCTATACATGAATTTAAATGGTGTGAGAGGGGTTAGGGGAAGTTCATTTTAGCTTACGGTTTATGGATTTATTGTAGAACAGAGGTGTGTCCATTGCGTCGACGAGGTTGAGACGCCATAATTTGTGGGCTCGGCAGTAGGATAGGATGAAAGAACGCCATTGGGAAAGCTGGGAGGACCAGGATGTGGAGTTTGGCTGGCGGGAGTAGAATGGCGGGAAGCTGTAGAATTCGGGGTAGTAGGCCGGGAGGGAGTCTTTGGAGTCGGCCATTTTTGATACGCTTTTTATTATATCATGATGATGATAATGATGATGATGATGATGATGATGATGCGACGAGGGCCACGAGATGTTCTGCGACTGCCACTAACTACTTAAGTATGGCTACGCTACCGAATGAAGAATGGGTATTATCAATTTGAACAGGGCATCGCTGTTCGGGGCTTGGGCTACATCGTTCGTTCGTTCGTTCGTTCGTTTGGCGGAACTTTAACCTTGTCGGAAAACGGGCATCCTTTCGTCGCAAACCCGCGCCTGGCCGGCATTGCTAAGTCTAAACCACCACTGGCGCCAGTCCTGGTCGCAAGTCGTCCCAAGATAAACTCACGGTCGTTACATCTCCGAGAACACCCATCTCCATTTTTGATCTTGGTTATTACTGCTGCGACTGAGCGATGCCTGGCATGCTGATGGATACTGGCTTGGGAGACCTTTTCGAGGACAATGCGAGTACCGCACGTGGCATCCACGAGCTGGTGGATCGATTACGACAGGGTGGTTGTCGCCAGTACGTTTCACTTTACTATCTCAAGAAATACTCTTCAAATATATATATATATATACATAAACAGAATTATTGGTACGGTTCTAACGGTTGTGCAGGAGAATCGCGTGGGGAAAGCTGGGCTGCATAGCTTCCATCGCCGCGAATGGAATCGACGTCGAAATCCGTCATCTCATGGCCTCTACAAAAGATGGTTCGTGGATCCTGTCCCCCAAATACGTCATCAAGAACATCCACAACGGCTCCCAGCTGGCTAGCGTGCATTGGAACAATATTGGCTCCGAACTCGCCGTCGCCGATATATATGGTCGAATGGCCATGTGGACTGTCTTTGTCTCCGTCGACCGTTTGAATCCTCTCAGGTCGTCCTCGGTCACCGTTAAGGATGACCTCAACATGCTTGCTGGCCTGTGGTGGATGAGCATGAACAAACCTGTGAGCTCAGCTATTATGAAGAAGTTTAACCCGTGGTTGACTAACAGCCTGACGCATAGTACTCCTTAAGTAAAGCCGCGATAAAGCAGGATGGCGTCTTCAAATATCCCACAAACTCGCTCCCGCCTATGGGGCCTCTGAACCCGATACAAGGTAGAACTGCGTGTCTCGGCGTCACTAAGAACGGAGTCGTAAAGCTGTGGTATGCCTCTGACGGACAGTCGCACATTCAAAAGGCTACGGCCGACCTGGAATCGTATACCTCTATGGACGATATAATTACACACGCAGCCTTTGCTGCAGATAGAGGTACTTTTGACATCCGTCTTTGTGAGAGTGGGGGTCGTATTGCTAGCACGTAGGAGTGAGGGACTGATACATTACCTCGTTTTGAAGAAGGATAGACCGATCAGCTATTCTAGCCGTATATACGCAATCCAAACAGCTAAGGGTATATCGAGTCGCCATTGACTGGAAACACCCACCGGTACACGCGGGCGCAAATATAACACAGCTCCCGGGGCCTGTTACGATTCATACCAAGCGATTAAAAGCGGAACACTGTCCGGGGGAAGGACAGGATAGTGCGACATCATTCCTAACCCATCTTGAAGTCCTATCTCCCTTTCCTGGTACTCAGACGCAATATCCAATCGTACTTGGTTTCTTCGTGAATACCTCCGGGCCCCAATACCTCACTACGATAAGGAGATGGGAACTGAGGAACGTGGTAACCTCACTACATTCGAGTTTTGATCAACTGGCGCAGAGAAGAAATAGCACCGTCACTGAGAAAGATGTATGCTATTGCCCTTGGAGTTTCTCTTGCACGGAGACGTTTTACTGATGGTATATTTCCAGCGATATGAACTTATCTCCCACGATGATGTGCCGTTGCACAAATGTGTCTTTTCAGTCACGCAAATAAATGCAAGCACATTGATCGCCGTGACATATTCAGACGGGACGTTTGAGCTAAGAGACCGGTGAGCTTCTTTCAATATTAATCGGGGTCTCTTTTGGATACTGATAGTATTGTTGTAGAATGCATTTCGTATCGGTGCAACCAACCACTAATTATGACAAATTGATCAATATGATTCATGCTGGCTGGCATTTCCCACTTTTAGGGCCTTGTGAGCAGCCTCATCTCCGTTTGTTTGCCTTTATGCTGTCTGCTAATGATTGCTAGATATCGATATTGTGCTGTCACCGAATTACGCTGCCGCGGCGCTTCTCACCAAGGAGAATGACGTTAACCTCGTATTAATGACCCACCATGATACGCTAGAAGGAACGCCTGAAGAGAACCGTAAGTTTGACAACCATGATGCAACTAGAATTAGACAAGCTAATTGACTCGCATTTTATAGCTAATGTTCTCATCGCCGCCGTTACGCTCGCCCAGCAACATGCATGTTCATCCAACAATCATTCAAATAACGATGATCTCGCTGCTGTCGCTAGACAGTACAGTAACACTCGTATGTTCTTTTCCTATGCTCTATCACTTACCGGCCTCTTTCGCTAATTTCGCATCGTAATAGACTTCAAAACCTGCGTTCTTCTCGAATCACACCGCTCTCTCAACCAAAACATCGATTTCCTTCAAGAACAGAGCAATGAGAAATTGCAGCGTAACCCGTTCTTTCAACGGTGTCTGAGCTTGCAGTCCGCTTTATATTATAAAGGTTGGGCAAATCCCAAGCCGATACCGGCAAAGATCTCACAGGCCACGCTGCATCTCAAGGCGACTTCGGTTGGTTTTGGTTATTTTATGAATAACGTTGCGAGAAACCGGCAGGACCTGGAGGATTCCAAGTCCAGTTAGTAATATCCTTCTCCATGGGCTCACGAAGCATACTAACGCTGCGGTTTAGATGCCTTACAAAATCTCCTAGGAGTCGTTAAATGGGAGATTGATTTTCACGTATACCTCGTCGACGAACTTCTCGAGCTCGCCCGCCGGGTACGTTCGAACCCAAGCGACATGGGACTCGTCAAGAAGATCAGTACGCTCTCCTAAACCTCCTCCCAATCTTCTTACACATAACCAAAATCTAACCTCAGCGGTAAATAGTAAACGAAACCAACTCGTGCGCCCTCCCACTAATCCTCACCGGCGCCTCCCGCTTCCTACTAAAATATAACTCCCGCGCCCTCCGCGGCTTCGACCAAGCCGCCCGCGACCACCTCGCCCAAACCACCGTCGACGAAGCGCTAAAACAAGGCTTCCAATCTCTCCGCACGATAATGGATGCGAACCCCGTTAAATTCAACATGTTTGAAAAACTCCTAATTGACACCATCTCGGGTATCAAAAAGACAACCGAAGAATGGGACCCGCAACGGCGCATCGAAGTTGATCGCATGATTTTCCTGACCGGTGATATCCCCGAGGTGTTCTACCCCATCGTTGAGAAGTTTCTGCAGCACAGTCTGGGGATATTGAAGAACGATATCGATCCGTCCAGTATTTTCTTCTTCGATACGACGTGGCTCGGATTTCATGATGATCGGAAGAGTGTGGAGTTTAAGAAGGGGGAGAAGGTGGATACTTTGCGGAAGTGTCTGTTGAGGAAGGGCATGGCGACGAGGAGGTGTTTGAGGTGTGGTGAGGTTGTGGAGGATTTGGTGCCGAGTATGAGGATGGGATTGTGGCTGCAGAGCGTCAGTCGGGTTTGTCTGTGTGGGAGTCTGTGGATGCACGATGAGTGATGCATGTATCCACTTTTGTCAGAGTGTTTTTAGAATTTTAGTGTAAAGTGATTGATTGATTAGCTGGTGTAAGTTTATCTATATCTACACAGTACGAGTTTCTTGACGGTTTGGTATTTTAAATTTATACAACAGACTAGAATTCGCAATGACATATATTAGTACCCATCGACTCGCTCGCTAGTTCCTATAAGTAAAAAGCAGGCACTTATTTCTCATATTACCAAACTTCTTTCATTGGTTTCACATTTCGCACCTTGCATTTCTTTTCTTCTATATAACAGCTATTAACATGCACTATCGCACCTCTTTTCGTTCAACTGGATAAAAAAATGAGTAGTAACCTCCCTTGTATTAACCCCCTCATCCTCCAACCCCTCTCAAACACCATCAGTAAAGTAAATAAAACCCCACAATTATAAGTGAGTCAGAAGAAGAAAAAAACGAAAACAGGGTATCCAGTCCCCTTCCCGTCGTAGGTATGAACAAAAGAATCGACCGACATAATCGCAGCATATGAAGCCCTGCCGTGTCAATAAGCACGGCTCAACAAACCGTCCTATGGTCTAAAAGGGAAGGGAAGAGAAGGGGTGAGAAAAACAAGGAGATGAAATGAAAAGAGTTTCGCCTTCTTAGCTTACATTACGTAAAAACGTGTGCCGGGGAGATGTTTCTTTGTATATACAAAACGAGACCAGCAGGACAAAAAAGACAACGACAATGATGATGGGGAGGAGAAGCGGGGGACGAAGATGGGTATAGGGTCGGAGTTGACGACGATGGAAATGTTAATAATGTTAGTATACAGCAGGAGGGTGCGTGGGTAAATGCATCCTAACATTTAGTTAAAAGGAAGTAGTCGGGTAGGAGGATTGCCGCATATGATGATGAGGATCGATGCTGGTTCTGTTTAGAGTTTCGATATGATTAAAAAAAAAAAAAGGAGGAGGCAAGCAACGAAAAAAAAAGTGTAGCGTGAACCGGATGATATTAGTAAAAACCAAACCACGGGAGATATGAAAGAAGTTGATGCAAGAGAGTCAAAGACAAGAGATGGTAACGATGATCACATATTGAATCAGGAAGATCCGATACGACTCGGTTGTTACACAATCTGCAAATCAGCCAATTAGAGTTATGCGAATAACGAGACGACGCAAGTGCCACGAGGACCATGTTGACCCCAAAACGTCGAAGACGCGTGGTGACCCTGGCTGTGGAACAGAGCGTTTCCTTCACTCACCTCGAATCAAGCTAAGGTAGGCTTGTATTTTCTCTCAAACTCTTTCTTCTCGTTCTGGTAGCGGACCTTGTCACGAGCGGCAAGATCAACGTATTTCTAATTATTTGTGAAAAAGTGCATCGTTAGTAACCGAACTCTTTCTTGCCGTTTGAACCGTTAATTGATGTCTCTTTCTCACCTTCTTTTCACTTTCCGAGAGAGCGCGCCATGAAGCGGCAACTTGTCTGACCTTCTCTACATTGGGCTTGATGTTGATAAACTCGGGATTCCTCAAGGCCTCTCGAGAGTAGAGTATGTAGGAACTCAACGGATGCTTCGGCAATCTATCATCTGACAAGGTGTGCTGGCGTGTCTTCTTTCCTTTCGCTTCATAGTAGTTATTGAGGCGTAGAGCGGCTAGGTTAGCTACCTTGATATCAGCTGGATTCTGCTTGCGGAGCCATTCGTCATAGGCGGCCTTTCTTTTGATCTTTTCAGCGGCGGCGCGATCATTGTAGGACTGTTGTTGAAGGAAAGATACTAAGTTAGTTTGATAAATTCTTCTACCAGATGTGATGCAGCGAGGGAGTTGTATAAAATTAGGAGAGCTAGTTAGACATACATTCTTTTCAGCCTCCGCGAGAGATTGCCATTTCGAAGACATTTGCTTGACCCTTTCCTTGAATGTTGCAGCAGTGGCTATGGTCTGGAAGTTCTCTCCATAGAAGAGCATATAGCCAGTCATACGCGTCGGTGGAGGCTTCAAAATCTTCTTATACTCGCTCCTGATACCAGGTTTCTTTTCAACCTTCTTCTTCTTCCTAACAACCTTCTCCTTGACGGGCTTCTTCTTCGCTGCCGCTCGCTTCTTGGGAGCTGCACGACGGGTGCCGGATTTCGAAGCGATAGTGCGACGTGCGGCCGGCTTCTTCTTAGTCGTCGTGGTCTTCTTCTTAGCAGCAGGTTTCTTGGTAGTGGTCTTCTTCTTAGTAGCAGTAGTCTTCTTCTTCTTCGCGGCGGTAGCGTACTCGCGAAGAACGAGATTGGTCAAGACGGGAAGATTGGCCTTCACGAAGGGAGCAAAGGTGGCGGGGCTGGCAGCGGCATTGGCGATACCAGATGACAGAGGACCGGAGCGAGCGAGGGCCCTGGCGACAATGGCGCTGAGCTTCGGCAGGGACAGCGTGCCGCCTGCAGCGAGACGACTTCTCCCGACGGCCAACATATTGATGTTGGGGATATCGGTAAGAGGGAGAGAGCGGGGTCCAATTGATCAATTGAGGGTCCTTTCTTTATTTATTCCAGCGTTGAGAATAGAGGTCTGTTTGTTGGATTTTCGGAAAACGAAATTTTCGTTAGCTGAGTGTTGTTGATATCATTAAGACATAACAGTAAAATATTACACAACACAAATACGAGGGAAGAAGCCAGATGATATCATGAGCCGGGAGACCAAGGACACCTGGAAAACTCAATTGGAAAGCTCGGATGCAGGGCGAATATGAGACAAGATGATACTGGACAAAACAAAACAAGACAGAGGTTAGATTGTACTCACAGATTGTGCTGTCAGGTCTATCTGAACTTCGACAAAAGCCAATGCGATGCGATTGGGTCACGTCCGCAGAACAGAAGGCCGCCGTGCTGCCAGGCCTGCAACACCCGCCCATGCACCGGTTAATATTCTGTGGCAGGGCACACGAGACGTACTTCATCTCACAGGGACCAAAAACCCGGACAGAGAGAGAGAGAGAGAGAGAAACCAAAAAAGATGGGAATAAGGATACGATACCTTTTCTTGGTAGCGATGGTAATACCGCTCACGATTCGACGGCGACTGTAATGTCGATGCTGTTGGTTGACGATTGGGTGTGTGCAGGTGAAGAAAGTTGAAGTGTGAATGAACGAGCGTGAATTCGAATGTTGGCGGGGAATTTCACAGCGCCTTTTTTCGGTGTTGTCTGCCACAATCGCAGCACAGCCAAAGAAAAGGGAAAAGGCCACAGAAACACCACCAATTGATCCGAATCGATTGCAATCGGGTGTTCCAACAGTCTGAGGCAGACGCTAACGAATATTCGTGCTAGCAATGTGGAGAAAGATGGCTGGCCAGATGACTACCTCAATCGATCTCATTCCAGTCCGAACCATATCCATGTTCGACCAGTAATATTATCTCCATACGGCAAACCTACCTGACAGAGACAGCCCACCACCAAGCACTACATTTCAGTCACAGCTTCGCAATTGATTATCTATAGAGGCACAAGTAAATACTTGATCTTTCGAAGAAAAGGAATGATTGTTGTGAGAAAAAGGTCTGATACTACTATCGCATACTAATGGTGTACATTCTTAGTTATCACTGTTGGTAGACGTTAGATATGGTATGACATATCTGATATAATTGATACACAAAGTCCTCCTCAAACGGAGCTCATGCTATACTCCTTCTCCTTCCCCCCCGCTCTTCGAAAGAAAAAGGTCGTCACAGTAAAGGAAAGGCTGAATGAAAGATAGTCGTCCTCGATAATACGAGAAACGAAAGAAGAAAGAAAAATATAAGGGGTATAGTACTATAAAGAAACGTAAATGAGGAAAAAAAAAAAAAAATGGAATCTCAATGGATGACGCATCATGGTAGGAAATCCAAAGAAGGTAGAGGGAATAAATCAGTAAAAAAATATACATGGAGAAAATGAAGAAGGATTAATAAAAAAAAATACTAATAATACACGGGCTAGTGTGGTTCTCTTACACCCAAGCCAAACATCATGCTAGAATTTTGGAGGGCAAAAAAAAGAGGTAAGGAGATATAAAAATACAAGTTGGTGCATACGAAGCATCAGACATCTTCAGTGAACCTCGACGTCTTACTACCATCTTGGCTCGCGAGGCTACGACCGACTGCGTCGGTGCCAACCAGTGAGTGCATCCGTCGTACGGCGCCAGGTGGAGGGGTAGGATATCTCGAACTCCCCTCGGCAGATTCATAAATCATGGGTGGCGGTGGGGGCTGCTGCGACTGCGGCCGCGGGGCGACAGCTTCCGGTTCATCTTCTGCTATTCGACCCACGAACGACGGTGAACCGGTCCTCATCGCTGCCCTTGCCGTGCTCGGCACGAAAGGGTTAGGCGCCGGCGCCGGAAGAATCTCGTCATCTTGGATGAACGATCTTGTGCTCCCGGCTGTTCCAGCGGTCGGATGGGTCCCACCACTCACATTTCGGCTTCCGGACTCGGACGCGGAGTGGGAGGCTCTAACGCCTGCTACGGCAATATTGGTGGGGATCATGTCATCGCCGTACATGGACGGTAGTTTTCTACCCGCGATCTTGACGAACCCTCGCTCCGTTGGTGGTGCCGATGTGGTGTCTGCTGATGATCGCGCGCCAAATAGGCCAGCCCCTGTTGCGATAAACCCGGGCATCAGCGAAATTCGTGGCTGCGACATCTCGCCCAGCGATCCACCTGCTGTGTCTTGCGAGGTTGCTCGGGTATGGCCACCCCCAGGAGGGGCTCCCAGGATGCCTCCACCTCTCAAAACCCTTCGCTTTTTACGCAGTAGAAAAAGAATAGCCCATAAGACCAGTCCTAAACCTGCGAGACCGCCAAAAATACCACCGAGGATCGGAGGGAGCTTCTCGTTCATAGAGCTTCCGCTACCGCTGCCTGCATCCGGTCCATCGCTACCATCAAGGGTCGGGCTGCTCGTCTCCAACGGTGTCGTCGGTTCGCTATCAGCAGGGAATACCGTCGTAGTTAGCGTTAGAGACGATGATGTCGGTATTGAAGATGAATGGGAGGTGTGTTTGGAGGTTAGATGGTCGGTGATTGTTACTGTCGGTTTGGCAGTTCGTGTTTTTGTTAGGTTGTAATCCGTCATATTAGGAGCAAGCGACTGGATGATCGACGAAACGGAAGTTAACGTCGTAGATGAGTAGATCTTTGGGGCTTGGACTTCCCCCGTCGAGATGGAAGTAGGGGTGGGCAAGGTTAGAGGGCTTGATGGCGACGAGCCCGCCGTTGGGGCGGTCGAGGTCGGTGCAGCTGGCGGTGTCGGGTTGCTACTCGCCGACGAGGTGAAGTTGGAATTGGAGTTGGAATCAAGAGTGGCGGTGGGCGGCGAGCTACTAATATGCCCGCTTGCATCAAACGTGAACCACGAGGTGCTCATCGTGGAGACAAACGTTGTCCCGGATTGAGATATCATGGTTAACTGTAACGATAACCCGATAGATACCGTAACGGTTACGCTACCTCCATTATTATTACCACTGGCACCAGCGGGCCCCACGACCTCGTCGATAAGTTCCCGCACGGGATTCGGACGTCCATTAGAATTTGGCAGTTGTCGTCGAACCAACTGCTGGCGCCGTTGGTGTCTCGGCAATAAGGGTCCTCTCTCTTTCTGTGCCTGCAATTGTCGCATCCTCTCGAGCGCAATGTCCATATCCTGCGAAGCGCCCATCGCGGCCGTCCGCGATCCATCTGTATGATCTGCAGAGTCGTCCGATCCATCCCAAAGACTCGGTTGCGACGAACGCCCGCCGCTGCCTATTCTCCTCCGCTTAAAGCTCGGGATGTATCGCCGGACCCGCTCACTCATCACCAAGAGTTAGGAGCCAACGGGCGCCCCAACGGAATGGGTTTGGATTGTCGGGAAGATATGTTTGATACTGGTGGCGACTTTCTATTGCAGTTATTCATTCGGACCGTTGTGTATATTCGTAAGTTTGGATATTTTTTGGTGATTTCGTTTGAACGAGAGAAAAAGTCAAAATGTCGGAAGGGGAATGAATATCACAGATACCGATGTGTTTTCGCTGGATACTGCAGCAAAAAGATATGATCAATGGGAGGGGTAGTAAAAGCAAGTTTTTGGTCGGCGAAAAATAACGGAAGTCGGCCTGGGTGAGCTATCCGTGGATATACGTAAACGGGTGGAGGATTAATTTTCGATATGCAATGGGTTATTAATATTTTGTTACCAAGCCCAAGGGTTTTATTTTATAAAAAAAAAAAAAAAAAAAAAAAAGAGCGACGGTCGTTTTTGTGTGTAAATATAAAGCGAACGAAGAATGATACTATTATTATTATTGTGCGTCGGCGGAAGAATGGTGATAGTAGATTATTTGTAATAGCAACTTCTTCAGTCAAGAATTGCCGAAAGGATTTAATTCGGTTCTATGTTGATTGGTTATAATTATAACGGAAGTTAGGGTGTGCACGTAGACACCAGTTTCCCTTCTGGACAGCTGTTTCGGAAAAGTAAAAGGGTCCTGTTTCGATTCGCCGGAGGAGCCGTGGTGATATAATTGCAATCTTTTCCTCCCTAAACTCTCCTTCGTAAATTCGGGTCCGATGGGTTTCTTCGTCTGGTAGGCGTGGACTCGATCATACTTGTCGTAGGAGAGGGGAATTGATGGAGGGAAGGAAATCTCGATGGGTGGTTCGATCAATTGTGGCGGGGAGCAATGTTTGATCGCAAATGCATGCAACGGCAATGTCAATGCAGTGGCGCTGGATGACGGATGGGAATGAAGGCAATCGCCACACTTTGTGTCTCTGTCTACCCTTCCCAATGCTACCGTACCTTCCTTGTCTCTCGTATGCGTGCGTATATTGTTCGGCTCAGCAGGGTTATGGTGATGTCGTCGGTGTCGAGATAGATATAATCAAATATTTTACAACTGGTGTTTGTGGTGGGTGGTTGGTATATTCGTTCCAAGGGATGCTATTTTATTCTATGCCAGCATCCTATCATCGTGCTCCTCGTCGTCTTCGTTTTTCGTCTTCGTTTTAGATCACTTTGTCGTTCACTTTCCTTCCATATCTCTTAATTCCTGTCCAAACGAGCGAATCCACAAAACCGATAAAAAGGAGCGAAAGATGGCCGGCAAACTAACAGACTGAAGAGGAAAGGAGATGAAAGCGAGAGGGAAGGGAAGGGAAGGGAAAGACGGAACAGAGAAACGAACGACCGAGAGAAATAAAATAAAAATTGAAGAGGCGGCGAGCGATGGCTGAAGGAACGACGAAACTGTAAAGAAAATTAAAAAAAAGAATTAGGAAAAAGGAAAGATGCTTGGAAGCAGAGCGGGAAAAACGAACGAAAAATGACGGGAAAGGTTAAAAGGGAAAAGAAACTATTCCCACTATTTCCGCTAGCAGAGCCAAGCCGTACGGGGAAGAAGAAGGGGCTAACCTCTTAGACTGGGACGAGGACGAGGACCCTTCTTTTGCGTGGTAAATTAACGACTTCGAGTTCACCTGCCTGTATGCATCAATCGATCAAGCCTCCCCCTAACCTCTTTAGTTAGCAGCAGCAGGGGAAAAAAAATGAAAAAAAAAAAAAAAAAAAAAAGCCGAGCTAATTATCGGCAATGCTTTCCTCCAAGATATAACTTTCGTCAACGTTCTGCGTGGGTGGCCTGTGGGGATTTTGTTTGTGTTCACTGGCTATAAGAATTTTAAATTATCATCTATAGCAATACGCTTCTATACATATAAATTCTCAATTCATAGAACGAGTGAGGAACCGATATTATTTTCCGTTCGGTTCATTCGTTTCTTCTTTTGTGGACTTTGGGGATGTTCATGTACGCCACGACGAGTATGTTGAAATTGCATGTAACCTCCCCAGCTGCATCAGCACCACCTTCTCCAACCTGCATCGGTCTAATTACGCGCAACCACCCCAGTCCACATCCACCACCCCTCGGCCTCACAGGAAAGAATAACAAAATAATAATGTGCCCGCTAGCTCCCCTCTCGTGGGCCTCCGAATTCCACAGTTGACTCTGCGGGTTTCAACCGAAATGCACACATGCGTTCGCAAGTAAACTCTATTAGTATTCGTTCTTGGAGCTGAACGTGATGATATTCCCCTAAACGGCCATCTGCAGCTTCAAATCTCGCGAAATTCGAAAAAGGTCAAGCAAGAGGTTCAAAAAGGGTAAACAAACCAGAAGGGTCTGGGTCCTCGCTCGCTAGCTGCCTGATGCTCTGCTACCAAACCAATGCAAAGAGAAACAAAAATAGATTGCCCTTTGGCGGTTTTTTTTTTTTTCCCTTCCACGAAAACGAGACCATTCTGCAAAGGTACGGTACCTCTGCTTTCTCTCGATCACTCTGGATCCAATTGCAATTAATCTGTCTGTGATTGTGTCTTTGCAACATGCAGTTCGCTAATGCCCATCAGTTCATGTCGACATCTCAGCTGAAAAGAAAAAAACTTGAATTTGATATTGGTGATAAGAAATGGAGCAAGATCATTCGAAGAAACAATTTACCCAAACCCCGGCATGCCTGTCACCAAAGGGCCGCGATTGGTCACCGATTTCGATTGACATGTCAGTCGGCATGAACGAGGCGACCCACTCACCGATCATGCTTTGTTCCGTGACATTTAAATTCGAATTCGAGCTCCAAAGCGGAGAAACTGCGACCTCCCCAAAAATTGCATCCACAAATCGATCTCAATTGGTGTAGAGGTTCTTCAGAGCTGAGAAGAAAAGATGATCCGAAATCCAGCTGGCGCAGGATCTCGATGAAAAGCCAGCAAACATCTGCGCCAAAAAGCTCAGATCGAAAAGCCAGGCCAGGCAAAACCTCCCGCCTGCACATGCTCGCAACGCTTCAATTGCCATTGGACAAAAAAGACGTCAGTTTCGACTATGATAATGCTGATAATGCACTGTCGCTGTTTCTCTGATTAGGATTTCCCGCGACCAAATTCATGCATAGCAGGGAAAACCAAAGAGACCGTTCAATCCCGCCATGAAGGTGCCATTTTGCGTTCCGGGTTTCCCTCCAATTCAAGTTAACGTTGAAGGTCGCCCGGATTCCAAATACAGCGCATCTGCAAATCACAAAAGGTTGACGCTTCGGCACTAATCGAATGGACATGCGCGCTGAATGGCCGATTGACCGAAATAACCAGGGTAGGATTGATTAATTGATGACTTCATGAACCATGAAAAACGTCAACATCGTGGTCGAGAATTAATCAACCCAAAGCTGTCATGAAACACGCACTGTATTACCCCCCGAGTACCTCTACATTTCCAAAGTTCCCTCCGCTCGGTCAACCTCCCCATCTCCTTTCCCGCGCTCCATTTCTCCCTCTTTCTTCTCATTTCATGCAGGTACGCGTTTGTCGCCCATCCAGAACACCCTCTTCCTTTCGAAAAGACAGCGCACCACTACACCTTAATCTCCTTAGTTGCCCAGTGTCGCATGTTGGCTCGCCAATGATATCGCGAAACAGCACGGGACGCACGCGGAGTGGCCAGTCAAAGCCAACCCGATCGCACTCGAAACAAAAACCTTTGCGATGAAAAAGCTCGGAGAGCTCAAGCTATCACCTGAGCTTTAAATTCAGTTTCACATTTCAAAAGAGAAAGATATCGGAACTTGGATCCTCGCTAATTGATTGGCTAGATCGATCGCCCATCCACAAATCTGGGCTAGTCGATATCTCCGACCCGGACATGCATCTTTTGGAGTGCTTTATTGGCCGGTATAAAATGGCGAAAGGAGCTACGTAGATGAACGGAGGACAGGTCGATGGAGATCCATTTCCCCTCAATGATTAATTTCGTTTCAGAGGAAGGTGAAAGAGGTGCGATTTTAAAAACGTTTTTGGTGGGCCAAGACTGGGACTTCATTTCATTTTCTTTTAATATCACACGTGGCGTGTGCGCACGTTCTTCTGATTCTGGAACTTTGGTGAACTCGCGTCAAATTGCCAACGATGAAACTATGGAGAAGTGAAATTCGACGATATATCGATACATGAGACCACACACCTACTTGAAGCTGTTATTCTCCAAATTTTTGCCTCGATGAATGAGAGTCTCCGAAATGCATATACAAGTACGTATTCTCAATAAAACAAAAATGGCCTGTTAACCGCTGCCGCTCACTCACTCGCACTCGGCCATCCTCCATATCCCCATTCATCCATTCACCACGCCTGCTAAATCCAGTTCACAAAATATCCATCAAATTAGCCAACCCGCTCACCCGTCTGTACATGCACCGACGCCTGCCCTATTCGGCTGCACCAGATCGTACCTGGGTACGCCTCGGAGAAAAACTATATTACAGGTCGTACATAGGTACTAACTACCTTGATTCTTATTGTAAGTGAGACAGCGGAAATTTGAACCACACCCCTCGCGCCTCGTTTATTTTCTAAATTTTTATAAAAATGATGTTGGCGAGCTTCCTTATATAGATGCCGGCATCATTTCGTTTAATAGTTGTAACTTTGTTCCTTACATGCATGCCAATATAAAACTATTTGGATTTTTTAAAGAGGGAAACTGACTCGAGTTGTATTATATTATGATTTTAGTAGTTATATGTTCCGTGTACAACACGGAGGGAACAAACGGGAGACATGAAACGAGTCCGGTTCTATGATAGTGTAACTATAATATAATGTAGAGTATATAATCGTCTTGTGGTGGAGACGACATATCAAAGAGTCCTCAGTAGAGCTATGGGAACAAAAGGACGACAATTAAAACGCGGGATATTTATCGATAAGGCGAGCGATATTATGCATGATGAAGCCTTTTCATAATTATGTATGATCTCGTACGAGACCAAGCTAGTGCATCTGCTGGAGATATGCAGTCAGCAACTGTCGAGTTTATTTGCCCAACCGCTCTATAACCACGGTTCGTGGGATAGTATAATTTATAGGTATCCGCTTTTGCTTGGTTGCATACCTGTGGCTGCGAAATATCATTTTTGCTTTAATATGGATATATCTGCAAGAGTGATTTCCGTCTCATGCATACTTCGCTATATCGGCCGTTATAAAACCATCACTTTGGTCCATGGCGATGAAATATATTCGCCAAAAAGCAAGAAGAACAGTCGATCATGAATACATTGACCCTTCATGCTGCCAACTCTCTATTTACGTGTACGATAAGTGTACGATAAAACCCAATCCCCACGCTCAAACAAATCGTTTACTACAATACCAAAAGTGACCAAAAGAATGCTACCTCATACGAGATGCACAAAACACAGTGAACAAGAAAAACATGGAAGGAACACAATCAAGGCTTATCAACCTTATCCAATCTCTCCAAAAGCCCATGCAACTCCTTAACCATCTCCTTTCTCCTCTTCCTTACTTCCGCCCCATCCTCTCCATCCACATCAACTGAATCCAACTTCAACATCTCCCCCAACACCGTCTCCCCGAGCCTATGATGCTCCTCCTTCCTCTTGCCCTCATCCTGCGGCGGATCCTTCTCGAATGCCTCAACGAGGGGCAAAACCGTGCCGGTAATGTGCTTCCTCACGAGCTGAATCTTTTCCAACGGCGGAATCACAACCTTTTTCGCCGATTCCGGTGTCGCTCTGGGGATTTGCGTTCGCGAGCCGGATGACGACGGAGGAGCGGCAAGCTTTGATTTCGATGCCATGCAGAGTAACTTTGCCCCGTGTTTGAGATTGTATTTGCTCAACGGTTCTTCGTCGACTTTGAGATTGTGACCTGCGAAGACGAGTTTGATGCTATGATCGTGGGAGAAGCCGAGAGCATCCTGCACCGCGATGCGAAGATCTTTGATTGTGGTTTTTGAAGCGGAGATGTCACCTTTCGGGAAAGTTATGGTGAGTGTATCGCGAGCATGCTGGACGAGGATTTTATCTTCCGTGCGGGATTCGTCGTCATCGAAGAAGGAGGAACCGGTTATGTCTTTGAGAAAGCGGCGCATGGGGAACGTGAGGAGGGAGAGTGGGATGAACGTTAGGACTAGGATGATAAGTAAGACGAGAACGTTCGGTGAAGTGGTGTTAGCGATCGATGGAGGTAAATGGGAGCGGATAAAGGAGATTTGGGAGCTAAAGTGGTCTGAGATCGGGGTGAGGTGAGAGTCGAGGAGGGAGGCGAGCCGGGTGGGGAGAAGAGTCTCCCAGAGATCTTTGGACGCCAGCTTGTCTTGTTTGATACCGTGTGACGGAGCACGAATCGAATGGTTGTTTGTCTTGGTGGTGATGTTGGTTGATTGAACGGGCCAATTGACGGCGGGTGGAAGTCGTGGACGTTGAGATATGGGTTTCCGAGCTGCGAGTTTGCGGTGATGCGGTTTCAGATGTTGAAAATTGCCATTTCGGGTAATCTTTGATGTGGTTGTCCGAAACGGACATCGGACGGGCACTAGCTCCGAAATGGTAGTTTTCTAATTGTATCTTCCAAACATTCATGCAACTAACCGCCATGCATCCACGGAACTGTTCAGCCTTTAGTCGGGCCGAGAAGGGGGGCTGGAATTATTCCGCACACGATGCGAGTCTAACTCTACAGTTGGTATGTCGAGGCCGGTATTTCTCTTTTCAGGTAGCGTGGGACATGAAATCATGGAATGGCGGACACTGTGGCTGAGCTGCCGACGACGCGAGCTTGATTTATATAAATTTATCGTTATCTTCTGCGTGAATGAGTCTAAGTCGTTTTAGGGATCGAATAATGCATTAAATTTACGGTACATTTCTCTGTTTCACTGCGAGGAAAGCCTTACACCAGCTCAAATCTGGCTGTAGTTTCTCAATTAAAGTTCAACCGAGTACCAACTAATCACTATTCATGCGATTTATTCCAATCGCCCTTTGTCTCAAATGCCTAGGTTCGAGTCTAACAATGGTTATAGTATTTACATTAAATATTCACACGCCGTGACATGCGTATATCTGATTATAAAGAGTAATCTGCTCTAATCCAATATGAATGTTCGGGATCACACATGGGGAGAGGAAAAAGAAAATTTTTCTCCCCAGTAAATCTGGTATTAAATAAACAAACTAGTAAAGCTTGAAGATGGTTTAGAGAATAGAATGGGGAGTCCTGGTGTTGAATACGAAAAACTAGGGCAGGTAGGACATGCGGTAGCTTGGTGCGCTATTGCCCATTAGTATCCGTGAAAATTAGACCCCTCACGATTTGGTGGCAGTTTACAGTAAGCCGCAGTTTACAGTAAGCCCTACAGTGGTATCAAAGTTGGCTGATCCTTGGTAAGTATAACCAGCACCACAGGTCCACCAAAACATGGTCTCGTCCGCTAGTCTGAATATATTAAATACTGGATCATACTGAAATCCGATCTGATCGTATTGACTCGTGCTATAGCTTCCATTTATTCGGAAGTAAATCCTGTAATCCTCAAGAGCCTGGGGAGCATGAGACTTGCATAAAACGTATGTTTCCATGCCAGTTTTGTTAGTAAAAATCGAGAGAGTTCCATCTGTATTATATAATGCGATCATGGGGCCATCTACTGGCAATCCGGGTGTCTGGCTTAGTTGAACTCCAGTAAACCCATCAAGGGTTATCCATGAGTTGGAACTATTCCAAACTATTCCATTGTTAGCGTCCTGAGGTAACTGATAGAATTTAATGTATCCCATCCCAAAATAGCCCGCTGAACCAGAAACTGTGGAAAGCGAGATCGATGTTGCTGGGCTCGTTATGATGACGCTAGAAACTGGTGGAATGGTTGAAACGAGTAAATCAGATATCAAATCAGTGGATGTGAAAGTGCCCAGCGGCGAAGTTACAACTCTGGTACAAGCGGATGAGAGAGCAGCCGAAGAATATATTGATAACTGGCAAGGGGGTCCCCTTTTCTCGAAGTCTGTGGGCTGTAGATCGCGCTGAGCTATAGACGTCGTTGTATAGACAGTACTGCTAAGCACAGCCGAGGAGCTGAAATATGATAATAGCGTAATGCAGTAATCTTGCAAACTGTTGCTTGTTATGACATCGTATGGGTCCGGGGTGCTTACTGAAGATGAAGAACATGACAAACATGACAAACATGAAGAACATGAAGAGCATGAAGAAGAACATGAAGAGCATGAAGAACACGAAGAGCATGAAGAACACGGAGATGAAGATGGAGATGAAGACAAAGATGAGGAAGAAGATGATTATGAAGATAGAGGTGAAAGAGACGGAGAAAGAGATGAAGATTGACGATGACGATGACGATGACAATGGAGATGATGACGACAATGGAGATGACAATGAAAGTGAAGATTGTGAAGACGAGGAGATTAAAGATGGAAAAGATGAAAACGATGAAGATGATGAAGACGATGGAGAGGTCGTAGAGGTCGTAGATGGCGGTAAGTTTGATGTTGGTGTCGACAGAAAGCTACTGAATTGTTGAGGTTGCTGAGAGACTAATGTCAGGGGTTGAAGTGCGCCACCCACGGGAGGCGTGACAGTATTCAGTAACATGAAAATATCGATTGGAAGCACCCTTTTGAGTTTCAATAATGTCGACGCTCTTTCCAGTAACAATTCTGTTGCCGGAGGGCTCGCAATGAAAGCCCAAATTTCGCCTTGATGGTTGAGATATGGTTGAGCGTTTGCTAAATTCCATACCCACCCATCGGAATAATCACCAGAGATCAGACTATCTTCGGTGCCGAACCTCACCTCCCGAATAGCATCGGCTACGGCTTGACCTTCTATTTGAAAAGTCTCTGCGCGGTAGAATTATATCTCAAATACACCAACTGTGATGGGTCAGCGGAGTTTTGGAGTATGCCGTCGGTTAACTGGAATCATACAAGGGTTTCTTGGCCGGCAGTACCGAGTAAAACCCTTCCATTATCGTTATCAAATTCAAAAAGATAGTTTTGAAACAGACTGTCACCTTCAAGAACGAATGGACTCGAGAGAGAACTTGAAATAGCAGATGAAGGTGAGGTATTGCTGGTGGTGGTGCTGCCGCTATTACTTGACGTAGAAAATTTACCCCAGGCCAGCTGATTGCACATAGGTAGCGCAGGGCAATGATCTAGCGTATAAGTGACATAATTCGAGGTTTCAACTTGCTGGTAGATTGTCGTCGTTGTCGTCGTCACGCTTGCCTGGGCGAATGAAAATTGGCTTTGGATGAAGAAACCACAGGTAGCATATAAAACGAGTCTTTTTGGATAACGAAGAGCCATGTTAAAGTTAGTGAGCCCCATAAAGGTATACTTTTACGCTCGTATGGGTATATATATGCAGCATGCAGATATAAATTGATAGATTAAAGAGGTGAATGATTAGAAAAAGAACCAAGGGATTGAAGTTCCTTCGTTGTTGTCACTAAAGCTAAAGTGTAACCCCTTTAGTCATATAACCACCTATAATGCCTTCGTACGTCGCGCCTGATTTACGAGACAACTTTGTGCTATTAAAGTTTCAAATTCATTATCAAGACACCTTGTTACTGCAATATAGACGCATATATACAGGAAGCATAGAAGCTTTACATTCGATTATGCGTTGTGAATGTGGTAGCAATAGATAGGTGATCTGAACATTTTATGCAGATCATGCACGATCACTAACTTGCGCTCTCCATGCCGGCCAATATGGCTAATACAACCCATGATTGATCTTCCTGTTGTTTTCTACATGCGAGTAGCTAGAGTTACCTCGCCCTTATACACTGATGCTACGCTGACATTACAACTTTCGCATTCACATCGATTACTATTACAAAGTAGTGGGAGAGTGCAGTATCATTGATCACAATTGCGAGTTTATTGATCAATTGATCAAGCAAGTACTTGCTTGAGCAGTTAATTGACTATATGTATGCCCCGTTCGCGTATCACATTTCTTGCGGACAGTGCTTGGGTATCTCTTGATATTCCATTCTGCGAATCAAAGACTACTGAGCATAATTATTGTTATTTGATGGATTTGTGAATCGTATGTCATGCAAACCTACAAGAGTTAATTTTCCCAACGAATCTACCCTTTGGAGAACGCAGTATCATCTATTCTATAAACTCTATAACAACACTGGGAACAATGGTCTCCCGGACCAGACTAGTTTCCCGGGTGGTTATTCCATAAAGTATAATATCAGAGTCCAGTAGAGATGTAGCAGTTCGCAATGCAATGCACGGTCTAACGCATTCCTGCGTACTAGTCAGCTGGTGACATCAAACTAGATCTAGATATCCCTTAGAACAACATAGGCCTTTTTCCTTTTGAATACCTCCGATAAGCTGCTGCCGCTGTGGAGTTTCCCATTTTCTGTAAGAAAGTTCAGAGTATCCGTCCTTTAGGTAAGTAACTAGAGGTTATTGGCTGCCGCTGGGCGCCATGGGCCCGAGATGCATAGTCTTGAAACCAAATATATCGCTAAATAAAACCCCGATGTTCTTCGAGGAACCAGCCTGCATATTTTATAGCTAGCATCTTGATCGGGATTATATATGCAAAATCCGTACCAAATAAGTCAAGAAATGTAAGCCCAATACAATATCGATCGAATACGCAAAGCCTCGAGGAGTGTAGTGATGTTGTTTAGTGCAAAGATTCTGCATGTGTATAATTACGTATATAGGTAAATTTTAAATATTGAAGGCTCCTTGTGTCACTGTCAAACTCTAGGGGATTGCATAGCATATCGTCTCACAAGAGTGCCATGGTGCTACTAGCGGCCGCTTTAAATTTATAAAGTTTAAACATTATTATTATAGCATTGTAAAATTTATATCAACCAGTTCATTCTTCTTAATGGAATAGGAATTCAAAATTTACCTACTTCACTAGGAAGTAGGATATGGGGCATTTGTGTTAAAGATCAAACACGAGGCGGATTGGGCCCACGTGCAGGATTGATTGCTAATATTTTTACCTTGCGAGAGCTACAAATTCAGCTACAAGCCTAAGTCCCCTACCACCTGCCATTACAGTGGGTCCTATCGATAAATCGAATAGTCTTGGATAACCTGAAGACGACTCAAATTTTTATATATAATTGGTTGTTTAATAGGGAATCTGGTGACAAGCTCTTGTCCTGTACAAAATCCGAGTTTTGAGCTTCTACAAACATTAAGCAATGCTGCATGCCAGGTCACAGCACGGCAGCAACTCCAAAATCTGCAGAGATTCTTCACTTGGAAAATTCGAGTGATTCGATCGAATTCAAGACCAACCTTAAGGCCTTATAGTGCCTTGAGTCCTCAAGTTACAAGTTCAAAAAGAAATATTTGTGGTGAATATACTTCTGCCTTTCTGGCATCTCTTTTTTAGAATCATACCGTCACTCGTCTATTGAATAATATTACACTCTAAGAACAATCACATAGACGCTAGGAAAATCTAAACTATTTATCAGAAGCACTTATGGCGCTAATCGAGGGCCTCCCTGGTAGTATGCCCACTGGGGAGCCGAAGGATTCATACGGTAGTGAAATTCTCAATGCTTTCGAGGAACACGAACAGGAAGCCTTTTTGGACTCTCTTGAGGAAGCTTTAGTACGAGGAACTGAGAATCCACCTATACTAGAACTGTTACCCTGGAATCTGAATGACAGCCTGCTCGATGAAGGACAGACGACTGAAGACTGTGCGAACTTTAGCAAGCGGGAAAACCTACGATTATCAACCTCCGCGACTTCATAGTATTGCAACGAATCAGCACCGTTGCCGAACCGGTGGCGCAACTTTGCTATGGCGCTAAAATTCGAGCTCGTAATAATAAGAACTGCGTCAAGGCAAGCGCGATCCTAGACAAGACGGTACCAGAGAGTCAATGGAAACATTTTAGAGATTGGGCGATAACGTTGATAGCTTGCCAATCTTGCAGCACCCACGAACAAAAATGGACCAAGCTTCATACTCATCTAGTTATGGCGATCTTCATCCTCCACTATCTGCTAATAAGCTATAGGGAGGAAGGGTCCGAGAGCACTAGACCCGCGGAAGACTACCTGCTTGGTGACAACCAGGAAATACAAAAAGTTGAATTATTTGGCATCTATGAGGTTCTGTACTGGATGCTTAGTGTACAATCTCATCTCGGTATTCCCATATTTTTGGATGGAAAGTGGAGCATCAACTTTGTATCAAAGATCGTGGTGGAGACTGCCGCAAAAGTGGCCCAAGAAGGCGCGAGATACGCTGGCATATGCCAGCACCGCCTGCAAAAGCTATTCGACGCTACCGAACGGAAAGAAGGGGATCTACCAGGTTTTTATGTTGGCAGTTTGCAAGTACCTCCAGCTCAGTCACTGTAGAGTCGCACCAGGTGACCCCGGTTTTGACCCCGATCTCTACCATGCGAATTGCACATCTCAGATTTGCCTACCAAATAAAGCAGATACTACAAGAAAGGCACAACTTCACAAGTGCCATCCCAGCGAACGGACTAGTTGTGAAAATGTTCAATATCGTGTTGATGATCTTGAAGAGTCGATCAAGAGACAGGGCGTGTCTGCCTGGTCGATATATGAGCGATGCCCAGCAACTGTAGATGCCAAATTTGTTGCCATCTCTCATGTGTGGATTGATGGTACTGGTATTGGCAATGGCCCAGACCCGACAAATCGAAAAAATATGGGTCTTGTACATCAGTGTCTCGACAATTTTTGGCGCGGCATCTCAAAAGGTTGAGCTGTACGGCGTTTTGGTGGGATACTATCTCGCTGCCAACTTCACCAACAATCCGTAGGAAGGAGATAAACGAGATGCATTGGAAATATTCAGCCGCAAACCACGTCGTGGTCCAAGATAGCTACCTCTTGGATTTCGATTGGTCTGATGACGGAAGTCCCTGTATCGCGCTCGTCCTCTCCTCCTGGTTTACCCGTGGTTGGACTTCTTTGGAACTTCACGCGGCCAAGAGCGTCAAAGTACTGTGCAAGGGCTCCGATCCTATGAATCCAACAATTAAAGACCTAGACAAAGATATCCTCGCTGTGGACCCTACCTATGCCACTAGCGCTTATTGGGTGGCGTCTGGTATTATTCGTAGGCTACGGAGACCCGTCAAGACCGCTAGTGACATGCTTTCCAGACTCGTGCCACGGGAAACATGCAGAAGAGAAGACCGTACGACCATAGCAGGCCTGTTGGCGGGACTCGAACCAACAGATTGTCCTGAGTGTCTCGAGATTAGTATACCACAAACGCGCTCCAAGGTCATGCGGCATATCGATGAACATACATCACGTAGGGTTTTGATTAAATGCAGACAATTTAGTCGTGCATCTTTAATGCATGGGAAAGAGATAATCGCCAAGTTTGGCCCCTGGTCTTGGGCTCCGCGGGAGATCCATGATATTCCTGTAGACTCTGAGAGAAAGGATGCTGCTTTGGAAGGCTTCACTTTCGGATATATGAACGACGATTTGACAGTTTACGAAGACGGAACTATCGTAGGTGGCATGGATTGCCGGCCCTTGAAGAAAGAGGACGCTGAATGGAACATTATTCCAGCAGACGTGACGGATGATGTACTCAATTCAAAAGTTCGAGATGCGTTGATAGACTGGGAGAATTGTGTTATATTGCGGGAGCCGCTTGCCGGAGATAGAGGGGCTCTACTGGCTATGGTTGTTGGATATACCAAAATGCGGGTGGAAAACGAATTCAATGAGGTTCATGTTATCGAATGCCGCTACATTGGCGCGATAGCTATGCGAAAGGATAAACTCCGTTTCGATGTCAATAAGAATGAATACGCATACGATGGTCTGGCATTTCGATTTGGGAACGATCAAGAGAAATCTGGGATTAATGCGAAACAGCTCGTAAAGAGGGTTAAAATGCTGGAAGGCTACTTCAATTTCAATTTAAATGGTCCTAATGACCGTGAGGGGAGATACGAAGACGAATATGATAGGGTCGAAGTCAATGAAAACAACAATTCCATCGAGGACAAGGTGGGAGATGAGAGAGGAAAGAAGAGTGATGGTGAAGAGGGAGATCTGGTGGAAGAAACTGGGAAGGATGTTGATGCGGACGAAGATACGGACAAAGACGAGGTTCTACTTTCGCCTACTGAAATTGACGAATATTGTAATACCGAAGACGAAAAAGAGTTCTGGAGGGTACGTACAAAGAGAATTTTGAGGAATGCTGGACGAAAAAAGTTGGTTAGAAAGTATAAGAACCGATAAACGAGATAGATATTTGTTGGATATGCTTGCGCCTGAGCAGCGAGATGCAATTGCATGTAATGGCACTCAGCTTCGTGCTGCGCGGCTGGTTTACGAGACAAACTCAGATGCTTGCCTTTTCGATTTCACTTTCACAGGCTTATGAAATAATTTGAGTACTTGCTCAGGCATGTACTTCTGGCGGTTACTGGCTAAGATATTCGGATTTCCATCTACTTTGTAGAATCATGACCAGGTTACAATAGTGTATCGTGCTCGTGTGTAAAACGATTTCTCATTCCATCGTCATATGTGCACCCTCATAATCGTGTGATCTTTGCTATTAGAGAGTTGCTTTTGAAAATGTTTAGAACCGCTCTGTATTGATATATGACTCAAGTCTCTCGATCTAATATTTCAACCGAAGCAAATTGTTTTCGTAGTTAGGCTGCATAAACATAATGAGGCAAAACCACCGAATCAGGAATTTGTAGATTGTACGTAAAGCTCTAAAATGTCAAATGGGTTGCTTTATTTGCGGATATAAGGATGAGATTCAACCATATCGGGCTTCATCTCAGACAAAAGGATGTTTTAGATGCGCCCGTGCTGAACCGAACCATTAGCTTCAAAAAAAAGGCTGTTCACATGCGCGCAATCTTCCCTATGTTAGTGTTACTCAATCGACAAGTTTTGGTTTTGGCTCTTGTTTCCGTGTCTCTGTTTCACAATGCAATGTCCAGCTGAGCATCGTGGTATCATCGTGCAGAAGCCTCGAAGTGTTTACCGACAGGCAGCGAATGATGAGGCAGAGATTCTTGGCCCGATGACCCCCCTTTTTCTTTCTTCGCTTGGAGTTTAAAGGAATCCACACAGCTGGGTTCCCGGCTGGCCGGGTGATTGGTTGCGACCAAGCAGTAATACGGCAAAGATTTTCAAAATTTCCACACCCCACCTGAGATCTTGCAGCATCGAGCAATTTTTACATGGTATGGAGATGTTGCTTTATGCCTCCCTCAGGGATTAGAATTCGGAAGCCGTTGGAAGGACAAACTTGGCTGGTGATCGCCTCGGAGGAAAAATATCAATTTGAGGAAGAGCCTCGGGTTCTTTTTTTAAAATGTTTTGTTACCATGGCCGTGTATCGGCCTCAACAGGATGCTGATGAAGTCTGAGGGAAAATCATTTGGATTCACTGGGTATTCTGTTGAATTTCATTGGCAAATTCTGGAACCTTTGGGGGAAGGAACCCATGTTGCGAGGGAGACAAGAGGGCCCCTTGCCTGAAAGTTCCAGGCAGCATCCTGACCCCCCAAAGCCCTGACCGATGGTACATGTACCAGTGGGATTTTTGACCGGCCGGAGAATCGAAGAAGGTTGACTGGACGGAGTGACAGACGACGCTAATGTTGTGGCATCGTTCGTCAAGGTGGAGTCGTCTGCGGCATGCGATCCGTTCCTGAAGAGGATTAACCCCTTCTTGGAAGAGGTGTGAGGCGTCGGTACCTCCCACTCACTTCACTCCGCCGAACGGAGGCCCCTGCCCTGTTCTTATCCTTCCTCATTCCTTCACTCTTCTGGCTTCAGAGCTCCATCTTCTCGTTCTTATCTTCCTATGTATGTTAAATAGAAGCGAGAAGGGAGATCCGAGTCGAGTCGAAGCGAAGAAAGAAGGCCATCTTGCGAATTGACGGCTACCAACCACCAGCATCACCTCGACACCACATCTCCCTTTAATACGACTTTAAAACTCTCGTCTGGCGGTTGGTGGCTGGAATCCCAAAAAGGGAGGGAGCCAGCATCAAGAAGACCCAGTTGAGCTTAATTTCCAGCAAGATTACCTATCGCGTGTTAGCGTATAAAGTTTCGAGACTCATTCATCACCACTCACTAGTCAAAATAATAATAAATTCATTTTGTTAAGAGGCCTGGCCCTGCTCCAATTTGCTGGTTCAATAAAATCACAGAAATAGAGCAGAGAGATTCGAGGGTTGGGCCTTTTCCCCTTTGGAACAACCTCACCACTCTCACCCAATTCCTCTCTCGCTCTCTCGCTCTCTCGCTCTCTAAATCCTTTTCCACCCTCCTCTTCCTCTTCCTCTTCTTTTCAGTTTTGTCAGGTGGTCTTTTCTGGAGGCTCGACCCCATAATATCGGCCGGAGTTTTGGAACAGGAAAAAAAAAAGAGAGAGTCGAGAATTTTAAGGTTTCTTTGCACTTGCGAGATCAGCTTTGGCATTTCCCTGGCCAATCGCAGCGAATATAGCACCTTGATCCCATCGAATTTGGATCACTCAATCAATCCGTCAATACATCCTTCTTTCTTTCGTCCGCCTCGTCCACCGGTCTTTCTTCGGTTGTCGTCGTCGTCTCCTTTCCGGCCGAACATCGTCCTCCTCCTTCGTCCTTCTCGTCCCATAATTTCGCTTGGGGTAGCAAATAATAATATCGTGGTCGACCGTAATTATTATTCTTCCCAGATCTCTCTCACTCACTCTCTTTGTTCCCTCTTTATTGCGTGTGTGTGTGTGTGTGTGTGTGTGTGTGTGTGTGTGTGTGTGTGTGTGTGTGCACCAAATTTCCTCGCTGCTGCATTGATTTCGGTTTATTTCGTTCCTTCTCCCTAATATCTTAATATCATTTTCATTTCAATAATACGTTTCTCGCCAGCCCTCGTTCACCGAAATTATTGTCGGTATTCTTCTTTCTCTCTCCTTTTGCTACCTTCCTTAATTTGCACCTGCTTGCTGCGTCCTCCTTCTGAGAAGATTCATCATCTCCGTTATTCGCGAATTCGTACTCTCTGCGGCATCCGGTCTGCCTGTGGCTTTTGATTCTCCACAAAGCGAGGAGGGGCTTCCATTCATATTCGCATTGCATTCTTCGAACATTTTGCATAACTTTGTCCCACCGCAACAACGCCCCAGGCATCACCAGCGACAACGTCATTCGCCCGCCGCTTTACAACCGATTTTCTCTTTCCGAAAACCTCAGCCGGATTACTTTGAGTCGGACTCGTTTATAGATCATAGAGGGTGTTCCCTACTGTTAGCTGTCCTACGCTCAGTATCAATAGGTCCCACGAACCTGCGCCGGCTTCGTTGTCTCCTATAGTAGCACCCTTGTCATCTATAGATTCCTCGGCCCACAGCTGGCTCAGCCAACCAGAGGACAGCTTGATCTAGATTCTATATTTTATTTCAGTTCTATTCTTATAAGTGTCATTTATTGTCGGACGCAGGACAGGTGTTTTAAGGGAGAAACGTCAACATTGGGGAGGTGAATGCATTCGTTCTGCCCTCCTTTGACGGAGTATCCCTGAACTGCAAAATATTCCACCTCCCTCGTCCCTTCTCCTAATTATCACCATCGCCAACCCTTACCGAAAGACCGGAAGACATCTAGAGAACGGCATCTTCAACATGACTAGCATCACGGCATCCAGAGGCATCGCCAACATCACCCCTCCATCCTCATCGCATGGCCAGCGAGACTGGGATTACTCAGTCCCGATTGACGCACCTGTAAGTTTTCTACCATTCAAGAGAGTTTGCAAGTGAAAAGAGGATTTTTTGGGGTGGAAACGAGAAATATCACCGTGCATAGACTAATCCAGGGATTTTTTTCTATCTAAATAGGAAGATAATGGGAACACATACTATAGTTACACCAACAACAACAACAGAAATGGAGGGGCTACCCGATCAAGAGCGAGTTCATCTACGACTAAAGTGAAAAGTGCGATGGAAACTAGGAAACCTTCGTACAACCGGTCCAACAGCGACTATGGGAAAGACACACCGAGAACCCAAAACATCCACACCTCCGAGGTTTCGCCGGACGATTTTCTAGTCGCGCCTCGTGCTCCGGCTTTGGCACCGCGTGGTGCGGATGGTCGGGACTCGGCGATGGATATGTACTCTACAAACCGCTTGTCAACCATCAGCCATGCTACAGACATTCTACCAAATATCAACAGCTCGGCGACTGCCATGTACGACCTTTCGGGCGACATTGACAATCGAGAGGCTTCCAGTTGGATTCATCGTGACAAGTTGATGAGAATAGAATCAGTTGAGTTTAAAAAGTCACCAGCTACACCTACAGAGGCATGGGTGAAAACCGCCTCTCGGAAGCTGTCTATGGATCAGATGTCAAAGGTAACCCGGGGTTCGACATGGGAAAACAACTCGTTTCGATACACTACCGGTGGCGAAGATGAATCCAACGAAGCATTTGAGAACGGTGACTTTGATCTGAGGCTTCCTGAGGAACGTGAGGTTGAGCGTGCTGCGCAGTCGAGGTTGGCTGCTGCCCGAAGCAGATCCGTCACACCATCCAAAATTCCTGTGAATCTCGCATCTCCAGCGCCGATTCCGCTGCAGTTCCTTGAAAGGAACAGTCCGCTTAAGAGAGCGAGATCTGATTCTCTTGAAGAAGATGCACAGAGTATTTCTTACCCTGCCACTAGAACGAGATCTCGCACCGTAGAATCCTCCGAACAGCCCCCGGTAACTCCTCCAGAAAAGTCAGCTCCCACGACTTCCAATTCCGCCACTCCTCCGTCTAAGATTACAACTCGAACTCCCTCCAAAAACTCTCCCCGCCGGCCGACCAGTTCCCACCGGACTTCGGCGGCGGGTGGGAAGGGTGCGCAGAAACCGCGAACTGTGTCTTCAGCAGGAAATCGTGGTTCAGGAGGAAATACTACCTCTGCCAGCATCGCCAAACCTATCAATACACCTGAAGGGCCTCCGCCATGGGCAATGGGGTCGTACACGACCGATCCGAAATTACCGCCTGATCAGCAAATTATTCCGACTGTGGCCAAACGACTGCAACAAGAGCAATGGGAACGAGAAGGTGCACCTGCGTCTGTGTTTGATAGAGAACTACGACCTCTTAAACTTCACGATAAGAACATGGAGCCGAAGGAAGCCATCAACTTTGGAGAGCAGAGTGCACAATGGCCGAAAATTAACGAGAAGCAGAGGGATCCACCCCCTATGGTCGTAAGTCATTATTCTACGCATAAATTCGATATATACACTAATTTCATCAATTTAGGAGCCCCCGAAATCCGAACGTCAGGGAACACCAAAACCTCCAACCAAGGAACCAATTCGAGTTAAGGACCCTGAACAGGCTCCAGGCAAGGGTGCGAAAGATAAGGGATGCTGCGGCTGTACTATAATGTAGCTTCACGCTTGCACCTCTTTCAGTTGCACCTCTACGAATTGCCACTTCTCTCGATCTTGTTGCAATATCTTCGATCCTTTTATTGTTCTTCCGCGACCAAAAGCACAGCGTTCGGCGAATCTCGGCGTTTGATTTGTTATACAACCTCTTCCTCCCAATTTTTCTCTTTTGTTCATGATTATTGATACTATTATATCCCGGGTGGGTGATTCTTTGCTATACAATTACAAACACTTATTCGACATTTTTTTTGTAATCTCCACAGTTCCCTTAACGGCCTTCGACGCAGTAACTCGACAATTGCCATATTTAACCAGAGCTTGCAGGTTCTTTTATTCCTCTTTTTAATTTTGTCTTTTAACATACCCCCTTTTTACTGTATTGTACATTTTCATATCTCGAACGCTCTACAGTCTCCTTTGTGCATTTCTTTTCTTTCTGCCTTTCCTCATAGCGCTCGCATTTTCTTGACACCGCGGATTTTCGGGCACGAAAGCGACGCATAGGAACTTTGAATTCTTCTCCAATATTCAGCATTGGTTCCCCCCCTTTCCAACTCGTCTGTCTTAACATTCTCCTACTCTTATCTACCACACACAACAATTTCACTTTTCTTTAGATAATTTATCTTGAACACACTGAAACCTACCATCATTTAACTCCTCCATCCGTTCGGAGCTGGCATCGCATAACGGCTCCCTCGCAAACTCTTCCCCTGTTTTGTTTGTATCTTTAGAAATACAGCCCCTTTTTCACACTATGTTATTATCATAACCTTTTGTTCCCTTTTTTTGTTATTTAGAAGTGTTTCTTTCTCATAGCCTCTAGATAATCTGCGCGCAAGAGGGAAATGGGAGAGAGACAGAGACTCAACGTGTCCCCAATCCCCGGCCAAAGTCTAGAAACAAACCAAATATATTATCAACATGAAAACCTTCTTTCCTCCTTACTACGCTCTCGTTTCCCAGTCCTTTTACGCCTTAAATTGTAGGGAACATAACTGTCCGTATATCTAATATCGTGTAAAACATTATAGCCCCACACATCCCCACTTCTGTCGTGTATCATTCACGGGCAAGCCTCTGCCGTAGCGGCGTCTTAGACATACCAGGTGTTCGCGGTGCCTTAACCGGCGTCCCCACTGGCGTTCTAACCGGCGTATTCGGCTCACTCGCAACGACACCTTCAACAGGATCCCCTACCCGTCCGATCCCCACGACGCACCAATAGCTGTACTCGACCTTTTCCCTCCCCAACGGATTCCCAGCTGCCGCTGCCGCTTTCACTGCAGCACTACCACCTCCACCCCCACCTTCCTCGTCGTCTCTATCAACCTCAGCTTCGAATTCCACCCTCACAAATATCGGCACCTCTAGCAATCTCTCATCACGTATCCTCGTCTCTCTGGTATCTGGAATCTCAGGCGGCACAACCTCAATCACCACGCTAGTATAGTTCCTCTTCTGCTCGTATACAGTCGACATGCGAGGATCCTTAGTCCCGCCTGCCCCCGTAAACGACGAAGATGGCGTGGTAGGAACGACCGGAGGAGGAGGAGGCTTAGTACTCATCAACGCATCGTCCCAAACATCTGTATTCGCGCCCACCTCAAATTCCGGACATAATATCGTGATACGGGAAGCGTACTCTGTGCCGGGCGTGTATCGCGGGGTTAGGAGACTGACGCTGATAGGGTCGAAGAGGGGGTTGGTGACGGTTAATAGAAACCGGTGGGTTTTGTGCGGGGTTAGATTTGTGAGTTGGATTGTGGGTTCCAGGCGTTTTATTGTCAGTGAGGGAATGTAGTTTAGTGCGACTAAACGGATTCTAAAACGAGTAGTTTGCACTTTGGATTCGGGTTTGACGAGGATATGGCGGCATGCGCGGCAGCGTTTTGAGCGCTTGGTGCGGAGGAGGACGGCGGTGGGTCTCAATTCTCTGTGTGAGTGATAGTGTTAGTTATGAGAGTGTATGGGAATGGATGGAGCGGGGTGATCATACGTTAAGAACCGTGGTTCGTGAGGTTGGCTCAGTCGTTGCTTCGTATTTGCCGCTGCGATGGGCCGGATTAGAGAAATACTCTCGAATGTTGAAAAGTTGTTCCAACTCACTAGCATCCAATCCTAAAGTCGCCATCCGTTCAATGATATCCAATTCCTTTTCCTCAATCACCTCCCTGAGCCTATCAATCTCCTTCATCTCCAACTTCTTCACCCCACGCCCTTTCCTCCCTACTCCGCCCATTCCAGAACCATGGCTACCTCCTCCGCTTCCAATACCAGTGTACAACCCCATCAACCTCGTCAATGCGGCGGGGCTGTTGGTGAAGTCCTCCTGCGCATTACCCAATTGTTGTGCATAATGCTGTTTCAAGCGTGTGAACTCTGCGTCTTGTGCTGATGGCGTGAGTTTTGCGAGTTGGGCTGAGATTGAAGTGGGTTTTTCCAATTGGAGTGGTGGAATCAAGTCTGAGGTCGTCCAATGGCAGTGGGAGCAGAATAGGTTGAAGGGACCGACGGGTTGCTCTGTGGTTAACGTCGATGAGGAGGTGTGATTTACGGGTATTACAACCAATAACGCTGTACAAATCGGGCAGAGGTAACAGTTTCTCGTACATCTGTATTGTCATAAGATATATTAGGATAGACGATTAGTATGTAAATACTTGCTTTATAAATGTTGTAAAATGGGTGTATAATCAATAGTACCTTACCGATTTCCATCGCTTTTGACGGTCGAACTGGGAACTTCAAAGAGACAGCTAGGACAGTACCAGCATACTATCTCATCTTGCACGCAGCGTGGACATCGGATCTGGTGGCAATCTTCGCAGTAGAGAAGGTTTTCTATAGGGAAGAGGGAGAACGCGGCACGTTGGTCGCGTGGATCGAAATTGTTTTCTTCGTCCTCTTCGGTGTCATTATCGTCTTCGATATCCGCGATCGTATCTGTGCTCTCGAAGGAGGCGGAAGGGGGCATAGGACCGCCGCGACGTTTGGAGGGTGTTTGGGGTGCTGTTGAGGGAATGGGAGCTGCGAAGTCGCGTTTGGTGGGGGACTTTGTGGGCGAGAGGGGACGAGCGCTGTCAACAGCCATGAGCTGTGGCCGGTCTTCATTACAAGGACATGATATGTGGATATACGGGAAGGAAGACATGGCGATTGAAGGCCGCAGAGGGCCGCGGTGAAGGTTGAAAACCGAGGAAGCACGAATGTATGAAAGAAAGTTGGTTTGGAGGAGAAGCTCGGCTTGAGAGCTTGGTTGGTGGTCTCGCTAAGTTGTTTGGGTGTTCCAAAATACAACAAGTCAACGCATTACTAATTACATATCAAGCCCACGATTTCAGCTGGGGAAAGGGCATCCAGGGGAAAGTAATTGGCTTCTAGGAGTCTATGCTATAATCATGATACTTGCAGACGATTCTCAACAGCTTCACCAATCTTGGAAGCCTTTACTTCATGCACGAAGCATTAAGATACACCAACATTATATCGTTTCTTATGAAAAAGTCAAACATGCTGTCATTATAACCCGGGTCTCATAGCTTTGCGAAAAACAAGCTCAATCTCCAGAAAAAGTCACCGTGGTAGTTCCTCCCTGAGGTAGCCTTCAGCAACATGATGTTCCGGTTTCTTGGTGTGATCCGCTAGGAAGACAAAACACCGTTATTTAGAATACCGTGGCAAGCATCTATCTCAAAGTCTGATGTGAGAACTTACCCGGGAGCGAGGTTATCGTATCCGAACAGTGTGAAACCAAGGAAGGCACCGATAAGAATGCAAATGATGATATAACCTAACAAAGCATATTGATGCTACTGTTAACAGACTAAGCCTTTTCTTATCGCTAGATTATACTACTACTACTAGCATAGAAAACCAGCAGGATACGTTTCACTTACCGTTGTAATACATGGCCAACAACATGACAAAATATCTATACCGAACTCGTATCCCATGCAAGGGAAAATTATCTGCCTTAAATCAATCCACAGAAGATTTCCAAACTATGACAAAAAAAAAAAATAAGAAAAAGAGAGCAACCCAGGAAAAGAAATACTCACGCCGCGCCAAACTGAACCATATACAAAAACCCTCTAACCATCTGTTGAATCATCGTAGGTCTCACGTTAAAAGGCCTCAAAAACCTTGCGAACCTGGAAGATGCAGTGGTCAGCCCTCCAATCCGAGTCGGCACGGGGCTCACGGAACCCGACCCGTCTTCCGCAAGTTTGATCGCACCGATCTTGGTGCTCTCTTCGACGCACGAGGTGACGACGGCCGCATGGCGGATGATATGTCTGTCGTATTCACGCTGTATGCGGCGGACAAGTTCGAGGGCGATAACAAGGAGTATGACCTATAATCGTGACTGGGTGTGAATAACACCGATCCGAAACTTATATACGCATGGCTTGCTAGGGACTGACAAATGGTCAGCTTTAGGGAGGGGAGGGAGAGCGAGACGTACACCGATACAACTAAGAGCAAAGATACCTTCGCTTGATACCTTCCAAGTACTTGAAATAAAGCAGGAGTCGACCGTGTACCAGTTCCACAACATCTTGTGAGACGACGTTAATATCTCTATCATGATAACTTGGATACACTTGGAATTGTAATCGTGGTTGAACTTCGGCTTACAGATATCTTGCAGCCACCGCCCATACTCATGCTCATGGCAGCAGACGTCGTGGCAGCAGCAGCAGTGCTCATGCCGGTCATGGTTGCGTCCATGGCCGCGGTGGTCGTGGCCATATCCACGTTGTCCATGTTCATCTCGTCAAGTTATATCGGGATGTATTCAAATATTCAGATAGACAAGTAAGTTATAGATTCGACGTTGGCAAGAACGGATTGGGAAAGGTAGTACCCTTCAGATTCTTTCGCTGTTCAGTCTAAGAGAGGAAAATTTAAAGATATATATAGAGAAAGAATCATCTGAACTCAAGGCAGCAGCCATAGTGATACTTTTGGCCGGATTATATATTTTAAGTTAGCAGCTCGCTGCTTCAAGATATTTTAGATCCATTGATCACATGCATGCCACGATTCCGTTCTCGCACGGCCATAATAGTCAAGAAGTATCGGTAATTTCACGTATTTCGTCGATCTGATACGATATCTACTTTCCCACTTGCTTTTGTTATATGTATCCCAAATCCCCAAGGCTTTTAGTGTGTACATAAGTTCACTCCCTGGTACAACCATTCTATTATCCACTTGTCTTTTATGGTAAGGAGTATATCAATTGATCAAACCACTCAAGATATTCTCTCGTAAACATCATCGTGGACGATCCTTGACTTCGAGAAACCAAAGGGTACTCTTTCATTTTTACCAGGAATTGAGAGAATTGAGTTTGATTTTGGTGGGTTACACAAAATTTCCTTGTGAATTCCTACAGGCTACGTCGTCACAATCACTATCAGCAAGGCAAAACAATGTTCAGACCACGCTACTTCCGAAAGTGGCTGCGGCAACCTGAGAACGATTGAGCACGTTTCTTTGTTGCTAGTCTCATACTAAACACGCACGCCAATGCAATGCTTTGATCACCCAAGGATACGTATCTCATGATCTCGATTCACGTTTGAAGCACATATGTCAACCGTAAGGTCAAGTTTGAAGCACGGCGAGCTCTTAATTAAGTGCTTAATTAATAAGTATCAGAGCAAACGGATTTCGGCAGCTCGTACCTACATCTGCATTGCAAGAGAGAGAAAAAAGGAATACCGGAAAAACACGAGCCAAGGGCGGGTAGCGAATGAACGATGTCAGTTATTTCCAGTGCAGCAGCCACCAGCAGCCTCAAAGCGGGGAACGGGATAAAACAGACAGGGCTCTAGAATCCACGGGCTCTGAATGGATGACATTTTGCTCAAAAATGCTCTTTTATTAGTGGGCCACGAGTTTTGAGGTCTGATTGGTTGGATGGTGATGCGATGCAGGCTTGGGAAAATACCACACCCCACGCTAGATGGTGTGTTGAGACCTTTCTAAATCTGGGCGGTTGCGCTATCTATCCATGTCCTTGGATCTCGTAGAGTCTGAAAAAGTTCCAAGGGAGAGAAGGAATCCTGTTTCGAAGGATTTCAATTGGTGAAGGTTATTCTCTCATTGTTCCAGTCCCTTAATATATTCTGAACTATCGCAAGCTTTGGCCGTGATCCGTACGACATCCCGAGGAATAAGCTGGTCATTAACCAACCTTTCCCCAGATCAGACCCGACCGTTTTCGAAATTTCACTGCTCAATCGGGTCAGGTGCATTCGCGATACGCCCACATCGTGCACACCCACAACTGTTTAAAAAGCGAAGAGCTCTAACAATTCCGCAGAATTGCCTGTAATGGTGCATCCCGCCAATTTATAATGTGAATGATAAAAGATTTTGTGAAAACAAATGTTTACGGTCAGCTCCGGTGCGGGGTAAAAACGAAATCAATTTCGCAGAGGTCGCCCTGCGACAGCTCGATCGCAATCAGTGTCATCATAGGCGCTAGAAATAATAGCCTAAGAATACTTAAATTTCCACCATTCGATTCGAAGTCTCACAGGCCACACCCACTCATGGATATTGTCGAATAGCGTGTCTCCCCGATAACCGGTGCATAGAATATTAGCGAGACAGAAAGCAGAACATTCGAGCGTCAGCCCGAAGGTTCTTAATATATTCCATACCTTGTCACGAGATATTGCTCCCACTAGTCAGTCAGAGCTAGCTTATAAGTAGAACCAGCCCTCCTTGTCGGTGAGCTAGTTTTCTTTCCTCTTTTCTCATCTGATCACGATCAAATACACTATCACAAACGAAGCCCAAGCACCTTGGCAGCTTTATCGAGTCCTAAAAGCAAACAAAACATATCAAAGATCCCAATTTATTCTTCCAAGAAGATACTACCGTCCAAAATGGGTATGAACAACCCTCTTTCATATCCAAACTACCAAAATTTCCAGCCTTGCATGCATACACGTATCTGCAAGGCCGCCACTCGATCTGGAATTGATTAATCCTGGCTCGTCACTTGCAGATAAGCCCCTTTGCGTGAATAATGCTCAAAGCTAACCATTCCGTCGGTATTGATAGTTACCAACACTGTCATTGTCGACTATTGCGGAGCCGACTGCGGCTGCGGAGACGATTGCAGCTGCGCTAATTGCCCAGTGGTACGTTTAGAGCTCTCGTCTGATCTCAGCTTTTGGTGACGTGTAAATGACTCATGAAACTTGTACTGTTTTAGCACAAGAAATAATACTCTCAGAGTAAGGGTTGGCTACGGTTCTACGAGACAATAAATTAAATTCTTTCCTATTGAGTTGGGTTCTAGAGAGGAGACGGAGTTTAGTGATGTTTTAAGGAAGGGATTGAATTAATGAGAGACTAGACAAATTTGTAGTTACAGTATGTAGTCTCAAATTTGATCATCAAGTCTTTACACTTTATAGACTTGCTGTGTTTACGTCCATAGTATAAACAATATGTCTATGTGATTTGGTCTATAGTATATATGAAGAACATAAAGCGACTCTAAGAAGGCTTGATCGACACTCTATATTGTCGTAAAAGATCTGCACAAGATTTAACTTGATACATAAATACATGTTATCACTTCGGTCATGAATATAGGCTATCATATATTGGTAGGATTTTATCTTAACCGGCAACATGTCTGTCAAGTAGATATCTCCTCTCGGCTTTCATTCAAATACGAAAATGCTAATATTACAATCTACAATATATAGGGCATACGTATATACTAAACAATGCTTTAACAAAAATGAATATACTATTGATCTGCTTCGTCCACAAGAAAGCATCTACAGCTGCATACCAAATATCACAGCAACGGTACCCCAAAATACACTTGCTACAATCGAAAGACCCTTTATACTTCCCTCTGATGGCTTATTTGTAGCGGTTGGGGGGGATGTTGTATGACTGCTAGAGGCTGATGGTGGACTATTGCTCATTAAAGCCTCCAAGCTACTATCGCTCGAGATGGAAGCGTCGACACCAGTTCCGTTCCGACATGTATCTGGAAGGGTGGAAAGCGATCCGCTTACGAATTTAACGGTGGCGCACTATTTCAATGCAAATAATTAGCATTGTGTCACCAAGACACAAAATATACAGATACCAGACATGTTGTTTAATAGAATCACCTCGAAGAACAAGAGTAAACTTACGGCATACAACATCCCATCGACCGCATTCTGGATGACCTGGAAGATACCCTGCTTTCCAACTAACTCTTTCGGCGCGACGACCATTGGCTCGCAAAAGTCGCCAGACCCAAATTGCTCTATAATAGGAAAAACTTGCGACCAATTCAGATCCCCATTGGCCGTAGTCCCCTCGACAACCCGAAAGAGAACGTGGGCGTCTGGATGAGAAGACGAGTACGCAATAGCCTCGCCATCGACGTGGAATTCTGTGACGACGGTATTTTCATCTAGGTTGTAACCGCCGCAGGGACCGTAATCTTGTTTTGCAGCGGACGGACCAAAGGGAGTTGGATGGCGAAGTGTGAAGTGTGCGGAGACAGTGGATATAGCCAAGAAGGGTAGGATGATAGCTTTTGCATACATTTTGAATGATAACGAGACGTGATATATACAATCGATTAATCAATTCAAAAAAATAAGCTCTTAAGATTCGAAGTAGCGATGAAGGAATCCAATTGGTATTCTTATCATCGAAATTTTTTAATAGAAAGCAGCATTTGCGACTTGGGACTTGTGTGAGAGAAGAAAAAGAGCGACGGAGAAGAGCGAAGGCAGGAACGGAATCATCCCTTTGAAACTCACTTGATAAGCTAAACCAGTGCCTCACATCTTGGATAATTTTGAATAACGAGTATTAGTCAACGAAGAAACCACCAAGATATTTCTTGAACGATAGTAGATATCACATATGAGCTCCGAGTGGGTTGAGAATCCAATGGTGAAAGACAAGACTTGCGCCGTGGACTTGGCTCGCGTGGAAACCTTCGCAAACCCGCTCGCTTTAGTCCTCTTTAGGTAGATACAACATGCACAACCCAAACTCCACCATCTCGGCACGCCTCGAGCTCTTGCTTATTTAAATCTTGGCTTCAGCTCGGTCTCGCGTGCTAAGACGCTACACCTGAGTATTGAAGCGGTGAAAACCACCTATCTCTTACGCAGGTGTGTATATTCATTGATGGAAATGAAAATTGTCTCCTATGATGTGCTCTCTTTTTACGATCGAGGAGGTCGACTTCCCGCTGTTCCAGCGCATTGGATTGGATTGGAAGTCGGGTGAATTCGAAAGTCACAAGGCGCCACTTGAGATTTTACGTAAATTTGGACAAAAAATTTTGGGGATCTTGAAGAACGAGAATTTTACAACATGGGTTATATATGCGCTTGTATATAAGAACCTCCGATTGCAAGTTCTGGGATTTCTCTTCGTTGCGCTGCTCCCATCCTAACTCCTCGTCCAGCAAATTGGTTATCCTCTCAAATATTCCGGGTCACTACATACTACTCTCTATTGTTATCTATCAAAATGTTAGCAAATACTCTTGTCGCTCTTACTACCCTTGCGGTCGGTGCCCAGGCGCATTTTGGTATCGACTACCCTCCCATGAGAGTTGATTCATTCGAGGATCCATACAATCAATACTTGAGACCCTGTACGTAACGCGGCATCTATATATCAATTAACCCTTCTTGGTAAATTCCATATAGCTAAGTTAATCATACGACAAAACTACAGGCGCCGGTGGTAATTCAACCGGCAACCAGACAGAATGGCCACTGGACGGTGGTTCCGTGGTTCTAGAGCTCCACCATCCAACCGACTACATCTTCATCAATCTCGGTCTCGCCAACGGTTCCTCCCAAGTAACCACATTCAACGTTTACTTAACCCCACAATTCCTCAACAACACCGGTAACGGCACTCTTTGCATTCCGAAACTTCCTCTGCCCGCCGGCGTCGAGGTTCAAGATGGCAAGAACGCATCGATTCAGGTTGTTACCGTGAATCATGGCGGTAACGCTCTTTATAACGTATGCGATACATATCGGCATATACAATAAATTTAATTTGGAATGGTATAACTGATACTATGGTTTATAATAGTGTGCGGATATCGTCTTCCGTTCTTCGGCTACTATCCTCTCCGGCGACGCTTGCAAGAACACTACCGGTTCAACATTCATTGTCCAGGACCAAAGTACTCTCAGTCAAGGCTCTGGTAAGACTGGGAACGGTACTTCTGACAAGCCATCGTCGGCTGTGGTTGGATCCTCGGTGAATGCGTTCACTGTGTCGTTAACTCTATTGCTGGCTATAGTTGTCGCATCGGGGTTACTTTGAACACACTAGTAAATGTTGCCTTTTCCTCGTTTAGGGAAATTGTTTCATATTGTAACGAAGGACTCGGGTGATCCTCGAGGCTTGATTTTATTTTGATTGTTACACATGTATTAATTCTTTTTCGTTTCATACCTGATAGATTTTATAGCGAATAGTAGTCAATATGATACTTCTGGGTTAACAACTTCATAGTTATATTCCCTTTAAAGAATTTGAAAGACAATTCGGATTATAAACTTTTGTTCAATTTAACCTTAACTTTGTATTAAAATGAACTAGCTAGTGTGACCGTAGACGTCATTTCCTTCCCCTTTGCGTTGACAGAGCATTCTCGATCGAACTGGTATAGTGTTTCTAATCTGTGTAACATCATCCGGATTTACATTTATATGATGCTTTTACGTGCTTGAAACTCTTTTGGCCGGGCTACACTAGGAATATTAGGTCCTATACAAGTAGAAACTGGAATCACTGGGCACTCTTGCATCTTTAATATATGTCTTAGATTTAAGATTTCTGAGACTTGAGCTTTAATTGCTCTACAATTATAAATTGTACAAAATATTGTACCTAAGCCTCGGAAATTGATAAAAGTATATATATAGCATACGTATACTTCGTCGCTCGATGACCGTGCGCAAAGACTATCAGAACTTGGAGGGCATGTGTCCTTTGATATAATACAACCATATCTTTGTCGACTCGAATTATCGCCCATCAGCTGGACATACGAGGAACTCGAAATCTGTTATAGACATTCTGCTACAGATCTACGGATTTAACTGTATAAACCATCCAATCAGACAATTATTCGCGCTCGTGGGCCGAGTTCGAAACCTTGATCGATCGACCTCACGGCATACCAGTACTCGATTTGTTTTACAAGGTGCCCTAAATCCAGTCTAGATCTGTAACGCACGAAGCATTCTCGGGCCGAATACACACCAATCATGGAAATTTTACCGTGGAAGTTTAGAATGCATAGGCGCTTTGAATGCGAAGGGCTGACGTATGTTAGTTATCCGGCGAAGCAGGTATATGAACTTTAGAGTGTTGTGTAGATTATAGTCATCCGACGGTTGGATTGATATATTCGAATTCGAATAGGTTTAATTTACATGCGCTGGAGCGGGTGAGTTGGGTGGAGCTTTGAACTTTTGGGCCGGAATCGTGGTTCCGAGAGTTTCTTAACTTCCGACTGTGGAGCGTCTCAGAAGATAGCCATAGAACCACTTTGTGGGCAAATTTGAATATATCTAGATATCTTTTAAGCTCTCTCCCCTTTTCAAATAGATAGATATCGAACAGGTGGAGTCATCACAATATGTCAATTCTTGGGAAGGTTCGAAGCCGAGACCGCGAAAAATCCATAACACTCAGTCGAGTTCCCTTCATTTTACTAATTGCCGTCTTCCCTGCCCGTGTTGCAGATGTCGCACTTGAGGACCCGCAAATTCGCTTTTTCGGATCCCTCGATTTCGAAGGCTTGCCTTGTCAGTCGCGAATTCGCTAGCCTAAGCTTTCCCTAACAAGTCTGTCAAGGACCCTGCGGTGGGGCCCTAGACGTAATCTACTCGCACAACCTCAAACGTGAAGTGCAAGAGAAGTCAATTAAATCTCCAAGGCCGGTGCCGGATTCCAGAAGAACCAAGGATGGAGTCCAATAGTACTCGAGTCGTGAACATTTTAGTTTGTCGTTGTTACGTACTTATTCGTAATCGCCATTTTCCCCATCTGAACCTCTGAATCTTGATCTTGAGCGAGCGCATGATATCAGGTCCGTAAAAATAACGTAAGACAACACGATCGGAACGGCGCTTGGACGGAATTATAATAATCCTGATTGGCAAAGTTTGTAGATGATCATTAATATCGTGCTGTAAGCCTAGCTTGGTCGTCTCGAAAGTTCTCAGATAGCATAGTCTACTTAGTAAGTAATTACTCAAGTACCAGTTCAGTACCCATGTACGTTAAGATAATGGTTATGCTTTGCGAGAAGAAACAGGCAGCCGAGGCAACAATCGCAGGCGAGAATAAAAGTCCTTAGAATCGAGGTTTTAAAGATGCATGCACGCTTGATCTAAGATTTTGGACAACCGTCTGAGATTGTGGTTTTGTTCTAATTACCTGCATCGTTAGCATCCCAAGTGGGTACGAAATACAAACTGAGAAGGTCTCAAAGATATCGAAGAAAAATACCGTAGAACCTCGGCATGAACAACCCTTTAAAAAGCTGAGACAAAGGAAACCGGTCCACTCATGCCTTCAGACTATGCTTCGTATGTACATGTAGTATGGCATGCATCTCACATGATGTCAAGCCCTCTGCTTTTATTCGAAGAAAAATCAAATTCACTGTCAGCGCGCAGCCAAAAACAGTTTTCCCTCGCTTTTTACTCCTTTCGAGGAAGATCTCTTTCTTCACAGAGGAGTTGAAATGGTGTTTCTTTCACACCGTGGTCGTTTCAGAACCTCCATATTTTTGAAAACCCCTGCCTAGAGAAGGTGTCACCTCGACCAATAAAGCTCGCTCGCCGCGGAAATCTTGGCAGACGTGCCACACCTGCCTGTCGTCCTTCCTGCAGCGTGATGACCGTGAACCTGTTCACGAAAATTAAGAAACGAAAAGGAAAAAGATGGAAACCGAGGGCGGAATATTAGCCTAACGTAGCTATAACCCAAAACATTGTTTCTGTCAAATAGTCCCGTGGGAAATAAAATTACCGGGCCGGTATGCGGTATCGAATATATTGAATAGAGTGCTATCGAAATAATGGAGGGGTAAAAAGACAAGGAAATTTACAGAAAGGGTCTTCGATGGAGAACCGGGAAACTGGTAATTCGAATTCACGCCATGCCACAACATTGCAACCATTGCACTCATACTTCGTATTCATAGGGTGCGAAAACTCGCACAACAAGAGCGGTGATGAAGTAAGGGATATAGAAAATTTCACGGGAAGTAGTCTGTTCAAGATCGGGCGATCAATTGCAAGGCTGCAGGTTTGTCGCAGCATCCTTGGTTGATGTAACTTTAATATGGACTTTTGGGTGATCTCGAGTAAACTATCGAATGAGAAATGTTACCGCTCAATGGCACTGTTGTGCATGGGAAAACATTTTTCGTTCAGGGCAGGATGGGTTGGTCAACTGGGGGGATTCCCCGGCGGCCATGTGCCTTTTTGGTTAGTTGTCTTCATAGCACACCAAAGCTCAGAAAACAAAGACATACAGTGTCAATGGTGCAGTGTGCTAGTGGCATGCAGGAACATGATATGCACTCACGGCTCGGATATCTTTACTTTGAACCCAATCCAAATCATTGAATTGTTTTTCTTCGGCGAATGTATGAAAGATAAATCAACGGGAAAGATTTTGCTTTGCGGCCATGAAGCAGCGAAACACAGAAAATGTGGCCGATGCTGTATGGCTCCAATATTTTCGATCAAAGTCTGTTGGATTTTTTTGATTTGACCAACGCAACTTGCAACAGTGCTATAGCAGGGGAGCCGAATGTAGATGACGGTCTTTTAGTCTGGGTTCCCGAGACTACATATCTTTGATTATCATTGATATTCTATAATATCAAGCGAGCGCGCGGGATGCCATGTTTGTTCAACGACAAAAACATGTTGAATCAAAGTCAAGGAATTGATTCTACGTTATCAATGGAGAACTCTGTTTAAGAAGTGCCTTATAATCCGAGTTGAACAAGCTTTGCATTGGCGACGAATACACGAAACTCGTCTTCGTCCAAATGTGGCTAGACGATGGCTTGTAGATGTTGACTCTCTGTTAGGTAGAGGTAGCCGGTAGGCTGTGTGAGTCGCATTTGCAGGGAGAGCTAGCTTGTAGCAGGGACGACGGTGTTGTATCGTGGTGAGACGGCCAAGAGACCAAAAAGGGTTCCTTAGGATCTAATCGCTCCGTTGCACGACTGAGGCAGAGGAATTCCACATTAGAAGATCACGATCGAAGATTGGAATGTTAGATCGTTGATCATGATATCAGAGTATCGGGATACATGGCATACGCTGAAGGATATTTGGTGGCAGCGATCTGAGAGCTTAATACACCAGTGGTGGGTCTAATCAGAAGGCCGGGGTTACCGGTGGAACCTTCGAGGCCCCGAGAGAGAGCCCCGAACCACAACCGGAGGACTGAACCTCCTCACCTCCTCACACTGTAATTTGATCATCAGAGCACCAGGACAAACGAAAATTAAAATAGAGAGCAGGCGGTTAATTCACGTTGAGTCTGCAAGCAATCTAGTATTCTAGAATTATATTGGATCTATAACTCGATCGATTAACGAATCCTTTTCTAATGGATTTGTTTGGTGTTTCTTCATGAGCTCAGAGGGCAACGCGAAGGGGTCGGACGTGGAACGGCGGAGGGGAACCAATTGCAAACTCGCCTAGAACCGATCGATGTTTAGCTTGGAGCGTCGAAACCGTCGAAACCGTCTCGAGTCAAGTTATCTTCTTACAGTCGCAGTCGACGTTCACTTCCTCGGGCAGTAAAATATATATATGGTGAGAGTGTGCTCTTTTGTAGAGATATTCGAGAAGTCTTTCTTTCGATTGTTTTTCCTCGTATCTACCCTTTTTTTCCTTCTTCGTACCCCTTCGATATTGAGATCTCTCGCACTGGCCGTATAGACTCTTCAACCCAACTAATTTATTTTTAATACAAGATACCATTACGGTATCATTCACTCGTTTTGATCTCGGACTTTCGTTTCGGACGACCGCTGCAATATTAAAAAATAAGGACCGAAATAAATATATAAATAACCAGATATAAATAATATATCGAAAAAGCCACCCTCGGTTCATTCTAACTACGTTTTAAAACCAACTAATTCACGTACGGTTAGTTGCCTGCTGGCGGGCAACGTTAACGTTGCAACATCTTCTTCTTTCCATCTTTGGAGATATATAGTCTTTGGATATATATTTATCTAAGCATCTTGAAATCGGATTCGAGGCGTTCAACAGAGCACAGCGACTACTGGAGCAGCTATTTTTCGAACAATTTCTGTTAGTGCCGTTTCACGCTGACCGACCAACGAACCAACCACAGGACGGAACCGCTTCTCGGTGCGACTACGGGCCACCAAGACACTCACAGCCAGTCCAATAGTCCTTCCCGATAGATACGCAATTCACCAGCCCTGTAAGTGTTTTTGTTCTTTCTTTCCTTTCTTTGTCGTGTGTGGTTACCCGCCTCCATTTCGTTCGGTCCCCTTCGCAGAGTTCTCTGGTTGCGGTGGTTCGGTTCCCCTGCAGCCCCGTGGGATAAAAGCTTGCTATTAGCCACCCATCCGCGCTATTGCTTGGTGCACCTGGGGCCTGCTCGTTCTGGATCAGCTTTCTGGTAAATGTTAGCTGGGTTTAGCGTTTGCAACCTCCTTTTTATATGATCGTCCGTCTCTCTCATCTCTTTCCCTCTTTCTCTCCTCCTCCACCGTATTTTAGCTGGGTGTATCGACGGGCTCGCCATTTGACTTTTCTTATTTTGTATCTTTTCTTTATTTGTTTTCGTCGTTCCTTGCCTGATTCTCAACTCTCCTTTCCCTTGCGGAAAGCCGGTGCATTTTTCGTTCGCAAAATCTATTTTTCGCCGTTCGCGCTCAGTCGCATTCATTCTTCTGACGCTAAACAGTCGAGTCTGCTTTACTACAGATTCCTCGCCCAATTCTAGAACCGGACTTCTGGATATTTCTTCTTCAATCTCGCCATCCACTAACCTAGCCAACTGAATTCCACCTTTTCAAACCAATTCAAATCAAGAAATATCAGTCTAAACATCCAACCGAAGGGAGATTCAATCTTTTACTCTCCTTCGACGCTACGAAATTCAACAAACGTCACGACCCACCACTCTTTTTGTTCAACTACCAAGCTATCCGACCTTTTTTTTTCTTGCATCGCCTTTAGCAGCTGCATTATTTATCATCTGGATTGTTCGACTGTGAAAATATTTCGACAATTCTTCGTTCTTCTCAATCCGACTTTATTCGATTCCAAGTTTTGTGCTAGACGTCGAATGTTCAAGAAGACGATAGTCTGATAGACTGGGGACTCGACAACATTCAATTCTTTCGATCATTCCTTTTGCTTGAAGCCAAGTTTCTTCTACATACATATTAACAAGAACAGGATTCTGTTGGAAGCAATTTCGTGCCAACCTTTTTCCATCTGTGACTTTCTGACCCGCGAAGTAAAAGTTCGCCTGGTTACTTTCTTTTTTAACTCTCTTCTTGGATATCCACTGTAGGATATCTATCAAAACTTCAACATGTCGGCAACCGTCGGCTTTTCAGGCACTGTCGCTGCCACAGATGTGCCATCGCAAACCGGTCTTTTGACCGCCCCCGCTACGACATCCCCTGTGACTTTCCTATCGTCAGCAGTTGCCTCAGCTGTATCATCAGCTGCCGTCAAGGCTCAGTCTTCTGGAGGCAGCGGTGGTGGCAGCAGCGGGCAGTTGGCGCCTGGTGAAAAAGATGCTATGGAAGCAGAGAGCATAAATTTCAGGTACGTCCCTTTTCGGTTATGGAGATCGAACACTAGAGAACCAACTAACAACCGTCTTTTTTAGTCATTGGCTGTTCCTTTGCCTGAGCTTTGTCGCATTCATTATCGTCTTCTATCGTGTCATCATCTTGTTCCAGCAACATATGCGACACATCGTCTGCATCAACGACTCAAAACAGTCCTATTGGTCTGTTCCTGCCCATCCATTTTTCTCAAAGTTGAAGAAGGACTTCCTGCTCGCTCCGCTTTTCGGGATCCGCCACAATGAACACTTCAAGATTGGTAGCGCTGGTAGCGCTGGTGTTGTCCCGACAAGATTTCAGACTCTTTTCTTGCTCGTTCTCTTTGGCGGCAACGTCGGTCTTACACTCTGCACAATTCATTGGTCCAGGGGAAGCACCTCGATCCTCTCCGAACTTCGAAATCGTTCTGGTGTTCTCGCTGTTACAAATATGATCCCTCTTTTCGTTCTCGTTGGAAGGAACAATCCATTGATCCCACTCCTCAGAATCTCCTTTGATACTTACAACCTCATTCACAGGTGGTTGGGCAGGATCGTGGTTATCGAAGCTGTCACTCACAGTCTCGCTCATATTGCGCTCCAAGGATGGACTTCGTACTGGTCTAAACTTGGCCATTCGAGTTTCTTCATGTACGCAACAATCTCGACCTTCGCTATGATCTTTCTCATGCTCCAATCGCCATCTATCGTTCGTCATGCATTCTACGAGACCTTTTTGACTCTTCACATTCTCGGAGCCGTCGTCGCTGTCGTCACCCTCTACTACCATCTTTACATGATCCACAACCATTGGCTGCTCTATCTTCAGATGGCAATCGGTCTCTGGATCCTCGAACGTGGTGCTCGTTTCGCCAGTATCATGTACCGCAACGTTGGTAGGAGGGTCACCAAGGCTACCCTCACCGCTCTTTCTACCGAGGCAGTCAGAGTCACCTTGGATATGCCACGACCATTCAAGTTCAGACCAGGCCAGCATGTTTATCTTTATCTTCCAACTATCACCGGCTGGCAGAGCCATCCATTCTCTGTCGCATGGGCTGATGAGAGCGCCCCACTCGTCTGGGACGAAAAGAAGGACGACCTCCCAAGAAACCGCCAAGATGTTTACGGACCCCAGAAGACCACCGTTGAACTCATCGTCAGACGCCGAACCGGTGCCACCAACTCAATGTTCCAGAAGGCTGCTAAGTCCCCTGAAGGAACTACAACTGTTACCGCCTTGGTCGAGGGTCCGTACGGAACACACCACTCGCTTACCTCATACGGCACAGTTGTTTTATTCGCTGGTGGTGTTGGTATCACTCACGCTCTCCCCAACGTTCAAGAGTTAGTTCAGGGATACGTAGATGGTACTGTCGCCACTAGAAAGGTCACCCTCGTCTGGGTCCTCCAGAACCCGGAGCATCTGCAATGGGTGAAGAGACAGATGACTTCCATTCTCGCCATCGAAAAGAGAAGGGAGATTCTCAAGGTTATCTTGTTTGTTACTAAGCCTAAGCAATCAAGAGAAATCGTAAGTTTATTCGGGTCCTCCAATGTTTATTTTTAAATATGATACTAACAATGAAAATAGATGAGTCCTTCTTCAACAGTTCAGATGTTCCCGGGTAAGCCGAATATCGAGCAAGTTCTCCAAGCCGAAGCCGAGGAACGTATCGGAACTATGGCGGTGTCTGGTAAGTTTGTAAATCCTAACCTGTCCCACCTTATTGAATCAGTTCACTAACATTGTTGCTTCTAGTCTGCGGTCCTGGCGGTATGAGTGACGATGTCCGATTCGCTGTCCGAAACATGGTCGATTATGTCAACATTGACTTTATCGAAGAAGCTTTCTCGTGGTAATTTGCCTCCTGTCATTTACCATACAGCGCCCTCTATCTTAATTTCGAAACCCTTCCTTTCTTGAAGCGAAAAAATACCATGTATTACTACTGCTACAATTTTTTTATCGTGTCGATGCTCCCCCTTCTTTTTTCTTCTTCTGTACTCTCGTACCATAAACCAATGAACGAGGTGTACCAATTTTTTCCATTCTTCTCGCGCCATTCCAAATTTCTTCTAATCCTTCCTTTACACATAACTTTTTTGACGTCGTATATAAGACACAGACGGTCAATGGAAATGTCGCATTTTACTTTTACACATTTTATATAAAAGAAACATTTATTGTATATTTATTTTCTTCTTTTGTGTCATTGGCCTGTTGATTTTGTCTAATTTTTTTCCTTTTGTACAACGGAGTTTATTGGGTTTTCTTTGTCACCAACCTTGTTTTCCTTTATCTTCTATTTTCACTCGGATAGAAATAGGTTTAGCTTTGGTTAGCTTAGCTACTTGACTATTAAATACAATAGCACAATATATTATACTATAGGATTCACATCGACCGTGTCTTGAGATAGTTATTCTGATTCGTCGGCACATTTGTCATTGGTGCTAGAGCATGTAAAAATGCTAGATCGGTCGGGCGATTTCGGAATCGCCAAGCACAAAGGTGCTTCGCTGCACAAATTCGAGCGCTGACGCTAGTAAATCTAGTTGAAGTGAAGATTCAATGCCATTGTCAACAAAAATAACGGCATAAGTGAACGATTCAAGTATCAATTTGATTCCATTGCGTGCCTCCACTTCACAAGTTACACAAGGTCCTAGTATATATATATATATATATATCCATCGTACAAAACATCAAAGATCAAAGAATAAAGAAAGAATGCGTATTGGTATCAATGCCATAGTTCGTCTAATTCAAAAAAAAAAGGAATTCATCCCAATTTAAACACAAAACGAAAGCAAGCAACAGCCCATGTTGTGTTCTTACAGACTGGTTTTGATTTTCGAATGCTGCTCGAGTCAAAGCGCATTGGCTTTCGCCAAAATTGCCGGTAGGCTCAATTTCAAACCTTGAAGATCGCTGTTTCCGCCGATGTGCTTGCCGCCGATGAAGATGTTTGGAACGGTTTTCTGCCCCGAGATGTCCTGGAGGGCGTTTTGAATATCGACACCGTCATCTGTAGCATTTTGTCAGTTTAAAGTAAGGTTTAAGGAAGGGTTAGAGGGATGGAATATGCGCTCTTACCGACTAGATCGAGTTCCATGACGTTAAAGTTGGCGTTCGTCTCGGTCAGCAGAAGCTTGGAAGCTTTGCAGTATGGGCAGTGCGACTTAGAGAAGACCGCGACGGGGTTCTCGTCGATGAACTTTTGTGCTTTATCCTGCAGATTGGGTCATTGTTAGCATTGGAGCTCAGATTGGACTTATTTGCTGCTGTTCTTGAGGATCGTTGGGAGGGCAAGGTGGGCATGTGACAGCGTAGACGGGTTGGGAAGTATATACCTTGGCGGAAGACATGATTTCTGGTGATTGCGCGGACGAAGATGCGAAGAGGTGGCGTAGGAAGGAAATTGTGGGCGAAGGTTGAGTGTAGAGGTGTGTGTGCCTCTACTAATATCAGCTTTGAGTGGGAGTCAGATTGAAGAGATGGGATGAAAAGAGGTGGAGCGGGGTGGGCTTTTGTAGTCTGGAGGATGGTTGTCAGCAGTTGGTGGGATTGAATTGGTGAGGGAGAAAAACGAGGAAAATGCCGCTGCTGTTGTTGTTGTGGTTTGTTGCGTCGATGCAATGCACCTGCCCAAGTGACCAAACGATGAATCGAGAAGCTGATGTTAGCTCAAGATAGATAGATATCGCTCCCTCGCTCCCTCCTGCTTTATCTTCTGTATTTCTATTCGTGTATTCGGACTGTTGCTGACGTGGGGTGGAAGGTAAGAAGCCGTGAGAATGGGCCAGCTTCGGGCTTAATTCATGATTTTATGACCTATGACGACAGAGCATAGCCATGTCGATATGCTGTGGTAAAATTAACCCGGGCTCTTTTCGATGTCGCGGCCGGCTTTGCCGCGCTAAACTCTTGCTGTTTCCGATGGTGTCCTATTTGTAATGAGCTCGCAATTCGGTACGTCTGGAACAGTCTGCATTGTATAACATGTTGGTAATTTGTTAATGCTTTCAAGTAAGCAATCATTCGGTCTCCGCTGCACTGCCAATCATCTTATGCACAAAAAAAAATTATTAAAAATTTCCTTAAATGTTTCAATCACAGATATTTGCATCTGCATGTTTGATTCCTTGCAGCTGGATCCTCTTTTCTTCTCCACCATTGCTGCTGCTGCTGCTACTGCTACTGCTTCAAGGGTTCGTGGCACCAGGGTATCCAATATCCACCAGGCTGTCGCCCAGCCCGGTTTTCTCATATTCCAACATCATCCAACCCCACGCCCTGCCCGCCTCTGACCACCATACCCCGCAGTTGTCGCTGCTCTTCTCCAGGATTCCATCTGCAAGCCCCGCCCTGACCGCCTCTGGCGTCGCATACTGCAGGAAATGGCTCCTTTGCGGTTCTGCCAGCGCAAATGCGTTTCCTGTGATGCCGTGGCACAAACACTGCTCTTTAGTCAACAGACCTTTTTCCCAAATCACCCTCCTCGCCTTGCTCACCGCTGCGTCGATCTTCTCGTGGAGCTCTGGGAAGTAACGCCGGATGGGAACTAAACACCAAATAATTCCCGGCGCACCGTGGCACCATTGCACAAAATCACTGCCACCGTCTTCACGGGAGAGCCAATTCCCTTCCTTTGTCTGTAGGTTTAGAATGATCTCCAATCTGCTCTGGACTTTAGGCGCGTATTCCGGATTCGACATGACAATGTTCGAGATGATTGATATATCACCGTGTCCCGCGCCGATATACCGACTTTGATTGTTCGCGTGAAGCCCAAATGTCTAGGGGTCATACGAGAGACAGTATTCTATCGCCTTATCAATCTCTGGGTCCAATAGGTCTTTGCTTTCCGGAACCCAGTATTTGATCGTTCGCATCAAACTCAGCAAACCAGCTTTGCCGAATAACACTTCGATAAACGTAGGTCGAAGTGTGAGTTTGTCTAGGTTTTCGATGAATTTGTGGACATAGGAGAGGTCTTTCGTATGACACGCCTTGATTGCATTGTAGCACATGTATTCGTGGTTCAGGCTACACCCGGACCGCTGAGTTTCTTCGGGACCGTATTTGTCCTGTCCGAGGTTGAGATATTCGGTGCAGTAATCTGAAGGTGACTTGCCTTCTATGAGAATATCTGGATAAAGTTTGGAGAGCCAGAGGAAGAGGAAAGCGACACTTGTCGGTCCTGCAAAGATGCCGCAGTAGAGCTGTCCTTTGGCAAAACTGCCTGACCATGGGAGTGTGGGTGGGCAAGTGGTGACGAGGTCAGTGAGAGAGGCTACGAGGTAGCCTCGTGGGGAAGAAATGGATTGAAGGAGCGCGGCATCGGTAATATCGAGGGTCTCATTGATGAAGTAGCGTCCTGTTGGGTCTATTTTCTTGGGAAGAGACATGACGTAGTAGACTTGACATGCCCAACTGGAGAGTGTTGTGGCAGTCGGATTTGGAAGCTCAAGATATCTCCAGGCTGTGGTATATACCTCTCGCGTAGCTAAAATCGTGGAGAATCGGATCACTCAAACTGAGTCTGTGAAAGTAGAAGCTCGAATAGTTAATGCAAAAGGAGCAGGCTACTGAGCTCGGGAAATCTGGCGCGTCCTAGATAATAAAGAATCTTATTTATTGTTTGAGGCGCGAAGACGTTGATTCAGCGTATTCAAGTGCGGAGGCCCTGATGGTGGCATCAGAGAGTAGCCACATGGATGTCGCCACTCTACTGGTGGGGAGAGAGTTGTTATTAACAGCGAAGAGGGCGAGGCACTTGAGGCGGCACTAAATGGGGGTCATGTTGACATTGCAAATCCATTATTCGAAAAGGGTTTGAATTCAATACCGGGGACGAAGAATATGCGAAGGTCCTTTGGATGGCGTCATCAAAAAGTATTTCGAATTTCTGTTGACTAAGCTAAGGGTGTGGACGTGAATGCTCAAGCCGACTTCCATGGCACCGCGCTACACGCAACACCACGTGAAGGTCACATTGCGATCATTCGACTGCTGCTGGACAATGGTGCTGATGTGAATACCAAGGATGAGGACCAGAGTACCGCCTTTGCGGTGGCATCAAAGAAACACCATGTTGACATTGTCGAGCTGTTAGTGGCTAAGGGTGCTAAGGCTAAAATTGGGGATGGCCTTGCGCTTCGGAAGGCGATAGAAGGGATGACTGAAGGCGGTTTTAACGAATATCCATATAAAGAGACCTTCACCTTGAAACGGCAGAATTTCTGTTGGCTAAAGGTGCTGATGTTAACGCCGCGGGAGGGGCGTATGGGAGTGCACTTCACTATGCCTTAGCTAATTCAGGTCTCGTCTTGTTTGGTAACAGCGTTGAAATGGTCAGACTGCTGCTAGTTCAAGGCGCTGATATCAATACTGAAAGTGGGCTTTATAGAAGCGCGATTCAAGCGGCATTATCTACTAAGTATGTTGATATTAAAATTGTGCGGTTACTATTAGATAAAGGCGTTAACATTAATACTATACAGCTTTGAACATAGGTAACGATAAAATTGCCGACCTGCTGCGCGCTGTGAGACAGGTATACTTTACAGGAACTGCCAACTTAGATCGAAAAAATATATCTTAGCGGGGCTACACGGGATATTGGTAGAGCTAGCGGGCACGGTGCGATTATTAATCTTATTTTCCAAAAGACCAAGTAACGGTTTACAAACATCTGGCGGAGGGAATCGCCCATTTGCTTGTAACCTGAATGGAAGACTTCCAGATTTGCGCTGGTTTTTTAAGATATTTTCTTCGCACAAGCCCATTTGCTTGAGTAGTCTTTTCAACTGATGAAGCTTATAGTTGAGGAGTAATTGATGAGTATTCTAACACAGCTAATAATAATATGAACCCACTTAATAGGAACTCCTTGTTGCCTTAAGATCAGCTATTCCACTATGGACCAATTTTTGTATAATATCCGTCAAAACTCCACTTTTTCAGTGCACCAGAACACCATTTTAATCCATGTTAACAACGGATATCGACAAGATTTCACAAACCCCAATATCGCGTATCTGCAAGACCAAATGACAAATGGTGGTGGTGGTTACACCACTGAAACGTAAACAATTGATTGGCACTATAAAGGCCGCCTGCCCAGCGCTGGAGGACTTCGACTCATACTCTCCACCACCACCTCCACCACCACCACACTGTGGTCATCAAAGTAGTTATCAAAGTAGTTATCAGAGTAGTTTATTTAGCAAGCAATGAAATCAATATCTGTGATCCCACTAGGCGTGATCGTGTTGTAGGCTGTAGGCTGTAGGCAGAGCAGGCGCTATAAACAACAACAATGACAAAAGATCCAGCTGGTTAATAGTTGATTTCATGTCCTGATTTTATGTCTTGGTAATGCAAAAGTCCCGTTTGACACATCCCCTGGGTGTACAAAATACTGAACACCCACATTTTTGGTGTTGACAAACCACACTTTTGCACGTTCAAGACCAATAATTATGCGTGTCTGATACGATCGATTTTGTCCCATAGTATTCTCGTCCGCGCCCGATACGGCGTATTTTAGGCGGCGTTGTGAGCGACAAAGGATTCAATGTTACCCCAAGCAGACCGTGAGGCGTATCGATCGTATCTTCTCTTTTTCAAGTTTCTAGTACATTTCTGGGCGGTCATATCTTAGGTGTAGCAGCTGGTAACTGCGACTGGTGACCGACCAGGCACCAAGTCTTTCGGTACTGAGTTGTGTGGTGGGTCAATCATTGAAAAGTCTCGACTTTCAGCGAGCTAATACGATAATCAGCTCCAATAAAGTTGATTTTGCTCAAGCGAGCCAATCATCGAAAAGTTTTGTGTTCCGTTCGAATTCATATCATATTTGTCGATGATAAAAGAGCTGACCAGGTATCTGCATTGGATCCCATCTCCCGCCAATGTTAGTTTGTGAAACCTGACGCCTTAGGAATGCCTCCGGGAACACGAGTAGATTCACTCCGGCAACATTCAACCCGTGTATGCGAAATCCGTCATGTTGCATATATTGCTCCCAGCACCTTAAAAGCGTTCGATATCACTTAACCTAGCTCAATGCCTGACATGCGAAAGCTGTCGCCATCGACTTACGCTCAACGTCCTTAGGCTGTACCCAGTGATTGCTTTGGCCTTAGGAATAGAGTGCATTTGTGATCGTGGGATCTACCATCGGCCACGACCTGTATATATTTTTATGCATCGTCGCAGCTGCGCAGGACACAACTGGTTTGAGCAGCCCACCTGCAGCGTCGACGACTGAGCGAAGGAACGGCGCCGGCTTGGTCGTTGGGAGCTCCAAAAAGTCTACTACATAGGCTCCTCCTTCAGGCAGGCATACTCCCTCGTCTTCCTCGCTTAATTGATATAATATGTTTTTGTTAGTTCTGATTATACAAGAACATCGTCGTTACCGTGGTAACGGTTCTGATAAAGTCAGTGTTACAATTTTCAAGGGTCTCCTGTGATATCACCCGCTTCTCCAGTCAAGAGAGCTGTAACGTCTTCGATGGCGACTTCCAAAGATCATTGAGCAATTGCTCCAGTCGAAGAGAGCTGTAGCAGATTCCACACGGAAAGTCTTTATCCCCAAGAGTCCTCCCACAGGATTACATGGCACACCAGTCTTTTGCGGTCGTGTTACAGAGAACGGTTAGAGGTCGGAACTTGACATGCTAGATCTCAGCTACGTAGCGAAAGGGTGGCAGTTTGTCCGGCGTGCTGCAAGTACAGCTAGCGGCGCACAACGGGGTGAAATGCACTGCAGCAGCTCGGTTCGTTCAACTTGCTTCTCAAAAATATTTCTCAAATCCGCATGATGCATGATGAGTTTACAGATGCATTGCCAGACGCATTCCGAAAAGATTACCTCAGAGTGTGCCCTTCTAAGGCCCCCACAAGAAATTTCGCAAATTTTTGACAACGCGAACCAATAAGATTACTCCAACACAGTGTATCATTGTTTCTCATGAACTGGATCTGACAGTTGTTGTATACTTACACCAAAGCTGCACCTAGCTTGACAGAGGGAAAAAGCAGAGAGCTAAGCCGCGAGGTAAGCCAATCGTGGAGTTGTGCAATTGGACGTCTAATAGAAAATGAATCTCCTCAAAGGAGGAATCAGTTAATATATAAAGCGGAGATGTGGGTTTTTAAACCAGAGGGCAGGCCGCCGTCAACTTTACTCTTATAATTATGAATTTAAACAACCTACCCCAACTTCAAGTTTAAACTACATTAACGTTCGCGACCATAATGCACAGGAGAGTCCTAAATCCCGAAGATTATACGATCGCATGGATCGCACCCCTAGAGATAGAAGCGAAAGCTGCCTATCTCTTGCTGGATAAAATACACGATGGTAATTTTCATTTAAGTCGAGGCGATGACTACGTATTTCACGCTGGGGAGATGTGCGGACACAATATTATTATAGCCACTCTGCCAAATTGCCAGGGGTATGGCAACAGCTCTGCAGCTGCCCTTGCTAGTCAGGTGAAAAAGTTCTTTCAAAATTTGTGGTTTGGACTGTTAGTTGGCGTCGCCGCCGGCCTTCCAAATCATTCGAAGAATGCACGGATTGACATCCGCCTTGGCGATATTCTGGTGGGCGAGTCGAAGGGAAATACTGCGGCACTCGTCTATTACGATCTTGGAAAAGAGACAGCAGCCGGGTTTGAGCCGGTATTGAATAATCTGGCTAAAACAGAAACCATTGTCTCATCGGCATTCCAAAGTCTCAAACTCAAGTCGCTGGAGGATCCCAGAATATATTTGCGACATTACGAGAAAATTAGGCATGGACGCGGTGGTGCCGATTTCGAAGATCCAGGTCACAAGAAAGATCGGCTCTATCGGATTAGCGATGAAGGGGTCAAAACCCGAGAAAGGAGGAAGAAACGACCAGACACCGAGCGTACTCAAGTGTGGCATGGACCTATTGGATCTGGGGGAAAGGTAGTGAAGGATTATCGGAAGAGGAACGAGCTGAGAGACAGATATGGCCTCATAGGGCTGGAAATGGAAGCTGCTGGAGCAGCGAAATGTATTTCTGTTGGGGTTATTCGGGGAGTCTGCGACTACGGGGATGAAGATAAAAATAAAGACTGGCAGCCATACGCCGCAGCAATGGCTGCGGCTTATGCTAAGGCAGTCCTGGAAGCGATTCCACCGAAGCAGAGCCCTACAAGGAAAGGCATGTACTGAATATTTAATACCCAAATGTATCTGATTTTCTACCATGATGGAAGCTTAATAGACCACCGTTGCTTAACCAAGCCATGTTTGACTGATACTTGTGCAGACGTAGTTGATGAGTCAAGTAGAGTCAAAGACTTCTAGTAAGCAATGGGGTGTATTCATACTTCTAAAATTGGTATCATGGTGATAAGTGCTAACACCGGCTTAAAGCTAGACCAGGATTACTATATCTCTTTAGATCTCCCATATGACAAAAATGTCAATTTCATGGAAAGGAAGGAGGTGTCCGATCAGATTGAGGAATTCTTTTGGTCACAATTGGATAGTGCTCCCAGCGATTTTCGAATCGGTGATCCCCTTGATCGCAAGTCGATAACCCTCTGGGGCCTCGGGGGGTGCGGGAAATCGCAAATTGCTCTCGAGTATGCGTATAAACATACAAAAGAATATTCGGCAATCTTTTGGTTTAACGCTTCAGATCAGTTAGCGCTACATGCTAGTGCTATGAAGGCCATTGGTTCAATTGGCGATAATTGGCGGGATGCCGAGGGGTTACTTTCAGATAAAATGTGTATGCGTCTCGCGTACACCCTAAAACTCGATAAAGAGAATGTTACATCTGAAGAGGCCTTGATGAAGGCGGTTGCCGAGTCGCCGCTTGACAGCCTTAATAGCTGGTTGGGTCAAAAGGGAAATGGCAAATGGCTGCTCATAATAGACAACTACGACGACCCGGATGCCTGCAAAATCGATGCGCTATTTACACGCAAAAATGTTGGACATATCCTCATAACAAGCCGCAGATCAATACCCTATGGACAGTCTAAAGGAATCGAGGTACCTGGGAGCATCAAATTAACAGACGCCGTAAACCTATTTTTCAAAATTTCTGGAAGGGTCAAAGACAAAAACTCAAACGGTTCGTCTTATTGTAGTAAATGGATACATCGGTCGCAGCTAACATTACATAGACTACCGAAGCCTTTTGAAGATACTTGACTCGGTGGGAAGGCTCCCACTCGCGATTGGAATAGTTGGGGCATATTTGCGCGAGATCCGAATGCCAATCTATGATTATGCACAAGAGCTAAACACAGAGTTCACGGAACAATTCGAGGAGCTTGACAGGGTATGGAAAATGTCATTTAATGCACTTCATTCACATGCAAAGCGACTGATCCAGTTGTTTTCGTTGATTGGAAATGAAGACATCCCTGGTGAGTTCCTGAAGGTTGGTAGGGGTATCGAGAGCCTAGGGATTCATTGTAAGTCTTTGCGGTTAATCCTCTTCAATTTGCCCTTTCTAACTTTGAATAGCTCTAAAAGCCCTTTATGAGGCTGTTGGACAACTTTGCAAGTTCTCTCTTGTAGCTGAGGGGAAAAACAACAGCTACCACATGCACCCCCTCCTCCACCGATGGGTCCGTGATCACAAAGAACATAAAAGCACAAAGCCCGAAAACTCTCGTCTTATTATTGACATCGTCACCCGCACTTTCGATTTCGGTAAAAGGGAGTCTTCACAGTGGGCTTATGAGTATCGCATCTTGCCACATATTGAATGCTGTGTCGAAATCTTTTGGACACAAATGTCACCGAGTGGGAGTCCTCTGGACCCTCAGGACCGAGAAGTTGCCTATAAATTTGCCAGAGTATACTCAAATCTTGGCGAAGTGCGAAAGTCTAGTTCTATCTACGAACGAAGCCTCAATAATATAGTCAAAATCACTCCATTGGTTGTCAAAATGAAGGTTTCTTATGGAGAAAATCTCAAATTACAAGGCGAGTGGGATAAAGCACTGGTATTGTTCGAGGAGGCATTAGGCGAAACTTGTGAAGGCGATTCTCAGTCGCTCACTATCGCTTCTAATATCGCCGCAATATTTACACAAAAGGGGCAATATGCTAAGGCTATTGAGCGGTACAAGCAGATTCTAGAGCAATGGGAGAGAGTATCCGAAAATTCTGATACCCGAGCTCTCCAGACGCGGCAAGAACTTGCATATACGCTGAGGCGTTCGGGAGAATATCGAGAGGCTCGGGCCCTCTTCGAGGAAGTCCGAGTTCAGAAGAAGAAGACTTTGGGGAGAAATCATCCATCGACCCTAGAAACAGTTCACGCTATTGCTGCAGTTCTCGAAAATCAAGGCGCTTATAAAAAGGCCTTGAAATACCATGAATTCGCTTATGAAGGCCTAAAAAATGCGTTAGGTGATAGTCACCATTCGACGCTCGACGCCGTCAATGGTATCGCCCGCGTATTAGAAAGGCTAGGGAAATATGACGCTGCATTAGAATGGTACGATAAGGAGTTGAAAGGACTGAAGAAGATTTTTGGGAGAGAGGATCACCCTTGGATTCTCTTCACTATTGTTGGTGTTTCTGGTATCTGGATGCGCAAGGGAAGATACAAAGAAGCAGAGAAAAGCTATAGGATGGCGTACGAATGCTTCAGAAATTTAGGTATGGGAATACGTGGACAGTTCCCGACGGCGACGAAGATAGCGCAAGCGTTACGCGATCAAGGAAAATATGAGGAAGCCCTGGTATTTTGTACGGAAGCGGAGAAAGGGCTCAAGGAACTGGGCGAAGAGCATAGGGATATGCTTGCCGCAAAGGTTTGTTTCGCCAGCATACGGAAAGGCCAAGGACGACACGAGGAAGCACTCGGGATATACGAGCAATTGCGAGCAGTTTATAAGGCTAAAGACCAACTTGATCACGCTGAGGCCCTTAAAATTGCATGCTGGATTGGGGAGATACACTTCGAGCAAGGAAATTATGAGAAAGCTCTAAAATTTTTAAATGCAGCAGACATGTTAGAAAAAGTACTCGGCGCAACTCATCTTCACACAGTCTGGGCAACTGGGCTGAAAGCAGATGTTGTCCGTAAACTGAGCGGACTGCCTTCACCCTCCAAAAAAAGAAAGCCATCACGGGAAGACAATCCTCAGAAACGCCGAAAAAAAAGCTGAGCAACCACCAAATACTCTGCTAAAGGTCTTTGCATCTTTCCATTCTAATTCTATCAAAAATTTAAGAAACACGATATCGACACACCTTCTCGGGCGCTGGCGTGGGATAGCCAAAAGATTTTAGGAATTGGGTACTTAAACGAAGGATAATCGTACGAAGGCTTGTCAAAAAAGTTACTTGTAAAGCTTGGCATTCTTGGCAAATAGACGTCTCTCTCGGGGAACCACCGGAAACTCACCAGAACACCACACCAAAAACCTCCAAACGTTATTTCACCACTAAGTGATTTTTAAACCCAAAACAAAAACAATACTACTATTATGTTATGTATTGGGGATAATTTACCAATTTTCTTCAGCGAAAATCGTTGATCTTTCGGTAAGTTAATTTTGGCTCTGCGACGGGGAGCCTCTGGGAAAGCCTCCGAGGCGCTCAGTTCACAAATGCCAAGCATTCCAAGTAACTTTTTTGACAAGCCTTCGTATGTATATAACGTATTATGGTGGGAAGTGAGACATTCTGAGAAGTGAGACAGGAACCATAATAATATGGAATTCCTTAGTCAAAAAACGCATCAATTTCAATAATTATTCATAATGATATTATAACCCAAAAACTATTAATTTTAGCCATTTTTGCAGCTACCATTTAAGTGTAATTAATAAGTTTTTGATATATATGATTTAGAAGCTGGTTTGACTAATATTTTGTCATGCTGCGCATGATATATGGTTCTCGAGGCGGTTCTCAGCCACCCTAGAGACGTTGAGGCAGTGCAACCTTAAGGTGGCAAATTACCACACCCTCAACACAATATACAATAGCAATCAATCTTACTATAAGAACATCAATTGGTCTAAGGAGCATAAATAGGCGCTCATCAATAGGATAATCCATCAATAAAAACTCTTTAGCCTAGATTTATAGACTAGGACATTAATAAACCCAAACATAAGTCAAAAAACCTAGGGAGACAAAAACATAAAACTAATCAACTAGTTATACCAATTAATCTCAAAAAATATAAACAATTACATTAAGTACCTCAACAAAAATTGGAATCACAAAAAAACTCATAAATAAAGTTTATCTTAAACATTTACCATCAAGAGATATTAACAAAACTAAGCAAACATCAGGAACTATAAAACCACCTAAATTAATATAATATACTATAGTCTCATATACTAGTATATAAACCACTTATCCAGTCATCGTCTAGAATCAACACTAAACAATTTAACCATTTAATTATTTACTTATTTATTTATTTCTTAATAGTATAATCACCTTCCTCTATTGCGTACTAAGTGCCACTATAAGTTATACCTCGAACCACATCGAGAGTACTAGGCTCGTGCGGTTTTACATTTTATCCAGTCATTTGCATACTTGTGGCCTGCACGGTACGCATCTTATCTTATACCTATACCACTCGACTCCATCCTCGCAACAATGTCCGATATCGACATGAACGCTGGGGGTCATTATCCCGAGTCGGTTGAAGGGTTGAGAGCTCAACTACAGAGTACCACTCAGCACTATCAAAGAGAACACTCTGTCCTTAGCCAGCAGATCGAAACCTTACAAGCCGAACTCGAGGCGGCTCGACATCGGGCTGTAAACCCCCAACTGAATCCAATATCCGAGATATTGAGACAACCTTCCCCTGCGCCATTCGATATGGCCGCATACCGAGCTGAGAACGAAAGACTCTTCCAACGTCATGAGAACCAGCTAGCTGAGCTAAAAGGAATGTTATCCATGAGGGGACCAAGCACCCCAGGAGACGAGTCGGTCCGAGACCACGCCGGCCTCTACGCTAGGTTAATACATCAACCAGGCGTTTTCGATGGCAAGCGAGCCAATACGCAAGACTTCTTGCATGATTTACGAATGTAAAGCCGCACGAGCCTAGTACTCTCGATGTGGTTCGAGGTATAACTTGTAGTGGCGCTTAGTACGCAATAGAGGAAGGTGATTATACTATCAAGAAGTAAATAAACAAGTAAACAACTAAATGGCTAAATTATCCAGTGTCGATTCCAGACGACGACTGGATAAGTGGTTTATATACACGAGACTATAGCATGTTATGCTAATCCAGGTGGTTCTATAGTTCCCGATGCTTGCCTAGCTTCGTCGATATCTCTCGATGGTAAGCGCCTAAGATGAGCTCCATTCACGAGCTCTCTTGTGACCTCGATTCCCGTCGAGGCGCTTAATGTAATTGCTCATATCCCTCGAGACCAATCGGTACAGCTAGCTGATTAGTCTCGTGCTTCTATGCCTCCCTAGGTCTCCCGACTCGTGCCTGGGTCTGTCGATGCCCCAGTCTATGGACCTAGGCTGGAGAGCTCTCATCGATGGATTATCCCATCGATGAGCGCCTATCCATGCTCCCTAGACCAATCGACGTTCTTATAGCGAGATTGGTCGCTATCGCACATTGCGTTGAGGGTGTGGTAATTTGCCACCTCAAGGTTGCACTGCCTCAACGTCTCTAGGGTGGCTAAGAACCGCCTCGAGAACCATATATCATGCGCAGCATGACATATTTATAGTTTAATATTTATTATAAGATTTGTTATAAATGTTTATATTTGTTGATTTGGTTATACCCTATTGCTTATTTTTTCGAACACTAATTAAGTTGCTGCTTGGTGGTATATAACTGTTATATTTAGAAAATTTGTTAAAGTGATTATTTCAGTATTTATTTCATTATTTAGATCGATAATAATAGTCATGGTGGTAGCGGAGGTGGTGATGGTGATGGTTGTAGTGATGATGAGTGATAATGGCGCGAAATGTGAGGTGAAGCTTATACAAAATTTCGGTTTGTTTGTTGTGGTTCACTTCCCGGGATGTCTCACTTCCCACCAGAATACGTCATTGTGCGGAATAGATGGGCCGGAACGGCGATAATCACTTGAGAATTTCTTTCATCAGAATACACGACTTTGCCAAAAGCAAATTGCTCAAAAAGTTGAAACGTTCCATAGCCACCAAATTTAGTCCTACGTAGTAGCTGGAACTTCTCGGGTGTCGTAAAGTGGGATAGCATCCTTCTGCGCATGCACCCCTCTGAACTCGGGAAATACCAACTGGCCCTGACTATTGTGGATAGTCTGAGTGAGCTTAAGAAATGGCAAGCCGATCAAGGCATCATAAGAATATCCTTCAATAACCATAAATTCTACATCAACCCAAACTGTTTTTCGCCCATCAAACGACCATTTTACTTCGATGAACGGATTTTTTTGCGATACTGAGCCATCAGCCATAAGAATGGAAGAAAATCTTGTCGGGGTCCCTATGGAGATATTTTGTTCAGCTAACCATTCCGCCCTGACAATATTTAACCCTCCTCCAGTATCTATTAGTGGCTTTATGGGGAAACCGTCTAGTTTCCCGGGGAATGACAAGAACTCGTTTTTCTGATCCTGGGGGATCTTTCCGGAAGCAACTACGTAGTCATCTTCTTCCGATTCATTTTCTGTTGCTGGTGGTTGGGGCTCATTTGTTGCACCACTCCGCGAAAATAATTCCGGCTTGCGGTATTATCAGTCACAATGTTAATATATAAACAAATTTACGAGTAATCTTACCAACTTTTCCATGTTCCTTGCTCGAAGTTCTGCATCGTGATTAAGTCCTAGGTTAGCCCCAAGTTGAAAGCTGCTTTGGGATACTTCGTTCAAGAAGTTTTTATCCTGAAAAAGGGTCGACTTGATTAAATGCTGTCTTGTGAAATCTTTTAGTAGCCGACCAGTCTTGGATATCATTTCCAGAAGATCTTCCATGGGGTCATCGATCTCTATATCTCGTATCGTCCGAAGAAATTCCAGAAGCTCGTCCCAGCGTGTAGATACTAATAGCAGAACTCCATTCCGACCAACTAAGGAAAATTTCAAGAATAAAATGCCCGGCACCCCAAGTTCCCATTGCTCTACAAAGAGGAACTGATAGAGGTTGTGCAGTTTCTGCTTCTCCTCGGCAAGTTCTGCGGCGATCTTCGAGAGGTATACATTAGCATCAAGCCATCTAAAGGGTACATGTCCAATTTACTTACTTCATGTTCATACCGGAGATAAGCGTCGGATGGGAGAGTTTGTGCTGATGTCACTGCATTACGCGCAGCGGCTGCCGCACGATAGGCAGCACCCGCGGCTCTGAACGCAGCGGAAATCGCTCTCTCCGGCACACGTCCACGTCCTTCTACTCCTTTTGCGGCTTCCGTCGCAGCATCCGCAGCCTCGGCCGCAGCATTTGCTGATGCAGTCGCAGCTTCCGTTGCTTTTGCAGAGTATTGAAGTTCCAAATTTTTGGCGTTTTTGCGCACTTTCACGAAGCGCCCGCCTGCGGTGTAGGACCTCGAGCTCACAGTCGTTTCGTCATTTAGCGCATCTCTCGCAAATTTCTCTGCATCCTTCACCACAATTTCAATTTTTCCCAAAAGATTTAAAAGAGTTAGAAAACCCTTTTGGGCATCTTGAAAGTCCGTGTCCGCGTCAGATAAGGTTAGGCCGGTGGTGAGGTGGTAAAGGTCTTCAAGAACGCGCTCTAAATCCATTCTTGGTAGACCGTCTCACGCAGTAGTTATTCTGAGAATCTCTGATATACTAATCCAAAGTCATTGCAATAGGTGGGTTCTTTCTTTTCAATCTTATTTCTCTTAGCCTAGATTCAAGGGGGTAGTTTTTTTTTTCCCTCGCTAATCTAGGTCAGGGACAGCTAGGGACAGCCCAAAGTACCAATCCCCTTTTTCTCGGCGACGAAAGAGCTGGAGTGGGGTAATCGATAGAGTTTCCGAAGGATATTATCCGATTGCAGATTCGATTAAGTAACTTTTCTAGTTATCACAAGGAGTGCGCCGCCCGTACCGAAGCTTGGGAGAAGGGGTCTTGTTTACCAGACTTTCCAAAATTTGCAAAAAGTTAATTGGCTAGGAAAAACAAACCTACAACCATGTCGCAACATTTTGCATTGCATTGAGGAAAGGCTCAGGTAAGGAAACTTCGAAAGACTTGTCCAATAGAAGTAGTACAAGTGGTAATTAATACTTTCGGATAATTACTGTGGGTGATTCCAATGAGCGGAGTTCGCAGGCGCAGGATTTTCTTTTGTTGCCTGTATGGTCGCCTTGGCAATGCAGGGTGCCTCAAACGTCTAGCCTCGTTGGCAATAATTAACGATATCACAATTTTAATTCAAGATCATATACTTCGTAACATGATGGCAGTTGATGCCGAGCCTGCACCAACCTGAAAGGTACTGTACTAAGACGAGAAGCAAGGCCAAACATGTATTTACTTAAGTAATAACCCAAAAACTTTATCAAAAAGTTATCAAAATACCCATATTGTAGGCTACTTCTTTGCCAGCAAAATTTGTTGAACGAAAATCTTGGTACCGCCAAGGCCGAGGGTCGCATCAGTGGCTCTGTTATATGTCTCTTCAGTTGGGTATATTCATGATGCCACACCGGTTAAAGAATATAGAACCCATTTTTGACGCCTGGGACCAATCCAAAACTTTTGTATTGTAACGCTTTCTCGCTCTCGCCTATCTGTAGAAACTAATTCCTTTGGAAGACGCTCAAAGCATGCAAAGAAATCTATGACCAGAAGTGAAAGGTGATCGATCGCCAGCCGTGCTATAGTCTAGAATCGTACCGAAGGCTACTGTTTCTTGATAAAGGGTGGTGGTTCTCAATATATGCCCTACATTTCATGTCTCATGATGCGCTGCAGCTGCAATTGCGTCTACATAGCCCAACCTTCGTACATTTGACTGTTCGACTTCCACTCTAGCATTGGTAGGTAACCCAAACCGTCTCTCGCATATAGCGGCATGGAAATAAAAGATTTTAAGCCAACAAGAGCCAATGAAGCCTGCGCATCACATCACACATCACACAACAATCTTACAGCTTCTGCTCAAATGCAAAAAAAAGATGCAACCCCGCTCTCCGGTCTACCATGAAGATATGACCCTAGACTCTCGAAGTCTAAACCAAGCTATAGACTTAAAGCTGTATAAAGTGGTTTACTATCGTCTCTGGGTTGAGGATGGCTTTCAGGGCTTCGATTATAGCAACCATCACCATATCTTCAACTTTCCTCTTATGTTACCCCGGAAGGATCAGCTCAAGCCATTGTAGCGATAGGTTTATACAGTAAACCAGCAACTACACACAACATGGTCAAGATACACAATAGAGAAATTGAGGCCGCTGCTGCGGAATATAATAGGATTCGATCTGGGTATGACGATACGTATTCCTGCGGCAAAAACAGTGCTTCGAAGACTGGATTGTCAACTGTAGCGAAAAACTCCTTAAGGCCTGGTATTTTATCAATTCAGAATGTCGTATCTTTCTAGGTTTTATTTTTAGAGGAACATATACTGAAATTTCTATTCGCCAAAACAGTAACGGGTTTAATGCCAGAGCTACTCGGCGTCGTTACATCCCCGAAGATACTTCAAATGAAAGACGAAGACCATCTGGAATTCCTAGAAAAGTTTAAAAGATGTCTGAGCCAGAACAGTGGTTGTTGCGGACATTATGAAGGGAACAAGGACATGATGAAACTTATCTCTCAGTACGATCTCTTGACTAATTTACCTGAGGGTCACGCATACGACTACGCCGGCTTCTCGGAGTGCGCAGCGCAGAACCGTTCCGTATTAGAAAAGATGTTGCTTTGGTCACAGTCTTGGGATTGTGGTAATGGTGCCGAAGAGTGGAACACGCTTTGTGGAGCAATCTATATGAGTTGGGCTCATCTTCTCGACCCAGCAGCTTCGCGACGTACAGGGGGGGTTACAAGAGTTCTTATTCCTTAGAGTGCAGTCTGTTTAATAAGAATACAGGCACTTGTCAAAGGTCCAAACAAATAGTGAAGGTATGGAGCGGTTTGGAGCAGATTATAAGATAACTCTACTCTGCTTTCTGAAAACAGGCGCCTGTGTCAACCAGACCCCATCAAATTCAAATGCCAAGATTATCAAACGTCTGCACTCGTGTCAAGCAACTACCAAAATTATATAAACTTGGATTTTGTGTTGTTCACAACGCAATTGTCAAACACCACATCAAAACCAAAATCAGGGTAACCAACTAAAATGAGGGCAACCCTAAGGGTAATCTTCAGGGTAACCGGCCTGGTTGAGGGTAGGCCACACCAACCAAACTCAGGGTAACCAGCTAAACTCAGGGTAATCCTCAGGGTAATACTGAGGGTAATACTGAGGGTAACCAGCTTGGTTGAGGGTAGGCCAAACCCAGCAGATTCAGGGTAACCAGCCAAACTCAGGGTAATCCTCAGGGTAATACTGAAGGTGGTTGAGGGTAGGCCAAACCTATAGAACCAAGAAGTCTTCTCATGGGCCTATTAAAGTTGGGTTCGGACCTTCCGTCACGCTAGAATTTCTAGAAGTATTATAGAAGACATGGTATTTAAGTGCCGACTCTAAATCAATGCATCATAACTGATCATATGCATATCATCATTTTCACGAACTTCAGAGCGCCCGCTAATATCTTATATAGCTTATTTGAGACTTGGACTGACACTCAATTGGCTAATCAATAGGAGTTAAATCAGCCCTATGAATGTCGGTAATTCCGGGCGGCTCTTATCTGCGCAGAAATATCTAAAATGTTCACATCATAACTCGATGCATGATGATAAGCGCCAAGTTAAGGTTTGGCGAAAGGGTAGCATCCGCCGAGGCGATGATCGCGATCTATCTCCCAACCGATGCGACTTAGTGCCGCGAACCTAAGTATTCTTTGCTTTTAAATGTTTTGCCACTATCACGATAACGCTCCCATTGGCTCTCACTACATTGGCAATTGAGCCTATTTAGTACCTCGGGTTCGGCGACGGCGTACGCTATATCGTATAACGGTGTCTTGGCCCAGTGTAAGCTTTTCCGATGTCTACATGTATTATTCTTTGTCTCAGAGTATATATGTATATATCGTGTATCTATGGACAACACCTAATCATGCCACCGTAGGATAAAATCCAACAAGTGTGGCCAATGACTAGCAAGGGCATCCTATCGAATGACGTTAGCTTATAGTCACTTAATTAAATTCAAACGTCATAGGCACGAGTAAGACTGCTACAATAAATTCGCAAGGCTGAACTAACATGATATTGGGGACGGCGAATGTCAACTTTGGTCCAACGTCAAACCAAATCCAATTGCAGCCTCCGTAGACGTTCTATATCCTCTGCATCTCGCTAATGCCCACAACTATGAGATATATAAACCCGTTGCAAAATCTCCTTTATGAGCTCAATCATCCATAAATATCACATTAGACCCAGAATCACATGAATTATCACATCTATATCATAACTGTTATATCATATAACTTTACTGCCTCAATAGCGCATTCAGCTTTTGAATTTTTTAAGTATTTTTAAAATGGTTGTCGTTAGAAAACGCTGTCTCGCCTGGGATTGGACTTGCACACGCGATGTCCCAAACCGCATGAACTCAGTAGATTTTGACGGGCCTATGCATTCTGTTAGCAATTGGAACATATGGGTAATTAATATTTACTAATTCTAATTCACTATTAACACGACTCAAGTCGCTAATGATATTTTCAATTTTAGGAGCCTCCCGAATTAAAAGATCGAGCCGCCTTCAGACCCATGATCCACCTACAACCAGAACTCGAAGGTGAAGAATGGCAAACTCTCCTCAAGTCCGATGCGAATATAGTCCACTACTTCAACGAACCCGAACGGAATGGCATATCAGCCGAATATGCTGCACAAAAATGGCACGACCAAGTCGTCCCAACCTTACGAAAGCAACACCATATGAAACTCGTCTCTCCTTCGTGCGCCTCCGACCCAGCGGGTATAGCATGGCTCAAAGAATTTATGGGCAAAGTCAAAGACGAGCCACCAGATTATGTTGGCGTTCATTATTATGGTACACACGCTGAGGACGCTAAGAAATTCTTCCACAGGATCCATGAGGCATATCCTAAACATCCCGTAATTGTTTCAGAAATCGCATCAATCTCACGTAAGAAGAAGAATGTTTATGCGTTTACTAGGAACATGGCGAATTGGATGGATAAAACGGATTGGATATTCGAGTACGCGTTCTTTAGATGCATGAAGACTTGCCTGATAATTTCGTTAGCCCGGAGGCGAGGTTGATGACCAAGAACGGCCAGTTTACCAAGCTGATGAAGTTATTGATGCATGAGCAGCCGATCAAGAATAACGACGAAGGAGACAAGGGTTATAATAGAGATACAGATCATAAAGTGAAGAGGGCGATACAGATACGGGAGGAAAAGGTGAACACAAGATCCATGAAGATAAATCACATCCGGAAGAACAAGATGAGCCTGAGGATGATGACCCAGTAGAGGGCGATAATCAACAAGATGATAAAAAGGAATAGATTAAAAAGAGAGCTTAAGTTAGAAGGACACTGTATTTATCTGGCATTCGCAACACGTAATAAACCTCTTTTAAAATACTTGGATAATCGCTAAGTGTTTTCAAACATTTCGTTTCGAATATTCTTGTTTTGACGTATCATTGGTTACTGGATGCTATAAATTGTCGTAAACAAGTTGCGATGCACGAAGGCAGTAGTAGTTTTAGAAGCCTCAAGACTATAAATCTCATTGAGCCGTACACTCGTAATCCATGATCTAAATTCTTCTAGAAAGTCACGTTCTTGCTCGAATCATTACAGGCTGGCTTACGAGAAAATCCGACTGTACTGTTAACTTGGGTCAGCTCTCTTTTACAGGTCTAACCCATTTTCATGAGATTCATGCCGGAGATCGCTTTAGTCTGGGGCCCATGGGGGAGATCGCTTGCCTGGAGTTCCGGTCGCTTGCTTTTCCGCGAACGTATCACAGGACATAAACACCAACTTAGACACCCCCCAGCATACAGTGCCCGATTTTTTGTATGCCCGAGACACTGAATTAATTGAGAGGGGAAAATTTAGTCTCAAATATGGCGTGACATTGACGCGCAAGGTGTGAGAGGGATTCCAACTGTCTTATACTTCGACTATTAAATTTCGAAATTATAATTGGCAGGATCCAGATCAGCTGGACCCAACAGTTTTCAGCGATCCGGTAATCCCAGCAGATAACCGGAGCCCATATTACAAATACAAACGTCAATAGCTATCACAGGGCTGTGGAGTCAGTCTCCCCAGGGTAAACTCGTTCTTCACCAACTCGAAAAAATATCAAAAAAACCTTTTGCCCAGATACGTGCCTAGTGACCCCAATTTTTGGACTCACAGAAATATCTTCTATTTCATGATGACTCCTGTTCCACCAGAGATTCACACACCCACCATGAATCAAACTATGTTCCTCGCAGACCACGGTATGTTTTAGGATTTTGTCTTCGAGAAGCAATGATCTAGCTATCAAAACGTTCAATCCTCAGAATTTCATATGCTAACCCTAGATATGCTTAATAGGGAGGATAGCAAAAGTCTCAGTCGGTGGGTGGCTTCAAATGGGGGTATATCAAGTGAATGATGACAGCGCTGGCCCTTTCAGGTGAGTCGTTTATAATATCTAGCAGCCTCAATTCCATCGAGCCTATATATTCTACACCTTACTATCGTTGGCTTTGCGCTAATTACAAAATTGAATATACAGATGTAGAATTGATGCCACGGGCACCGGCAATTCATTCGGTGGCTGGTTGGCTTCCTGAAGCTAACTACTTAATACAACCACCCGGAGCAGCAGCATATAAAGGTGTTAACTCGCCAACAAATTACCAAAACCACATATTGAAGGTCCGGATTCCCGCAAATGTACAATGTAAAGCCCAGTACGGCAAGGTGTCGAATGTATGCATCTTGCGCTGCGAAAACTCAACGCCGAACGGGCCCTTCGGTGGCTGTATCCCATTCCAAGTCATGTATCCTCCAAAGCCGGTGGTACCGCCGCCCCCACCAACCACAGTTGTTTTTCCACCGAAAGAAACCCCCAAGGTCGAATATGGCGATCCTGGCTACGATGTTGGCCAAAAAAAACTATGTTGAGGATTGGAATCAACCAGACAGTACTAAGCGAAGTATTCCTCGAACGACGGTCAAGCGTGTGCCTCGGCCTGTTAAAAATTAGTTTACTGTACTCTAAGTCTTTGGGTTCAATATACTTCAATCAACCAACCAGCCCAGCAGTTGATCTTTTTGTTATGATAGATCTGCAGGACATCAAAACTTTAAATCCGGTACGAAAACCACAGATTTGGATACCCCCACGCAACCTGTTTGCTCCACAATTTGGGTGTCAGATACTACATGTAAAGCTAGTACATAGTTAAAGGTTTTCTGGGATGGAATTTATAAGTATCGTATCTGAAGCCCTTCTTAATCATAGTCGAGTAAATCACGGAGTTAAGTTTGCGTCAAGTCGTTTAGTAGTGGTCTCAGTCTCGTCTGGCGCCACGCATGGCTTCGAGACTAAGGTGTTGTAGGACTCCAAGCAGTGTGTGTTGATTTGTGATATTCTGTGAAGCAACGGACCTAATTTTCGCGGCACTCGCTTACCGTTCCGCGAGCGTATCACAGGAATCGCCTGAAGCCCTCAACCTAGCATATAAAAGTGCCTGAAGTTCATTGCAAGTGCCTGTCTCTGCCTGACTGTTTTAACAGTCAGGATCCTCTTTCAAGGGGCAGCTTCGCGAGGCTGGCGCTGCAAAGCTGGTCATTTTCTGGGGGTCATTTAGCAGTTTTGACTCTCCAATTGTACTTTTTCATGTGTATCATGTTAAGAGGCACAGCAAGTGCACGTACATAGTAAACAGCCATAAGAAATAAATAAACAAATAAATAAAATGGCTTTCACATAGATACGCAGAGAGTGGATGGGTCGTAAGCCCCTTGACTACGTGTATCTGAATATTCCTACTTTCTCATTAAAAAGCTTCCCTCGAATCCAGATATCCGAAATCCTAGGAATCAAACTAATTGCTCGAAGCCAAGTTACATAACTCGGATATTCAGATTCAATTGTTCAAACGATACCCAGGTCTCCTTATATACCTTAGAAATAGAATATCCCATCATACATACTTTTCTCTAAAATATAAAAATCATCTTAATTGTTCACTGGAATTTTCGATATTTCGACTGAAATGTCTGGATACTTTGATGAATGGTAAGTCTACCTTCTAACTACAAGCAGTTTCCCTATAAGTTCTAAAGTTCGAATATAGCTCGGGGCTATATTTTTCATATTATGACTCCGATGAAGACATGTGCATATATGATCCACCAGAAAACGGCGAAAATGGCTCGACATCCGTCGGCGAAAAGAACCCAAAGGCCCGAAAGACTTCTGCCGGAAATCCTACTGTTAAAAAATGCCGCACTTGTGGTAATTCTGGGCACGACTCCAGAAACTGTGCTGTAAACAAAGGGTTCACAGCGAAAAAGAAAAAGAAAGAAAAGGAAGCGAAGAAGGTCTCGATTTCCTCAAAACCGGTTGAAGAGAAAGCTTGCGGTGCGTGTCGAGAGATAGGCCATGATCGAAGGTCGTGTCCTAAGCTATTATGCTCGATTGATCAGCAGAAACAAGAAAACCTAATTACAAATACGGTCAAGAAAATAATGAAGAGTATGACCACGCCGACGAAATCTCCAGCGAAGTCCAAAGCAAATGGTAAAAAAGACCCTGCGAAATCCGCGAAAGAAAAGGGACCAAATGGAAAGGCTAGTCATAGAAAAGCAACTGGGAAACCAAGTACACTACTAAAAGCTCGAGGATCTAAAGGAGGAGATGGTGTGAGTAAGAAGGCAGGTGGAAAAGCGACGAAGAAGAAAACCGTCGCTGGCACCACGGTTTCCAAGTCTGTCAAAAAGAATATGAATAGTATCAATTTGACTTTAAACCTGGGCAATGTATTTCCTTATTAAGTTGAGACTCTTCTTGGAGGATTTTGGATTCATTTTTGTAACAACTTCTTCTAATATACTCCAATCTGTTAATGTATTGTAGCAAAGTGATCAAACTTTCGAGTATATATATAAGTACAAGCGCCAGTATCTTCTAGTCTCAAAAGTTTCCGCTATTAACTAATTTCTAGATCTAGCTAGATATTTTGATCTATAACCTTGTTTAGATGCCTACTAGCAAATTGGTTTCTGTAAGAGAGTGCTCCGTATTTACAACCGTACCAACATCTCGATAAGCTCACTTAGAAATTTCAATACCCCAGCTCTCACTTACCCGTGCAGAGACCCCATCGTTCAATTCATGGCTTTAAAGATGTCTAAAAATAACAAGCAAAGGTGTGTACATCCCGCATCTTTTAGGAAGCACTCATTGCATCTGTACTGTATTCATATACATAATTAGAGAGTTAGACTCGAGAGCTAACTTAGTAACTGTGAATGTATCCTTTACGGCGTGGAAACCGACCCACCACCTCCATACGAAGAATTCGACAATCACTCGAACGGTGAGGGCAATGAAGAATATGTAAAAGATGTCGAGTCTGAGCGTGACGACGGATCTGAAACCGAAAACTATATTTTATCACGGCAACATCATCACGACGATTATTCCATAGACCGGGAGAACAAATGCGACCAAAAAGTGAGTGGCAAAGAAAACGAACATGAAGAAAATGATCACAGGGGAAAGGATCACAAGGACGGCAATACCAAGGAACTGGAAGGCCACCAAGGTCGGTCGACCGATTGTACAAAAACCCGATACGAAAACTGCAAAGTCTCAAACGCGAATGAAAACCACACTCATATTTATAACCAACAGCTCGTGGTCGTTCAACAGGTTTCTCCAACCTTACCAGGCGTACCCAAAGAGTGTGGAGCTTGTGGCAACACTGGTCACGATTCTCATAATTGTGCTATCACCAAAGGCTTTCAAGCTGAGAAGAAAATAGTGGCTGAGAAAGCTGGCCAGACCTGTGGGATTTGTCGAGAACCTGGTCACAATCATAGGCGCTGTCCCAGCAAAAGACCTCAGAGGAGAGGAAGAACAAGAGGAAAAGTTTCGAGAGCTTCAAATGAAATCACTCAGGGGAGAGGAAGGGCTCTAACTTCTGTTAATTCGAAATCTGTCAGTGCAAAACAAGGTAAGGGTAATGAGAGGGGTTGAGAACGCTTGTAGCAGAGATAAAGAAGCAAAGAAATTCAAAGTCAGAGCCCACGACGAGCGTCAATCTCAGGATTGAATTTTAGCCCACTGTTGTCTGCTTGACTCGGGCGTCTACCTACATCCACTCTTATATTCGAATGGGCAACTCTACCGTGCTCCGTATGACTGGGACAACAGATGAAGCAAGACGTTATCATTTATCAGGATAGAAAATCGATTAGAAGGATCTAATTAGAATTAGCCAATTTTGGCGATAATCTCATCACTTACTTTTTATATTCTCTCTCAGGTTTTATAGCAATATTGAGATCGTTTATACATAACATGACAAAAAGGGTTTTGGTATAATACATATGCACATGCATCTTTAATACTCTCAGCTAGATTTAAGATAGCTAACTTAAAGATATCAAACAACTTTGCCCTCTGTGCTCCCCACAGGCCTGCTTACAACCTCCACCAGCCCATCAACCACGCTCTTTCTCGCACCTTCGCTCGCCACCTTCTTTCCAGCAAAATAGCACAACCATAGAGCCCTCGTAACCCTCGGGTCGTCCATAACACCTAACATCACCAAGCCATGCATACTATCCGTCTTTCCCGCGCCTTCCGACAGCAGCTTCACGTCTTCATTCTTAACCGTGTCATCGGGCCCATACGCGAACAATGCACCATTTTGATCTCTAGCCAATATTAAAGCTCGACCTTTCGGTACACCCTTTCGTCCTCCAAAGATTGCCTTAAACCTTCCTAGCGAATCCAAGAAGATATCATCGTCGTATAGTTCCGGTTGTAGCTTCGTCTTTCCCTGTATACCACGAACCCATCCGTCGCGTAGATGCGGGTAGTCAGTTCCCCTGGTCGGAACGATCCGAATTGCCATTTTGACACCATCGTGGTCCCGCGCGTCGAGAAGAGTGGAGAAGAAGTCGATGCTGCCGTTTTCGGAGAGCAGATTTGACTTTAGGGCTTCTCGTTCGGGTAATGTGGCGGTTGTAGCAGATGAAGGGACGTCGAGGGACTTGAGAAGCTGTTGTTGGAGAGCCGGAAGGGACGAAGTTGCGACGTAGAGGGCGACGACGTAGACTTGGATTGAGAGAAAGGAAACGGTACGGATGCCATGGCCGACATAGGTATCTATATTTCAAACAATATGTCTTCAGAAATAGCCTTTGCCTATAGGAGATTGTGATCTGAAATTTGGGTATGCCATACACTCTTCAAGCACTTGATTTGATTGTGATACACCTGAAGGCAAGAATATCTGCTTTGGTATCGGCCCTACTGAACTCGTGCCGCTGGGTACAGTCTCAACCGTCTGTCCGATACTGGTGGCCTGCCGTATAATCACGTTCCCATCCCTCGATGCCTCTTCGAACTTTTTCCGGTCGCTCGGAGATATGTCGGCATCCTGACGCACGATTCCGGACTCTTCGCGTGGCGTGCGGATGCCCATCGGTAACTTCGGATTTCGAGGCAACCATATCTGCGTGGCGACGATTGTTCCGATGAAGAGCACGAGCGCAATAGCGATTTGGCGGTCCACGCCGCGCTGCTTCTTTTCCAGGGCCTCGCCAGTAAGTCTGAATCTGAATTGGCCCTTGGGATCGAGCGTGGGCCGCGCAAGATGGGCTTGCTCCGCGAGGTAAGCTTTTTGTGGGTCAGGTTTTATGGGTGGATATTTCGGTTCGTCCTTATGTGGCTTCTGGTGGAAGGTTGGTTTGTAGGGGTTCTTTTTTGGTGCGGCGGATGAGGTATGGCGGGGATATCCAAATCGTGAAAGTGGTCGGATCTTCGAGCCACGGGGTAAGAGATTGCGAAGAAGATGCCGTTCGCAAAAGACGGCTTGCCGCTGCAATTGCAGGCAGCGGAGGGCGGGCTTCATTGTGGCCGTTCGACGAAGCTCAATTCATAATTGTCGATATCGAATTTGAAGCGAAGTTTGGGTTGCAGCGATATATAAAATTCATGACTAAGCGAAGCACCCACACTCTGATGTCATCCTCACTTGCCTCAACCACAACTTCAACTACGACTTCATATACACTTCGACTAGCAATCGACAATTTACAATTTAAATATACGCATCTACGGTGAGACATATTAGGTTTGACTGAAATTCTTCCATTCAGTCAAGTGGCTACCATACATTGTTTGACCTTAGGGCCCGGCTCGCACTTCGCAGCCATCATTCCAAATCCAAAAGAAAACCTTGAAACATAAAAGCTCGTCCATATGGTGATTTTGACACCCGCTAATAATCCAAACAAGTAAACATTAAAAGCGTCAAAGAATCACCCCTATTAATTACTAAGGTGTATCAAAGATATCCAAAAAGTTCCGGTATAATAACGCTGGGAAATCTCGTAGCTAGCCTTGTCGCTTCAAACATGGGTTGGTGTCAATGATTCCTATAAGAAAGAACCACCGTCCCAAGCCACAACAGAGAACGTGGTCGAGGCCATGCTAGGCATGGCTCTCAGCTTACCCCCAGTGTCTGCAATTGAAGCCATGGATGTGGAAAACAACCTGGCCGGAAAGGGGAACCACGAGCTTGAAGATGCGCGAACGCCGTCTCCGGGGTCACCATAAGTTTCTTGTGGGATGAAAGGTGACGAGCCAGAAGCGGACCGGCAACCGAGGGAGGATAATTAATAGCACGTTTTTCAGAACTAGTTGGAAATGTGGATTAAGAGGCGTCATGGGCGTTCTTTCTTTATCTGCCTTTGCGAGGTTCCTTTATGACAAAAAGAGACAGATCCTAGCCTCCAAGCTATCGCACCCGAGCTCGATTCGCAGTGCAAGGTGTGGCATGATCTTTTCTTTCATCGTCTCTCATGAGGACCATTTCTTTTGCTTTGCAGATCCATGAATTTTTGCCCGTTGCAACTATCTCTCTTTCCTCCTTCTAACCTCTCGGTCGGAAAAACGTACCACCTGTTGCAAGAGCTCAAAGATCTAGATCCTTGGGACCAGATCAATGTGCCCCCCTTCTTGACTGCCCAGCAGGCAATCCAAACCTTGACGGCCACCATATTTCTCCGTGTTTTAGTGAACAAAATCAAGCTCACTATGCAGGAGCCGGACGGAAAAGTATGACAGCGGGCCAAAGAGTGGTTGTGAACCCTTGCTAGGCAGAGTGGGTATGTCTCAAGCGTCCCATTCTCGGACCCCCACCTGGATACTCCAATTTGGAGCACTGAGCAAGAAAGCCGCACTCTAATAAGGCACGATGCAATCGCAGACAATGATTCATCATCTGCGACCCGAAAAAACATATATCTCCCGAAATCTCGAGAGTCAAATGCTCGTACTGACCAAGACCGAAAAGTGGTCAATGATCGTATACTTCCCAGCCCAATTCTTTTTTGTTGGAGCTGGGTCATTTCCCAACCTATAGTCCAGCTTAGACAATAAGAAGGGATAATAAAGTCATTGGGAGAAGACTACCGCCTGGCAACTCCTCTCAACACCTTCTAATTTTGAGGAACAGGCCCTAATTCAGGTCTGGAACCCCAAAGTCTTCAAGGCTGCCAATAGATAGTTATCCAACTGCGATGCTGCTGGAATAATCTTTGTTATAGCAAGCCAGGCTTCTAACAACTCCGAATTCGGATCGATCCAAAATGCGAAGCTGTAAAATTCCTCTTCGTTGTAACCGGAACAACCGTGTAAGCAACGTAAGAGGCAATGATTTTACCCAACCCCAAAGTCGGTAGCGAAATGGTCTGCCACCTTGCAGAACTCGATGGATAAAGGATCGATAGGGGAACAGTCATTGGTACAGACATATCGATTTATTGCAAGGTGGAGTCGTAATGTCCGATATCTTGCAGAAATGCATAATGATTGAGATGGAAATCTGCACTTATAAAAATAAAATATGTTAGCATCAACGTACTTCCAGACAGAAGGGCTTTGATGACAACGAGGTCTCACCTGTTCGTTGGCCGGACCAGACAAAACGAGGGGAGGGTTGCTTCCATGAGCAGTTTGTTCTCTCATAAGCCGGAAGGGTCGCGGCTCATCAGAAACTCTCACAGATCGAAGCAAGCCTCTTCCCGACCGACTGTCGTTGTGGGAAGAGGGGCCGGTCACTGGTGGGACGGCGACGACGACGGGGAAAGGAAGAGAAGAAGAAGAGAGAGGAAGAAGAGAGGTGGGGGTTTCAGGCAATTTAAAGGAAGCACATAAATGCCAAGGATCTCCAGGATCATCCCCCGACTGTACGTTTCCTTCGAACTTGACACCTTCAAGTTGTGTTGCATCCGTGTTAGACCTCTCATCGAGGTGTTTGATAGGATGACCTCGGAAGGTTCCAAGCGGGTCAACGCATGAACCAACACATCTTCGGTTGCTAGCTAGTCTGCTTGTTAGTAAACAAACAAAAGGCGAGCAGCGGCATCAGATCGAACAGCCTCCGGGGCTCCGTCTCGAGACCAACCTCCCTCTATCACCAACCTCCCCGCAACGTCCCTTCCTCGAACATCGATCATCAATCAAACCCCCTCTCCCCTTTTCAATGCTCTAGCAACCTGACCTCGGATGCCGTTGCCAATGCCGATAGACCCCTCAATCGCCGCCGCGAAGGCGACGGTTCGTCTTGACGACCACACTGACTGGACGGCTCGGAAAGTCGCCTCCTACACTCGGGTTCTCGAAAATGCCCTCACCAAAATCAAAAAGGAAGTCCAAGTCGCATCTTACTCAAATAGCTCCATCTCCACCATTTCGTTCAAACAACTCTTCAATGCGCCCGAGCCAGCATTGAAATGGGAATGGGAGCCAAAGACCGAACAAGAGCTCCTATTGCGTATGAAGGCAGGCCATACTCTCGCCCAACAACCGAGAAAAAAAGTCTACGCCGATGCGAGCATGCGAAGAAAGGGTTTCCACCTACAGCCGAGACGACCGACTCCACCGACTCCACAGAAGGAAGGGCCTGCAGTTGAATCCGTATTTAAGAATTACCTACAGAACGCGAGTCTCCGTCGAAAAGTTTTATTAGCAGGTGCCAATGCCGTCGTCCGCCCGCACTATGCAACGGTTCTACAACAGCAAGCCTCGATAGTGGCACCAGCAACCGATGCCATCGAGGTGCCATCGTTAAGGGTTTTATCAGCAAGGGCTTTCGGTAGGGCGATTGTTATGGCACGCGACCCAGATAATCTGCAAGGAGATTATTCCTGGTACTCTTACTGCGACGAAAACAGTAACATGTATAATCTTCTCGCGGAAACTCTACGAGGGCATATTACGCAGCTGTTATGCAATGCAATTAGCGAATACTGGTTTCCCCAGGATTTGGCTTCTACGATGATCGCTCAGAGCGGGAATGCTGGCGATTATACTTTGGTGAGATATAGTTTTCACAACTAATTGGTATTTAGTATTATATTCTTGCTAATAAAACGATAAATATATTTAGTCTGAGACTCTATTTCAAGCGACGTACCGTAGCTCATGTGAAGAAAAGAATCGATCAGTAGCTAGACGCAAAGGCGAGCTTGCACCGGAACCATTCAACAGCATCCTATACATGCCGGATATACTCTTCAGACAAATGGGTCTCATAATAGAAGAAAGACCAGAGATGATGCTAGAAGCGTGGTTCCTTGACGTTATGGTTGCTGGAATCGCAGAAATCTCGATGCACAGGGAATTGCCGAAACTCGTTGTCAATTGTCTAGAATTATTGCTCGGGATTGAAATTTGGGAGGAAGGTGTGCACCGACGACGATTGAATAGAACTGGGAAGACCATGCGAAAGAAGTTGGAGAGCTTCGATAAAGCATGGCTATTTCAATCAAAGGGTGTTATCCAAAGAAAAGCTGCGAGTGTTGCGCAGGATTTGGTGGAGAGATTGTATCATGTTGGGTGGGGTGACTTGAAAGTCAGCGCTGAAACCAAACTGACAGCCAATACAGTCATGAACACCATCGTTGAACGTATGCTCCTCTGGTCAAAAGCATTTAATCATCCACATAAGGAAGCATCTGAAGGTTCGAGTATCACCGCACGGACTCTCGCACTTTCTGCAGTTATCTTGACTCCAGATAAGGAGAAGCAGCAACCTATGACAGATGTCATCGAGGAACTGGTTAGATTGCTCTTAGTCACAATGATTGAAGCCTCTGAGGAAGAGAAGACCCAGAGTGAAGATAAAGTGACAGATACGTTTGATCTACACGACCTAGCGAAATACATTGCCGAAGTTCTCAACAAAGTTTACTCGACTGCTCTTAGGCGCGAAGTGCGCGTCGATTACCTCGTCGCTCTGGCTCTTGGATCTCACAGATGCGATTTCACGCAGACTCCAGCCGTGGGCGATAAAGCTAAACTGGAGCAGAAACGCCAACGCTACCTAATCGCCATATTTGCTTACCATATTTCCACCGCTCTCGCGGAAATTAGCAGGTCGGCTGGCTCGCGTGAGTACGCTGCTATTGTGGAGAGTCGTTTGGTCGAATTACAGATATCAAAGAAGGGACTGTTGAAGGCATCTGACTTGAAAACGCCAAAATTTTCAAGCTTATTACGAGATCTCGCACAGACGGAAGATAGGAACAACCGTTGGGTATACGAACCGATGCTTAATGAATGGGTAGAGGTTCCCATGAAGGACGATGATTCTTCAGGTGAAGATAGCGGCAGTCAAGTTTTGAGGAAAGTCTCGAGAAAACTCAATTTTTCGCAGCAGAGAATAAATTCGCAACCCCCGGTTCTAGCTACGCCAGGACGAAAGGGAGGAATAGGCGACTTGATATTGGAGGCCGACAGTTCAGACAGTTCGGAAAATGAAGGTGACGATGAAGAGGATTCGACTGTCTATCCAGCTAGTGCTGATACGACAATGACGGAGCCTGATACAACGCCACCGTCATCTTTACCAAACATACTTATAGAAGTTTGTATTCCAACCCTATCAACAACAGAATCTACATCCATCTCTCAAATTGGACATTTCAATACTGGGAATAAGATTTCAAGTCTGTTTCGACAGTCAAAGAGATTACGTACGGGCGAGTTTAAAAGTTCCCAGTCTCAATCCTTCGAACAGGCCCAAGTTTCAAAAAAATTAAAGGTCGGAGAAATACAGGACACGACAATGTCCGACTCTCAAGAGGACATACAAGAATATGTTGCCATCGTACCTAGAAAGAGAGGCAGGCCCCGAAAGAATGCCACACAAATATCAAAGGCGCCAGTTCGAGAAGTTTCGGGCTACCAGCCAGATCGCAGCGGAGACGAAGAGGAGAATGACGAGGAGGAGGGTCTACAACCACGCAAGAAACGACGAGTTCCTCTACACCAAAGCATAAATCAAGATGATGACAATATAGACATCTTCCAAGACGAACTTGATTTAACATCAACAGGCGCTATAAACAACGCTACTACCACTGTTGTGCGAAAGGTTGGAAGACCTAGGAAAACATCAAAGGTCGGAATTTTTCAAGTCACAGGTATATCAAAACTAAATATGAAGAGGAGTAAGAGCGGGAGAGACAGGAATACGGATGAAATTGAGGAGTCTACTGCGACGATTATTACCGCCCAAAAGAGAGGAAGAAGGAGTGTCTTGAATTGATTTTTTGAAATGACAGAGTAGTAGCTCGTGGATTGCATTTGGCATGCGAGACATAAGATTAGCTACCTTGTGCCATGATTAGTTTATTGAGCGAGGCGTTTTGTGATCTTGTATATTACATATTATCGTATGTGCGACATACTCACGTGCATCATATTATGGGTCGGCGTTTGGAGGATGTATTATACTCCTTAAGAGTGTGCAGAATAGTACGGTTAAAAAAAAAATACAATACAAATAACCAATAAACCGAGCAATCTCCTTTGATGTAATCGTCAAGATCTGTTTTTACATGTTAATTGCGCACACTCAGGCTAAAAAAGCCTGTTCTGGGCAACCGCCTTTAATAGGTACATGGGGTGCCAGAATGGTGTAACGATTGCAAATAGGTTCGAGTAATATATTGGAATAGTGGCCAAGCTCGCACACCTTAGCGGCTGTTAGCACGCAGTCACACCCAGCTCAGGGAACTCTGCTAAATTTTTCTCAGCTAAATCGCCGAGTGAAAAATCTTCATTTCTTCCAGGTGACTAGAAACTTCAACATGTCTGGGTTTCTCGAGGGTAATGATTATATTTCAACATCATGTAATATCTCGAAGAGTCTTGGCCATGAAGAGGATGTCAACACTGCGTTGCTCAGGGGAAGGGTATAAGTTGAGCTGCATCGCTGCATCGTTGCATCGTCTGTTTAGACATCAACCATCAAGAGAAATCCCACTCCGAGAGCCCCTCTGCTTCTTAGATTAGAATCCCTGCGTCCAGCGCCCGCCCCTTGCATTCAGATCACTAGCGTCCATTGCGAACGTTTCAATATTATATATCCATACCATTACATTGCTTTGGCGAGGCGTGAGGACGGCATTCCCTCTTGGTCCCCATCGATACCACCTTCCACTTTCTCTCAACCGTCGCTATATATATCGCCTACTTTGTCGCTTTAATTTGCGTTATCAGCAATCGCTACTCTCGCTCTGATAAACGATTTGCCGCTTTTTCTACCCTCGAATTTCTCATTGTTGATCTTCAGTCAGAATGTCCGCCCCCACCTACGTTCGCTCTGGTCGAGGAGGCGCTGGTAACTTTGCTCCAAAAGCCGCGCCAAAGCCTGTGGTATGTCGCCGCCCACCGACACTGGAAAAACTTGACGTTTCTGTAGTTTATCTACAGAAGGAAAAACAGACGCACTAATAATCTCCTATAGGAAGTGGAAATGAAATCGAATGCTGATTTGCAAAACATCGACCTTGAAGCCCAAAAGCCAACGGATCCTGCCGATGCTACCTCGGTTGTTGATGCCCCTGGCTCCACCCCAGCACCACAATATAAAACCTACGCCAGAGGAGGCGCTGGGAATTGGTACGAGCCAGCGACGCTCAAGCAAACAGGCACATTCACGAGTGGCAATACCGTGACCGAGGCTGTTGCCACTTCCGATAACGTTACGGCTTCTGAGAAGCGTAGCTCACGAGTCTGGCAGGGTCGTGGTGGTGCTGGTAATTGGGAAGCAGATCAACAAATCAAAGAGGAAATCAGAAGGAAGAGTCAAGTCGCCCAGTTGGACGACGAGACTCGAGCTGCTCTCCGAGAGGAGGCCAGGATCGAGGCGGAGAAGGAAATTCAAATTCCTAAGTCTGCACACGTCCATGTCCCTCATTTGGATAAGCACCATAACTTAGGAGATGAAGTCCATGATATATGATGGAGTCCGAATGGAAACGAATATAAGAATAAAAACAGGTTTGGCGTTAAAACGGCGCTGATATTTGCACTAAAAAAATGGTTTACGGATGAGATAAAAGTCGGAGTTTCGCTCTTTTTAGTCTTCTTTCTTTTCGTCTTTCCTTTCCGAAAATTTCCCTTCCCATCGCGACCCGATTGGAAGATCCATAGCTTCCTTATTTCTAATACTAATATGCGGAGGATAGCACAACCGAGATCGAAATATCACAAGTTTATTACATCACTTTAAATGGGCACTGCGGGACACTCACTACCTTGATCCTCTAGGAATAGAGTGATACGCATTTAAGCAGACCTTCAATGGGACGGCGCTGTGTGAGGAGAAGATGACGCATCCTATGCCCCGAGATCTCGAGCTCGCTACTAAACCTACATTCTTTCGGGATGACATGCTTGAATGGCGAATCATCAAGATGGTAATTTTCTTGGTCGCAACCTCGAAGAGCCCACCTACGTCTAGCTCGAACCGCAAGCTGCATGGCAATATGTATATATTAGGTTCTATCACAAGACTTGAAACAATGAAACATTAACCCATTTCTTCCTAGCTCCAAGCGACTAAAAAATACTTGTATGCTCATATGCAGTCTCGATCTTTATAATGATCGTATTCCGTGCATCGAAATGAATAAGCTGCGCTTCAGTTCCCCAGTTGCGGGATAGCTTCGCTGCCATCCTTAAAATGAGCCTAAAAGTTACGCTGAAGCAACGGCAACGGTGCATAAACGGGATTTCATGAACTTTAAAAGAACCTGAGGTTTACGCCGTTGAAGAGAGGAACCCTCCAAAAACCAACTCTCCGACGCGGGGAAAAGGATATTTCAAACGTTCAAGCTTGTAATGACTATTTGTCGCTTGAGCTTGAAATTTCGGCTGGGGCCTTTTTGCAGCCGTTGAGCCTTTTCGCTTCTTCCCCTGCACTAGTCAAGAACATCGACCAACCAGAGCAAACGGCTACAACAGCCCAAGCGCAACCTCGCCATGACCTGCTATGTTTCCCATTTAACTTGAGCCTCGTCTCCAAGATTTTGGCTTGGTTTTGGTATGCTTAATAAGCCCTCTTTCAGCGTATTAGCTCTGAGGATCAATTTTGACAGTCTAAACACCTCGAATACGCCTGTCAAAATCAGTGCTATAAGCCGGACAGGTTTGGGCCCATGCAGAGCCACCCATGCGTCTTGCATATCACAGCATTCACAGCACTATGTTGCACAACATTTTTCTTTTTGGCGCTACCTAGTGCTCGTATATTCTCCTCAATCGAGTCTCCTCTAGCTCTCCTCCGTGCTTTTCTCGCGGCGTGGCAATACAGTGATGCGTGCAAATATGGATTGCCAAGTTGTGTCGAACGTGTGGAATAACGGGTTTTTAGCTTCTCTAAACGGTGATCTAGACCGAGGAGACGGTGCATAGTCTAGTAAAATCGAGTATATAATCATTGGCCTGACCCCTTCCACCATGCTGATGCTCGCGCACATACCTTGACGATATAATTGCCTTTCCTCGGTACGGTCCTTTTATTCCTTTCGTTCCGTTATCGATTGAAGCGGAGACACTGCCTCTATATCTAGTTTGGGTCGAAGTTCTTTTAACCGACGTCTACAGTTATTTGGCATACTTCTTATAATTTATCTTGATATATGCCTCTCATTACCTGAACAATCTTGCAAATTTCAATTCTCACAATCTTTTATCTACTCTTATTTAGTAAGAGGCAACTACCCCTATTTACAATTGAAGTTTCAAACACAATCAAGGTCTCAATTAAAAAGTAGTAGTTTCCATGAGATAATCGCAGTATCTTTGGCTGGCCGTTTAATTCAACTTTGCGTATTGATATAAAGATATATCGCTCGACTGTACACCAAATTTCAACTTTGCCACTTCAAGGTCTCCTGAAAGGTTGGCTTTTTAAAGGCGACATCGATTTAGCACGTACCGCTCTATCCTATAATTATTCGACTCTATAAGAACTATAAAATGCGCAGCAAACTTCTCCAAATCGGGGCTATCCTCCTTATCTCCGTCTTCACTGAAGCCGCGGTCTTCCAAGTCCCATTCGGCCAGAATAAGACCGTATCAGAGGCTGTTTCCGCCGCCGAAGCCTCTGCAAGCCCCGGTCCACAGCCAAGCGGTGACGTGAATTCCAAGCTAATCGTCACCACAGCCCAGGGAAGCCCGGGAAAGGTCCAAACTGCCAGTGCTGTTTACTTCCAAACCAATGCTCTCGATGCGGATAATGAAGTTATCGCTTGTAGAATTACAAAGGATGGGAGTATAACAGAGTACAAGAAATTCAAAACCGGAGGGAAAGGTGGCCAGACGGCAAATATACAAAAGAACACAGCTGCCCCAGCAGATGATGGGGGCTTCGGTACTCCGGCGCCGACAACTGATTCCTTGTTCAGCCAGCATTCTCTTATAGTATATGAAGATGTAGGTTTCAGAACTTATCTAAATGTTTGATTTAAGTCTCATACTGATATTCTTTCTTCACATAGTATCTTTTCGCAGTGAACGCCGGATCGAATACAGTGTCGATGTTTACCATCGACCCAAAAGATCCACTTAATCTCACACAAGTTGGAAAACCCGTCACCAGCCACGGCGACCTCCCGGTCTCTCTCGCATACTCGCAGAAACTCAGAACACTGTGCGTCGGTAATGCCGGCAAAAAATCGGGTGTCGCATGCTACAATATTGACAAAAAGTCAGGTTTAGAATGTCAAGATAAGGAACCTCTCCAACGTACCAGTAACATTACAAAGGGCGATAACGGCGCGGGCACCATTTCCGACCTCTTCTTCACAACGGACGATAAAAATCTCGTCGTAGTGACAAAGGGCAACAAAGCACAAAACCAAACCAGCACGATCGATGTCTACGCCACTACAAACTCGAAGGGCAAGGCCTCCAAAGTCAGCTACACATCCGTCTGTTCGCAAATCCAGAACTCCCCAGCCCTCTATGGCACTATTCAGGTTTCCGACACCGAATTCTTCGGCACCGACGGAACCTACGGTCTCGCAAAACTACAGTTCGACCCGAACAGCAGAAAAGTAACACTTTCAGATTCTGGCACGGAACAAATTGATTTCCAGTCCCAAACCAGCTGGATCGCAAAATCAGACAAGACCGACAGCGTCTACGTTTCAGATCTGATGCTGAATCGTATTGTTGAGTTTTCGATTCAGGACGGCAATCAAACCACCCAGCAGAGTTTCCTTTCCGGACAATCTGGCAACGTGGATCTTATCGTTGGCGGTGACTTTTTGTACACCTTATCGCCTTCGAATAAGCAGTTGGCTAGTAATACTTCCATGATTCAAATCATGTATTTGAAACAACAGGGCGTGTTGACAGATATTGGGTCTTATGTTTTTGATCAAGCTGATAATATCACGTCACAGGCTCATGGGATGGCTGTTTATGATAGGAGGCATTCAAGGAACCAAAATCAGGACGATTCATCCAATGACAATTCGTCTGATGACAATAGTGGAGGTTACAAGCTTTTCTAAAAGGAGTTATAGAGGATATGTCTTCAAGGAGTTTTAGGTTAGACGGGCGGATACTTGGGGAACGATTTCTCTTTTCTCTCTTCATCACCGTGTTCCTTTCTTTTCTTTTCTTTTTTTTCGCTAGAAATGCATAAGCAAAAATTGCAAATTGGGGTTGATGGGAGTACAATGTGTTGAATTTGTTGCATTTTATCACAACCTTTGAGGCCAGAATTGAGTCAAATCAAGAACAATCATATCAAGATCATTTCAAGCAGAATACCGTCAAGTTCCGTAGTTTCCAAATATCAAGGCAAAAGTGGCAGTTGGAGGCTATTATTACTAGGCGAATGCCTCACCTTCCCTTGCGAAAATCTAGAAAGTTGAATACTGACAAGCGCAAGCTAGAGACTATTGCTCAAAGCTAGCTCAACTAATGTGCATCAACTGATCTCTTAAAGCAAGGTCCATAGCTCAAAATAAAATAAAATAAAATAAAATAGAAAGTCAAAGAGACAGTAAACTTTTGGAAAGTTCGCTCCCTAGCCCTGCCGCTTGCAGCGGTCCACCTCCCCGTCTTTTAGGCCCGTTTCGGTACCTGTCGGTCACTGTGCGAAACGTTCGAACCCGGAGAAGCTGAAGAAGTTGGGTTAGCGTTGACATCAGTGAGACCTTCCCTACCTTCCCTCTCAACAAATTTATGTTCTTCTATTTAGTCTAGATGGTTCATGATTTTCATCCGGCGAGCTGGCTGGTATCGCAAGGTGTTCACCCCGCAAATACCTCAGGTAAGCTAATACGAATGTGAGTTGTAGACTGTGGAGAAATTAACAAGGGTTTCAGCAGGAGAAAAAAAAATTCTTAGTTTACAGTAGCAGCTGTCCAATTTCTCGAAATTCGGACAAGGGTTTTCCTGTCGTCTCGAAGAGGTTTACCCTTTTTTTTTTTTTTTATTTGTTGTTTTTTTTTTTTTGTGGAGTGTGGAGTCCAGCCTTTTTAAGCTCAAAAGATGTCGATTGGAAGCGCCAGCCGAACATTCGAAGAAAAGTTCTCGGTGGGCGTTGAGAAGTGATTGGTCACCGTTCTTTCGCACCCGATCAGGGCTGCCAGCTGATCATCCGTCGCATATAGCGTTTTTACTCGAAATTCGCTGAGGAAGAAAAAAATTTTCATTCTCATATTGTGTGATCCCTCGAATTCATCAAGGGAGAGAAGAAAAGTATATTGGCTTTCCTGCCAAGAGAGCGGTTAGGGGCTAAGAGGCGCTATGTGAGAGAGTATATACAAGAACGAGAAAGACTCATAGAGTATGATATGTAGATCCAGGGGATCCATTAAAGGAATGTTTTTGGTTTGGGTAGTTTTTTTTTTGTCCGAAATGTAAAAAGGAGATGGAAAAGGAAACCAATACAAAAATGATACAAGTGGTTGCCTCCAGATTATTTCCCCCGCCGTGATCAATATAATTTCCCAAAAAAAAAGTTCCAAAAAAAGTAGCAGCCCCAAAACGCCCAAGCCAAGGAGAGCAGAGTAAACACTGTAAAAAATATTGACGTATTTTATATATATAATGTTGAACTTTCGTGATCTGTGGTAGTATTTTTCGTGATATGTAATATGATGCTGAAGTCGCTGATGCGTTTGGTATTTCGTATTTCGCATTTTCTCAAGTCGATATGTTATGTAAAGCTTCGTTAAAAATGGTGTTTTGTGTCGCAAAATCAAAGCAAAAAAGGTCAATCAAAGAAAAAAATTTTAAAATGTTTGGGTAAACTTCAAAAATGTTTCAAAAGTAATAGCCAGCATGACTGGAAGGAATGAATCGGTCGTCATAGTCGGAAGTGTTATTCCTCCATCTTGCCAAACACGCCATCTTCGTCATCGTCATGCTTTGCTCGTGTAGCTGAAACTGGCTTGTCGTCTTCATCATCATCTTCTACAACGACCTGGGGTCCGTTGAACCTTGCACGATATGAAGAGGAACGCAGAGCAGCTTGATCCTGGTCACTATCGTCCATATTTACATCATCACTGTCAAGATTGCCAAAAGCTCCTGCCGCTGTTCCACGGATTCCGCTCTGTTGGGCAACTGGATTGGAGGTGATGTAGTTAGTGGTCAAAGTACGAGGAGACCCCAGGCCGCGAAAGTCATTTGGAGGAGAAGCAAGTGGCAGCGGTGGTACGTTTCCGAACTTTGGGGCCGTCTTGGTAGGCCCCAATACCGGCGTACCTCCGAAGCTGCAACTGAGCATCTGAACTGCTGCTGCCAGAGACTCGTCATCTTGTTGTGCAGCATGCTGGCTGGAAATGCTGCGGGGGCTGAGTAACCCGGATGCTGGCACCTGGGGTCGCATAGAAGTCGGAGAAGCAATGGGTGTAATTGACTTCCCTCCAAAGGAAGTTCCCATGGGAGGGTGTTGATACGATCTCGAGTAAGGGGCGGTGGCTCTCGAATGGCTTCCGTGACGTCTCGTCGGCTGACCGGCACTGGAGAGGGCTCTAGACCTGCCAGCTGGCTGAGGAGATGTCATCCTTTCAGACATTGGCGGAGGCGAATCTTCCGAGGTTGAATCATTAGAAGAATCATTCATCATGCTGTAGGAAGCCGTGGAGCTCGCAGACTGAGGAGGCGTATTGGGCTTCATCGAAACGAGTATAGATGCCGCCTCCAGCAGTTGAACCTGCTGGTGTTTCGAGATGAGCAGCTTGGACGTGTAGGACCATTCTGGTGTGTGTTCCCATCTAAGAAAAAGCAAGCGAATCAAGTGTAAGCATATGCCTTTGCAAATATATAAAAATATGGATACTTGAGGGAAGCAACAGCGCCCGGTTCAGGTCGAGAGTGAGTCGTACAAATGCTTCGTCAGGCAGCTGCTATGCTTATAGCCCTTGCCGCAATGTTCACACTTCAGTTCACCTTTGATGTGACTTCCATCTTCGGGTCCGTCACTCGGCCTGCGAGCCTTCCTAGTGGAACCGGAGCCGGGTTCTCCGTCTTCTTCAATCGCATTCTCGGGCACTGCTTCCTTTAACGTGGTTCCAAAGCTGGACTTTCGGAATCCTGACGACAGAGCTGATATACCGTGGGTAGGGAAGCTGGACGGAGGCGATGGATAATCGCTAATAGCATCTGACGAAACGTCTTCCGGTTTGAGCCCTGGCGAGGGAACGGTCTCCTGCTTCGGCTCCAGATTGATGGCTGCAGGGTCCACGAGTGTACCGTTGGCTGCTGCCTCCTTAATTGCTGCTACGGCTACGGATTGTGATACAGCGTTAGAAGACATGGACTTTCTCCGTGTGACCCGGTGTGTCGTGTTCGTCGTCCCCAAAGAATGCGATGCATGATGAGAGCGATGGCTAGATTTGATTGGTACAGCAGCAGTGGCGGGAGGTATGGGATTCGCTATAGAGTGAGGTATGCGAGGCGGGTGAGCAACCTGGTATTATCATCACCGTTCAAGTCAGCCAGCCTGCTTGTGAGGAGCAATATTCGCACGATGATGAGGACTAGAACGGGGACATTGATGGCCATCGCAATGTTGCTTTCGGAGTACCCAGCCAGCCAGTCAGACTACAAGACGACGACCACGACGACCACGACGACCATGTTGACGACGTTGAACGACGTGAACAACAACTCCCAGACAATCCCCCAACTCCCAGCCAACACAAACATTCCGACACCATCAAAAGAGGAGGGAGCCAGAACACCAACCCTAACCACACCCTGGAGAGAGTCCAGCAATTGCATCTGACCAGAAGAAGGGGGACAAACTCGCGTAAGGAGACGACGTATATCATACCCATCGATGTTGAAGGGCCGGGTATGATAGGGACTCTGGTGATGATGGTGTGATCGGGGCTCGAAATCAAACGAACGTTTGCCAAGGCCAAACCAGCATATTGTGGACAGGGTAAGCAAGAAAGTCGGACGATCTGCTGCAATTTACCTTTGAAGATGCCATCTTGGTGATCGAGCGCAGGTGTGTACTCCTCTGGTGAGTGGTGGTATTACTATTATACTATATGGCCGTTGGAGCTATAGAATCAATCCCCTTTTTTTTTTTTCGAATTGTGTGTGTGTGGGTGTGTCGAGGCGGGCTTCTTAGACCAAAAACGAGGCTCGGTGGCTTTTCCCTTTACTCGGAAAACATATGAAAGTAAAGGGAAACCCTGGAAATAACCTTCGAGTCGTCGGCTGTCCCTGCAGAAATTGACAATATCAAGATGTTCCGTGCTGTGAAGGTGAGTATCGGCTGCTGAAGGCTTTCGACAGAAAAAAAAAAAAAAAAGACTCCTTCAAGGATTCGCTGCTGCCAATATATAAATTTCCTAATGGATCGACAGAGCTAGCTAGTACTCAAGCGCTGGCGAGGAGGATAGATTGATCTTAGTATGAAAAAAAGTAAAATGGTAAAAGGAGGATAGATAAAATATATTAAATGGTCTCGACAGGGCCTGAGATAATATCGTCAAACTCGCTCGTCGGATATCAGGAGACGGATGTTCGTTGAATAGAAATGAGGATAAATGATGATATGCAGGCCAAAAAGATAGACATTCAAAGAAAGAGGGAGAAAAAGGGAAACAGAGTTGGGTTAATGGTACCTACTCTTCTTCTACTTCGCTCTCTCTGTCGTTCCCTTTTTTTTTTTTTTTTTTTTTTTTTTAAATTTTTTTGTTTTTTAAAGAAGGGTCAAGCAGCTGTGCCTGGGATGTAAAAAAAAGTTAAGGTTGTACAAAACGACACTAAAAGAAAAGCAAAGAAAGAAAGAAAGAAAGAAAGAAAGAAAGAAAGAAAGAAAGAAAAAAAAAAAGTTAACGAGCCCAGTCAACCCCCTCGAGGGTGGTAGTGAGGGTTATGAAGCGGTAAGATATCCTAGCGGAAGGGGCAATTTTTTGCATTCACCAGCACGTCGAGCCAAATGATTATTCTGATGGGTTCTGTAAAGTAGGGTACGGGTTCACTCCTTTTGCACTTAGGACTTGCGAGGGATAACCTCGATCGATATATTATTAATCTTCAGGAGAAGTAGTGGCAGGCAGCAGCAGTGGACCAGACTAATCGTCAAACAGGGTTGGATGGCAGATTCGAGGAGATCGATGGAAGAAAGAAGGAAGGCGCTTGTGCGGAAAGGCTTCAGTGGAAACTTGAGCAGTTAGGCTTTGAGGTGAACGAAAGTGAGATTTTAGATATCCTTCTTATTACTATTGAGGTCGCATGGACATGAAGCAAAAGAATTGAATCAGGTGTGCATGGAGCTGAAGGCTGCTGGGTCGTCAAAGCCGGAGCAAACATCTGGATTAAAAGGTCTTTAGCATCAACAACGCCTGCGACAGCTAGTGTTTACGCCTATTTAAAAACTATCCTTAATATCAAGCAGTTCTTATTTTATAAAATCGTTCTGTAAGGCATTCGAATTCTGAAATTCGTGAGCCTAGTAGCAAAAACCAATAGTTTCTGTGTTTCTCTGGCGGAAGAACTTTTCATCGGCTCGCACTCTTTTTGTTTCATTCATTCATTCTTCCGCTCTTTTTTTTTTTTTTTTAAAAAAAAATAAAATAAAACAAAATTGGTGCAGCAGAAAGAAGCCAGCTGGTGTCAAGGTACAGCAGTCTACAAACCCGTCTTACATCTACCAAGGCACGAGTTAGTACACCAATGAACCTCTTATAAATCCAAGGTGTGCGGCCGACAAGGTGACTGGCGACACGCAATATTGGTTGGGTGGAGGGACAAAGGCATTGGGAAATGCTGGGTGCTTCTGGAGGCCCACTGCTGAAAATGTAGAGCCGTATTGGCTCGACCTGCGTCGGGCAAGAAACCGCAGTGTCGACGATTATTTCTTTCTTTCCTTTTTTCTAATCAAACTTTTTTTTTTGTCGCTTCTAAATTGTTGCAGTGTGGTTCATCAAATTGCTGTACCTGACCTTAATTAGGTGCACTGGGATGAACGCTTAATTACAAACGTGTCCGGCATCCTGCCTGCAGGTGCGGCCATGAGATATGAGATCAGAAAAAAAAAATAAATCGAAGGAGAGATGAAAAATTCATTACAACGGCGTTCAGCTGCAGCTGGTTCAACGAGCCTTCTTACCTCATCCCTGCGGTCACGGACTAGCTAGGAGTTGGGGGCCAGAAAATTTTAAAAAGTTTGTGCGTGCGCTCGCTCAGGTGATCGGTTCGATGGCAGTGATGGCTTCACGAGACCGTTCCTGGAAGTTAAAAACGACCATCATCGCTCTGGGAAACCATTTATTGTCGTTGCGTCGCTGAAGAGGGTTAAGCCAGTGGTAGCGAAAAAAAAAAAAAAAAAATCGCGCTTGCTGGTTCGAATGACAGTGCTGACTTACGATATCGATATAATATTAGTATTAGAACTATCGATAATTATCCAGAGGCTAAAATGATAAGGCGACTTTACAAGTTCCGCCCCTCATCATTATCTGTGGGCTTTTTCTCAAGCTCACCTTCTCCTTCTAATTTTGTACCATGAGAATTGAATCAAGTCCACCCGATTGAATTCCATGGATAGAAATTTCGAGATTCTGACAAGGCGTTGCTTTAATCCAAACTAGGAAGCTTACTCAAATCAGGGTTCGGAAAATCTTAAGAGTCCCCCAAACAACAAGAGTGGGGTGACCGAAGCTTTGATGGAATTTGATTTGTTAAGACGAAAATTTGCTCGATTTCTTTTAGTGTAACGAACGAAAATTATTTCCGCTAACATTTTTCGGAAGACCGTCCTTTCTCCTTGGTTCTAGTATGCAGACTACTGAGATCGAAAGCTCGCATCAAAATTCCACGTCTGCGATGAGTGAAAAATTAATGCTACCTCAACCCCTCTAACATCCGATTCGATATTGATGATTGACGAGCTGTCGAAATTCCCAGAAACTGAGATGCCCCCTGTGAAATGGTCTTCGCTACCTGCCCAAGAGTACAGATTGGCTTGCGTCTGTGAAGCTCCGCTTGATAGGGATAAGGAACAATTTTTATGCACTCAACATGCAAAATCCAAGCAAGTTGGGACGGGATAAATGGAATAGCGGCCAGGGTTATGGGACATGCAAGCAAACCTTGAGCTGCTGTGCAGTGCAGTGCAGCAAGACAAAGTTGAATTCAGTTAATGCTTCCTCTATAAAGGTACCCTCGACAGACACTAACCCTCCTTTGCGACAGCTTTTCTCAGTGAAAAAGTGCCGAAGATACCCTCTACAAGTGGTTGCATAGCGAACTAATCTGTAAAGAGGTATACCCTAGCAATCGGAATTTGGCCGGTTTTCCAGCATTCTCTGCAAATTTATTTTTTTTTAACGCAAGTAAAATCTTTTGGAAAACAAGCAACAAGGGAACCATCCAACTCAAATGGAAAGCTAGCAGGATCACTAGCTCAAGCAACTTACGGCACGACAAACAACCTAAAAAATTGTCGATCTGGTCAGATTCGATTAACTTGGCAGTGGCCATTTGTCCTCGTCTGTAGCAGACATGGATCGAAATGTTTCGACAAAGCCACTCCAGTTCTAAGCGTTTGCTAGAGTGTGCATTTTTTTTTTTTTTTTTTTTTCAAGGCAGTTTGGATTTGAGTTCTGGGGACAAAATGCAACAAAAAACAACCCGGCCTGGCGCCCAAACGAGCCTGTCAATGACCTCACTCGGGCTTGGGGTCTAGATCCCCAGATTGTTTTACGTTGGTCTTACACAGATCCAGCCGCGATCACTTTCCGCTCGTTAGATCTGAAGTGCTGCCGTGATCGAAAATAAAGCCTCTACGCGTAGTTTTCAAGTATTCTAAAGCATAGTTGCAAGACCCAGATCGATTACACAACTTCATTCAAATATTTTCAACTGTACAGAGCCAGAAGCACTGTAAAAACCCCCGTAGGCATTGAAAAGCTCCACGAACCAACACCTCAGGCCGCTAAAAGTCCCTCGTAATAAACCCGTAGATACCCAGTCTAGACATGGGACCCCCACATGTCTACCACGCAAAAGTCGGACCGAACCGCTGGCAATTTCTGTAGGTAGCGTTTTGCTTTTTCGCTTTGGATTGGAGGTTGTGAATTATTGGATAAACTCACATACATGGGCATCTCGTTAACGCTTCTCCGAATTTGAATCAATGTTACAATAGACTGGACTACCAACAGGCCCTGTCAGACGGTTTGTCGCGATTAAACCCGAACTCGCGATTGCTAGTAGTTCGCGAGGCGCCTACCACTATCCTACCCAAGCTCTTCAAAGCATGGAATATCACTCATATCGCCTTCGAAAAGGGTACGGACTCGTATGCTCGAAAACGAGACGAGGTCGTTATGGAAGCGGCTAGGAGGGCTGGGGTGCAGTGCGTTGTTAAATATGGAAGAACATTGTGGGATAGCGACGTAAACATACTAGATTGATTTGTTATATCTGAAAACGAGGTGGTAGATCCTAATTGCAGGTGCTCGCCTAGGAAATTGTGGGAATTCATGGAGGTCCTACGATGACTACAACTCAGCTTCAAAAGATATGATAAACAGGATGCCAATCATATATATCTAACCACAACTAGCCGTCTCTGGGGGACTGACCAGTCTCGAAGGCAGGAGAGAAGCTAGGCCCCCCTCCACGACCGATACAAGCTCCAGCAGCAATACCTGAGGTGATATGTCATTGAATGGAGTGAATCAAAATATCCCGGGGTCAAAGTATACGCAAGACGATCAGAATAGATCGAATCGTTCCGCCGAAGATGCAACCTAACATTCAGGTCTTCGAGGCCCTAGCAATGACTTCTCAGTGCCTACTATGGAGGAACTTGGCATGAAAGCTACGACATCGCATCGAGGAGGAGAGAACATTGCGTTAGAGATCCTTGAGAATATTATACAAAACAAGCAGTATACCGCCACATTTTCGAAACCAGATACTGCACCTACAGCTTTCAAGCCGTCATCGACCTGTCTTTTATCTCCTCATATGCATCTTGGCTCTATAAGTTGTAGGAAGTTTTATTGGGATGCTATGGGTACAGACCACTACATCTAAAATCTTTTAAAAACCAAAGTCTAACGATAGCTTTTAGACGTGGTCAAGCAATGGGAGAAGTCTGGAAGAAAGGCTACACATCCTCCTTGCTCACTAACTAGTCAGATTCTCTTCAGGGATATGTATTTCGCCGCTCAAGCTGGCATTGGAGCCTATTTTGGCCAAACACTGCATAATTCAAAAGTTTGCCGGTTACTCCATGTTCCCCATTCTATTAACCACAGCCATATACTTATCATATTTGCGCTCTAAATTAATAGGTTAGGTACATACCATGGCATCTACCTTCGAAGTACCAACCAGATCCAGACCAACCAGATAAATCCGTGGCAATCAAGGGGTCGTATCAGGTCGACAATGAAGCAGCAGAAGAGTGGTTTACAAGATGGAGAGAAGCAAAAACCGGGTTCCCATGGATCGATGCGATAATGACCCAACTAAAAACCGAAGGTTGGATACACCATTTAGCTAGACACGCTGTTGCTTGCTTCCTCACCCGAGGAGGTTGTTACATTCACTGGGAGCGAGGTGCGGAAGTCTTCGAGGAATGGCTATTGGACCATGAAATTGCTTGCAATGCAGGGAACTGGCAATGTACGTTATAAATGTCACCCTATCTCAATCAAGAGTTTCTTTGAAATCGCTAATAAAGACGGGACTATTATAGGGCTATCATGCACAGCTTTCTTCTCGCAGTTCATGCGTGTTTATAGTCCGATCACTTTCCCTCAAAAAACAGACAAGGATGGAGAATACGTACGGCATTTTCTACCACAACTAAAAGATTTCCCCACAAAATACATTTACGAGCCATGGAAATGTCCGATTGCAGATCAAAAGGCGGCTGGGTGTATCATTGAGAAGGACTATCCAAAGCCAATGTTTGACTGGAGAGAACGAAAGGAAATTTGTCTCCGTGGTATGAAGGCAGCATATAAGGCAGGGTTTCATGGTACCAGTGAAGAGGTCATCAATGGGACTGCCAATAGTATACTAAAGGAGGATTTTAGCGATTATATTGAGGGAGCTATGATTACCACAGATGAAGAACATGCCGACGAGAGAGAGCCATCAAAATTTGCAAAGCCTCCCTCTCGAAAGAAGGAAGCGGAGGTTCCTAAGAAACGTGGACAAACTACGCTGGATAAAGTTATCACTAGGAAGAAGATCAAGACAGACGATGACGAAAATTCCTAGATACGAGTACATTGTGAGCAGGTTATAAAAGTTTAATATACGAGGGATGCCGAATGCAGACATAAGATATCGAAATATTGTTGCATTCGGGGAGCACAACGCAAAAATCCAATGGATTTACTGGCTACACACAAACAATCTTGGAATAGCTAGCTATCATATGGCAAAGAACCCATATGAAGAATTCTAAAAAGTATCTACGATTTCGGTAATTGTTGACGATACCACAAAATTTAGAGCAAAATTTAGAGATTCTGACTACGTAGATTATGGACAATTTAACGAAGACGGAGATATCTGGCAGTGGTGGCCCCATCTCGCTGGATAGCCCCGAGCTATGCATTTTATCTGTATTTGAAAGTTAAAATTTTAAGATAAATTAGTTGGTGGATGGTAAACTATCAGTGATTCTATAAAGTAATCTCTTCTTCGTACTCAGGCCAATTTGAATTTGCTTTCAAGTTAACTAGTCCAAACACTCTTATCACCTTGATATACTCATGCTTGATCGATCCCGAGTTCTACACCCAGGAGATTGAAAATGGCCTGTCAAACCAATTCTGATGAATGTAATGTCAATGATAACACTGGAGTCCTAGAAGATCAGGCAGAGGAGATAGAGATCCACCAACTTGAAGAGCGAGCAGAACAGTTGGAAGACGACCCAGCTTCATCCCGCAAGGAAATCAACGAGATTCTGGATGAAATCAAAAACGCCACAAAAGCAGCGAAATCACGTCTCAGCGCCGGTCATTATGACCTCCAAAAGCGGCAAGATACAATAAGCACTGTTACGGTAACCACGACGCATATCGCGGTAACCACCGCCTCTGATTCCATTTACGATTCCACACAATTCTTGACGACTGAAACATCTACTGCCACGTCTACCACTACCGTCGCAACATCAACAGTAGTTCAAACAGTGCTAGCGACGGCGAATTCGGTAGGGAGAATGGTACCTAGAGACAGTGGGGCTGCGATGACGGCAGGAGTTGCCGGTTGGGTCAGTTTGATATATTTGATCACAATGATTTCGAAACTAGTGCGATAGCTTTGAATCGGCGGTGTGGGTTTAGAAATTTCGGGAATTAGAAATCGAAGGGCCTAGCTAGCTTGGATTCATGTCACATTCTTGGAAAATATTATAGAAATTGGTATTTAATGTCGTAGATGCACGGACTAGCTTTATTGATTACATCCCGGTGTCGTTGTTTTATAATGCACGGCTCGTCGCTTGTTCCCTCCTATTTCGTCTTGCCGAGTTCTATATTAAAAACTCCAACCCTGCATGTCTCTCGAAATGACCGAAAAACAACGGGAGACATCGTCAAGGCAGCGCTCATCACAAAAAATTTTATCTAGTTGGAATGATTTTTTTATTCATATGAATAAACTTTCTGAGATTTTTTTTGATATTTCACTTGCTCAGACAAGTAAGGTCAGACTAAAGGTTATCAAGTTAATGGTACATGACCAACAAAGGCGACCAGAAGATTCTGCCCCCTTAATTCATCCCTTTCCATAATGATTGATTGAAAATATTATTTTTTGATTTTTTTCAGTTCAAGTTTTTCCTTTGTTTTATGGCTGTGTAATCCGACTTTCCCCAAAAAGACCAAAATCAAAAGAAACACCGATCCATGCTTTCCTCTCTTTTGTTCGTTCCGTGTATCTGTAAGTCTATGTAATTTTCTTTTGGAAGAAGTGGTAAAGAAATCCCATCCAACTATACGGAAAACCAGTTCCAGAACAGACAAGGATGAGATGTGAAAGAGCTGAACTTCTTAAAACGTTGAAAGAAGAAAAACAAAAGAACCCAGATGGCAGAAGAAGGGGAAAAAGGTAAGAAGGGCAGCGTTTTGAGATTTGGAAGAGGATTATGCCGAATGTTGGTGATATAATTTTTTTTGTGTCGCTCAGCGTTGGTCTTTGTATATTTTGGTGTAATGTTGGTGGCGATGTTGATGAAATCCTCATCGTATGAATCCACAAAGGATTTTGATGAAGAACAATGGCCCTGTCCGAGAACCAAAGCTGAGAAATTTTCTGTTTTTGTATGATGGGACAACAAAGAGCACCGGGCACTTTGAAGCGGACAGACGGATTGCAGGATATGTGAGGAGATGTGGAGGAAGGTATGCAATACAAAGGAAATATGAAAGAAATAAATCAAAATCGCTCGCTAATACTGAAAATGACAATAACTTGAAGGACGACCGGTTTGAAAAACGATAACAGATGCACGCTAAACTCGCTAAACTCGCTTGCAAAGGAAAGGACTCAAAATGACATGAAGCAATCAGAATATGCGCCAGGAACGAGATGACCGCCGTTGATGATGCAATACGTGAACAAAATGATGCTGAAAAGACAAAAGGAACAAATGTGTATAGAGGGCAACCCAAGTGCGCAGAGAGTAAAAGAGGCGATGAGTCGAAGATCTATTCCGCATTCTTGTGGACGACCTTCACTCCGCGACCCCCATTATCATTATTAGATGAGTGGTATAAATAAATTCATCCAATTCGCCTTCGCTTTCCAGAAGCATCGACGGTCGCACTCGAGGTACTCTTGCTAGACGTTCGTTTTTGAACTCTGCCATTACGAACGGGTACCTGAAGTCGACGTCGAGGGACCTCAACAGGAGCAGATTGTCGCTGCGTCTCGGCCAGTCATATCGTGGCGGCAGAGTCCATATATCTGTTGGAGTTGTCCCAGACGAAACCACCGTAGTTCAAAGCTGAACTGCAGGGTTGGGCGGTGTACATGATGGGCATAGAGACAGAGGGCATCTCATAACCAGTGGTAGCTGGCATGAAAGGCATTTGTTCGGTTTGCTCGTGTGGAGATGGGGAAGCTTGGGGCGACCACCATTCCGAGGGTGCGGTCATGGAAGCGGTGTAAGCACCGGTGGTGCTGACGATGGAGTTGTCATCCATGAATGCAGTGCCAAAGGCAAAGGTGTTACCGTCGTGGAGATCTTCAATGTTCCAGTTGGAAAGATTCTCAGGTGCCATAGAAGTCATACCCTGGGTGAATTGGGCGGTGGTGGCTGGGTTATTGGATGGAAGAATCTTCCATGGTTCAACAGGAGCCATATGGTGATCGGTAGGAGCGGTAGGTGCCCACCAACCCATCGGAGCAGGAGTGCTAGCGAGAGTTGGTGTAGGAGCTCTAACCTCGACGACCTTTGGGGGTGGTGGCAACAAAGGCAGGAAGTACTCACTGATGGCGTTTCTGACTTCCTCGCTCTGCCCGCAGAGGAGTTCACCAGCACCATCATCCTCGATACCTTCCAAGGCAATTTTGTCAATTCGGAAAACATACTTGTTAACCTTTTGAACAAATTCCTCGTGCATCTTCTTAACAGCGCCATCCTTCTCGGTCCAATGCCAAGTGTTGGCGACTTGGTCGACCATGTAGACATCTTTGTGATAATCAACCAGGCTCTTGATGGATTCCTTGGTTAGTTTGAAGTCGATTTCATGACGCTGGACCATGTCGATGGAGACGACATAAGCTTGGATGTGAATGAATTGATATCGAAGAAGAGCATCGGTGATGGGGTTGGATTGTTGCTCAATCTGCGCTTCGGGAAGTCTTGGAACGCACAGGCTGCAAAGGTTCCATATCGCATTGGGACCAGAGAGTATCTCTGTCAGACATTTTAGATGTTGTGGGACGCTGTTGAGCGGTCTCTTGTGCTTGTTGACTCTCTTCAATGTCTGTGTTAACCATGGGTTGACAACAGTATCTAGAACAATTGTCGGTGCTGATCTTTCAGCAAAGGGTGCTGCTGTTCTTGGTAATAGGATGGCCGGCATGTTGGCTTATTTGTTGAGAATTAGTATGACAATTAAAAGTTGGTTGGGCTTTCTAACTGTCGAAGAATCGCGGATGAACTTTAATAGATAAAGAAAATGGTCGGAGTGAAGGTCGTAATGGTCTCTCGAACTGACGATATTGTGATCGATATATCAAAATGAGAAAAAAAAAAAAAAAAAAAAGTAAAGAAAAAAAAAAAAAAAAAAAAATAAAATAAAAAAAAAAAAAAAAAAAAATGTATAGTAAAAAAAAAAAAAAAAAAATTATATGAAATGAAATTGAAAGAACGTGAACGTGAGATAGGAAATTGCGCGAGGTCGTGAGATGAAACCGAGGGGGTGGGGTCGGCCTTTTGTGTGAGGTTGGAGGAGAAGAGATAGAGGGGGTGAGGAAAATAGTTAGGAAGTGGAATGGCAAAAACTCGTATTAAAGAGTATTTCGGTCGAGGTGGGCTGGACAAGATTCTTATACGCCTAGGCGAACATCTGTCGTGCTGAACAAGGGTCGCTACGGCCTCTGACTGGTTGTGCTTGATTTTGAGAAAACCTACGCTAGTAAGGCAGTAAATTCGTTGAGGGTGTGAGGGCTTGCTAAAGAGAAACAAGAAAGACCTTTGTAGAGGAATAAGTAATATGAATCATATACCGTCGTTAAAACGTTGCTTTATTAGTATTTCGTTAAGCAGCAGTAGCTTTCTATTGAAGGCCTGTTCTGTCGTATCCGAAGATGATGGTGGGAGATATCGAATCCATCTGTCTGGTTCTACACCGTTCCTTTTAAGAATCCGAATGTGAGGAGAAGCCACACCTCGGCGTGAATCATAAAATACACGTCAATGATTTGACAGAAACTCGAAAAATTGACAGGCGTGCGTGCGTGCACCGCATCTCTCGGAATCCGCCTTAATCTGGACGTGAGGGTTAGCGAGCAGCAGTGAGGCGAAGATAGATCCGAAATTTAGAGTGTGCATGCATGTTCTGCTGGAAGTAGCAGTTGGCTTCAAAGCGTGTTCCGCGCAAGTCAGTTTAGTCTCCAACTAAGCCTTCGGTGTTCACGATGCGTGGAGCTAAGAAAGTAGCTTGTGTATGCACCTGCACCTGGACGCATTGTTGAGGGAAACCAAGAAAGCAAGGTCCTCCACGCCTGCAGAACCGGTCTCTTGTTTTCCTTTTCTCCTCCCATGCAGGAGATCAACCAAGTCCCCACTAGCTCGACCCGACCGAAGGTACGTAATTAGGCGTGCCCGTACCTTGGGCAAGTATCTTTTTTTTTTCTTTCCTATTGGGAAAGTTATTGTTAGCTGCTGCATTGCAACACACGAGAAGCACAAAGATAACATTGTCCCGGGATTTTGCCTGAAGAGGAATACCTGTATTTTTGGCTGTGAGCCTCGACAATACCAACTGGTTTTTCACTCTTGTTTGTGATTCCCCATTCCCTCATTGTACCGAATCGGAGTCTTCTCCATATTCAGATAGCTCCTCTAAAAGCAAGAGCTTTGTATTATGCAAATGATCACCTGCAGGGCTGGCAGCAGATTACATAGCGATCTTACCATCTCTCGATCTTGATAGAGCTCGCAGTTAATAACATTTCATTTCAATTCTCAAATATTTCGCCTTCAGATGCCCCTTTCAAATTTCTTCATATCAAAGATTAGGAAGGCAGCCGTTGTCTCCATTACTGCGGTTCTCATCTTCGTCCTTGTCCTGTCAAAAAAACGACACGGTGCTTTTTTGCAACCTTATTCTCACCCAGAGGAAGGACAGCAGGATTTGGTGCATCCTTGCCTGAGGCAGGGGTGTCGAGCTAAGCTTGTTTGGTGTGGCAAAGCGAAAATAGATTGATAGGCTATGGTGAGCTTTCAGCTGCTCACCCCCTGTCATCAGAGCTCGAATTGTGGGACGAACCAGATCGCGAGATTCGCGTCCCCACTCCCTGATCCATAACGGTAACTTTCACAAACTGAGAAAAAGTTCGTGAAAACCCGAAATGGATGCAAAATCCGCGGTACCTTTTTGGGATTTCGACACCCTTTCGCGATGTTTGCGATATTTTATCTGACGAGGCCTGGATCCGGCAGCGGAGCCGATATTATCTCGTCTCGATATTTCTTTTCGGGCATTTTTCATATCAATGAAGCCCATCGCGTCTTTGAGAAACATGCCGACCCATATTTCCTGTTGCCTTGTTCAATCTGTGCCATCTCAAGAATCGTTAGTCGCAGACTATTTCCAGCAGGTAGCCGAGTCGGACAAGCCGCCCCGAGGATCAAGAGTTGTGACAGAGCATAAAGGGAACATTACATGGGGTTGCCCCAAAAGAATGACAGTTCACACAAAGATAGTACGCATATACACGGCGATACGGCTCATATTTGGTGCAGATAAACGTACCTCCTGGCGCGCCCTGTGGAAGTTTCCAGTTTCGCCGGGGTTCATCTTCGTTCGCCCCGGGCTGTGGAGACACGACACGGAGTGCGTCTCGCCTCTTTTGCTAGCGTCTGGTCGAGTGCAGCTGAACTTCGTGGAGAAGTATAGATCCGTTCATGCATGATTAATGAACCCTTCTTGTCTCGCCAAAGGTAAAACGCGTTTAAGAAACACCATTTCGGCAATTTTCCTAATTTGTGATTTTATTCACAAATTAACGAGAAAAATTTTGTTTCTGGAAAGAAATTCATTGAGCGTCGTGTTTTGCAGAAAATGAGGAATGGATCTCGTGAGGATGAGGATTCATGCATGAAGAAAAGGACCAAAGCCAGCTGAAACGCGGTGGATCTTTTGCGGAAATGACTCCACGTGATGGCACAGCGCGCTCTTCATCATTCGAGAACGAGCTCAACATTTGTCTTAGCCGCGCGGGCGAGGATTAATGCCAGTTGTCCTCGTGTTCACGATCGCAATGTTATTCGAGTCACACAAGCAGCTAACAGCAATTAACTCCAGTTGGTGAACTTCTATGCATCGACGTCAGAGTCTATTGTTTCCTGTAATAGGAATGGAAAGAAACTTGCCTTCAATAGGGCTATCTTGATGCGTCAATGCATCATAGCTTCCGTCACTCAAACGGATGGCCCTGCAGCAGTTGATAGCTGGAAAATTCTGATAGTGGGGATGGACGCAAGCCACATGGTCGGTCTTTTGGATAGCTGCTTCATCAATCGCATGAGTTTTCCGCGGCGACGTAGCCACAGCGTACGGCCACATGCGGCTAGTGACTTCCCGGAGGAGCTGCTTTTGTAAAGGAGAGGCGAAGAACATCTGCCTCGGTTGGAGATGGCTGGTGCCACGCCAGCTCCTCTAAATTTAGACACTGCATACTCGCCACAAGTATCCGCGTGGCTGTGTTAGTGGTTTTTTTTTTTTTTCTCCGAACAACACGCAACTCCACTTGTGAGGAACATGCATCTCCTAGTTCATGCGATGGGGGCTCTTCAAAAGTACAATCTTCTCGTTGATTCATACGTCCTCGGGCAGTCCGAAAGATGGGATGATCCCGGGATTAACAAAAGTATCATTAACTGTTGGCAAAAATCTATTCTAAACAGCTAATCAGAAAGATATCTAGCTTAGGCAGATCACGAGGCCGCAAAGGAAGGAACTCATATGTCCACAATATAACATACATGAATATAACAATATCACCTTTCGAACGTTCCAGGTACTAATTTGCCCTCCAATGTGAGAAAATCCCCCTGAGCAGCATTTTCCTATAAAACGGCTATAAGCTTATCAGCGAACGAGAAGAGGATTTGCGTTTTTCTGATCATCGGCTAGGCCCTGCCGTGGCCTATCAATCCACAAAACTTCGTCTGCAAAGATTAAATAGGCTTAACCTGCCCATTTCTCAACAACCGGGTACAACCTTTTTCTCAAATTTTGCCTGTCAAATACACATGGTGGTTAGTATACGATACTTGAGCGACGCCGTAACGGCCCGAGGGAATCACAGTCTCTTTGACATGCTGTTATTGGATCCCTTCAGCTCATTTCTGACAGGTTCGACTCAGACATAGCCCCAATATTTTGGCCACGGGCACCCCAACCATGTGATCCCACCCCCTTCTCACTATCCGGAAGATATGTGGAATGATTTCTCCCTCCTTCTCATGTGGACCGATGACTTGCTATTGTTGTGAAATTTGATGCTGCGAAATTTGACACTCCTGGAATGCCCATCCAGGCTCCGTTCCGACTCCGACTGCCACTCGTCTTCCATAATTTCTAGATAACGAATCGTAGCCATCAGCATCCGGAACATCATGGAAGCCACATGGTCACCGGAATTTCTTCAAAGAAAAATGTTCATTCCTCAGAACTGTGTTATTATTTGGGGGAAATTACATTTCATGACAATAAGACCCGAAGAATAAAACATGCACTCCCATGACCATGTCCTTGGAACTACTGCCGATTCGACTCTAGCTAGTTACATTGCACATCACGCCATCTCATGCATGAAGGAGCTATTTACTAGTTCCAAGCCTTAGGTGGTTTCGTACCACTGTTGTGAATATTTCCTTTCCATATAACCTGTCGAAGCATATCAATGAGAAGAGCAGGTACATATCATGGATCCGCGGATGATCCGATCTTAGCACTCGAGACGAGAATTAAAAAAAAAACAAAATCATTACTATATTCTTTTTTCTTTAAAAGAATAATAGTAAAATACTCAGTCCATCGACACATTTTTAAGCGCCCAGCACCCAGTCGAGCAACGAAATCCTGAAACCCACCACCAAAAAAAATTAATACAAAGACATTTCATTAAATGCAACAGACTTCTAGGCCGCGAACGTGAAAAAGAATAATACGCCGAAAACGAAAAAGAAATTCTATCCTATTCGTTAGACGCTGGCGATATGATAATGTAATGCAATGCAAGAATTTGCAAATACGGAAAGGCTGCGTTTGCGAAGAAACAACAACAAACGGTGTGGGTTGCACGCTAGCAAGCTGCATCGACGACGAAGACGACGACGCTAGGTTGCAGGGAATCTTACGCAAACCTCGATGGCTTACCACATCCCTCACACCCCCACCTTCAAGTCTGACGAGAGAGCCATTATGCCGTCCTTGTATCTTTTATTTTTACGCACACCCCCAGTTTCCTCAAAATGTATCAACAAACAGTTAAACTGTTTAGTGTTTCCAGTCGAATCGCTTGTCCGTGGAACTCGGCTTACGAAAAGGAACTCAGGCTAGTCCAGAAGAGCAATCCTGACCCGAGACCTAAAAATCTAGATTCCATTCTCTTCTCCTCACCTAATGCATATCGTACCGGTGTGCCTGCGTCGGGTTCCCTCGCATAGACGAGGCTAGTATGGTTTCACCGTTCCTTTCCAAGTATATCGATTGGGGTTACAATCGCTTCGTCGATAGGCGCCTTGCTTTGTCTTAGATTTGAGATATTAATGCCTCTTCGCTATACGATGTTATATATATTGAACGCATTGAGTCAGTGAGTGAATTTTGCATGAATCCTATCTATATCACAATCGACTACAGTCACAGGATGGGTATCAAATATGTCTAGTTCAATACAAGTTTAATTTACTCTTCCCCATTCAGAAAAAAACCTTCAACAAGATCTGTCGATGAAGAAAAGTAATTATAAAATACTTAAGTAATGTGCTCACATTTTGTTTTGATTATTCTATAGACGTGCCCATTTCACGAAATAAAAAAATTGATGAAATATAACAAAACTCAAGATCCCTACAGAGAGTTTGAAAATGTCTTGCCTGTCGGAATATCTGTGGCTAGATCAATAATGAAATGTACAGGTACATGTAACGCCCAATCCCAGTGAAAGATACTTTTCTGCGGTTTTTTTTTTTTTTCCTCGATAAAACAGTTAAAACAGTCGATACGGACGTGATGAACGAACCCGGCAAGCGGAGTATAAATGAAGAGCTTCGATGGGCGTGAAAGCGTTAGTTGCTAGCAGATCGATCAAAAAGCAAAGAAAATCCGAGTCCAGAGAAATTCGGAAACCTATCAAGGTAATGGTCAAAACACCTAAAACCCCGCCCTCCATGCTCGTTAAATCACAAGAAACGGGACCGGAAGACATCCAGAAAAAAGAAAAAGCAAAACGATAACTTGGAGAAACGCCATGGCCTCGTTAGGGAGAAGGGAAAAAGAAAAGGTTGTGTGTGTGTCTGTGTGTTTGGTATACTTTTGGGTGCCCGCACTGGTAAACTGTTCCTCCCAGCCGCTTGCAAAGTGGAGAGATGGGAGATAGCGAGTTTCGATAAAGGACTGCGTTTAAAACGGAGGTGGAAATAAAGATATGTCGTCTCAGGGGGGTCGGTCGATCCATTCATCAATCAATCAATCAACGGTACCCCATGCCAGCAGCAGGTGGTGACCCGCCATTTCTTTGGTTCTGGCGTTGCAGTTGTTGCTGTTGTACCATCTCGCTCATGGCTACCCTGCCTTCCATGTCGCTACTATCCACTACCCCTTCAAACATCTGCTGCAAGGCCCTGCCTTCAAAATTGAATTCGAGCCCTTCGGTACCAGGCGGACTACAACCGAATAATTAGCACCCGACGTTAGATTAGATTTCGTATTATTTGCGTAAAAGGCAAAAAAAAGTAATAATATTGCTGAGACGTGGAAGTCACGAATTGAAGCAAAAACACCAGAAGTTCCGAAAAACGAAGCAAAAAGAAACCTACCTAAAATTGAACGGCAAAAACCATCCATTGTCTTGTGTCGCCATAATCTCTTCATGGGGAGCAGTGAACCCATTCATGGGGGTACCAAATTCGCCCAAGTGTCCAGTAAACCGAATCGAAGACGTCAAGAAGCTTTCAGGCAGATCGCCTTGATATCCCCACGGACTGCCGTGCGCCTGATTCTGAGCATGTATCTCGGATCCGGTAAATGTGATTTGGTGCATTGGGAAGGCAGCAGCAGCAGCAATTGCGGCGACAGCATTGGCATTTGCAGCATTTCCCATGCCAGCCCCGGATGTCTGTGCAGGGTCCGTGGGAAATTCATGTCTCAGAAGGGATATGTCAGAAGCACCTGATGAAGGTGAGGTTTGAGCCGCTGAGAATGGTCCGCGAGTTTCGATTGCGGATCGTGGGAAATGATTATCAAACGGCGTGATTTCGGTGATGAGAGGGCTGCCAAATGAAGGACCACGTGCCTCTAACGTGCTACTGCTATGTCTTCTGGTTTGCACCGGAGCGGCGATAGGTCCATTGCTGACCTGTCGAGGATATGTGGAACCTGACACGTTCTTCTCGGCATTTGAATTCGTCCGGCTATGGGATTGAGTGGCCCCGGCTGCCTTCGTGGCAGCAGCGGCAGCTTTCTTTTTCATTGTTTTCTTCATGGTCGCAGATATCGCGGCTGCCTCTTGCAATTTCTTGAGAAATTCGTCCGGAGTCTCCATATCTGAGCTCTTTCTCATGACGGGATCCTGCTCCCTCCTCACCAATTCGTCTAAGCTCTCAGAGTTATCGGTACCACCACCATCCTTCTCCAGCTCAGCAAGAAGAATAGGTCTTCCGCCCTCGCCAGTTCTCACGCTTTGCTGATCGACTCCCCGCGGAAACCTACTAAACCAGTCACCATACTGAAGAATGTTGGACGGTTCCTCTGCCAACTCAATTTCGATGGATCCTGGACTTTGCGTCGCCTTAGACTGCATATCATACTGATCTCGTAAATTATCCCACAATGGGTAGAATACACCCCAAAACCTCGCCATCTTTGTTAAGTACTTTACGCAGAGAGTGAGATTTCGCTTCGCGGTTGCCACGATTTGTTGGTTTTTAGAGAATGAACCAACTACGTGGACCGTCGCAGCGGCGAAGGAAGTGTATCCCAAGAACGGCGCATATACTCCATAATCTCGATCCAAAGCATCCGCAAATATTGTGGCGATGGTGTTCGCAGCTTTGAAACTCGTTTGGACTGCCGAACGCAGGAAATCCATTGGGTATCCCGTGGCAGATTTGGCGCCTGGTCGTAGCGGGACCGAGAAACGGTGGAGAATGAGGAAGATTTGGTGAATGGCGATGTGTAGAAATACGAATTGTCCTTCTAGCTTTTCTGCGGCGTGGGCGTTGAGATTTCTTTCATTGTAGGTTAGATGTTCCGGAAGAGTATCTCTCAATTTGAGGGCTTGTTCGTTCAGTTTTGCGAAATTGGATTCCGGTTGCCAAATATGCGCTACATCCTTTTCTTTCCCGCCCTGTACGAGATAATGTTAGTCAAAGAGGATACTAAAGTGGTTGGAATTTCGATATAGATATTTGCTTACATGGTTCATGTACTTCATAACACGGCCCCACAGCGTTACGACTCGGACGTTGAAAGCCGCGATTCCCATGTTTGCCTGTGCGTTCCTCAATTCGGAACGTATACCCGTGTCAATCTGGCTCACCGCTCCATTCACGTCCTCAGTCAACCCGGGTCGTTCTGTGATAAACATGCGTTCCTTGATGGGTAACTGAATATGAATATCCGCTTCGTCAAGAAACTGTGGTCGAGAAGTTCCTGAAGAGTTGAATCGATCCATGAAAAAGCAAGCCCACATCAACCGTCTCCGTATCTCACGATCTGTAAACGATATGGGATTCCGAGGCGGTGCCGAGTGGGCAGTCGGTATACCTAGCGGGTCGTCGTCAATCTCCTTGTGTAACTGTAAGGCGTACGCCATCCGCATCGCCATGCCGCCGTATGCCCAACTCTTGCCGCCGTTGCAGGTCCCGAGCTCGTGTAAACCTAAAAGTAATAGCACGGTCAAGTTTGTAAGATTTGCTCTATCAAAGTTTTCAAGAACTATTCTCCCAGCTTCGATACCCCATTCCTCTCCGGCAAGGAAGGGCATGTCCTTTCGTATGGTGGGGTGATTTGAGAATCGCGCGGATACAGCACAAAGAGCGAGAATGAGAACTGGAGGTACAGTTCCGTTCCTAAAATACATTTCATTAACTCCGAAATTCCACAAAGACCGAGTCCCAACTTTGGCAGAAAAAAGACCTACTTGAACCGCCGCATAAAAGATGGTTTGTGCAGTAATAGATAAGTCTGACCGTAAACACACTCAAAATAGACTTCGACAAGATGTTCTTGAAGTTCCCGGCTAGGTAGCTTATCCTTACCCTCCTCCAACATTTCATCGCTGACATCTCCTTGGCTCCTCTTCACAGATAACGGCTGGGTAGATTCCACGACCTTGGGCACCAATGCCGGCTTCTTGCTGACTTCGTCCGAGAATGCCCTGTCCGCGCTTCGTTTCCGGTTGTTCCGTTGTGCTTCTCTCGCAGACGCTTGCAAAACACTCGGATTCGGCTTGACCACAGATCTAGCGATAGGTCCTAACGAAGCAGCCTGGTCCTTGGATACATATTTCAGTAACCGTTCCTCCATCCGTTTCATCCGCTTGTCGAGAGTGGCCATGTAATCCGTCCGTGGGACGAACTTGCGAGCGGTCTGTTTGTAGACGCACGGCGTTCGGGCACGCACGCAATGCTTGCATGCTGGTTTCTCACCAGAGCATCGGATCTTTTTCCGCCGGCAGGCGATGCAAGCCAGCGGTAATCGTTTACGATCCTTCCCCGCCTAGTGTCAATTGCAGTGTTAACATCATTCCTAGCTAACCGGTTTATCGAGTAAAAGCATGTCACAATCGACATACCTTAGTTTTAGTCTCGCTCCAATTGGCCGGATCTTGCGATCCATTTCTCTCCTCCTTCTTGGTGGTGCTGGTAGAGTTTGAAGCAGTTGTTTGTCCTTTCGCGGGTCGATCCTCTGACGATGAAGATATTGATGTTGCTTTGGCCTTATTGCTATCCTTATCCGACGCCTTATCAGACGCAGTTTTACGCTTCTTGACGACGCCTGACGATGCAGTCGAATCTCCTTCCTCCATTCTGGACATTCGTCACTCACGGAGGCAGAACCGCCGTTCTAGGAAGCCTTGTTAAAAGGAATCAACTTGGTTTGGTGGCTGGTAGTGAGGACGGCTTGGTTTATGGTATCCTTGGTAAAGGTTTTATCGACATAGTGGTCACGTATCCTTGGTAAGTTCTTCGGATAAGAACCGGATTTGCATGCAAGTGAGTTAATACTGATCAGCTGGATGTTAGGGTAAATGTATATCCCGCGTCCAAAGAAGATCGAGGTTGTTCCAAGGGATAGAATTGATATTGACCATAAGGGAAAAGTTGGCCAAGGTTGGTTAAAAGAGCTGCCAGGGTTTGCAGGAAGCTATGGGATGGCAGACTGGCGTTTAGGAGATATCGGGATCCAAGGAAATTAAAACGGTCCAGATGCAATGCAATGCGCCGGAATCGAATCCAGGCTAGGTAGGATAATTTGGGTTGTCCAACTCAGCTCTCAGACCGTTCACGCAATTCCAAAGGAGGTTGATTCCTTATAATCTGGAAAATATAGTTCGTCACAGGCCAAGCCTTCCGGGCAGGCTCCAAAAGGGATGTGTTTTATGTTTTTTGTGCTCTGCGGGACGTGAATCCAAATTTGATGTTCTCGCTTGGGGGGTGGAAAACTGTGGCGTCCGGAATCCCAGGGAAAAGGAATCCGGAAGCAACGCAGCTTGGACCCGGCCGATGCGAGGAAGAGGCTGCGGGAGAAGAAGATGCAGAAGGAAAAGTGAGTGTTATCGCGGGGGTCACGGAATTTCTTCAAGGTGAAGACATGGTTTCCTATTTTAAGGATAAAAGCCGGCGAGGTGGTGGTGGTTAAATTCCTCTCAGGACGAGATTGCTGTCAAACTATGTATAATTGCGAAAGAAGGCTATTGACTACGATCGTATATGACGGTGTATGGCACTGGGGTTTGTTCTTTCTTTCGGCTGCGGTTCCCCGGATTTCTCGATGGGAGATTAAAGAATTGGTTTGCTTTTTTCCTTCCTTCGTATTCGAACTTTTCTCTTCTGGCTCGTTTAGGTCTTGTCGGGTCGATTATCAATCAGCTGCTGTCCGGGCGCGCGTTAGTACAGGTGTGTACATGACAGGTCCTTCAAGCGAGCGAGAGGGGATCGGACGAACAGAAGGACGATAATGCGGCGGGGACCGCGACCCAATCTGGTTGGAGAGTAAGCTTGAGAGGGATGCAGCGAACGATGCGGGATGAAGAACGAGTGAGTGATTTGACAGATTAAGAGCGAGCGGAATGATGATAATGCAATAGTGACAGTGGAAAGAGAATAGAACATTCGCGGGAATGCCGACTCAACCTGACTAAGAATCTTGTTCTTCTTTGACTTCTCCTTTTCTTCATTCAGCTTGACTTAAAACCTGACTGTCTGACATTGGCTTGAATTTTTGAAGGTGGGTTTTAGTTTTAATGTCCGCAAGCCTCAATATCATCGCCCCTCATCCCTGTCAGGATGTCCTGGATATGCAATGTTTGGGAATGTGCAGTGCAGCGACGTGACAGTCCCTCGGAAACGAACAAAAAAAGAGCATCGAAAGGAAAAAAAGTGGAGAACGGTCGAACGGACGGGGGGCAAAAGGACAGTTAATTGATATGATCCACCTCTGCCATCCACCATGAATGATGTAGTATAGTCTAGGTTAGTAATAATGCCGGAAGATGTGTCGACGGAAGACCGTTGGGTCAGGTTCGGTCCATGGTACGAAGCAAAGACGTCAAGATACCAACTGCGTCGGCAGCCTGACTAAAGGTTGACCAAGCCGAACGATCACCAGCGCAGCCCACTAGCCCCTCCCCAGACGGCAAGCGGACTAATGCGAAGGGTCTCGATGGATGGTCTCGTACGCAATGAACCCTGCTGGCAAGAGATGGGAATGGCTCGCAGTAAGCATTTTTAAAACTGATCAAATCGATGGTGTTGGGTGGCAGTAGTCTGTGCGCTCGAATTTCTCCCTTCTTGAAGGTCATGAACCAAGTACCAAGCTAGACGCTAGATTGGTCGATTAACGGTTGAATTTCGGAAAAGTGATGAGTTCATTCGAATGTACCGTATGTACATGCATTCACAACTGAGCCGTCGCAATTGTCCAATTGTCCCGCACGATCAACTTTGTTTCTCTGCATGTGCCTTGGATCGAGAGGGGTTTGGTTTCGAGACGAATACATCTTCTTTGTTGTTACTTTCTGGTTGGATCGTGAAGAGGTGAGCGTGAAGAGGTGAGCGTGAAGAGGTGAGCGTGTGAAGGTGAACATGCATTCGAACATGTCAATCCGCGATACCCCTGGTTCTTGCCGTTGGCTCTGATCTCCAAAGAAACCATTCACGAACTTCAACTTCAACCCACAATTTGTACGAAAACACCGACAACCAGGATGCAAGATCACGAACCAGGGCACACCCCTCGAAAAAAAAAAAACGTGTTTTGCCGGGGCGGCATCTTGCTGCAATCCCAGCGCAGAACGAAAATGTTATATTCATCATTCCTTCGAAATTTTACGGCCATGCCATGCTCATGCAGTACGCGTTCTTCCCGTCCGCCGTCCAAGATATTATATTCATATATCTGCAAACTGTCACGAGCATGCAATGCAATTGCAATAAAACAAAATCCTGCTGCCTGAAGAAGCAAATTTTTAAAAACATGAATTGATGGTGATACAAAGAGGATATATTAACTATATCAAGTAAAGATGCTCTATGATTCGGAATAATTTGTAGGGCCGGCGGGGCAGATTGCAGTACATTAGCCCAGTGGTCCTGAGCTAATAGCTTTCTTGCTCCATCGAGCTACCTCAAGATCTTAGCCACGAAAAAAGGGTCCGAGAGTAAGTTCTCGATCTGTGCGTTGGAGCAAATTCAGTCCACGTCTAAACATACGGTGTTATGTACACATAAGTACTTATCAAGTCACGAATGTCCAAAAAAAAAAAAAAAAAAAAAATTGGAATACCATGTCCGCGTCCCAAGACAAAGCGTCAGAGTTCGCAAATCTTTGTCAAGCGAGCCGAACGAACGAAAACCGACGGCGTCCCAAAGTTTCAAAATGAAAGGGGATAAATGATACCCACTTCTTTCCTTTTTCTTTCGAGAATGTTTGATGTTCGTGGTGACGCACGGATGGGCCTAAATTAAGTGCCAATTGCCAAAATACAACAGTGGCTTTCAACTCCAAGTTTTTGTGCTCATGCCCGTGCTCGTAGAATTTTGTCGGAAAGATTTGAATCGCTTTATATTATCCAACATCCGTTTCAGAGATGTTCCTTGTTAAGACGTTTCGTCCGTAGATTAGATACGAGCGAGGCTTGGATGTTGATATTGCATAAATGTATTGTGTGTCATGTTTTACTGCATCGACAACCATCGCTGGATTCGGACTGAAGCCATTTTAGTCTCGGGGGCGCTACCCTGCGAGCTTGAAAGTATTGTCAGCTCGGTGCCGTTATGAAGTTAGCCAACCCATCTTTCGAAACAAAGTCTACCATTATGCACGTTCGTTTCATCGACTGGCTTAGTCTAGGATATTGTCGATACCTCGACATCGATCATCCGTCTACACAATGGTCAGTTCACATGGTAATGACTTTTTGAGCCTGAATAAGAATGAAGTTTCTAGAAAATTACACGTTTCAGGATCGAACTCCTAAGAATATCAGCTCGTTTGAAAACGAATAGCGGAATGAACACCGATGTTCCGATTCGTCTTTGTTCTTTGAGGCGAATATACCAAAGCTTCAAAGAGGCATGGAGCAATTTTCTCACTCCCTTTGACACAACGATATGCCTTTCGACGTTAGTCCATTGAATGAAGTAAATACACCAACAAAAAGAAAATAGAATCATGAACAGTAGCTCGTACTCTGCTCGAGTCGACGACTCACTCGCAAGTATACACGAAATAAACAATAGTGTATATATGACCGCATCGACACATGACGGTCAAAGCTCATCCGCAGTTTCAAAGCCACCCTTCCATCCGAACCCCATAGTCTCACACTCTGCCAATATGGACTCTCTAAGCGTCATAGTCCCCTCGACTCCCCTCCAATGGTGGCTCACCTCCAACATCTCCAAGTGGCGCCACCTGGTCTCCATCCCCGGCATCTCAACTTGCACGGACCCATCGACCCTCCTAATCTTCGACTGGAAAATCCTCTTCGAAATCTCCCTCCGTCAGCCATCGAGCATCTGGTCACTCTGCCAGCCCCTCATCTTAAACCTCTCCTCAAACCGAACCCTCCACATCCCCATCCTCGCCGTCATCCAGGAAGTCGACTTTGTCACCTCCAAGGCGACGTTCAGGTTACACACCCACACGAAAGAGGTGCTGTGTAAAGCGCACAGAGGGTACATCTCCCACCAGAGGGGTATACCACTCCAGCACGCTCAGAGGCTTGTAGCGCTGTTCAGACACCGGTTGGATGTTTTGCAGGTGAATCTGAATGCTACGGTGTTGACTTGTACTGATGGAGTTTACGCACGAGGTGACTTTCCAGGGTATGCGGCGAATCCTGGGGCGGATAAGAGTGTGGTGAAGAAGTTGGGATTGGTGTTGAGAGAGAGCGGGCTTAGGAAGGTTATCTTGGATTCATTTGTGGAGGTTCGGTGTTCTATTCCCGGGTTCGTATTTGGACGACCTGGTGGGGTATCTCGATTGGGGTTTGATAGTGATAGGAAAGAGAAGGAGGAGAATGCAGTGTTTCCGTATAATGAGCTTCAGTCTTTGATATACAAGGGTTCGAGAGCACACCCAGCTCATCTCAAACGGAGGCATGCGACATCGAGTAGCTTTTCTTCTTCTTCTGGTTCGATGGTGATACAGAATGGCGGTAGACGACGGTGTGCAAACATCGTGGAGGACCAGAGAGGGGGTAAAGGTAGGCGTTCATCAGAAGAGCATCCTCATAGACCTATCACGAGGAATGCCAGAATACAAAAGCATAAGAGCCCGAGAGTGTCGGTAAGCAAGAAGGCTACTACCAGAGCGAATAACAGATTGGAAGAATCAAATGTAAAAGTAATACCATCACGGCGGCACTGTAGTGATACAAACACAACCGCACCGATTGATGGTATCTCGAGACGTCTAAAATCTCCTTCGACCTGCGCTTCCTCGGACTCGGGCGTCTGCATAACAGCATCAGACACAACCACCATTCCATCATCATCAACCATCGACACTCACTTACCCATCCATCAATACCACCATCACCATCATCACGCTGAAGAAGAAGACTCAACGATCACTCTAGAACAATCCAGACAAACCCCAAAGAACCCCTGCCACTCACTCAAACACGACGAGCTCAAAATATTCAACATGGACTCCTCCTTCGCCCCTGTCACCCGTCGTCAAGCAGCCCTCGCACTAACTTTGAAAGCCCAATTCTCCATCAAAGACGTCAAAGTGAAACGAGTCTCCCTCTCTAAAACCAGCTTACAAGACGTCATCATTCCATCTCCTTCCTCTGAACAATCCAATTTCAATCACCAGCAACTACAACAAGAACAAGAACAAGAATACGAAGAAAGAGTACGAGTACCACAATCACAGCTAGTAATCGAAAACAACAACACCCATATCGACGACGATTCAACAATCCCAGCTACCTCCTCTCCACCACAGATAACCCCACCGAACGAACATACTCCCCAATCTACCCCTCCAACCTCTCATACGCACCTTCGAAACCTACCTGAACAAGAAGGAGAAGGGGAAGAAGCTGATGACCGTCCATTCAACAGATTCGGATACACCCTCGAAGAACCATCTGCCATATTCGAACGAGAGGGTATCCCTCCCTCACCCAGCCCCTCTTCCGAAAACTCCAACGAAGAAGACCAAGAAAACCATCACCACGCATCAACATCAAAAGTAAAGCACAAAACCCTGAAAAAGAAACACCAACAACAGCAAGAAGAAGAATATTCAGACGAGGAAGATGGGGTGTTGGATAGCGATACGCCAGATATAGAGCTCCTAACAGATTCAGCGGATGAAGCAGAACATAGAGATAGAAAGTTGAGGAGACGAGAGAGGAAGAGGAGAAAGAGGGAGATGTTGGTGAGGGAAGAAAGGGAGGTTGCTGGGTGGATTGGTGGAGAATGTGGTGGGAGAGCGATGGATTTGGATACGGATTTGAGGTTGGGGATTGGAAGGTGGAAGTATTGAACTGACGTACTTGTTTAATACATCTTAAAGGGAGTTATTACACTATACTTTGAAAGGTAAAGAACTTCTGCAATGAGTTCGAGTGATATACATCTTAAACCTCGAACAACGCAGAATTCAGAATCGACAGACAAAATACAACAGGACAAGCCCGAGAGACAAAAGCTTAAGTCTCAAACGAGCAAAGAAAACAGTGCCGGTGTGAGTGATGATTGTACGACCTCGAGTCTCTCACACATTGCATTCATGTGGAAATAATATATAATACTAATAGGAAAATGATAAAGAAATAAATAATATCTACTTGAGTTTCATCCTTTCAACTGTAAGGTCGTCCCCGCCAATCCATAAAAAGTATCGCTGATACCCATACAGATTCGGAAGTAGGCTGGAAACGAGACTATAAAGACTCTAGATTATGCACTTACTGATTCGCACTCGCTGATAATATATCGTGCACGTGAAAAGCATAAATTAATAAATTACTGCTAAAACCTCAATCAATTGAAAACGGTACTTGAGGGGTTCGAAGCCATGTGATAGATTTCGTGTAATCGAAAGAAATGAAGATATTATTACTCCTAGATATAGATCGAAACGAACGAACGAACAAAGCAAAAGAAAGAGATGAAAGCCGGCAGGGTAATCGCGATGGGGAGACATTAACTCCTTGAACCCAAAAGCAGAATGTTGTAACGCAATGTTGTAGTAGTAGTATATCAAAAGGTTTCGTGCGAGAGAAATAACAAGACAAGAAAGAGGACGACGATGTTTATGAGATTTGGGTTGGAATCGATCCATGACAAAGACGGGCCCAGAGTAGAGAGAGCAGCGATAGACCCGGACAGTAATGTATGCGATCTTAGAATATCCCCCCAAACCATGAGCGAATAATATAGTCGTCCCTTTCGTTCAGCATGAAAATAACATGGCTAGCCGCTTCAAACTACCAAGTAACTCCTAAAGTAGCTGATCAGCAAGCGCAAGCATCCCCTTTAGTCTCCCCTGCGGCCGACAGATTGACGCCACCAGCGCCACCGAAAGTCTCACTAGCCGATCCACCACCAGCTCCAGCACGTCCGGAGCCCGGCCCACCTCGAGTCTTCAGCGTGCTTTCCGGTATGGCATTAGCGATAGCGGTGAACACTTCAGATACGTTATGTCCCGTTTTGGCACTGGTCTCATAAAAGAGCAAGCCTTCCTCGTCGGCATAAGCCTTGGCTTTAGCGGTGGTAATCTGTCTCGCATCCTCCTCTTCCTCGTCGTCTCCGTCACCTCCACTGTTTGCCGCGGCAGATAACGACAGTCCACCCATAGACCCCTCCAGTCCAGTCGATTGACTCGTCAGATCGAGCTTGTTGCCCACGAGAGCGATCACGATTCCAGGCGACGCTTGACGCTGCAGTTCGGCCACCCAGTGTTTCGCTTTGGCGAGGGAGGAGGATTTGGTGAGGTCGTAGACGACAAGGGCGGATTGGGCGTTTCGGTAGTACATGGGAGCTAGGGATGCGAAGCGCTCTTGACCGGCGGTATCCCTAATAGTGGACTCGTGTTAAAGAAATTTCACAGATGGTGAGGTCAAACTCGGGTAGGATTTACGCACCATATTTCAAATTTGATTGTCCGGTTTGGAAGATTGCATTTTTGTGTCAGGAAGGCAGCTGGTGGGGAAATCTAGATGTTAGCTACATTGCTTTCTTCGCTACTGCAGTGTTTGACGTAGTCGATGATGTTGGTGGAGGGTGGTTGTGAGCAAGGATGGTGCTATCTCAAGCGATAAGGAATTAAAAAAAAAACGAAAACGAGGATGGCATCTCGTACCTCCGATGGTAGGTTCTCTGTTTTCCTGGAAATCATCGTTGACGAATCTTAGAACCAGGGAGGACTGTCGGGAGAATGGAGTTAGCAAGGTGGAGTGAACCCTGGAGCATCCGTAGATGACGCGCGACGGCTCTAGGACGGCGGTCTGGGTGTTTGTACCTTTCCGACGGCAGCTTCCCCCAACAGAACCAGCTTGACGCTGGAGCTCGGCTTTGGACCTTCGGCCATTCTGAAGGATAGTTTACAGAATGAAATGAGCTCGGGAGTGGTGAGCGACGGTGAGGGTCAGTATTGTAGAAGTTGTTGAAGAGAGAAAGAGAGAAAGTTTCGGTTGATGCGGTCGAGGTGGATGGTTGTGGTGGTTGTGGTTGTGGTGATGATGTTATGTTGTTCTGAGGAGGTTGAAGCCGGTTTGGTTTGTCCCAAGCAGAACCGCCGCTAAGAACGGACCAGTAATAATTAGACCTCGAAGCAGCGATGGGACAACCCGAAGCTTGTGACGAATGCACCCAAGCTATTTCTTAATAGTTGCCTTTGAATTGTTATTCGTAATTAGTGGCATTCGGAGCTTGTCGCTTGCATGGCTGGTGACGACACCCCGGCAGCAGGTTCCACCAAATGGCAGTGCTGGAATGTGCGCTGCTTTGGCGGATAGTTAAAGCAGCTCTGGGCACAAACACCAAGCACACCTCAGCTTATTCCCACGAATGAGCTGCTGATACTCCACACGTCGACTGTCAGACTCCAACCGTTCCGAGCTTCGACTTCTTCTGTATTACTTGCTTCAGCTTCTCCCGCCTCACTCTCACACCCCTCTCTTCCCATCGCGTGTTCTCCTCCTCCTTTTTCTTCGCCATGGCAGCCAACCAGAACTGGCGTCTCATCGATGTGGACGCTCTCGATGAAGACCTCAAATACCCCGCCGAGCTACTCTCCCCGCCGTTCGACCCCGTTCCCACGTCCGCGATACAGCAGCTCTCCCAACAATGCAGAGGCTTGATACAACGGGGTGAAAACTCGGAAGCGTTACGGATAGCATTGGAAAATGCTCCTTACGGTGCCGATGAAGCCGGAAAGGTACACCATCCTCCCTTGTATTTATGATGTATATCGTGTAAAACGATATGTACGGCGTTCTGGTAAACAGCTAAGCTAGCTCGCTAGCCGCTATTTTCTAGTTCGCGCTATATGGTAATTCTAGCTCATTCAATGGAAACCGAACGCTAACGGGACTTAAAATATAAATAGGAGTTGCATTGCACTACAGTAGTCGAAATTCTCGGGTCGATCAAGCAATCCGAGATGTCAGCTGCCCTGAACACGATATATTCCTCTTCGGAAGCCGGAAGCGAGCTCTTGGACACACTTATGAAGTACTTGTGCGTGATAATTCTCTTACACTCCGAGCTACCTTTGAATCTTTCAACAAGGGATAAATATGGCTGACCGGTTGGCGATGTTGGAACGATTGCAGATACAAGGGAATGGCGAGGAAGGATGCTCCTCAGTCTGGATCCGGAGGTGCTAGCAGTGGTATGAGCGTACTACTTTCGTGGCACGAGAAGGTCAGCTTAGAAAGGAGATATAAACTTTGAGTAGCAGAAGCTAATAATCGTGCTCGGTTTAGGTTGTCGAGATAGCTGGACTAGGCTCGATAGTTCGAGTGATGACCGATAGAAGAACAGTATAATCCGGGGAAGCTATATCTGCCTATCACATTCTTCTCCTTCTTCCTCTTTTGTAAAAAAAACAAGAGCTATTTTCAAATTCAAAAAGAAGAGCCGATACCCGTATCCATTACCTATCCGTATATCGCGAGGCTTCGCTACGTATTCCGTGATGTCACTTATCGATCGGTCGTAAGAAACCAAAATATTACACCCGTCACAAGATATAAAACCAATCCGCGAGGGTGTCACAAGATGTGCTTTTTTGGTCAACTGTTGCTGTCATCTGTCATTGACGATAACGAATTGAAGGATGCCGAGCTGGGTCAGAGCTTATATAACAAGCTTCTCTTAGCTTATACCGGTTTCAGCCGACCTTTTGGTCTATTTGATGTTAGGCGAAGGAATGTCGCGACACAAAAATAAGCATTTATGGATTGAATGGAGCCTCTCGATGGTTCGTATCGGATTCGGAACCGTAGATTGAAATGTGTACCGTATACCTCCTCTGGGTTGTCGGAACCTGCAGTCGGACAGGCCGACCGACACTAGGCCCAGGCGGCGTTCCGGGGCTCGGGAAAGATCGGATACTTCGGGATAATCATCGAAAAAATGAAACAAAAGATAAAATTATAAAAACTCGATAGAATGGAATGTATGATTCCGTTAGAGGATTAGCTGGTTGCTTGATACCCTCCCCAGCTGCCGAAAAGGAGGACCAAAAACAGACCGCAGTAAAAATTCGAATCTCTTTCGGTGCCTGCCTTGGGAGAGAAGCAGTATGCGAGTGCATGCAAGGAGATGCCAGTTCTATGGGTCCTTCATTAGACACTGCACATGTTACTCAAGTATCAATCGTATCTGGCCTTTTTCTTGACATGTATGTCTTTACGATGTGAAACGATCGATTGGGATCAAAGCTGGCTATCTACGACGATATGCTCGCACTCAACGGAAAATTGAGGTTCCATGCTGCACCGTTCGACCCGGTGGCCGTGGGGTGTCGTATATTTTTTTTCCACTCGGGATGAGAAAATTTTTGAAATGGGCGGCCGGCTTATCGGTTGGATTTTGCTGGCGGAGCCCTGGCCGAAAGACCCTGGTGTCTATTATTTCCAGGTAGAGGTTAGTGAGCCACTACGGGCATGCACATGTATGTACTCTTCTGTATATGCCATCTCCATAGCAATTAATTTTTCATCCTGATTTTAGAAGCAATGCCATTGGAAGGGGCTCTCGTGTTGTGAGTGAGGTTGCCGGTGTGTTGTTTGTCCCCTTTCTTTTCAGCAGCTTGTTATTTTCGGCATAATTCACTCATGGCAAACCGACCACCACCACGGATTGAAAAAAAAATTCCTTTTAAACTCTTCCTTTCTTTTCTTCCTCTCTTCCTCTTCTCCCTCAGGCTCTCTTTTCATCTACTCTCTTCCTACTCAAACCAAATCTCCACTCATTAGACACACGTGCTCCTAGCCGGTCGTGTCTATTTTCTTTCTTTCCTTAGTCCCATCTTCATAGTCTCAGTCCGCTGAGCATCTATTCACAATGGTCCAACAGGTATGCTTACTATCAGCCCCTCTATCTTCTCCTGGAAATCGTCCATTCGTCCGATCATTGTCTCAGGATGCCAATGATTTCGACGATGGCTATTCCTGCATACAATCTCTTGCAAAAGTTTCTACAAGTCAATGGGAAGACTAACCTGTATTTCAATCTAGGGTTTCGTTGTTGATTTCCTCAGTATGTAGTAAATTTTTTCAGCCGGTCTCCTATCTGTTTCCTGGCAATGTTGATCAAGACACCTAACTACTATCAAAAAGCCCACGCCCATAGCTACTATGGGAAGTGAACATCGTTGGATAATGATAACCCTACGGTGTTTCTGCAAGTGGGATCGAAATGATAAAGAGCAGGTTTTGGTCTTGATAACATTGCCAGCAGGTTTATAAACAAGAGACAGATTCTAACTTGACTTGAATAATATAGTGGGAGGTATCTCGGCTGCCGTCTCGAAGACTGCCGCTGCTCCCATCGAGCGTGTCAAGCTTCTCATCCAGAATCAGGTTGGTATTTCCTTCATTTCCTTGAACAAGATATTCCGTCTGTCCAAACTTCACGAACAAGCTCCTCCGAGAGACGCGGCAGTTTCGTCTACAGATAGGGCGTCGTCGAATGACGGAATCCCGCGAGATAAGCTGGTCGCTTAGGAGAGTGGCTTTTTTTTCCCTCTCTGGTTTGGCCCGGCGGGTTTTTCCGAGCGACATGCGGCTTTAATTGGTCAAACACATTTTATCCATCGGATAGCTAACCGCATTCGCACTAAAATATAGGATGAAATGATCAAGTCTGGTCGTCTCGACCGACGATACAATGGTATCGTTGACTGTTTCCGAAGAACAATGGCTGACGAAGGTAAGGAAATACTATCCATTTCAAAAAGACGGCGTCGGGCAGCTTCCCTTGGTTGCGACATTTATTAATGGGTTCGAATTCGCCAATTACCTGACCTACTTGGCGAAACAAAATCCTCACTTGATGAATACGATACATTGGAATATCTGCTCGACGCAATGGCTTTTACTACCAGGCGCTAACATCGATGTCTCCTCGATCAGGTGTTGTTTCCCTCTGGCGTGGTAACACTGCCAACGTCATCCGTTATTTCCCAACCCAGGCCTTGAACTTTGCTTTCCGTGATCGATTCAAGAAGATGTTCGGTTACAAGAAGGAACGTGACGGTTACGCCATGTGGATGGCTGGTAACTTGGCATCCGGTGGTGCTGCTGGTGCCACCTCCCTCCTCTTCGTCTACTCCCTCGACTACGCTCGTACCCGTCTCGCCAACGACGCCAAGTCGGCCAAGACTGGTGGTGCCCGTCAATTCAACGGTCTCATCGACGTCTACAAGAAGACCCTCGCATCCGACGGTATCTCTGGTCTTTACCGTGGTTTCGGTCCTTCCGTTCTTGGTATCGTCGTCTACCGTGGTCTGTACTTCGGTATGTACGACTCCTTCAAGCCAGTCGTCTTGGTTGGTCCTCTTGAGGGTTCCTTCTTGGCCTCCTTCCTCCTCGGTTGGTGCGTTACGTAAGTATTCACCGTTCTACGATTCCAAAAGAAACTAGAATAAAAAGCGGTCTAACAATTAAATAGAACTGGTGCTGGTATTGCTTCTTACCCATTGGATACTGTTCGTCGTCGTATGATGATGACATCTGGTGAGGCCGTCAAGTACAAGTCGTCATTCGATGCCTTCAGCCAGATCGTTGCCAAGGAAGGTGTCCGCTCCCTCTTCAAGGGTGCTGGTGCCAACATTCTCCGTGGTGTCGCCGGTGCCGGTGTCTTGTCCATCTACGATCAAGTTCAGCTCCTTCTCTTCGGAAAGGCCTACAAGGGTGGTTCCGGTTAAACAACCCAAACCCCGAGAATCCTTCCCGACATATATACCCTCATCCCATCCGACAACCCCCCGTATGACGGTATCAGATAGTAATGCAAGGCTGAGAGAGATGATGAAGATGATGATAGAAGTTGTTGGAGGCGGGTTTTTGTTGACCATAACCTAGAAAGAAAGTTACGAAGAGAATAACGATTTTGGAGGATGAGGAAAAAAGAAAGAAAAAAAGGAATTAATGAAAGACTTTTCGAAGAAAGTACATTTTTCAACTTATTACGTTTAATTTTGTGCTTTTCTAGATGGGAAATATGTAATTTTTTTTTTTTTTTTTACCCGTTGGTAGTTTCCTCCTCTACCTTTTATATTTCTTTTCTTACCCTTCTTATTCTTTAATTATGTTTAGCTTTAACCTTACTCCTTGATTCACCCTGTGTATATATTTTTTTATTACTCCCAAAAGAATTACTTTTTTCCCTTGGTGGTATTACTATCTCAACCGTTTCACCTACTGCTTTCCCTCCGTTTACCTGAATCCGCGCTGAGTTTACTCGATGTGGGTGAGATGATGCTTGATATGTATATATGAACAATTCTCCGCATTCACCGACTTTTTCTTCCTTCCGGAGTTATAGAAGAGGAGTTATTAGATTATTAGAGTATCGAAGTTTCCTCGATAAATTAATGAAGATGCACAGTTTTTGGAATCTAATAGGAAAATACAACAATTACAACGCATGTTGCCTTTTCTCACTTATTCAAACTTCAGATCGAAAGACTTTAAAGTAATGAAAGTGTAAAAGACTTGAGAATATAAATTTCTTTCTGTTAACATCGAGTTACATGATATAGCATACATGTGCACCAATGAAGGTCATTTTGTATTATCACCACTCATCATGACATCTTCACTTCTCGACCCTCTTGTCCCCCAAAGTCCAACCGGTTCACGCCCAAACATGAGGTCTTGAGCACAATAACCCCGCGGCGCGCCAGTCCATCTTGTCCATTCCCCAGACCCATTATCTTCATCACCCTCAGGCATCCACGCGCCAACGTCCTCGGGGAAGAATAAAATATCATTCTCATCCTGTTGGCTATTATCCGCCTGTTCCGATTTCCCACCAGGACCCGCACTTACGACGACCTCTTCTTCTTCCTCCGCTTCCTCCTCTATCTGCATATCGGGCAATTCACTCTCGCCTAGTGGTGTATTCTGCGAAAATAGTCTTGATCTAGGCTGACGTAGTGGCAACATATCAAACTGCCCTTCATATACATCATCACCCTGATCTTCATCCTCGATATTGAGATATATAGCTTCACCAATCGCATCACCTGCATCATCGGGTTTGAATTCACCAAATACATCGTCACCGCTAGAATCTTGATTAGGATCATGGGTGACAACAACCTCCCCTTCAACAACATGATTCGTTTCCATCGCGTTTTCCAAAGTCATCTCGACTACATTCTCCACTGCGGTTTCCACGACGTTTTTTATCATCATTTTCGCATTCTGAGGTTGTTGCTTCGTTGTGGCTTCGACGGTAGTGATAGAGACGAGGATGCAGCTTTGGTTGGGTCCGGTTATGCGGGGTATTTTGTGGTCGTCCAGAGTACTCGCTGGATGAACATTAACTCCCAAAAACGGGAGGATACGGCGGGATGAGTTCGTAGTTGGCATGCTATAATTATCGCCAAATCATATTAATATATCTATCCAATAGGTGATATGAATTGAAATGTATGAAGGGTCTGTACCTAAAGTATCCCACCCGTTCATTCCTTCGATTCTTAACCCCCCTTTTTCGTTTTCAGTAAACCTAAAACATAAATTTCACAGCAATTCAGCCATCTCCCACTTCTATCACGATGCTGTTGTGGTTGTTGTCATGAATAGAATGGGATAACCTACACTGGTTCGTTAAGCTTCATGTCACTCTTCCTCCCCTGCCAGCCAAGAATACAGTAAACCGCTGATCGGCCACTGTCCTAAAACATGCCCGCTCCCGTCAAACTCAACCGTAAACTTTCCCCACGTCCTTCGATTCTTCCGAACTGTATAAAAGTCTCGTTCGGCGGGTTCGAACTGTATACTTGGCTCCTCTTCTTCCTCCGCTATATCATCGCTCAAATCGGCCGGGAACCCTGCTTCTAATTCCAATCCTACTTCTGCTTCTGCTTCTGCCTCTATTTCTGCTTTAGCTTCACTATCCACCGTTTCGTCGAATAATCGGCTATTGGATTGTGTGGCGAACGGGTTCCCGATATCGATTAGGCCGATGGAATCGCCGTTGAGAACTTGTTCTTTGACTATACATATATATCAATACCCATCTACAACTATAGTAAAATCCAATCGCTTGATGAACACGGGGGGCTAACTTACCATAAACTCCCTCCCCATCACCATAAAACTGAGCTAATAATATTCTATATTTTCGCACGTTCAACATCTAGCCATGCAATCGGGGACTGCTCTTTGGGCATTCGTGACTGAGTTCATTGTTTTCAAATTATAGTCGCGGGATTTGCGATAGTTAAATCCAACCGAGAAGTGAATATGCAAATTCTATCCTCCACAACCGGAGTATCAAGATCAATATAGATAGACTAGCTATAACATCATCATTGTAATGCAAGCCCACATCGCATGCGTATGCAGGAGATATGATATAAAAATAAAAGGCTAAAACCGGCAAAAAAACATACATAACCCAAAATGCTAATACTGATATACAAAGAAAAATCAGCCCCGAAAATTGTCAATGAATGATCGTAACAAAAATCAACTTCATGAAATAAAACAATGATAGAGTCTCACAGTAGTCTCACTAAGCAGCCGCGGTTCCAGTCATCGTAAGCACATTCTTCGCCTCGCCGCCTTGCATTCCATTGATAACCAATTGCCTAACCTGCGGACTATTCTTAAGTTTCATAAGTCCGCTCGGCACCTTCCATCCTTCGTCCTCCGCAAAGACGTATACCACTTTCTTATCGTCCGTATCTCCCATATTGGCACGAATGAAATGATTGCCGTTGCCCGTGACAGTACTATCCTCGCGGTCCCGACTAGCTTGTAGTTTATTCGCACAGTGGGATCTGCAGACATCGCTAAGGTTGTCCAGGTACTTCTCTTGTTCTGCAGCGGAAGGAGCAGATGAGCCTGACAACAGGTGCTTGACTGTTTGCTTGGCAGCTGCTCGAGCCCCACTCGGTGGAGCTGGTGGTATACATCTGGGACAGTAAACCTCGATACCTTTGATGGCCCAGGCCTTTTGATCCCATTCCCTCTGCGCAGAATTATTCAACTTATCATCAATGAACAGGCCTGCAGTTGAGATATTGAGGACCAGTCCCTCGCTATTTCCTCCAACACCAGCGATGAGAGAGGCTTGTGGCTTCTTCGGGTGTTCGTTCGTAAAGATATACGCCGCTTTGAGTACAATCTTGTCGGGGTCAGAAGTCGAGTATTTTGTTTTAGAGACGTTGCTGTTGCTACTAGCAGTAGATTTCGCAGACATCTTGGACCGAGCAGTGACGCCAGATGACCCTGAAACTTGGCTCCGAATCTCCGATCGTGCATCGAAAGAGTGAATGGTATGATACTCTGACTCATCGTCAACGACTTCGATTGTGGGTTTATTGTCACGTTCTGTCGGTTTAGGTGCTCGCTTTGTCTTGGATCGATGCGTCGTCGGTGCACTTATCACAGACTCGGGCGCTTGGCTCTTGGTAAGAGATCTAGGGCGTCTTGATACGCTAGATCCGGCTTCCTCAAAGTCGTTGGTAAGTTCAGAGTTGTGCCTGTGATGATGATGTTTCTTATGACGATGTTGTTTCGCAGGAGAGCTTCTTCGCGACCTTACTTCCTCAACCTCGGCTTGCGATTCTTGATGGTCTACAAAGCTATCGCCGCCACCAAGGTCTGGAATCTCGGATGTCTGAGCGGGGCCTTCCCACACTTCAACTTTGATAGGTTTGACCTCCTTCTCAATATCCTTCTTGTTCCATTCTCGCTCGCGTTCACGGCGCAGGCTTTCGATACGCTGCCTTTCTCTCTCTTCCGCCTCTTCCAGTTCTCTTTTCTCGCGCTCTTCTTTTTCCTTGGCGGCAGCTTCGGCAATCTCACGTTCAAGAGCTTCTCTTGCCTTTCTCTCACGTTCACGATCACGCTCGAGAGTTGCGAGCATAGCTTGGCGATCTCGTTCTTCACGCTCCTTGATCTGTTGGAGGCGAGCTTTCTCTTTTTCGACAAGCTCTCGTTCGAGTCTAGCAGTCTCTTCGGCTTCTAATCGTTGTCGCTCTCTCTCTCGCTCGGCCTCCATGCGCTGCCGTTCACGTTCCTTTTCTGCTTCTAGTTGGCGCTTTAGTTTCTCATTCTCAAGCCTTAGCCGCTCCTTCTCTTCCTCCTCCTTTTTAATTGCCTCCAGACGTCGTTTTTCAGCCGCAGCTTCCGCGGCTACTTTCTCGCGAGCCCGTTCAGCCTCAGCAAGTCTTTCTAGCATTGCCAGCCGTAGCCTTTCTTTATCCGCAGCGTCGGCTTTCTCTAGCCGCTCCAGTTCTTCTTGTTCTTTGCGTTTTTGCTCGGCTTCCTCCTTCTCCAAGCGTTCTCGGGCCTTGCGCTCCATCTCTGCTTGCTGACGTTCGCGAACAAGGCGTTCTCGCTCTACGGCCTCTCGAGCTTTGATCTCTTTTGCACGTCTCACTTCGAATTCTGCCTTCTCCTTCTGCCGAGCTTCCTCCTTCTGCCGCGCATATTCGGAATCCCGAGCAATTTTTTCTTGGATCAAGCGCTCGCGTTCTTTACGGATCGAGTCCTCAAGGGCTTTCCGGGCGGTTTCGGCTTCGGCAGCGGCTCTATATTCAGCGTCTCGTCGCGCCTTTTCATCCTTAACTTCTTGTTGCTTGATCCGCTGGTCAAGAGCTGCAGCTTTCTTTCTGAGATCTTCTTGCAGTTTTCGTAGATCCGCTTCTGCTTTGTTGCGCTTATCAAGTTCTCGCAGGCGGGCTAGCTCTTCAGCTCTACGTCTCGCTGTCTCTTCTGCCTCTTTCTTAGCATCCTCCTCCGCAAGACGGCGCTTATGTGCCTCTTCTTCGTCTTGAAGACGTTTTCGGCGTTCTTCCTCTTCCTGTTCAAGGCGTTTTCTTCGTTCCTCTTCTTGAGCTGCCTCCTCGGCTAATCGCTGTTTCCGTAGCTCTTCTTCCTCCTCAAGACGTTTCTTTCTTTCCGCTTCTGTCTTGGCATTCTCTTCAGCGAGACGCCGTTTGTGCGACTCTTCGGTTTCCTCTAGTTTCCGTAGTCGTTCCTCTTCTGTCTTTGCCATTTCATCAGCTAGACGAAGTTTATGTGACAGCTCCTCCTCACGCAGTTTCTTTCGACGCATTCCCTCTTCCTTTTCAAGGCGTTGGCGAGTAGCTTCTTCCTCTTCACGCAACTTTCTTCTGCGGTCCTTTTCTTCCCTCCTCAATCGCTGTAATCGAGCCTCTTCCTCAGCAGCTTTACGTCGTTCTTCAGCAACTTCTCTGCATTTTCTTTCAGCTAGCTCCTCGACCTCTTTGCGCTTCCTTTCTGCCACTTCGTCGACTTCCTTTTTCTTACGCTCCGCGATTTCCTCGGCCTCTTTGCGTTTTAGAGCGGCAGCCTCTTCAGCCTGTCTCTTGATCATCTCAGCCTCCTCCTTTTCTTTTCTAACTTCGTCTCGTTTTCGAGCAGCCTCCTCTTCAGCTAGCTTACGCAGCTTCTCAGCCTCCATCCTTTCCTTCCTAAATTCGTCACGGCGGCGAGCTACGTCTTCCTCGGCTTGCTTTCGTAACTTTTCCGCTTCTAGCTTCTCTTTCCTGAGTTCGTCGCGGCGATGGGCTGAATCCTCTTCAGCCTGCCGGCGCAGTTTCTCAGCTTCCATCTTCTCCTTTTTGACCTCTTCTCGCTCTTTACGGATCTGCTCCCTTGCTTGCCTTAATTCTTCTTCCTCTTTGGCACGTCTGTATTCTGCCTCGGCAGCTTCAAACGGGTCCTCCTGGTATCCCGGATTCGGTGTCGGGGTCTCCGGACTCCTCTGTCTCGGATTGCCACGACCGCCTCCTCCTCCACCAGCATCGTTTCCGCTTGCCCAGCTTTGAGGCCTCGGTGTTGAAGATGATCCTCCAGACGCTGACTTTGTGTGACCATTATGCCTTGGAGCCCCTGTGCTTTTAGGTTCAGATGTGCCACTATCTTTCCCACCCGTTCCTTTCTCTTTATCATCCTTGCCTTTATCACCCCTCTTTCCTCGTTCTTCTTTCTCGTGGAATATCTTCCACGTACCAATCCAATAAACAAACCCAGCAAGCACACAACTAACGAACAAACTACCCCACCAACCGGGCAACTTTCTCGCCACTGTGAACCTCAGAGCCACCCATACAACTTCCAGGGAGAGCGTGGTAAGTCCACCTGCAAAGAATGAGTTTCGATGCGGGGTGAGCGAGGGGAGGTATAACACTCCGCCGCCAGCGGGTATCACGAATACATCAAGAGTATCGGGTAGGTTCGGATTTCGAGATTGGTGAGGGGGAGGTTTCGGCGGTGTGCCTGATGTTGTTTTGGCATTGGAGTCGTGGCGGGGGGGAGGTGGTGGTGGTTCGTCATCATCCCCATGAGGGGGTGCCGCCGGTGGCATTGGTGTCGATGTATAAGGTAATGAAGTTTTATATCGGTAGAGTGAAGTACTAGAAAGTAGAGAGTGTTTTATTAGAAGAAGAGTAAATTGAATGGGAACGAGGGTGTCGCACTTACCATGTGTGCAGCTATAAAGCTGCGTATACCCCTAATTTTACCAGAGTCTATAAGATGGCAAAAACGCATTAGGATCGGGTCCTCAAAGAATATATCTAGGTGAGAAATATAAAATTATACAGTGATATATCTTTTGGCCACCGTTCTTCAATTAGGAACAGAGTTGAATATTGCTTTCCCAGTTCCTCCAAAAATCCCCACTGGGATTCAAAACCCACAACTACCGTTAATGACTGAAGGGGAGCTGTCAAGCCACATTGTATTAACTGTTAGCATAAAACCGACGACAAAAACTAGCAGGAAATGAGATAAATCCTCATACCGAATAACGGTATAGGAATGAGTGGTCCAACTGACCTGTACAAATTCCTCGAGCTTCGTCGACGACCAGAACCTTTTTCTCCGGACAAAAAAAAAAAAGATGTAGTCGACCTTTTTTAGCGCCAAGTTTCTTTTCTTTCAACAGTCTTTTTTTTCTGGTTTGGTTTTTTGGGCTTGGAGAGCTGGCTGAGCTGGCTGATGGGTCCCGGTGTCCGGCTTGGCAAGTTATAGCGGACGAATAGAATTCTAGAATGAATGTTGAATGAGAAGGGAGAATGGCGATTTGATGGTAAGGCATATGTATGTATGTATGTATGTATGTATGTATGTATGTATGTATGCAGTATGTAGATGTCAAAGATGGCGGTGACTATTTTTTCGAGATGCAGAAAGTTGACAGCTCTGGAAAGAACAGTGGGGATAAATCGCTAAAATAAGAAGCCTGATAGATTTGGAGGGGAATGCTGCGCAGTTGCGAGGCGGCGTGTTCTGGTCGGCTGTTTGTGTTGTGGTGATGTTAATCTGGGGTGGTTGCCGTGGTGAGAGCCTCAACAACAACACGGCGAGCCGCGCATCAACACCACAGCAACAACGCGGATCAACAGGCCTGATGCTGGTTCCCAAAAGACATGGATCAACACGGATATCATCCAAGGCTTCGATCAATTGCGAAGCGGGTGTATTCTGACCACAATCTGGTTTTTTTTTGAAAGAGCCCTTTCAAAATTGTGGATCTCAAGTTTCTTTCATTCTTTATACTATGGCTTAGTGATAATGTGAGTGGGTAGAAAACACATGGGCGTTCAATACTAAGATTTTCGAAACGAGCTAGCAAGCGCTTTCAAATGCATTTTGTATCACAGTCTGAGAATCCTCTCTCAGACTTGATACCAAGTAATGCCACATGACAAAATGCTAACCGTAAAATTATATCTTATAATTACATGACGGAATAACTTGAGAGTTATACAGCTATTTCTCGCAGGCACTAGCGCGATCCAATTCTTGATTTTCATCCTAGCACTGATCCATGGATCTTAACACTTCCAGGAGGTAAGGGCCTACTGGGAAGTTGCATGTGCAACCTCTCCGGCTTCCCCTCTTTAAGCCCCGTCGCATCAGGTAGCATCAATTATTTGCTTATCAAAACCAGCCTGCTTCCCAGCGGCTACCAAGGGGTCCGCAAAACACTTTGCAAGAAAAGGTTCATCGTGACTCCAAATCGCGTATGCCGCATCAACTTTAGTCTCAGAAACACCAACTCAGACCAAAAGTTGAAGATCAGGACCAAGAGCCTCGAGTCCAAGCGTACCCCTCAGCTTCAGGTACCCAGTAAGTGAACCTTCACATTTCAATTTATCAAGAGAAAAACTAGTTTTGAATTCCGTCATGTCCCATCCGCTGGCAGCAGATTTGAGAACATCGGGTGAATGAATCTCCAACGATGCTGTATCTGGGAAGCTCCATTCGAGACCCATAGTAAACGCTCCCCTCGCAGCGAGATACGCTTCCTCCCCGGCGCCGAATGATAAACCGTACCCCATTACAAATATACCACTCACCCCCAACGGATTAACAGGCAGACTTTGCAAGTGTTCTTTTGTAAATCCTTTGCCTGTATCGGTTTCAATCTCTGTGACAAAGCTGATTTTACCATTCACGCCTCGAGGTCGGCCTCGAAGCGTTAAATCACTAAGGATACCACCGACAATACTATACTTTGTGTCCTATTGTATAACTTAAACCTTCCCCCGTAATTCGAATACCCAGATGTAGACGATTCTCGGAAAATTTCCGGATGCAGCTGCAACATGTTGGATGAGCTCACAATTATATCTCACGAGGGAAGCACACTAAACCGCATCCTGAATTGCAATATCTGCGCTTGCCCTGTAAACCATGGATAGCCGCGGATATTGACGCTAATTCGTCAGTACTTCTCACTTGCCCAATACTAATAAACTCCAAACAAAACATTTTGAATATAGCTATTGAATTGAATAGAATATGTATAATGCTCTAGAATTCTGTAGTATGATCGCACACTAAACATATCCGAGGCAGCAGAATTCTCGGCACAAATAATAAAATCCAGTTTTTGCATTTGCCAAGTACGTTTGAACCCGCCTCGAATCCTTCTCGGTGAGTTCGGCTCTAGTGCCCGTTACAAAAGTTGATTATGAGACGAGTCTGTTCAAATCCAGTGTAACATACCCTTCCGAAAAAAGATAATTAACGTAATGTTTTGGAAAGGAATTTCCTGAGGGATTATATATGCAATTTTACAAATTTCATCGTGTATTTAGTTTCCCCTGATCTGATACATGCCTATATCCATCGACGGTTACTATAATTGAATGAATCTTGAGGCTATGAGGGTATGAGCTTGGTTAGTTGAAATTCTCGCGATGGTATACATTAGTGGATCCTATGTTTAATCTTGAGGAACAATAGCAACTATCTACAGAATAAAGTATCCTCATACCTCCCCGGTTTATGATATGGTACCGAAAACCACGTTTCAATACACACCGTAACTACAAACATAAGGAACTGTCAAAACCATCCTCTGCCAGAAAGTCCAATCAGATAGTTATATCAACCTATGTAAAACACACCGACCAAAACCCTCTCTTTATCTTATACATAAATCCCATCCATCGATAATATATACGAAACCAGACGTCCAAATATACATCATCCCACATACCAACATGAAGCTTACCCACCTCCTCTCCACCAGCCTCACTCTGCTCACCCTCTCCGCAGCCGCCTCCCCAGCGCCAGTAAACCAACTCAACCTCCCCGCTTCCGTCGGTACAACCCTCAAAGCTCAAATCCTCGCCGGTCTACCATCCCACGGCGTCAAGAAGGAAATAATCCAATTCTTCTCATCGATAGAAGCGAGAACGTTCACCAAACTCGCACAGCTGCAGGATCCGGAGTTGACGAGCGCGATTGAGAATTTGCTGGGGGGGACTATTCCGGCTAGTCTGCACTGAATAGTTTTGTTTTAGTAGATTGGGGGAATGGGGGTAGTGATCGATTAGACTGGGAATTTAGAAGTAGTATAGAACTTAAATGTACATTGAGCTATCTATTGCAAAAACTATAGAGCATTTTAATACTTGGAGAGGAGATTTGACTTGAGAAAGAAAAATCTATTTGGTTCCCATTTAGACATTGCTACCAAGAAAAGATACATCATAACCCTTCAAAACCAATGAATAAACGTACAAAAAGGCTTCAGCAACCAGCCATCTTCAAAATCGCTAACCCATACTCAGATTTTTGTCAAAAGAGGGGCTCAACCGCTCAAATCCAACACTAAAATCTTATCCATACCCAAAAATCTGAAAGCCTCATAAGAAAAATATAACCCAAACATACAAATAATACCCGCTATAAACCCATCTAAAATCAAAGCTTCAAATCAGATCGACATCTTCTTCTTACCCTTACTAGAAGACGACGACGGAGCGGGAGACGCGGGTCGCTGGACATGACCGCTCAACGCCATCGAACTCGAACTCCGTGACTTCAACCCGCCGTTCAATTCATACTTGGCCCTCAACCCCGCCGCCTCCCTCCTCAGCATCTCATTCTCCCTAAACAGCACATCCTTCTCCTTCCTCAACAACTCGATCTCACGTCTCAAATCCTCCTTTTCTCGTTCACTCCTCGCCCTCTCGTCCGTTTCCTCTAACCTGCGCTTCCTGTCCCGGATCTTGTCCTCCTCCTTGCGTCTCCGTTCCTCAGCCCGCGCTTGCTCCCGTTTATATTTCTCTTCCCGCTTCATCGCTTCCCTTGCGTGTTTCTCTTCTAATTTCTTCTGCTTTTGTTCCTCCTTCGCCAACCTCGCCGCGAGCTTTTTATCATTCTTTTCTCTAGCGGCTTTAGCTTGGTTCGCAGCTTTGGCCGCATCGTTTTGTACTCTCTGCAATGCGATGGAAGACATAGAGGTACCGGACCGGGTTAACCCATTTTGCATTTCATCCGACAGGACGCTCTGAGTTTGCCCCCCGCTCGTCTGCGAGGAACCCACAGAACTACTCTCCCCTTCCTCCTCCTCACAATCCTCACCGGAATCAGCAGTCATGAAGGATAAATTCGACGTAGAATCATCCTGGCTCATCGCCCTCTTCAGCTCTTCTGCTTCGGGACTCTGCTCGCCGCTGGAAAGCGTAAACGACGATCCACCGGGACTGGACATATCCCGAACATTCTCGTCCAGTTGAAGATGCACGTCATCTTCCTCGGGCTCCGGTTCGTCATCGGAGAGATCGTCCTCGTGAACCTTTTCGCACGCCCAGTCGAGAAACTTCTCCGCGTCTTTGACGATACTACCCGGTGTGCCTCTTTCAACCATGAACCGGGGCACGCTACCGCCAGGGTCGGAGCGGGTGAGCATTATCCACTCGACGGGGTTGGTTTCCCCGTCATCATAGAATGAATCCGCGTCTTCATCGTTAGTCGGTTTTTGTATCCTTGGCATCGTTGGTGTTTTCTCTTCCTCTTCCTCTGGTAACTCATCAGCCGATACCGCCTCCCTGAGTCTTGAACTCTTCCTTGACGAATCCGGGCTCTGTAAGGCGAATGTCGATCCCTTTGGTGACACCATCCCGCTGGTTTCATCAAACGAGACAGACTTTCTCGGTGCTTCACCGACAGTATGCGACCGGGGCCTCCCGACCCTCGGATTCTGCGTGTCTACAGTCAACATTGCCGAAACCTTTTGCGTTAAATCGCTAACACTCATGCTCCGTCGCGGTCCCGGCTCTTCCTTTTCATCATCCTCCGGGATAATCTCACGGATGAATTCAATCGATTCGTACCTTCCCCTCACAAAACCGGATTGTTCCGGTGCGAAAGGATGGTTAAGCGGACGGGAGACCATTGTGAATTCTCGCCCTTGTTTTTTCGAACGGGTTGATGTTCTGGGCGGTGTTTGAGACGAGGAGGTTATGCATGCTGTTACGAAGTCTCGTGGTGCCGAAGGGCCGGGGAATTGCGCTGATAGATGGTATACTGTATAAATATAAATAACTTGGATTAGCAATCTTTTCACTAAACGATACCACCACTGTATATATGAGAAGAGGGACAGAACGTACCATCTAGCCTGCCTACTCCCTTAACCACCCGTCTCTCCAACCTTCTTTCAGCACCGATACCCCTAACGCCAGCAGGAATAACCATTCCCTCCCAATTCTCACCCTCCGCCGTAGCATTATCTGTAGGAGCCGTACTCCCCCTCCCCCTCCCCTGTCCCATCCTCCGCCCCAAACTCTCCTCAAACTCCCGTCTCAAACCCTTCCTAAACCTAGCAAACCCGATGCCCTCATGCACACTCCGCCTCGCGAACCACGCTCCGTTGCCATCTTTCGATGCGAGCTTGTAGACCTTTATATCATGCGGATTGGCCCCACCAGGCCTGATCTCCTTCCAATCTTTTGTGAAGATTGATTCATTTTCTGGACGGAGGGGACGGGTGACGGAGGGCGTGATTGTTAGTCTTGAAGATGAGGTGGAGGCGGATGTGGAGGAGGAGACGGTGTTGGCTCGGGATCTGACGGACGGGGTGGGGGTTTGGAGGGGTGTTTTTGAGGATGGAGGTGGGGGGATGGGGAGGGTGTCGATTATGGCGGCGGCATTTTGGAAGGTGGTGTCGAGGAAGGGCTGGAGGGAAGGTTCGTCCTGCGGGAGGGAGGATTCGTCGAGCGGGGAGAGGTTTGCGAGGGCTTTGTGGAGGTCGGTGGTTGCCATGCTTTTTCTTTCTTCCTGGTGGGTTTTACTCTCGCGTGGCAAGCAGGTGGTGGTGGTGATAAAGGAAACGAGAGCTCGGTGAAGTTCAGACTTTATGAAAAGCGATGTCACGGAAACATAATAACAACCGTATTGAAGATGGAAATTGACGGTCTGGTCTGTATAAAGGTCGAATAGTGGTAGATTGAATGTCTTTTAGAATGTTGGAATATGTTTCTTTCCCCTGATCGGATGGAGAAGAGGTGAGACAAGCTGCGGCTGCGGTTACCTGCAAGGAGGGTAGAAACGACGGAAACAAGAAGCTAGTTCAACCAGCGTATATCTGACAATAAGAATTCGAAAGATGAAGAAGTTGAGAAAGGGAAGAGGAAAATTAGGAAGAAGAGAGGGAGAGAGGGGGGTAGGGAGAGAAGGAGCGGTCGTCAGTCTTTAGGAAAAGGCCTCTCTGCTCTTGCTCGCTCGCTTGGTTGATTGGAGTGTCGTGGTTGCAATGCTAACGTAATGACGACAACCCTCACTCGCTCGCCCGCATGTCATTGCCGTATTGCTATTTATCTCCGGCAATGGGAATTAACCTGTAATCCTTGGTTTTTTGTCATTCTGATTCTGCCGCCAAACTGGCTAGTGCCAACTGGAAAAAAGTGAAAGAGTAAACCTTGTTGGGCGAGCCGGCCTTTTCGGGCTACTGCAAGGCGAGAAAACTCGAAACGAAGGCGGACCCAAGCAAGTGCCACAGTACTTACTAGTAGAAGTCTCAAGTGATCACGATCGATTCGGATTGATGATTAAATCTTTATTACCCAAAAGCAACAGATTCAACTTGCAGCAAGCAGCAAGCAGCCAGCTACTTCAGCACCTCAGTTAGCGAACGTGAAGTTCTATATATAAAAATGACACTGATGTGACGTTAACCCTTTTTTCGGTCAGGTTGAAGCCGGCGGCTGGCCCGGTCACATTTTATCTCCACAACTTCGACCTTTTTGATATCTTGTATATATAATAAATATAAAACCCAACCTTCCCCGTTCAATCCTATCGATTTAACCATGCAGTTGAACAAGTGAGAGCTCTAGACATGTATTCCGACATAAAACGAGAGGGCTCTTCCAAAACCATTCTCATTAAACCATTGCATCCACAGTCGCATGAGATTACAAAAATGGAAGGTTCCGAAACTCTACCACCTCTTAACCTCGTTCCAGAAGCTCCGGAGACCTCTTAACCAGAAATTACAAATTTATTGAATCGGATGAACTGATATTCAGGTACACCGATTGCTTTGATCGATCCATCCTGTCATCCTTACTAGGTGCAAGGTCTGACTCCGGATGGGACCCTTTGATCAATTTGATCCGATCGGTTCCGAACCATCAAAACTCGCCGAAGCTCCGACCCCCATCCTCACAATTAAGCACCGTTCCTTTTCGTCCGAGATTTCACCACTATCCCGATATCATATAACCTCTCTCATACAAAAGTCTATACAATCCCGTGACTTCTAAACATTCATGTATTATAGTAACTATCAAATATGTGTATGGTATCTATGGTATATCGAATTCACTCCAAAACCAGACTCTCCCCGTTGCCAACTTCAACATAACGACCCCTCACCGCCTCATCCACAACCTCCTCAACCTTCCACTCCCTCCTCCACAACATCCTCCCCACGATCCCCCCGGCCTTCTTAACCTCATCATGCGTCCCAATCCAATACTTCACCCCTTCACCCCCATTAGCCCCCTTCACAGCCCTAACCGCATTCTGCATCCCCAGATTCAACTGTTTGAATCTCACAAGTCCCACCCTCACATCGTGCAATCCGTGTAGTAAACCCACAACCTCAACCTTTGGCTCACACCTGTTCAACGTCTCCAATGTTTCTGCAACCGTGCCGTGAGGAGTGTATACTATACTCTCCGCTTTACCGTTACCATCATCACCATTATCAGTAGATGACTGCCAAACGACCATGGTGCTGGAATGGTAGTATAATGCGTTCCCAGGACTTTCCAGCCTGGTAATACCAATCCAGTCGGGTATAAATATATCCACATTCACCCTCCCACCAACTCTCCAATCCCAAGTCCCCCCATCGCCTCCCCCCGAACTCGATTGTCCATTCATATCAGACTTCGACTTCGACTTCGAACCCGTCTTCGAATTCGTAGTAGCAGCAGAAGAGGAAACCGACTTTGGAAACTTCCCAACCTCCACAACATTCTCAAAATGTCCCCAAGACTTCACAATCCCCCCCGCCTTATCATTAACCAACACCGGCACCCCCTTTCCCAACTCCACCAACGTCCCCCTATGACAATGATCCGTAAACTCGTGAGATATGACGACCAAGTCCACCCTTCCATCCACACTTCCCCCATCAATGGAGAGGATAAACTCCTCCACCTGAGCAATAGACCCCAACGCCGGCGAAACAGCATGCCATTGTGTTGAGAACCAGGAAAAGTAATCCGATTGCGGGCCGGATAACCAAGGGTCGAATAGGATGCGGTAGTATTTTCTCCCCTTGTCACCTGCGGGACGTGGTGAGGAGGCGGAAGGGTAAGGGAGGAGGAGGAGCCATGTTGTGTCGGCGTTGAGGTGGGTTATGATTGGTTTTGCTGGGTTGATTTTGGTGTCGTCGTTGTTGTCTTTGTCGTTATTGTTGTTGGTGTTGTCGGCGGGGTTTGGTTGTTTGAGCTTGCTTGCGATGTAGGGGAATTTAAGCGTTGGTTTCATTATGACGGTATATTACTTTAATCTCTCTTCGATAGAAGATTGAAAATGGTAAAAGTGAAGAAGGAGGAAACTACATGATGGTATCAAGTAATATATTTAATTTATCCGCAAATTGTATCGCATGACCGAACCTCGAAACTCCATCTCCTGCTTGCGCTGGCTTGGGTGGCGTCGCAGGTTCGCGCGAGAGCTTTCAATTCCCACGGCTCAAATCTCGATCGTAACGGCATCGATCCAAACATCCCTGCTAAAGCTATACCCATGGTACCACAGCTACAGCAAAAGCTCAAGACACTCCCTATATTCATCATTTCTACCTATCTAAACGATATTATAATAAACTAAATTCGAAAGAATGCATTTTATTGTATATATTAATAATGGAGAGTTCTTTTTCCCTTCTACCAGATCGATATCTCAAAACCAAATCGTCATAATAAACCCCCAACTCCATTTTGATAGTAATAAAATCATCTCAATGCTGTAAATGAACGATGAATGAATGCTTCCAGTATACCCTTCTCCTGGCAAAAGCAGCAATAAAACAAGAAACATAAATAATAATAAAAAGAAGCTCAAGCGAAGGAAGAATAATCAAGAGGGAAACGCCTTTACAAGCAGCCACGAAGAATACGAATATACGAAACAGCTGTATAAAAGAATAGCACACATCTTCATCATGTCAAAGGGACCGCATCACACCAACTCCAGCTCCTCAAGGCTTTTAGAAACCGACTTCTTGTCATTCCGAGGCGTCCTACTCCTCGAAAACCTGGACCCGATCCCTCCAACCCCCCTCTGAGTAGCTCGAGGACTAGGCGAAAGGGTCACATCAACAGCCTCATGGCCCCCCAATGGATCTGAATTCCCATCGATCGATAGTGCCACCGGCTCATCGTCCAACACCACCCCCTGCGGTTTCTCGGGTGTAGCATCCAGCGAAATAACCGGTGGCGTCGACATTCTCGAGTCGCTCTCCTCAACCTGAACCGACTCGGACATATCCAACGTCGTGCTGGACGCAATCGTTGCACAGTTGCTGATATCATCCAACCTTTCCAGCAGCTCCGGATTTTCCACAACCACAGAATCCCCTTCCTCCACGATAACCTCCTCACCCTCCGAGATTGCCGCCGCTCTCTCCGTTCCGAGCACCGCAGCAGACCTCGCAATCTCCTCTTCCGTCGCTTCCGTCGCCGCAGACTCGGGTGACACAATCTGCGAACTCAGTCTGCCCCTCGCGTCCTCTGCCACGACGACAGGACTTTGCCTCGAAACGGAAGGACTACCGGGTACCACACTCGCAGCCCTCATCGGCGACGGCTCCCCAGCCCTCCCAAATATCGACGCCCGCCCGTTCATCTCCTCGTTCGTTCTACCGAATATCTCCGGCCACCACTTAACCCCAGTCACCGGTGGGAAGATCACCCTACCCCCCGCTCCCCTCTCATCGGCGTCGACGCTTGTATCATAATTGGGGTTCATCCACTCCGCCCTCCTCCCCAAAAAGTAATCCCAAACCGACCTCGTCCTCTTCTCGACCCGCGCCTCCAACCGTTCCTTCTCACAGTTGTACAGAAAAGTTCCATACTGGCACGAATACATGTGATACAACAACCTCCTCAAAAACCGCTCGTTGAACTCGAACCGTGTTGGATTCTGCTGCATGATCTGATATGTCGCGTCCAGGAATTGATGGAATACCGGCGACGTCTCCTTCACATTGACACCCTTATCCTTCTTCCCCTTCCCGCCGCTACGAGGCGTCGGGCTATCCAACCCTTCTGGATCCGAATCGTCGTCCCCACCCATGAGATTGCTCGCCTGCTGGTTGAAAAACATCTTGGCCGCACCGAGCGCCTGTTCGAACCCGCTACCCCCGCCTTGTCCCGATCCGCTCGTATCCGCCGGCTGCGAAAACCACTTTTCGGTACTCAGAAATCCGCACCGATCCCGAAATTTATACCCAAAAGAAACCCAATCCTTCTCGACGAGCACCATGAACCCTTCCAAGGTTCTAAAATACGGATCCAGGCAAATTTGCGCCAGCGCCGCCAACTGCGACGTCCGATCCCACCCATCCGAACAATGGATCAGTACGTGCGAATGTTCTAGCGCCACCTGTCGCACGATCGTATCGGTCCCCTGTAGCAGTGATGTAATGTGTCTCAACCAATTACTCTTCGCCAAGAGCTCGCGGTTCGCCGGGAAAGGCGTGATATCCGAATCTTTTATGGCTTCCACCACCTTTTCCAGAGACTTCCGCATGACGTGGATATTGTCGATACCGAGGTACTCCTTCTTCGCAAACTTGTAATTATCCATCACTTCCGAACCCGCACCCGCGGCTTGCTGAGCGTAAGCGTTGACGCTGGGTCGGGCGTCCACTATCAGATTCGTTTGTTGGGCGCCGTATATCAGTTTCGCACCCTGTTCGACATTAACCAGAGATTGTGAGGAAGACGTTGCTTCGGGGTTGGATATCCCGAGACTAGCGTATCCGGACGCATTTGAGGATTTGAATATCGCGTGAACGAGCTTTTCGTCTTGTATGCTTCGGTTCTTTTGAAGTCCCGTGAGAGGTTGGGCGCAGCGGGTCAAGGTGCAGTTGTTGACGTTGTGGATGTATGTGAGGCTGGGTACTCGTTGGCGGGATCGGAATTTTGCAACGTAGTTTAGAGTGTTATCTGATATCGTAGTCGGGACCCATAATTTTGCCGGATATGTATCGCAAAACTACACTATCATCAGTCAAAGTTTCCTAACGGTGTGAGAGGGGTGGTCACTGACACTATAGTTACTGTTGATATTGGAAACCCTCCAGTCTGCCGTGATACCCTGTCTGTCGAATTCCTTCTGGGCATCGTAAATCTTCCAACCGTTAAACGGAGCTTCGACCTTTGTCGGCTTGTAAATGAAAGCATAAAGCCGCTCCACGCTCCCTGGTAATAATTATCAGTATCCCAGCCTGCCCTCTGATTTTGGTATTATGATAGCTTACCACCGCAAGTCAACCGCTTAATACTATCAAACACATCTCTGGCCTCCTGCTCGGTATCGAAACAAAACGTGATGAAGGTGAAATCACGACATCGCAGCCGTATCGCCAACGCCTGTAGTCTCTTCTGAGCTTCTACGGCGGATATACCGGATTCATCACTCGCGGTGCTGGCTTCGCGGGTTATACTCCTTCTTTCTCTTTCGGGATATGATCCGTTCCCGTTCCCGTTCCCGTTTTCTTTGGTTTCATTAGCGGTCGTATCGTTTGTTGTTTCGGGATCCTGCGGTGCGGCCGGAGCTGGTGATGTGGATGCCGTCGAACCGACGTAACTACCGATGCATCGACGCTCGACGGTGCTTATTATCGGGTATGTGACCCATATTTCTGGAGCGGTGCGTGGTACGGAGGGGGAGTCCTTATCCGGGTGGGTTTTGCGTTTGAAGATTAGGTGGTGGGGGGTTATGTGGAGGGATCCAGCGATGGGACTGCCGCTGTGGAGGAGGACGACGTGTTCGACCTGTTGTTTTTAGTTTTTGCATGTTAGTGTTTTCCAAGGTGAAGAAGTCGAGATGGATGATTGGAGGTTAAATTTTGGATATCTTACTCTTGCTACTTTTATGAATTCCATGGTGGGGGGAAGGTTATCTTGGAGAGAGGGGAGGGGGAAGGTGAGGTCCGGTGTGCGATGGATAGTGAATGTCTAGATGGGAAGCTTCACACCAGAAGAGCTGGAGGACTCTTGGCTGGCGGAACTGCCGGAAGGACGAGAGGAGGATTATATCGAGGGCATCAGTTTATAAAATTTATATTATCGGAGATGTGTCTTTGCTTGAGTACGCAATACACGCAGTCAAATGTTGAGATATGTGGAGTTTGAAGTTGAGGTTGTTGAGATGGCTGGCCTGGCTGGCTGGTGGGGGGTGTGCTGCGAGGTGCTGCTGTCACGTTGCTCAAAACGGCGGGCTACATGACGACGCTCCAACACTCCAACGCAGCTATATTATTAATTACTCTGTGTAGTATACAATTATATGATGAGACGGATTGAATTCTTATTTGATAATATAATACACTCCCCTCCCCGTTCCCCGTTCCCCAACAGTCTCAAGACCCCGTTCAACTATCCGGTTGATATAATTGACAAAGTAGCATCTACATGACTCTAAGACTCCCATCATATTTTTCATTTCTCATTTTCGAATTCTTTCAAACACTCGTCTGTCCGACAAAGCTGACAGCCTTGGACGGTTTCCCCTTATTCTTCTTATCCGTCGCGATATTCTTCGCAAGCTTGGTCAGGGTATCCTGTAAATCAGCCTCATCCGACGAGGAAACCGTCTTCCCTGCGGCCTTGGTCTTGGCGATCGCGATCTGGCGGACTTGTGCCAGTCCTGTCAATTTGAGAACCTATTTTCACCATCCAGTATCAGCAATCAATCCTAACACATCACACACACACGCACACATATCATATAAAACTGTATAAGCAAAATAGTATTAAGAAAGAAAATACCTTGTTAGCAATCTTCCCAACCTGCAGCGCATCAGCATCAGCCCCCGACGCCTTCTCAATAGCAGGGTTGAAAGCCTCCGTCTCCGCGTTCTCGGCATTACTCCTCTCCACCTTCATCACCGCCAAATCAGCATCACTGATCGCAGCGAGATTACTCAAATCCACACCTTGAGCCCACACCGCTTTGGCACGAGCTTCGGCGTCACCACCCACGCCCGAGGAAATGGACATGGAATTATAAGTGCGCAGTGTCAACGCTCTCTTATCGATTGGGAGAGCGGATGTACCTGTGAAAGTCGCGGAGAGGATGGTGAGGGCGGTGAGTAGGAGTGTGGAATGCATTTTGGATTGTGTAGATTGGTATATATATACAATCTTCAACGTAGATTTAGCTTGACGAGTGAATGAATGAACGTAAGTTCGTAGAAACTCGAAATGAGAGAGATAAGTATATTGAAGATAGAGAATGTAGATAAAACAAACCGACCCGGCGGTAAGTAAAGAAGCGAGTGTGTCCAAAGCAAAGTTGAGGAAGGAAAAAGATAGAGTGTATGAAGCTTCAAACCTAGAATGCCTAAAGAGAGAATAGAAGAGAAAAAAACTACTCGATCGACGGATCCCACATATATTTATACACCTCGAAACTTCTCCCCGGACGTATGTTTTTCCGTTTCTCCGTCAGACATGTCAATGTTTTAGATGGCACGCACGTAGACCATGGATTGTGTAAACGTCAAACTATTAACCTTTCTATACTGAAGCCTCTCGAATGTTTGGAACGCTGTGAAACTACGGTAACCTTGGATGGCGCTGTGTCTTAATATCAGACTGTCGAGATGGATGATATGATATCACGCTATATCAAAACATCAACCGCACGGGCCACACCGTAAACCAAAAAACTACCGGATATGGGAATCGAAGAGGTATATGAGTGGTGGGATAATTATGATGATTATCGCGTTTAAAAGTTTGAGAATAAAGGGATTTCAATATTGCCATCAGCTATAGTGATAAAAAAAAAAAACTTCACCAAGTGGGTGTTTATGGTGGTGTTTGCTGGGATCGTGATGTTTCGCCGTCCCTGTTCGGCCGCACTCTGCGTTTCAACAGTTGGAAGCTTTGTTGTGAGTGCAGGTGGGTCAGACACTCCACGTTCCAAGCGCCTTTTGACAACTTCACTGCAAGCCCCGAGGCTCAATCTCATCGGCTTAAATTATATAGTATAATTTAATTATAGAAACGGATAGGTTAAAACTCAACTGTTGGTTTTATTACTTTTTTTTTTTTTTTTTTTTTTTTTAATTATTCTCGATCTGTGGACTTCGATCTATCTATTACATCTGATAATCGATATTAGATAATTAGAAAAAATCCTCCAACCCGACCGTCTAGGTCATTATCGTCCCATGATCCTTATAATTGATCAATCCTTAAAATCGCCCGCTATCATATCTCCCAACAATACAAAAAATATATATAAAATTTAAAAAAAAAACACAAAACTGTAAACGAGAGTATAAACATCCAACTCAGGTATAAAAGAAAACCAACAAAAGAGAGGAAACAAAAATGGTATAAATATATAGTTAAAAAAAAAAGCTCACAAGAACGCCATTAATTATGATATAAGAAAAAAGTAGACCCACAGTGAATACTCCCCCATACGTTACCCCCTCGAAAAACGAAAGACAACAGGCCTGTTGATTAATTTTGTTCGCCGTGAACCCCCCCCTTTTTTTTCCAACCCAAAAATTCGAATTATAGTATACCTTCAGAGACGGAAAGAAAAAGAAAGAAATAAGGAAAATGTATACAAGTAAAAAGAAAGAGGATCGTATGATCTCATGATATGGTGTGATGTCTCATCATCTTTCGGTTCCCTCCCGTTCCTAAAAATACCACCAGAGAGGAAAACCCGGAAACCTCAAAGTTAAATTACTACCTCGAATTACCCACGCAAATCTTAATATCCCCACTAACACTGCCACTCTCTACAAACCCCTCATTCTCTTTCCCGTGCACAGCCTCCACAATCTTCCCGACGGGTCCGTTCCTCTCCTTTCTCACGATCTGGACGCCCTCGCCTTCGATAGCGATCGATCCCGTCAGTGTCGTCGCCTTCAACTTGCCCTCAAAGGCAGCAGGATAGTGCATATTGATTTTTCCTGAGATGGTGGTATGAGAGGCTTTGAAGAAGGCTAGACTCGAGAGACCCAAATCTTGAGGATCAACGTAAAGTGTTTCCACGTCTGTTGCGGATTCCGATACCTCAGCTTTACCCGACTTGATATCCTCCTTCTTGTTCACCTCACAGTAGTTTTGGTACAGCTGCCACAATTTACGTCGCTTCTCTTCGAACCATTGGAATACTGTTTGAACCGTGCGCATGCGAAGGAGGGATTTCGGTTCCGTCATAACTTTGGCGTCCGTAGCTTCCAATATGCTCATTTTGGTTTTCCCGCTCTTTGTGTCTGTGACAACGGTGATTTGGTGGTCGATATCCCGGCCGGCAGCGGAGGGAGAGATGGGGAGAATGTCGGCTTCGATGTCGCCGCTGATAGTATGCACGCCGAGGTAGGAGCCGAGGAGGTATTGTCCGATGACATCACCGCTGACAGTTCTGATGACGGTGTTGTAATTGGATAGGTCTTTGCGGAAGGGGTGGAGTGTGCCGTCGTTGGAAACGGAGTGGACTGCGACGTCACCCGAGATGGTGGTGACGCTTAGGTCTGTCGTGGGTGCCATGTCTGGCAATGATGTTATAGGTGTGAGACCGATATCAATATTGCCACTGTGGTTTCGAGTTAGTATATATTTTATGATGGAATGAGAAGCGTGGACATACGATTTAGAGTCAAAGGAACCAGAGTCTGCTAGACCCCAGACACCACGAATGTTGCCAGTCGTAGTGCTGATGAGCAAGTTCCTGGCTTGCAAGCCAAAATTCGTGTTCCTTTTTTCGTCGTCTTGGATCCTCGATGTTTGTTTCGCCTTGGACCAAATGTTACCAGTGATAGTACTAAGTAATGCCTTGTCGAGAACTTTGAGCGATAGAGACGGCCGTAAGAGAACTGAAAGTTGCTCCGTGTCGATAACGAATCGTGAAAGTTCCGTTGTAGATGCGGGTTTGGGGAATTTGATGGTAACCTTGAAAAAGACACAAATCTCCTTTCCTTCGGTAGGACGTCTTGTATATGGATTCGTCTGTGATACGTCAGTATCTACCCTATTGAAAAGGCTTCAAGAGATGCAAGAACTTACATGAATAGCGACTCCGTCTTCTGTCAGATGAATGTTAATATCCTCCAAGACCTTTTCGTCACTAACTTGATATTCAACTTTAACGAGAACTTCATCATCATGAATTTTATCATCCTCGGAGGCGTGTTCCACGTTGACATAACCGTCGATATTGACTCGGCTTAGGGAATCGGCGGTCTTTGACTTTTCGTAGAGGCTAGTTTGCTGAAGAGAGAAGGAAGGCCGAGAGCTATTAATCGGTACTGTAAATTTATCCTCGTAGGTTCCCGGAAGAAGCTCCGCACAGCGATAACTATCATAAGACGCCTAATTCTCCTATTAGAATCCTTCGAGATATAAATATCGAGCGAAAATATTCTTACCAAAGATTCTCTAAACCGATTCGTAGCATGCTTCCACATGATACCGCCGAATAACCCCCAAGTAACAACCAAGAAGAATATAGACAAGCAGCAAAACTTGAATTTCCTCGCCTTCTTGCTACCATTCCTGCAACCTCTCGCACACTTCATCTTCTTCCTCCACTCGCATCTCTCTTGTCTGCTTCTAATCGCTGTCCCATTCGCAACACAACTAATACATTGCGGATGGCGACACAAACACTCATTAACTATCAGCGGCCGGGTATCCGCCACAGCTTCCCTATCATTCCTCTCTCCTTCCTCGTACGATACTCTACGGGAAGTATACGATGGCGGGAGGGTACTCCTCTCCGACCCAAAACTAACCCTCGAATACACCGTCTGCGAATCCTCATCCAGCGACGCCCGCGACGATGACATCTGCGCTTCCGGATCCCTTTCCCTCATCTCCGGCGTGTTCCGCGACGAACGTTCCCGCTGATGCTCTGACTGTGATCGTGGTTGTGGTTCCGGCATGGCGGTTTTAACCGGCTCCTCGTTTGGAAGATGTACGATTGGTAACTGCTGATGCGGGCGGCCGTTGAAATATCCGTCCGTGACGGCCATTTCTGCTGTAGTTTCGGTTGTGTTTGTGATGTATGGGTTCACGACGGTGTTGGAGAAGTGAGGGTAGCGGTTGCCGCCAAAGTATCCGTCTGCGACGGCGGTTGGGTCGTCTGGTAGGATCTCAGGCATATCAGTGATGTATGGGTTTGAGGAGAGGTATTCCTCCATCGATGGGTGATCTTGACGCTCCATAGTGACTTCGATGGAGATGAAAGAATTGCCTGCTGTGTAGCGCTCAGTTCGAGGAGGCATCAACCGAACGAGGGGCAAATAGAGGATACAATAACAATGTTTAGAATTATGTTTAAGAGATTGAAGATAAGTAGCAAAAGAGCTGAAGAATCCAATCTGAACAACCAACTAAACCACAAGAAAAAACTTGGCCTGGTTTGCACTTAGAGACAGAAAGTGGCACGGGGAGGGGAGCACCAGGCGTTTTAACGTTATTGGACCTGGTCAACCTTCTGATGTCGGAAAGTACGTAATCCACTTGGTGGGCTCCCAATCTGTTACCCGTTTTTTTTTTTTTGGTCCCCTCCGTTGTACACCAGACCAGTCCCTCGGGTGGTTTTTAGCTAATGGGTAAAAGATAGAAGGGTGGGAGAAAAGCGATACCGTGAGGTGGCGAAACTAGTGTTCGAATATAGTCCTGTTGGCTCTAATTCTGATGAGAGAGTGCCTGAAGCAACAGAGATCTCGAGAAGAGATGCGAGAGCAGGAGCGTATTCGTGGCTTCTTCCTGTTCTTCTGCTTCGAATATTCCCTGCAAGAGAAGATACCAGCATCAGGGACTTCGATTCGAATATTGTAAATCTTGATTATTCACGCCCATACAGGATCCTCTTCTTGGCCTCCCTTTCGAAACCACCAAGTCCACCGAACCAATGCAACCCAGATGACTCTTCTTCTGCTTCGTCTTCGTCCAGCAAAACGGGTGAGAGCAACGCAGCAGCATCCATCTTTTGGGTTACTTTTCGTTTTTAGGTGACTGGATGAGAAGGGTGGGTTACGACGCGTAAGCCGGCACATGCACAGGGATGTGGGCTTGCTCTCCAAGTTAGAAATGGTCTAAGCCTCCTCCTTCGAGGAAGGGAAATTAACGAACGCTCGAACTGGTTGTTGGGCGCCGAACGAATCGGACGAACAAGCTTGCATTCGTGATTCTGTGATGTGAGGCTTCATCGAAGATTGAAATTGTAGATGACGGCATACACGGAATCGCATAACGGATGTTGATATCCTTGAACAATGCCTTAGCAGGGGATTTTATCCGTGTGATTTATTGAATAGGATCTCGCAGATTGCAACAACGTAAAAATAATGTTGAGATATCGAACCCCATTACCAAGCTATATACTCCAGCGCATCGTGCTGACATCTGTGAATAACCCCACCGACGACAATAAACTATCACAAGCATTTTCGAATATTAAACAATGGATTCTACCGAGCGAGAATAGGCGACCGATCCCGCCTCCATCACCTCGAAATCTAGATATTTCTACTTCAAGCTTCCAAAAAACAAATACTAAAAAAAGGATTACGAAAGACCTCAATGCATGGATGTATTTGTAACGGTCTCCCAAGACTCTTCGATATACAACCCACACTGATGCAAGATGCACGCCCGATTCACAAATTCGCTTTGATCCCCTTACACAACGGGATAAGCTTAATCGATGCATTGCAGTGGTGATGGTGTACACGCGGCTTTCTCCCTCCCAGCTAGCTTTCGCAATTGCATTTCCTTTCTTATCATTTATTATATGCGTATCGGTCAGAATGCTAGGTATATTATCATACAGTTCATGGTGAGCTCGTTGGCGTGTCTACGTAGCTGCTAGAGCTAGTTTTGGATTTTCCCTAAACTTTTCGGAAGGAATTTTTTCCGGGTTCTAGATTTTGTAGCTGGTGATCTAGTTTTTTTGAAATCAATGGTGAGGATTGTGTGATATGTTTATCGTTTGGGCGGGCGCCCAGTCGGACCCCGCGGGAATGCCGCGCTATATATTTGTTGGTACTTACACCATTCTGCGCGAAAGATGCATACTATACATGCGCACAATCGACGAATTGATAAACTTGAGATGCAATATATCTATCGATTTTGCATATTCCGATTGAAGTAATCGGGAAATTTTAAGCTTCAAGCTACTTGATTTATATATTCCTACGGCTTCGTCTACGCACGAAGCTACTTGGGACTCATTCTTTTACATTTAAAAGCCTTATGGATCATCTCATCGATAATGTTTAGATATTCATGCTCTGATATCCATTCATTACAAAAAAAAAAAAAAAAAGTAGCAAGGCTCTCAAAGCAAAGGCCTCATGATAGAAAAGAGAAAATATGCAACAAACAACCGGGAATATATATAAGGAAAAAAGTACACGGAGTGAAGGTTCCCCATTTTTGAACACCATTAATCAAAAAAATAAACCAAAAAACGAGGAGGGTGTCTGCGGGACAATCCGATTATAAGACGTTCAAGGTCGGAGAGAGGGTGAGAAAAAGCCCGATCTATGTATTAAGATGATAAAGGAAGCTGTGGGAGGCAAAGAGAAGAAAAAAGGACAAGAACCCAGAGAAATAAATATTATATTTTTCATACAACGTTTATAAAAAAATCTAATATTCGCTCTGAACCGGGAACTCGAAGACGACGCTTCGCCCCGTTAGCTTCTTGTAGACCTCAGCGAACCCTTCGACCTTCCAGTCCAAACCTCCAACATCCTTGGGGTCCAGGAGGACCTTCATAACTTTCGAGCCATCCTCCTTGGTGCGGGTGCGACGACCAACAATCTCAGTGGGGTAGACGAGATCCTCGAGGATCTTCTCGTGGACGGAGCTGAGTGTTCTCGACCTTGGGCGCTTCTGGGTGACACGGCTGCGACGACCTGGCTTGGGGAGGATACGGCGCTGGGCGATGAAGACGACGTGACGGTCGGAGAACTTCTTCTCAAGCTCGCGGGTGAGTCTAACAAGTGAGTGACCGACCGGTTAGCCTCCCTAGCTCTCTGATACATGATACTTTTTTTACAAATAGAAAATTCTGAAGATATGTTGTACCTTTGTTGGATTTTGTGGAAGTTGCTTAATAATGGAACTGGGACGAAGATGACGATGGCCTTCTTTCCGTGTCCGACTTCGAGCTATAGCATGACAAAATATCCATAATCAGTCTCCCAGTTCCCATCAGTCACAAAGTCCCATCCCCACACGACATCCCGGCCAGACTCAACCACCACCATACTATCTTTATTCTTCATATATTTTGTTTATCTCTTCTCCTTCGCAGATGTCGGATGTCGGGTATTATCATGTTGAAAACTAACCTCCTTAGCGGATTGGAATTGCAGCGGCCTCAAGGCAGCCTTGAGCTCTGAGGTGTTGGTCTCGAGGTCGAGCAAAGCCTGGGCGACTTGGAGCTCGATTTCGGAAGGGTTCTGGTGGCTGGAGGAAGCGGGCTAAAATATATCCAAGACGGTCCAGTTAGTCAAATTGTCCATCACGATGGTTAATCAGATAATTGAATCCCTCGTTCGTTCATTCTCGCGATATCGAAAAAACTTTTCTTCAAAGTAGGGTATACGAGGGGAATAAGACTAACGTAGATCTTGGTATTTGGGGAGGCCATGTTGAACGATCTGTAGCTGCGTAGCTAGTATCGACGAATATAACGGGGGGTGTATGGTAGGAGGAGGAGATGATGAGGTTCTAAGATATTGTCGATGGGGTCGTTAAAGATCGTTGAAGTCGGGGTCCAGTCAGTCAGTGAGGTTAACCTGCTCTCAAAATTCGGTTTGCTGGATTGGGGCACCACACAACAAACAATACGGTCACATGATCTGATTAGGTCTTTTGCCCTTCGGAGACTTCCTCTCAGTCACGTGTCAATGTTTACGTGATAAATACCAAGACAATCTAAATGCAGACACCAAGGGCTATGCGCGCAGGGATGTGGCCGGGGACGGAATGTGTTGACGAAGCCTACGTCACACAACTTTTCCAACACATTCTGCAACAGACGATCTGCCATCTTTTCATTCATCCGATTCGACCTTGTTAACACCATCACCACTTTCCCGCCCATCGCTCTCCCAAAAACCTGCTTTCTCCGGTTTGATATTTACCAGTCTCTATAAAAACAATAACTATCATTGTCGTTTTTGCAGTTAGCAATTATGGCTGGAGAAGATAATACTTCTACAACTGCTGCTAAACCTTCGGGTGTAACGCCTACATCGGCTCTCCTAAATACTGCTTCAGAAGACCAGCCGGAGTCCAACCAAAAGTCCAACCTCCCAGCTTCAAATCCAGATCCTCTCCCCGAATTACCAGCATATACACCCTCGGATTCGGTCCACCCACCACCAGCCGAACCGGCTGCCCGTCCCGCCGTTCCAACCGCAACAATAAACAACCTCACCGAAATGCCACCAGCACCATCGGAAGGCATACTCGCCTCTCTCGATGATGACACCACTCCAACAAGAACCACAACAACGACAGTAAACGTCGTTGACCCACCGGCTCCCCAACCGGGTGCTGTGCCAACACCGGTGTCCTCATCAACCGCTCAAGTTAAAAAGGAAGACTCATCCGTTCCACGTCCTGGTGCCGTTCCTTCTATTCCATCTCAAACGGCAGCTGCAGCTGCCATTACAACTTCAATCCCAGCACCGTCATTCACCATGCCACATCCAGTGCAAACTACCTACGGCCCACCAGGCTCCGGTTCGATGCGTGGTCAGCCTATGCACAGATACACCGCTACCGCTTCAACATCCGCATATCAATATCCTAGCGCTGTAAGACGTGGGAGCGAAATCGCACCTATACCGGGTGGATATAGACAACGTGGCAATTGGGACTCTGGGATGCACGCCCAGAACGAAGAAGGTCCTAAAGATGAAGGCATATGGGGGACGGTATCCAAAGCGGTTGACAAATTTAACGAGTGGATGGTCGGGGGATCAAAATAAGTAATTCGTATTGGCGAAATTGTGTGATATAGCTATTCGGTTCAGGTTCCGGTTTTTTTGGAGTTTTTGAATGGATAACGGATGTTCGGGAGTCAAGGATATCGGGAAACATTAAATTGCATGTCAAATTCGCTAAGGATTTTGTAAATTAGATATATTCGTTGAGCTTAAAAAATGGGCAAAGGTCATTTACAACTGCCATATATGCACGAAGTATCTTCATCGTATATCTTACAAAATATCATAAAGCTGATAACTAGGCCTCAGCCTCCGCGGCTTCAGCCTTACCCTTGTTCTTTCTTCTTCGCTTCTTCTTTTTCTCTGATGATTCTACCTCCCTTTCAGAAGGTTTATTACTCTTTCCCTTCTTCTTTGATTTATCTTTCGATGAAGCTCCACCATTCAAGTCCTCCCAGTTTACTTCTGTCTTGCCGAACACTTCTTTGCGCCACTCCCGTAGCTTAAACCCTTTACCCTTCGTGTACCGTTTTCTATCCTTCGCCTTTTTCGCATCATCTCTATAAGATGCGAGTTTCTTTAGTCCAACATAGGTATTTAGCTGTTTATCTCCAGCGAACAAGATGTCCGTCGGCGTGAGCTGGAAGGATTCGGGTGTGACTTCACGGTAACGGAAAGCAGCAGCAGCAGCATGCTTCGAGGACCCTGGATGTGAAAGCGTCATCTTGTCATCAACGTAAGATTCGATTTGGGCGCGAAGCAATCTTTCGGCTCGTTTATCCTTCTTTCCGTTCTTCTTTGGCTTTTCTAGAACGCTGGAAGACGAGGCTTCTGTTTCTGCAGGTTCGTTAAACGGTACACCGCCCTTTTTGTCATCCGATATGGACTCATCCGCCTTGAAATCAGGAACAAGATCATCGATATCGATATCATCATCCCATTCAGGTTTCTTTGGTTTCTTCGACTTTTTGCCCTTTTTCTCTTGCCCCAGGTCCTCCTCCTCTTCATAGTATTCATCACCATATATCTCTCCCATCTTCTTCTCCCATGTTTCATCGCCCTCCCAAGCATCATCAAGGAATTTCTTCCATTTGTCCCCCGTAGCCTCGACTCCAGCGTCAAGATCGAGACCACCGGCCTCTTGCACCATCTTGATCTTCTTCTCCAGCTCTTCGACTCTGAGTTTCCGAAGACGTTTCTTTTCTGCGGCTCTCTCCTCTTCTTGCCTAGTTTTTCGGTCCTTCTTTTCATCCCTCGCCTTCCTTCTCCGACTTTTCTCTTCTCTCCTTAAAGACTTTTGTTTCGCGATGTCTCTTGCATGTGTGATGATTTTCGATCTATCCTCTATCGTAGGGTCTTCGAATCGCATGTTGTACATTTGCTCAAACTCCTCGGCAGCGTCTTCTTCCTCTGAATCATCAGACTCGAAAGGAACATTGGCATCCGCGCCCTTGGGTACCCACGCCTTAGTAGAGAAAAACGCATCCAAGAACCCCTCTGGATCCTCGTCCAGATTCTCCGGTAATGCGGTCACCGTCGTTTCTTCCTCCTGTGCTTCCACCGGTTTCTCTTTCCGTATCAAAAAGTCGACTTCGTCATCTGACCCTTCGACCGCAGCATGCATTTCACCAACCACTGTTTTCTTGAGGTACTCCTGCTCTTCCACATACGTCCTTGGCGGTGCATCTCCATCCTCATCGTCTACACCGGTAAACCCCTCCATTATATTCTTCTGATGGTATTGCTTCAACGTCATACCCTTCTCTTTTGGCGTTTTATCATTCTGGCTGGCACTTTCCGCGCCATCGCGAAAGAAGGTCTGTTTGGGATCGTATACCCTCGGGTCTTTCGATTTGATTGCCGTGATGGTAGCTTTGATCTGGGCGTCGATGTCCTCGGTTACCAATTCGCCGAATTCGTCTTCGTCCTCAGAAGATGAGGACCCATCAGAGGATGCGAGGGAGTCGTATTCTTCGTCTGAGCCGTCGGTCTTTCTTCGTTTCGAGGAGGCGGATTTGCCGTACTTTTCTTCCACTAGAGTAGGACTTTATTAGTATGTAATGTGATTGTTTCGTGTATGACGATGGCTGCTTACGTCTGTGCAATTCCTCTCGTTTCTTATTATGTTCGAACCGTTTCGCGTATTCTTCATTAATCTGGAATGAAGGTTCTTCCGAGTCGTCGTCTGCTTCTTCGGTGGCTTTCCGTTTCTTGGATGCATTTGTCTGGGGTTCCGAAGTGCTCTCGGCGTCGCTATCAGAATCGAAGTCGAGCACTGCTTTCTTGGGTTCGACATCTTTGGGATGCGTGTCACCGTTAGCCTCACGGGTTTTTGCAGCTGCAGACTTCTTTCGTGGCATGATGGCGGGTCGTGATGATTAAGGTCGACGTTTAAGTTAAGGTCGAGTAACTTTCGTCGCAGATGCGGGCGAGCAACCAAAATTTTTCAGCGCCACGCCAAGCCCCAACAAGCTAAATTTTAAGCCGCGAATTACACGTGACTGAAATCAGGTTTGTCCTTGTATCGCTTAAACTACCAAATCAGGATTAGTCAGCGATTAGGGCTTCCAAACAGCCAAACCCTCACCCAAGCGGCGAGCTCCAACAACAATTTTCTGCTCTTCCTTTCGATACCAGCAAGTGTTGCAGCCTAACGACGACAAGACTAACGACGACGACGACATATCGATCTCGAAGCATCCAATAATCCACCATCTCTAACCATCCCGACAAGCACGAGCAGCTTTAGCTAAAAGCTTTCCATTTGATCAATCCAACATGGCCACCACTACCACGTTAGTTCTATACCCCCCACCGATACCACGAATTTGAGATAATTGGAGGAAGATCTCTGTTATACGTTATACTGGGATGGAGTTGGATGAATGCTGATGCTATTTCGATGTGGACTACAGTATCTCCAAGAGAAGAAAGGCAGTTGCCGACGGTGTCTTCTACGCCGAATTGAACGAGTTCTTCACCAGAGAATTGGCTGAGGAAGGTTACTCTGGTGTCGAAGTCAGAGTTACCCCCACCGTCACCGATATCAGTATGTCACTTTTGGAAACTACCTATCACCCAATCGAATTCTATCTATGATGATATAAGAGATCTCGATGTTGTAGGGGAAATGCTAATTAATAATTTTTTAATTTTATTATAGTCATCCGTGCCACCCACACTCAGGAAGTTCTCGGCGAGCAGGGTCGTAGAATCCGTGAACTCACTTCCTTAATCCAGAAGCGATTCAAGTTCCCAGAAAATTCCGTCTCCCTATATGCCGCCAAGGTCCAGAACAGAGGTCTCTGCGCCGTCGCCCAGTGCGAGTCCCTCCGATACAAGTTGTTGAACGGTTTGGCCGTCCGAAGAGCTTGCTATGGTGTTCTCAGATTCATCATGGAGTCTGGTGCCAAGGGTTGCGAGGTCGTCGTTTCCGGAAAGTTGAGAGCTGCTCGTGCCAAGTCGATGAAGTTCACCGTAAGTATCTTTATACCAATATTTATGATACTATATAAGATGGATTATATATTGACGGATTATATGTAGGACGGATTCATGATCCACTCCGGTCAGCCAGTCCGTGACTTTATCGACTCTGCTACTCGCCACGTTCTGCTCAGACAGGGTGTCCTCGGAATCAAGGTCAAGATCATGCGCGGATCGGACCCAGATGGCAAGGCCGGACCCAACAAGTCTCTCCCAGATACCGTCACCATCATCGAGCCAAAGGAAGAAGCCCCAGTCCTCGCCCCAGCTTCCATAGATTACACCGCAAAGCCCGTTGCCAACATCCCACCACCAACGGAAGAGCAGCAAGCACCAGCAGAGGGCTTCGAACAGCCGCCGGCACAACCAGCTGCTCCAGCCCAGGAAGCACAGCCGGAATGGTAGAGAGTCTTCTTGCGTTCTTGTTGAGTTACTTTTCTATTCGTACGCCCTGCTCTTTTTTATGTATATTTTTAGAACCCCGTGCGATGGGGTTATTTTTTATTAACGTCGTATATTTGATTGGTCTTGGACTGCTACTACTGCTTCTACTGGTGATGTTGTATTCTCTTCATTAAGGCACTTGCGGGTGTGTTTTTTTACTTCCTTTTTACCGAGCTTCTTTCTGTCCATGGTATTTCTTTTTTTTACTTTTTTTTTTTCTCAAACTAGGCATTCTCGTCATCATGATTTTGTCACATATTCCCTGCCTGCACACCCCGCCTTTATATACGTTTCTTCAAGTTCCTCCCCCCGTCATGTGTAATGATACGAAAAAAAGAAATGGATAAAAGAAGCTCGCTTGGCTAGACGTACCGAGAGCCCCGTTCTAGGATGAATATTTATTTTCAAGTGTAAGGAAGTTGTGAAGTGAGAGAATGGTCAGATGAAGTGACGTGGTGAATGTATGTATGTCGCCGATGACCAGACAGCTAATGCGCTCGCATTATCTTGGCTGCTCTCATAGCTACAAGGCGTCGCACAATTGGAAAACTCGCAGGGGTAGCATAGCATTCCCTGGACTAACATTATAGGTTGCTAGAGCTGGCCACCTACCCTTCACCCGAAAGCGAGTATAAACGTCTATCTGTCCCTAGTTATCATACTACCCTTTAGCAAATGATTGGCTTAGGTTTAGTTTAAATGGTAATACGCTCACTGCAGCAGTGTTGCACATGGTTCTTTACAGCTGCGAGTGAGCGCTCTTTGATATCTTGGGTTATATTGCAGGTGACCCCTCTGATTTCTTGGTCAAAAGTGGGGCGGCTTAGCGGCACGAAAAAACACCGGCGATGATAACCAGAAACCACTTTCCTGGCGGAGATAGTACTCAAAATTGTATTATCATTAGTTAGCACGAAATGCTACCAAACGCTTTGAAGTATAAGAAGAATTAGAAGAAAAAAAAAATCAAAGGTTGGACAATTTTCAATCTTGTTTTCTCTTTTCAACACTTTTTTAAAGAGAGAAAGTCTAGACTTCCGCACGTCAGCGCGCAGAGGTCGGGAAGCAGATTTTATTTTTTTGAGCCGGGCGGCCGGGTGGGTTTAAACTACCCCTCCTCGATCGATTATGGTACAATGGGGAAAGTCGTACCCCTGACATCGCATCGATATCATGGCACTATTATGTATACGGATATCGCGATACTTAGTTACCTGTAGGTGGTAATAATAAGCGATATGGAGAAATTGTCACACCGGAGCTTAGATATATTCTTATTGTTTGATCAGGATACCAGATGCAGCTGTTGCAGATGCAGTTCGCAGCCGGTTTGGTCACATGCGCGGTATTGTTTATTCCGCATTCGCTGTTGAAAGCATCCTGTTGGCGGTAAGCGGGGGGTACATACATGCGAAACATAGTCGATGATGATGATGATATTTATAATATATTGGTATGTCCCAGGTATTACGGGATGTAACAAAAACAAGGTTATAAGCTAAGACGAAAACGCACCGAAGATGTCATGATATCGACTGTATTCATAATATCGGAACAAGCTGGAACGGGGTTGAGCGATAATCGGAACTCACTCGCTCATTGCATGCTATATTTATAATTACTTGGGTGATTTCGCTATCGTCCGGTATCAGATATAACTCAGCTCGTTCCGGCATCCATCTTGTATTCTTTCTTCTTCTTCTTCTCCTTCTTCTTCTTTTTCTTCCCCTTCCTTCGCAATTATCCGCATTGCTGTGAGATCGATCGAAAGAGGCAGACGGGGAACTGGTAATCCGATACCTGGGATTCTGAAACGGCAGAAACACCAGCAAGCTCGCCTTCTTAGTTTAATTTACATCATCGTCATCATCATCTCTCAGTCCCGTTGGGGTTCCCGGCCAGCTTCCGACATATAAGCGATATATCATTTCCTCCCCTCTCTTCCCGCCTCGTTCCTTGGCCATTCTTCCGGACGACTTCAACAAATTCCGCCCCTCTCATATCGTATTTTATAATAAATATATTTTCAATATAGAACCTCCGAGCCCTCTCTTTTTCTCCCTTTCTCTTTCTTTCTATCTATATCTATCTATATCTATCCCTCTCTGCTTTGACAATCCCAACCAGCCAGCCTGCTTTGTGCTCCCAGCTCCCCGCCAAACTCCGATCCACGGCTTAGTGGCCTGTTAGCCTACCAAATCAAACCAACCGAAATCATCAGCAGGTTAATTGATTGGCATAGCAAAAGCAACATCAATCGGAACATTCCTATTCCTGCGTATCTCTCTCTCTCTTCTTCTCTCGCCTCGTCTGTCTCGTCCCCCGGTCGTGACACCGTTTCCAATTATATACCCAATCAGACTATATTGCTTTCGTTATCCCCATCACCTCCGGCCCTTTCTCTCACTCTACCTCCTTCTCGATTTGATACTCCCATTCTCGGTCCATCTACGTCGTACGCCTCATTCACAACCAGCTCAATCAATCCAAAGGACGAATCAACAGAGACAAGATCCCCCTCCGCTGTGACGCTTCGGCACAGCCTGCCAACACATCCGAGCCCACTCACTCAATCGTATTATATCACATCACATCACATCCGAAAGCGAGAACCAGAGCGTGTGTGTGTGCGAGGGAGAAATCGGAGAATCTTCATTGACCGAATTCGAAACAGAGAGAAACCTCTCAACCTGGAAATCAATCACACCCTCGAACTCTTCAAAACAAATCCTCCATTCCAGAAAATCCTCCGAAGAAACAACATCTCCCTTTCGTGCTGGCATTTTACCTTTCTACGGTATACCTCCCATATATCGCGCCGACGTCACTCTTACCCTTCCCAAAGGTCACAACATTCCAACCAACAAGAAACATTTCAGAAAACATCCTTCAGCGCTTTGCTATACCATCACCCTTTCCCTTTCCACCCTAGAGGAGAGAAATAACTGACCGGGCTGTTATTGTCGCCCGGAAAAGCAGACAGACAATATCCGCTCAAAGAACAGCTTTACCCTTCCTCCCAACGACACAGATATTTGAGTAGTAGCTGAAGCAATAGGAGGGATGGGTCTCATTTACAACGAATACCTCAATTCCACGCGGATATACGGCTGCCGAAACTGCAAGGCGCACTTGGCCAATCATGAAGACATCATAAGCAGAGTAAGTGCCTCAACTCAATATAGCTATGCCACCACGCTCGCTGGCTTTTTCAAGCGGCTGGGAGCTTGAAATTCCTGCTAGAATAATGTAAAAGTCTCCAAACTAACAGCTATAACTTTCCCAACCATAGAACTTTCGTGGTCAACACGGCAAAGCCTTCCTATTCTCCAGCGTGGTCAACAATGTCGAAGGCCAGCCCGTTGAACGCAACATGACAACGGGACGCCACATCGTTCGCGACATCATGTGTCGGAGTTGTGAGGAGATTGTAGGCTGGAAATACGACAAGGCCTTTGAGAGTAGTGAGAAATATAAGGAAGGGAAATATATCCTGGAGGCGGAGTTGCTGGTTAATGTCCGCTAGCGGGAGGATGAGATGAACTGAAGGCGGGGCTGTTTATTCCCTCTACCACGTTTCGTTGTTCTTCGGGGTTTCCTCTTGGTGTTTTTCTTTTGCTTTCTGGGATGGACGGTGTTTATTCCTTTCTTTTTTCTTTCCTTTTATTTTCGTATTTGGAGTGGATTTGGGGGGTTGCCCTTTCCTTCTTCTCATCTGCTATCCCTCTTTTTCTTTCTTTCTCAAGGTTGGGTTCTCGGTTTCGTTTTGGAATATGGGGTGCTCTTTTGGACTTCTTTCATTGGTTTTTTTTTTTTTTGATTCGGCAAAGCGTGTACTTTCTTTGGATGGATGGATGTTGGGTTGGGATGGATTTTTTATATGCGCGGCGTGGAGGAACTAACTGCCTACTAGTCCGATACAAGAATGACATCGGATAAGTACAAGGAAGACTAGTCCAGCCTTTTTTATCAATCACAGCTCAAAGGTCTACTTGAGCCTCCGTTGGCTATCCTCTTCGGATTTCTTCTTTCGACTGCTGGGGTTTTGGTTTAAAGCCCCGAGCTTTATCTTTTTTATTTTATATCCTCTTGCATTTTTTCGGTCCCCTATTTTCGGCATTGATTCCCCAGTTTCCTTTTTTATCCTTTTCTTGTTTTTATCTGCATCCAGCCTTCGATGTTGCGAATGATATCCCCTCCCCTCTTGTCTTCTTTTTAATGTTTTACGGTGTTATTTGTTGGTTTGATTGATTCTTTCCCCTCTTCTATGATACACTTTTCTTGTTTTTCCTTTTCCTGTGTCTGTTGCTTTCGTTTGGTGGTGGGGTTAATGGAGGGGTAATGGTTGTTGCTTTTATCTATCCTTTCTTTCTTTTGAGATTGTCGTCGTCGTCGTCGAAACAGGCAAGAAAAATGGCAGGAAGAGGAAACGAAAAGACTAGTATGTTGGCTAGGATGGTTGAGATTAAAGATTGAGAAACAAAAAAAATAAGAAATAAATATCAAATAGAATGAATACAAATATCTTTGATTAAATTCAGAAAAGTTACCCGGTTAGATGCAGTCGTTCAATAACTTTGGAGACCAGGAGATACATTCTTGAGCTTTGATCCGATTTACAACTTGAAACTGAGACAGGTGCACCGCATTGTTCGACGTTTGGCGTTATTAAATTATCTAATTTGTGTGGTGAAGCTCTCTAGAGATACGGATCCAGGTGGACCGGACCCTGCATGATACTCAATCCAAAACTAAAGTTTCTGCGAGATTGGAAATAAGATCCGAGATTCATCCCTCTGGGGGGATTACCACGCCGGTAACTCCCCGGACTCCCCCTTTTTTTTTTCATTGTAGCTGTCTATTTCACAGCTAGGTACTTACGTATTCACCCGTTCATACTTGTAACCTAGCTTGTGCTTGAAGCTTCAAACATGTTTCTAATTTGATATATTTAGAAGGATTTAAGATAGGAACACCGTATTGATAAATTGCATGCTAGCTATACCGGCTACATAGAAGCATCGAAGATGTGACCAAACTCGTCACACCAGATTAATTAATTAATAAATAAGTACTATCTAAGCATCATTGCATGGCAGTATCGGTGGACATGTGCTAATCACGGAAGGTTTCATTATGGTAATCGATCCCGGCCAACTGGGTGATGAAGTCAGAGAGTCTGCTGCGAATAAGACAATATGCTTTGCATTGCAATATAAGGTGAACTTCATTCGGACATTCGAAAGTCAGAGGAAACGCATGATTTATTAGCTGCGCTGTCACTGTAACGTATGCATGGACTTCCAGGAGAAGATCAGAAATACATCATAGCTCCCGGGGTTATGAAGCTTCAAGGGATATTGCAGAACCTGGTTCCCAAAAAGCCGTTAATAATCTGACTCTCGAGCCCCTTTGAACTCTCCACATGCGCAGATCCACTCCACTGGCTAAACTTAAGGCTAGCTTTTCAGCTAACTAGCTGGAGAAAACAGACTTAATGCGTAAATGAGACTGCGCTACGTTCGCGGACCATCCGGGAGGGAAGAAGGGAAATGGGGTCTCGGGCTCCGACGAGAGGCTCGAGCAACAGGAGATTCGAAAGCGGATGTTCATTTCTGATGATGAGCTATATCATATATATTTTTTCAAGGATAAGGATTATAGAATTTCACATAGCTACTTTATTGGCTAGCAAATCTAACCCGGTGCCAACCCCGTGGAATAGATTTGTAAGTACGCAAGAATGATGCTGATTACACTGTCTGATACGAGACTAGTTTGGATTTAACAGTGATATCATGATCATGACCCGGGATTGCAACCGTTTGCATATAGAAATTTTGCTTATACTCTTGCTTTCCAGTGCATACAATTCGTACCATGTTGCAGATTCGCAATATTAATATACCATGTCACAGATAGTAGAAACCCACTTGCATTGAAACATCACAAAACCGTCATATTATAGAAATTCCAGCCTGGATCAATAACCTGAAAACTCGTCTCGGGCTCATACGCATCGTAAGCAAACCGGAGACTATTCGAGAATTAATGTATTAGGAAATAGAAAAACGAGGTGCATGAATCCATATGAATAGCTGCGCGTATATACCTAACCATGTAACGCCATGTCCAGGATGCAAAATGAGCTGCGTCTAGGATATCAATCATCTGGAAAATATGGGGTCCCCACTATTTCATAAAATTTTTCTTCTTGTCCCACGAACGACGATGCATGTCCCCTGTTTATTTTTTTTTCTTTCGAGCTAGCCGGGACCTCTCCGTGGGGTTTTCGACGTTTCACAGGCTGCAAAACATGCTGGCTTGTTAAGATTTGAAGTGAATTCATCCGAGGATCGTACAGGGAGAGAGACAGATCACCCGGTGTTCGGTCTGGGTATAGGACCCACCGGTAATCGAAGGACGTGGGGATTTGCAGACGTGTTTACATGGGATGGCATGGGGATCAATATATGCAATAACAAAGAGAAGTCCGAGATAATCTAACTTGGATATCGTGAATATTGAGCTCTGAATCGATGAAGAAGCAAAAGCTTTAGTTAGCTTAGGAGCGCCTTGAACTGAAATTTTATAAACCAATCCAGAATCTTTGAGCATTCTATTTGTCATTTCGTAATTTTTTCGTCCGATCTCAACTCTCCTTTCCCTCTTGAGTAGTCCTCTCGAATATTCGAAACGAAAACCACAAGCCACATATTACCTACCTATCACAAAAAAGTGGGTCCAAATCACACACTCTCTTTTACCGAAACCAATGCCCAGCCGGAGTTTCTCCAACATGTCTTTGAAACGAGAACAGAAAAAAAAAAAATCAAATATGGAACCCCCACAAAATATCGATATGAAATTTTGCATTTAGCCTACCGATACCCCAAACGTATACGTACAGCAAAACAAAACTTCCACAAGGGAAAAAAAATTTTCGATGTAGAACACAAACGTGCAGATTGTGGGTCGTGGGTGTACTACGGTGGTATCGAAAGATGGCACAAGATGAATGGTCATAGATCCAACGAACGAATGCGTAACCGCTGGATCCCACGTGGTGGACTACAGGTCGCCCTGGACCTTCTTTCCAAACCAGGGTGCGACGTAGACGGTCAAAGCACAAGTCACAGACGCATTTCGCCTCTTGGATTTTGATACAAAGGGTATCAAAACTTATGAATTTGTGGAGGCACCGCAAGGGGAATTGGAAACAGGGATAATATGTGATCAAGTTGATAAGACAAGAAACCAAAACAGTAGATAATTGTATACCTATATTCGAACATGCTCGATAGAACCAGCGTCCAATTCACAAGACACATACGTACTTGATATGTACTTGCTTGATTTAAGAAGTTTTCCTGCTAACATTATCAATCTTCTCCAGAATAGCTATCGAGATATTATAATAATGAAGACGCTTTGAAATTCAAACCAAAAATTTTGGAAACACGCTTTATAGGATCGATAAATGCATGCTATTCGGTACATCTGATATAATCTCGCTGGTGGCTATAATCGGCATATAATGTAATCAAAATGTGATACGCCATGTATTCTGATTCCGACATCTTTCCTGGCGGAATTAATTCATTACCAAAATACACGGTCTCTTTCCCCGCTTCAAACATGCGACCTATGGCGCACGGTCTGCAGTTTTTCGGTAGATGCGAGTCGGATTAATTTCACATTTGTAAGTGGATGAACGGTATCATGATCATGATGCTGTACGATATACGGCTGCTGTAAGTTGTCTCGTGGATGTTGAAGGCCAGCCGCGATGCAGAAAAAGTGTTTATAAATGCAAAATACTATAGCATTGTTTTTCCGGTGTGGTATACGCACTTACATTTGCGGCGGAGAGAAACTTGAATATCAGGCCGGTTTGCTCCAAATTAGACAGTTTTTCCGGGGCGTGTGCATATGGTATATGCAGAAGCGGCAGACGTAGCGATGAGCAATGTGGGGGATACATCTGGCTTTCATATTCAATAGCCGTCTCGATTATAATTGCAATGTGACATATGCGATGATATGATGTCAGGCAAAAAATTTCAAAGCTTCTGGAAAAAATGCGAATATAATCATATCAACGTTATTAAGACAAGGAATCGGCTTTTAGCCAGATCCGAAAGAAAATTATGTTTTGAAATATTAAATGGCTTGTGGAATTTGCAGTTTGATTGATCATGAGATCAGGTACACGCACATGTGCATCAAGAGTTTCGAGTTACAAGTATCATTATGATCATTTCAATTAGAGAAACTCTTCTGCAAATGTAAGTAAGTTCCAGGAATGAATTCGCTTGTGGGTGAGTCGATTTTTATATATTCACCCCGGCCTGTGTAACTTGCGGTTGCCGCCTGGCAGACTGGGCAGGCGAGTTGGCGAGGTGGGAGCCGTCCAACCAACCAAGTTTGACGGTTGACCCCTCCTCAGCTTTGGTTTGGAACTTTGGAGCACCAGGTCCCCCTCGGCCGGCAGCTGAGGGGTGGCAATAAGGACATGCCCGTTTGCAATTTACCGAAATCTCACACGTACAGGGTGTTATTTTATATCTGATTTTTAATTTCGTATTTTTGCTGAATTGAGAGAGAACTTAGGATGCGCGTGAGAACGAGTTTCAAATCCGCAGGCCAAGCAGCTGCGGAGCCTAGAAAATACGTGTGCGCTCTGCCATCCATCGACGCTGTCGCCAATCGCATTTGCAACCAGGGCCTTGAAGGTCTCGAACTCTCGTATCACTGGTATCACTCTCGGTCTCTCTGATATTTCTCTTGGCAGGTGACTTTCAATTTTAACCAAAGTTCACGATTTATCACCGTGTATAATACCCTCTGCAATATTGAAATTGAGAAGAGAAAGCCGAGAATCGAATCAGCATTGTCCTCTCTTTTGCCGAATTTCCTTGGCCTGGGGGTGTCTTGGGGAAATTGAACTTGTGATCAATCAACACGACTCATGGCACGCATCTTTCCAATTTGAATGCGGGAGCGGATGGGTCCATTTCCTCTCAAGTAATGTGAGAATCATAATTTTCTCGTGTGGGGACGACAAAGTAGAAGATTCGAGTGTGAGGCGATAGATACCGATGGTCGCACCTTAGCTTGGCTGCAAAATGGCTCATTTCGGTATACCGAGACTGTGCGGCGAAAGTCAACCCGATATCACAAACAAAAAGGTGCCCAACAGCTAGAGATAGTGAAAGGGAACATCCGCGAACCGATCTTCTCGGTTTCGAAAGGAGGATACGGAATGTATATCAAAGTCCCACCAAAAGACTGCCACCTCGATTTTTCCCGTGGTTCTGCAGAAAACCCAGTCAACAGACAAGCTTGTGACCCGCCATCGCAAGGAGTTACCAGGGTTTACCCATGGGGTTATCCTCTTCTGCTCTCTTTTTGCGTGGGGAGCAGAACACGAAAGGGAGTGTTGGGGCTTTTTTCGTCGAGCTACTAGACCTCCCTGCTATCGAAGCATCATGATTGGGCTAGCTGATAAGAAGTTTTGAAACCAAGAGCGAGCTCGATGGACAACTGGAATGCAAAGGAATGAGGCGGAAACGATGGGGAGCTGGCTCAATAATCAGCTGAGCACGAGATCATCGCTCTTTGACGGCTACCATTGGGCTTTTCTTAGGGTATTGAAATCCTTTGATTTCCTCTCGCTTTCGTGGATTCGTATTCTTTGTGTCTGGGATTCCCTGAACGCATGGAGGCCAATGCGGTAGGTCTCGTGTGGGTTGAAAGATAGCAGAGGTTAACTGATAGTTGATTTGGGGCATAGTCTAGACACTACCACAACGACGACAGCAGGGCCACCTCACATTGCTAAATTTGGTACTCATATTCGCCTTATCATAAATTTATTTACTAGAAAATCTGTTTATCTTGGAAAAGAAGTAGCACTTGAAGAGCATGCACGCAGAGAGACTATAAACTCCAGGCTGCTAGCATTCTGCACCTGCTCTAAAATAGAATGCAAAAGAGTAAGCAAAAAAAATCGAAAGTGAGAACCAAAGCTGATATCCAAATTTGTAAACTCCACCGCCCATATTTAGTGCCGTCTAAAGCCCACAAAAAAAAAAAAAAAGAGAGACAAATACAAAACAAGAAGAAGAGAAAACAAAGGTAAAATGAGATCAACTAGATGTTGCTAAAGGTGATCGAATATGCGGGGATCTAAACAACGAGACATAATCAAAAGGACAACTCCGGATACACATCTATGGTGTCTATGCTTTGCTTGTTAGAGTTATAAAGAAAAAGGAAAATTTGAACAAAACTTAAATATGTATATCGAGAAAACGTCAAAAAGGATGGGCGATTCTGTCGCTTAGACAGACGAGGCCGGTTTATCAAGGGTATCAACGGTTGTTAGGATGTTTGGTCGTCGAGTCATTAGTTAGGCGCGCACAAGTACTGAGAAATCGAAAGGGGCTGGCATTAGGTGATTATCGTTGCAATCGCGAGCGATGATAGCAATTAGGAAAAATTCTGTTGTCTCGTGTGGCTCCAAAAATGGTTGACAGCTGCGGCCGTGAAAACTCGTGAGAGGGAAAAAAGCGGGAATGGCTTCATTGTGGGGTATAATGGCGTTATTTTACCAGAGAAGCGACTTTTCATTACGAGAAAATAATGCAGCATCTCGGGTAAGCCAATCAATGGTATTTCTTTTCAAGATTCGACACGAATACGTTTGATGACGCCGGGCGTTTCAATCTTGTGGTTGCTGGTGATGCTTCTCTTTTTTGATCTTTTGGATCGTCGGGGCTGGATAGAGGTGCTGGAGATGGTGGAGGCTTCCGTGAGTCCAGGGCTTTCAGGTGGGCTTTCCAGATCATCGAGGGTGAGAGGGCCTGTTTGGGGAGCAATGTAGAGTTCGTCGACACCGTCGACAGTGAGGGCACAGGTGTTGCGGAGAAAATCCGAGGACCATAGATTTGGAAATGACTCGAGATCAGATGGCCTTTCTAGCTCAATGCCACCATCCTCATTCCGCACAGCCATTAGTGGAATCCACCGGTTAACGAGTAGAGAAGGACGAAATGATGAGGATAAAGCTCTTCGGAAGAACGGAGGGCCATATCCTTGCACTGAGATATGTTGATAACAACCCAGAGACTCGCAGCGACCATACTCGAGGGAGTCGGATGCCAGAGGGATTTTCTGGTCGGGATCTAGGACGAGTTTAACATGGACTTCCCATGGATTCTCTTTTGATATTGGTTTTACCGGCTTCAGCGCTGTCAGAGCTTCTTGTAAACTCTTCTCAACCTCTTGTCTCTTCTCAGCCTCTTCCCGGTATAATCGTTCAAGTTCCTCTGTCCCAGCCCGTTCCGCCGGAGACGAGTCACGTTGTAAGTCTAGGTTTTCGCTGGCGAGTTCGTTGACCTCTGCTTGCAGAGAACTCGCCCGACGTTCAGACTCTTCAAGCCGAACCTCAGTTTCCTCCAGTCTATCTTCTAGTTCGATGATCCGATCTTCCAAACTTCCAACGATCTCCCCAACCGAGGACTTTACATCGTCAGAGGTTGGTTTCTGCGAGATCTCTTGCTCCAGTTTGGCTGCTTTCTGGTAGAGATGCCATATATGTCTGTCGTGCTGCGCCTCCTCAGGAGGAACAGGCGTCATAGACCTCGGTATTTGCATAGGTATCTCCTCCTCTTCATCATTATTTTGCTCTGTTTGATCATCCTCCATCTTGCATTCCGTTACTATACACTCGCTACAATCTGAGTTGATGTTACTCCTGGGCGGGTGGTACTGCGCATGGTGTCCGCAAGAGCAAAAGTATCTATCCAACGAAGACCAAGAGGAGTTGCTGTCTTGTCCCTCTTGTCTTATATTTTGTATAAAAGACCGGCAGTTACACTTGTCCTTGACGTGTTTGGAATTGACGATTCTGATGCTGATGAAGCAGCACGAACCGGCCACGGACGCAAATTTGGGAAACGAAGGTTGCAAGTGGGGCGCTGTTGGTATCGGCCTTTTAGCCATGATACCTGGCTCCTCAAGCATGGAAAGAAGAGTGTCCGAGGACGGTTGCGTTCAGGGATGAGTGGGAAATTATATATGGTTTGGGAGTATATTCGATATGGTCGATGGAGCAGCTGGAGCTACTTTCTTTGTTTGAGGTGTCAAAAGTTATATAATCCTAGAGATAGTGGCAATATTCGAACGGCGGTTTAAGAAGCTCGAATAGTGCCATAACCGTGACCGAGTCCGGATCCAACAGAGTGTTCAGAAAGCAGGAACGGATACGAGTCTCAGTTGTCCAGTTCCAACATCTAGGAAGCTGTTTGGTTTTGCTAAGGTGTGTTGTTGAGATAACGGTTAAGTCTTTTGCTGCCGCTACAAAACAAGAAAAAAGCGGAACAAAACTTCAACTGAGAGCTTGCCCTCCAAATTCTATAGAAAGTGGAGGCTTCTTCTGATAATGGTCGAGAGCTGATGAGTTCAAGTCGAGAAGTCGAGGAGGAAAGTAGATCCTTTTCGTAAGTTTTAATATTCGGACACACGCTAACAGCCAACTCGGCGCCTGGGGTTTGAAATATCCAACAAGGGAAAGCGTTCGTTATGGTTATCTTCCCTGCGACAGCTGCCAAACTGCCTTCAACCGATGAATAATATGTCGCGAGAATTGCGTATAGGAAACTGCAAAAGGGATCAGCTGGAGAGATTTGAAAATGAAAAGGAAAGGGCGTCGTCTCGCAGAATAACTTTCTAAAGGTGTTGTAAAAATAAAGATATGGGCGAGGGTCTGGATAATATATGGAACGACCAAGGGCTAGATTACACCAGATGAGATTATCAGCGTCTGATAGGGTATTCCCAACTTTCGGGAAGCTTGAGGCATTATGAAAGGGAATAGCTGATAATCGAACCCTCTCACCCAAGCCTTAAAAAAGCATAGGCGCGCCGAGAGAGGGCAAGGTGCCTTGGGTTTGTGGTGCCCCCATCTGCGAGATATACTCGAGATACCCGCATGGCGAGTTGGCTTATCCGCCTTTTTCTTTTCTTCTTGGTATGAAAATGGGATTAATACTTCGTATGCAACGGAATGTTTCTTCTTTCTGGCCTCGAAATTCGCTTTTCTTTTGAAAACCAACCTGGCCCATGTTCCCCTGCTTCCTCGACGTATTTTAACAATGTTTCTTCTTTTGGATAATATCTTAATTTTTCCTTTGCCCTTCGGATCTCGTCTCGCGCAGGTGTAAAAGAAGAAAGCAGAAAGCATAAAAAAGCAAAAGAAGAAAGGTGGGAAGGGAAAAAAATATGTCAAGGTCTAAATCTGCTAAGGGGTACGTGCTTGCTGCAAGTGGCCCGTGGGGGGATTTTACTTGGGTCCCACAACCGAGAGGCTCCCAGCTGTGGCCACGGGCAGGGTGGTGGCCCTCAAAGACAAAACCTGTCAGGAATCTATCACACAGCCCAAGCTCGCGCGTTGACATGTTCTGGTGACGATGGTTCATCTCGGAAGGTTCACGCTATGAGCGGACCGCTGGGCAAGTCTCGCGGACAAGGAATGGGGCGAACCCAAAACCCATCGTGATAGCGAGTTTTTTTTGGGGCTTTGAGGAGGGAGGAACTTCGTTTAGCTCTTCTTGGTGGTTGCTCTTAGCAAGCATTTGAAGCAAATGGGGGCCGCTTTTTTGTTCCTTTTTTCCCTTCTGGGCCTGTCATTCAGTTATCTATGGCGCATATTTGGTCGGAAATTGCAAATCGCTATTAAACCGCAGAGCAAGCTGGAATACTTTCTTGGGATCTCGCTGCTTTCGATTATTTTGCCGGAAGAAATCGAAGAGAAAGACCTCAGTGGTTTTCCCTCTATTTTCCTAATATCATTTCCAAATTGTGCTTTTTTCCCTTTGGCCTTCCAAGGATCGATAAAAGAACTTTCCAAAGAAATGCACCGAAGTGGGACTGCCAAAGTGGATCAGTTCCGACCTTTTTTTTTTTCACCGTCATTTGCTCGCAATTGCGGAATGGGGGAAAAAAAGGGCTCGTCCACGCAGCAAATGGGCAGCAATAGCCCGTCCTTCGTGAGAGCGTCGATGAATAAGATAAAATAAAATAAAAGAATTCGAATGGGTGGGATAAAAGTGGTGGGATCGGCCAGGGTGTGGGTCGAGCCGATGTGTGGTGGTGCATTCGAAGGTTTCCCATTTCGTGCACCGTATCAGAAGGGACCTCTGAACGGTATGCCAGATAACGAAGGTAAGCACGCCAGCCAGCCTACTCCGCTCTGATGCTGCTAATGCTGCTGCTGATTTCGAAAAACAAGCAGCATGCCTACCCCTCTGCTGATGGTGCGAGGTATGTAACTGCAGAGATTCTATCTCCCGTGAAGGAGGAAGTGCATGACTGAACCCTGTCCGTGGCATGCTTTCCCGCCCACAGTGCACCATATTGGCTCTTGTGGTTAAGGGCTGGAGACGGTCGACCTTCTTGATTGACGAGCAGAAAGTTGCCAGATGTCGTATTGATTCTGCAAGATGATGGGCATGAAATTAATCGTTCGACTCGGAGGAAAACAAAACTTATCACACTAGGATAGAGGCTAGAATCTCACCATTTCCCATCGAATGTTGATTATTCTTGTTCCGCTCTGCAGTCATGAATGTCAGGGCATCTAAGCTTTGTGGTTTCCGTACGACAATTGATTGAGTGCAAGCCTTTGTCTGTTTTCCTGAACGGCCTTCCTCTTTCATGTGTTGCCGGACGTTAACCCCCACCTTTGCCTTCAATCGGAGCCACGACTGCACTGACTTGACTTATCTCTGTCGACACACGAAAGGAACACTTGGACGCCCAGCATTCTGTTTCTCATCTGTTCGCGGAAAACGGTTCTTTCTGCCTCGGAACCGCAAAGGGACAAAGCGGAAGCTCGATCAGAGACATGCGCATGCGGAATTGGGGGGGTTCCTCATACCAATTCGCTCAGGTATTCAATTTATTACAAGGCTTCAGGTGAATCCATCAAATATCATGATATAACTATTATGCTACGAACATCCTTCTGCCTTTCGTATATTTCATTCCGAAATGCAAGGTGATATCTGCTTTTTTTTTTTTTTTCTCTCTCTCCCAGGGAAAACGGGGCTCCTTCCTTCCTTTCGTAAACCGATGCAAGGTTCGCAGTGAAAATTAAAGCTGCTGCTTCTCCAGCAAGCGGTTCGAATCAGCGGCGACGGGATCACGCTGCCAGTGGGGTGGGGTACGTCCATGTAGCGGGTAGTAGCTCCCTTGCGAGCGTTGGTTTCCGTCCTTCCAGGTTTAACCCTTCGTCCCAAATATTAATCATTGCATTCTCTCTCCGGCCTTGAGCAGGCTCGCTAGATGCGTACATTGCTCACTGATATCCCAAGCAGCAGACGTTTCTCCTCGCGCCCATTGTTTGCTGGATTTTGGCCTCGTGGGTGAAATCGTGGTCGTCTTGTGGGCTATCGACAGGGTCCGTTTTTGCTCCCCGGCAAGGGTTTGGTGGGCTGTCCCAGAAATGTCAGTGAGCTAGCGCCGCCGCCGTCGATGTGTCAAAAGGCACTGGTCTGAGCTAGCCAGGCCAGCGTCAAGCAAGCACAATCCTCACTGACAGCATTTTTAATCTTTTTTGTTCCGAAATCTTTGTGCGTAATTTCAACAATGACATGCCCTTTCCTCCTCTCCTTTGAGCCAGCGAACGCTTATCCTATACCGATTGGCCGCATCCGAAGCTTTACCTGCTTACAAGCATATTCTTTATAACAAATACCCAAAAAACATGTGAAAGAAGAAGGGAATAATAATGCTCATCGATTCCCTCATTCCCTTGCCTTATCGCGAACAGCAATTTAGCTGCCGCGCAACTGCAAGTCGCACCATCCCTGGGCCCCGTGTAATATCTGAAGTATGTACGGTACTGCAATTCCCTTTCCCAAACGGGAGTGTGTACATTGCATTACATGCTTCATCCTTCTCTTCCTCTCGTTCCCCCTTCTGCATTTTTCTTCTTTCTTTGTACCCCCTTCTTTCCCTTCATGAAAATGTCCCTGAAAGTCACCCGCGACCCGTAGCACCACGTTATCGGAAGCTGGAAAACGTGTTCCGATTCGTAGAACCAGAGTTTTGCTTTGGGCTTGGATGGACAGGTCTTGCCTTGTTGGGATCTTGCCTGTAAAAGAACGCCCATCTTTTTTGTGTCCGCATCTGAATACCAAAATTACTATGGAAGGGAGAGTTGAGTTAAGGCGAAGGCTCGATCAGGTAATGCGATAACTAGCTGATGGATGGGTGTGTGCATCATATCGCTCGCTATCGACGACGATGTGGTATAGTATCTTCGTGTTAAGGAAAACTTCAGACGATTATGCAACCTGAAGACCCTGATAATTTAAAGATATCCATATTTTTCTCTCTTAGGAAGAGTGTATTTTACCGGTCGGTCGAATAGAATATATTCCGGGTATTTCACGAAAAATAAAAACAAAAAAATAAAAATAAAAACAACAAAACAACACAGCCTACCTTCTTCAAAGCGAAGGAAGCAGAAATCAATAATATGATCTCTGTTAAGAATATTCGTCGACTCGGCTGCAAACGAAGCCCTCGAGGATCTCTCTTTTCTCGTCTCTTTTTTTGTTTTTCTTCCTTTTTCTTTTCTTCTTTCCTCAATTTTCCCGCTAGTTTCTGTCTCAAAAAGCCAAGCCTTAAGACGTGGGTGGGTTAAAAAGGAAAGCAAAAGAAAGAAGAAAAGAAGGTGGGGGCTAACAAGCTTCCCTCGCGACGAGCGTGCTTTTTAAAGAAAGCAAGCCGAGTATAATTTTTTGTGGCCAACATTCCAACATGGGGTTCTTTGCCTACCGCAATTCTTATCAGAGATGGCGACACCAAGAGCACGTTCCATTACTATGGTAATTAACCAAAAACTCCCATTGCCTTTTAACAACCCCGAAAGTGGCGGGCCTACTTAGGCGCCTCCCGAAAGCTAATGGCGTAAACGCCTTTCACTTTGACATGTGTACATCGGAAACCCCCATTTGGTAGATATTTCGAAGATAATTGATATATTGGCAGGAGGCATCAACAAAGTAAATCAGGCTAGAGCAGAAAGAACGATCTAGACGAATCTTTCCCCTTGTTAGCAATAAAATGAGAGTTGGCAGCGCTGCAGCCCAGGTGCAGGATATTTGTCCCAGCTTTTTGAGATTTTCTTGTTTGGCAGCTTGCTTGACCGGCCCCAGCAGCTTTGCTGTTAATTTCGGTTTCGCTACTACCCGTCCACCTCTTTTTTCTTGATGATACATGATTATAAGATCAGGTAGTGAGATCAGGGAATATTATCAGCCGTTTTGGTGAATTCTCAAGTAGTGCACTTTTAAATATGATATGGCGCGAAAAGTGCAAGTTATAGTGAAGGGGAAAGGGCAAGCAATTCGCGTATCCGGCGCCTATTTCCATCCAATCCAACCAACAATCTCAACTTTCCCGTCTCATGGTATTTTATCGTATCTCTGTTAATCCTCCAAGATTCTACGGTTAAACTTTGGGTTAGCAAGTGATTTTTATCCAAATGAATTAATTGGAGAACGAGCGAGCGAGTGAAGGTTTCATATCCTGCAATAACTGTTTTTCCGTTCCGATTGAAATGAAAAGCAACGATATTGGACAGGACCTGGACCGCAAGGGAGCTGTACACAACCGATACCAAGAAGATGTGGGGGTGAGGGGCAGACTTGACAAGCAAGGGATTCGAAAGCAAGGAGATGCAGTCAGACGCAGTACGCCGGATATGTGTGTCTGCAAGTATCTTCCTCGCCAGGTCTGGATCACGAGGGATATAAAATGAAAAAAGAAGATTCTGGTCCCTCAAGCCATCGAGATGTTGTGCATGCAAGGGGGGCTTTGCTCTGGGAATTGATACCAAACCGAGTAAATAAAAGTGGGAGGACATTGCATCTTAAGAGGGAGAAAAGTAGGTAAAGTTAAAGCGAAAATCATACCTCGATTCCCTTCCTTCCTTTCCTTCTTTCTTTCGTGTAACCGTGGGACAAGATAAGGGCACAATAAATATCAAATCCCTTGGTGTTTTTTCTTATTCCTCATGAGAGTTTGCCGTAATCGGGTGGAATCAATACAATGGATTGCAATGGATTGTATAATCGAACACGCAAGCAACAATGCAACATTGACGCTAGCTGTCAAGTAATGCTCACATGCAACACCGTTAACCTTGAGTAATATCTTATATAATAATATATCTTGTTCGTGCTTGTGCCGGATATTTTTATTTTATTGGGGGTGCTTGAATGCGCATGTACATGTGCTAATGCATTGTGTATTTTTTGGCGGCTGTGGAGAATTACCGTAACGCTGGACATCTGCAACGAAATTTCAAAATGCAATGGTCTTTCGAGATTCTGTAAGTTGTTGAGGTTCTTGAGCGAGGTGAGCTTTCTGAAATTTGATACTGATATTTTCTGGCGGATATTCCCGCGATTGTGACGTTGCCTGTCAAGTTTCGATGGTGTGGGATTGATATCTTGAGCAACTTTGGAAACTCGATGAAAGAAATTGATCCGCGGAGTTGGTTTAGTATTTGAGAAGTGTTATCCTTTTTGTTGGTCATCCATTCCGGATATTACGGTATCTCACTCTATCTGACAGTCTCAGTCGTCTCAAATTCTTGTTACTGTGATTTTCGAATCTGGTGCTCAGGTATCCCAGCTTGTGAGGAGGGATTGATCTTCCACCAAGATCTAGGTATCACGGTATATATTAATATATAGACAGTAAAAATCTATAGACGCTTATTACTAAAGTAGCTAAATGTGTATCGAAGTAGCATCGTGGCACAGCGTAACAGGAAGTTCTGCGGGAGTCTCTTTGTGCGTCACGGCTGGTTTACGAGACAGGGAAATCCCATATGGGGATACTGTTTTCATTCCCTTCTAGATATTAACCCTAGTAACTGTTGTGGCGCTATCGGATTCGAAGCCACCATCTTACCAAGCCACATCAACGCTTGTGCGGTCTTTACAGCAGCTTGAATACTTGTCTACCACGCGCGTAGCATGGGTGCCTAGGTCTCTACCAGAGAATACAGACCACCAATGGCAATCAAGCCTCATATAGCTTTGAATCCATGGGTCAATCTGTCATCAAATAAGTCAAAAACTCTGTTCCTTGCATCCATGCGCTTGAGCGAGCCGAGAATACTGAGCTCGGTTCGAGGTGGACGTGGGATATTTTATCGCAGATTGAAGGCTGAAGCAATGATACATCTCGATTTTGTGTTGGGGAATTATATTCAGCTAGCGCCGATTAACGGCTGGCTGTGACACTACGGGACTTCCCTTTTTGATCGCTCGCAGCCAATTACTGAAATCGTATCGGACAGGAAACGGCATCTGCTAAAAGGGGGTGATATTTCATTCGAGATGGAATAGACTTAGAATCGCCATTACAATGTAATTGTTTGAATTCCTCTTAGTCATCGATTGGACAGATGCAGATGAGTTTGTCGTGACATTCCTCTTTCATACAACCCGCATAAAAAAGAAATAAGGAGAGCTTCGAATTGCGGGAAACAAAAGTCGATTGATCTTGCCCTTGAAAGTCTACGTAATCAGTGCTCGAGTAAAGATTTCCTTTTCTAAATTCTAACGCCGGCTTCGGGGAGGGATACGCGCAGCGCATATGGTCGAAATCTCAAAAAAAAATAAATAAATAATTTTGAGCAAAGGTTGGTATCGAATGGGAAGGAAGGCATCCGAGATCCGTCATTCATGCATCTTCCATGCATCGCTGATTCCAAGAAATAGAGAAGTTTTTAATAAACTAAGCAAATAAAAGTAAATTGAGCGATGCAAATATCGAAACGGGTGCCTTACCTCGCATGTGAGATTCAAGCTTATCAGCTTCTTTTTCTTTTCATAATGCAAATGCCAGCCTCGAGATACGTATTATGGGATGCGGCAGATATGTGAAATGGATGTGTGACGGATCATCCCGCGCCGGGGAACGCCTTTCCGAATTGTAGGAGCGAATCAGAGTCGTCGTCATTAATATATTAATATTCGTTTGAGTTTCGCGATATAGAAGGACGGAGCGAGAGAACGGGGTGTGCTGAGGGCTGGTGGTGGGTTGTTTTCAGTTTTGACGCGGTTTGACTATCCCATCATGCATAATGTAATAAACAATGGTGCTGTCGCCGGATACGACTGCCACAACTATCCTCTTCTTCCGACCATCAGATCCAGCTGCTGTTGACGGTGGCGATGGAGGTGGTGTGGGGAGGACATCAAAGATAGCAGCCCATTGTCGTAACGACAGCTTTTCAGTAAGATGAACGGGGAGGACGTATTCCATTTCCGCAGCGGGTTTTTGAGATTGAGATGCATCAGCAGAGGAGGTCGTCGCAGCTGCAGGCTCTGGATTATAGAGCTGATCTGGTGGTCTTCCGTATATCATGGGTCGTGAGAGAGGGTCTGCTTGGGCATTTTGATCAAGATCCGCCAATGTGTCTAGTGTTTTGATATCGGTCCAGTAATGCTGATACTCCAGGTTGGACAGTACGATAGAACGGAGACCCCGAAGATGGGATGTTTCTTCATTGTCGGCCGCCATGATCAAATCCACATAGACGCCTTTGAGGTCGGCGGGTGTTCCCTAGAGTGGATGCCTCTATAGCTCTACTGGCGCGTCGAATATCTCGATGTCGACGGAATTTGGAGATAGCGCGAGAAGGACGACAACGTGCCACAAGGACAGAAAAGACGAATGTGTGGCGGCAATGCGGGGTCCTTTCTCCCTCCTTCTCTCTCGTTTCCAGCGCGGTTCGATTCGACTCGTCTCTGTTTGAAGGTCGTCTCACGTTGCGAAAGAAGGGTGGATTAAGCTTAAATCATTGTTTAAAAATCTTCAACCTTGCTCATTTGGGTAATCGCAGGCGACAGGTATCACAGCCTCTTTCCGGACCGCCCGATTATGTACGTTTTCAATTATTGGTACCCAGCCGGCTGACAATTCAATGGATGTTCGAAAGGGTAAAGAATTTTCACCAGTCCGGAATCGCTTGGGAGAAACGCCACGAATACGGAGTATTTGGGCTGGCCAAAGACGTACGTACTAGCCCAGGCTGGGGCCGACGAGAGAATCAGACGGAGGGTTCTTCATACGAGACGAGTTAACTACCGGTGGCACCGTCCGTGCGAGAGCTCTCTGAGTGCTCAGGCCGATTGGAACGGGTGAAAAGATGAGAATATCAGAAAATACCTGCGCGCTACTGCGGCCCTGACGCTAAACGAACGAATTAATTGGTGTTACTTCTCCTCCCTCCCCTCTAAACCAACTACACTGCACTGCTCCACCCCGTCGGAGGAGTTTCAAACGTCCGATATCTCATAAGAGATAAACTATATAGACTGTTCTATAGCCCTTGTTGTATTCCTTAGTCTTTTCGTTCTTCTTCGCTTCTCGAAATCCGTATTCAATCGACCGTTCGTGTACACCTTCCGTATTAACCCCAATAGCCCTCCGTTTGTTGTTCTGCGACCGACCAACGACGTCCTCGCGGACGGGGCACCACCAACCACGAGACCCGCCGGAAAATCCATCTGCAGCAATCACCCGACTCGACTCGCCTTTTTCGACTCACCGTTTTATATCACTTGTATTTATAGCAGTAATAGCGAAGGATACTCGCGCACGACTGATTTTGGCGGTGGGATTCGCACACACGATCATCCGGCGCATCGCCCGTCGCATCTTCCTCCTTTCATCTTCGCCATAACAAACAATAGTCATCATGGCTGACCAAGACCTCTCGCAAACACTCTCAAATCCCGGCGGCTCGCCTTCCACCGCTGCTGCCTCAGCCCGAGCCCGTGGAAACTCCATAGTTCAGTCCATACGCCGTGCTTCAGTATCAATCATGGACGCTCCGGTGCCTTCAGGCTTCTTCCAGGTGGCTGGGGAAATCTCAGCGCAGTCCAGGACATTCAACGACATGGAACGAGACGAAAAGGCTGCCGCTAGGAGAATAGATATGATCCGACGAAACACAATCACAGAGGAAGATATCGCGGCCGGACGAGTACCCTCACGCGAAAACCAAATGCTCTTCAAAGAGACCGGCTCCGACCCGTCGGACCGTATTCTGACCGCTGACGAGATCGCTGCCGGCGTTTTATACCCCGGTGAGGAAGAAGTAAAACTCACGAAATGGCAGGCGACGAAGAAATTCCTCGTTGCCTTTTGGAAATGGTTCCGTACTCCAATGGTAAGATTTCTCAGCTCGAATTACTCGCGACACGAAGGCTAATATGACGATTGGTTTCTAGGGATTCCTGATTACTCTCTACTTCCTTCTGGTCGTCGCATGGGGTGGCATGATTTTCCTCCTTCTCTGCAATGCTGCGCCGGCAATGAGAGGACCGTATGGAGCCAACGACAAACGATCCGCCCGCAGCATCTGGATAGAAATCGATTCACAAATCTTGAACGCCTTGTTCTGCGTCACCGGCTTCGGCTTGATCCCCTGGCGTTTTCGCGACTTCTACTACCTCATGCGATACCGGACCAAGGGCGACCCCGTTGCTTTGAACCATCTTGCAAACATCCACCGTGGTTGGTTCCGAGTCGATGACAAGGGTCCTCGCACGTACCCTCTTCGATATATCGGCGGTGATGAGGAAGACCTTTCCCAATCCACTACCACTCAACAAACGATGCACAGCCACCGCACCATCTCGAGAACGAGAACCGGAAAACACGCTAATCCTACGGCTTTGTGGAAGCTAGATCTTGTTATCTGGCTATACATTTGGAACACGATCTTCCAAGCAATTCTCGCTGGTGGTATGTGGGGTATGAATAGATACGAACGACCAGCTTGGTATACTGCGCTCTTCATCGTTCTTGGTTTCGGTTCCGCTATCGGCGCTGGCGTCGTCATTGGAATCGAAGGGAAGCGAATCAAGAAGATCGAGGGATCTCCATTGGCGCGTTTGCCGTTAGCAAAGATTAGTGAAGAGGATAGGGCCGAGATCATCCCAAAGAAAACTAATAGGAAGTGGTACAAGTTTATCGATCGGGACAACTAAAAAAAATGGGACCAAATTGGTATTGGATCAAAATCATCGTCGAAATTTTCGACAATAATGAAGTCAAAAATTGCTTCAGAGAGTGGAATTTGGAAGAACTCTCTAGTTTATAAAACCATAGCGTGTCACGATACGAGTATTTCTTTCTTTGTTCGGTTTTTTTCTGGCAACATATATTTCTCAGGCACCTTTTTTTCGAGTATTGTATTTTCTAATATTGGTTTCCTTTTCTTTCCTTCTCTTTACCTGGCTGAGAAAGATCCTTACCTAGAAACACACTGTGTAAGGTTTCCTGCTGCTTTGGGGTATTGGAGTTTTTGTCTTCTTTTCCTTGTATGATATCGCTTCTGTTCATCGGCATACCATAGACTAAATGTGACAACATAATGACCGTCCCAAATTACTTGAGCTCTTGCTTTACCTATCTGTGAGGTTGTGACTATTTCGTTGTGTTTGTAAGACAATTCGATAGGACGACGTTGAAGGAACGCCAAGTCCGGTGCTAAGTACTGCGTACTTGACCCGGACTCGCCTCCACAAATCACCGGTTAACCCCACCGTCATATGACACGGGATCCGCTTATCAGAAATTCCCTAGCCCGCTTAGTATCGATCCCACTCGACGCTTAGGTTGATGTAATGAGAGTTGTGACGGTCTCAGCTGTCCTTTGCACGATCAACCGGTCTTTTCCTGCGTACGTCTTATCTTTTGTGCGAAGTATCGGATCCCCGGGGCGAATGTTGGGTATAATAGAAGCTATATAAATCAGGGTCTTTGTTTTTCTGCAAATAATTTCGTACAAGGACGAGCAGCTGGCTAATATCGCAATATACTCGGGCAGCATGCACCTGTGCTTATATTTCCAAGGCACACAAGATCTACGCTCGCTCATCGGATAACGGATATGAGGGTAGAGTTGATAAGACCGCGTCGGCCACTCGTATTTAACCTTGTTCATGTATTAGTGATATTTTTTTAGAAGATATGCACATATGAGGTCTTTGCAAAACCTCGAATCCTGTTCTGTAAGTCACACTTACACACGATGGTGGGGACCGCTTCCTTGGTACCGACATTCTAAGAGATGCGGCGGCGGGCCTCAGACTGCGGCAAAGCAAACCATCGGAACCATCCGGAGCTTAAGACTTGCAACAAGGATTTCATCCAAACCATGGCCGAAAACTGATCATCCCAACCTCGCAGCTATATATATACATGCGGACTTAAAGTTTATTTCAGAATGTATGCGGTCTGTTGTTGATACTTATATTTAGCCTATAGGCTTTTTGAAACCAACCTTGCTTGCTTATATTCCCTACAACAGAACCTATCGTGACACCGACATTGACGAAGATGCCTGTAGATTGGATAAGTAACCAAGTATAATCTACTTATAAATCTTAATCGATGGGTACTCGCACATGATGTTAATCTTTATGTAAGTATCTAGGATAGATGGACATCTAGAGCACGTTTCATCCTCAAGCTTGCAAACTTGCTGCATATATAACCAGTTCTCTCACGCAGGTTGTAATTAAGCCTAAATTAACATCTTCGTCCCGGGAAATCAGATAAAAAACTGCATGGAAAGTATGTATGTTTTTGGTGGCGGAAGGCGAGGGGTAAATTGGTAACCATGGTGCTTGGTGGCGGAGGTGAGGACATGGACCGACGAGGGTGAAGGTTCTAGACCTTTGTTGCAAATTTTAGGCTGGTAGGGAATTCGTATTCCGCTGCAGGTAGTTCTTTAAACCAAATAGAAGTTTTATGGGTCTTTGCCCTGAGGTTCTGCATTTAATAAAGGTTGAAGATGTGATGGACCAAGCATTCGAGTATTCATGCTTTGTAGTTGCTCGTACAGTATCAGTCTAAAATTTAGGAGTACTAAAGTTATAGTAGCGTATTCTTAGATATAATTGTCTTTTTTAGATTTGATAGATAGATATGATTATGATAATTATTAAGGCTTCATATTGAAATAGTCTGAGTAAAACTGGCATGTAGAAATACTATCGACTGTAGTCCCAATTCAGAGCAACGAAATACAACAAGTTAAATATCCAACATGTGTTGCACCGTAGTTCGAGTGGAGGCAAAGAGTATAGATCACCATGATGGTATGATTAATCTTGATATCTGCTGATAAACAACCTCGTCGAAAATTACAATTGATTCACAAATCTAACGAGACCAAGAGAACGAAGAGATGTGTCTCTTCTCACCGCGATTCTCATCACCATCCCCACCTCTAATATATCAAAAAGCCTCGATCAATCTCGATACCGAACCCTCTATACCGTAGAGTTGACTGTATATCACACCGAAGAAAAGAAAAACCCTACAACCCCCAGGACTCATATAGAAATGTTCTCTTCAAAGTCAAGATACTCACCAATCCCATTCCACCATTCCCAGGCGTACGCTACAAAAAGGAAATCACAACGACACGCCAAAATGTTCTCTACGGGAATATCAAACTGCAGCAGAAAAGTACTCGCAGTGTGCGCCATAGTCACATCATACTACTCGCTTGTCTTGTAGTAGGAGTTACACAGATCAAAGCTAAACCCGAAAAACCCCGCCAGCATGCGAATCTCCTCCAACACGGCGGGGAGTCAAATTATGTTGATAGGAAACCAGTAGACGGTGGGATGAGACCTCTGGTTGGGGAGTTGAGACCCAGTGAGACGTTGGAACCGCCGACTGGTAATCCGTTGGTGGGGTCCCCCGCTTCGTTGGATAGAGCGGGCGTGAGGCCCGTTGTGGTGGTTGTACTGGAACCTAGTCCTGATGCTGCAGATACTGTATCATCGGGTGTACCGTTGGATATGCCATCGGAGACGGTAGTGGCGAGTAAGCCGAAGCCTACAATGGTTAAGCCGGGCACATCAGGGTTTAAAAAGTCTGGATATACGTTTGGGGATAAATTGCAAAGCGAAGCCACCATGGTCGATAAACATGTTAAAAATGTCGACGAAGGACCTGGCGATGATGACGATGACCAAAAGCCGGAGATGGACATTAGTGCCCTTGAAAAGGGAATCTTGGCTGCGGATGAGATAATTAGGGATAAGGTGTTCTCTAAAGGAAAGGATCGAAAAGATGACGAGAGTAATGTGGAGGATGGTCTCAACACTGAGCTAGATGACAAACCGTACGGTAAACTGGACGACGACGACGGAACCATCGACTCGAAGACAAAGGGTAGTTTGGAAGACAACGAACTTGAGCCCTCGGAGGACTCGAAAGGTTCTAAATTCGACCAAAGCTTTGAAACTGGCAAAGATACCAAAGATACGAAAGGGGTACTCCCTACCCCTAAAATCGGTGGCATCGAAAACCCAGAAAATCTCAAAATGGCCCAAAACAAACAACTTGCTGAAGATATTGAGATCAAAAAACCTCCTGCTATAGAAAAGAGGGCAGAAATCAAAAGTCCTCAAAATAGAGGGAGGATGCAAAATGTTGAAAACCTCCGAGTCGACGAAATCGAAAATCTCGAAAAGATCATGGCGATTGAGGAAGTGGACAAAACAATTAACCTCCCCCAAAAGATCAAGAGAACTGGGAGCCACAATGATAAAGTCGAAAAGGCAAACAAAAGAATCAAGATTCCAAAGAGGGAAACAACGAGGAAGAGTAACTATGCAACGCCTAAGAAACTTGAAGCCGCCAATACTTATAAGGTTACTAAAGATTCAAAAGCAGAGGTATCATGAAGCGATACCTTGATCTTGACAACGCGCTAACAGAAATTATGAAGGATGCTACGTTTTAATCTTCTGAGGCCGTCATTTGCACTCTCCACGAGTGCTACAAAGGCAGACAGGACCAATTACAAATATGATACTGGCAATACTGATTAATCATTTGTATATCATAGTCTCTTGTTAGTGTTAGCTACAGCTTCGATTGGTTTAACATTATATATTTGTATAGATTTTTAATCTATAGATAAAATTATCGTCATTTTTGACATCTCTAGTGACCAAGATAATATTCTGATTTACCCAGAGTAATGGAGGCCCAAAGAGTTCTTTGCTTCATATTTCTCTTATATCAGCCAGTGCTCCGAATGTCCAAGCGAATACGCAAATCTCGTCGTCAGATCCGTGATCACCAGATCCCGTCGCTAATCTATTCGTAGGAAGAGCAAGATATTTTATATTCTCAAGCTAATTGTCTCTATTTCGCGACAATATTACAAACAAGTGGCTTTTTTCTCTTGGAAATGGTCTACTATCGGAAGTCAGTCCCCCTCATTACCATCTATACGCTAATACTCTGAGTATGCGGAGATGAATCGTCGTAAATCCCATCTAGCGCAGCAGCAGCAAAATAGACCAGCAAACAGTACTAACCGTCTACGACGAAGATCGCAATCATAAACATATACTATATATAACATAAAGGCTAAAATGAACAGGAGGAGGGAAGACATCGGCGGCCTGCGCTACGAGCGTGAAAGCTCAAAAGAGGAAAAGCGACACGAAGCGATGAGAATAACATTCACCTACCTTCTCCTCAACGTCGTCTCGATTGTCCTTATTCATCTCCTTATCGCCCCCATGATCAGTCCGCATGAATATGAGCCCGTGTTGGCGGATACGACGCGCTTGTTGGTGTTCAAAGGCTTCTGCGGGTTCTGGACCCTTCCCACCGCCTTTTATAATTGTTTGCTTGGGTGTTATGGGTACAGGTGGGTGAGGAAGAAGTGGATGAGGGAGGAGTCCGAAGGACATTTGAACAAGTATCGGAATCCAAAATATGACGATGAAGAGGAGGAAGGTGTTGATATCGATATTGGGTCAGGTGTGGGTAAAGATGAGGAGAGGAAGGAGTATGTTGGGCCTGGGTCTAAAATCTGGTTTGCGAATAACAATCCTTATACAGCGGCGAGGAGGACACATTCGGCGACCTTTGCGGCTACGAGACGGAGTAAAAGGCTATCTCGTCCTGTAGGGCGGCTGCAGAACTATACCCAGCAGGAACCTATCGCCGAAGAAACAACGGATGTTGGGGCTGAAGCTAATAAAGATCGATGGCGAGATGGGAATATGAGTAAAGGAGAGGGAGGCGAATTCCCGGATCCTGCGGTTGGACCTACTGGTGATGAAACCCCTCGATACCACGCAGATGAATACCCATTCCCAAAGGAAGAGAAAGCACCTAGTTCGACGACCACTTGGTCAAACTCTGCGACATCAGCTGGGGAGCTTGCCAGGAAAAAGAAGGATAAAAATAAGAAAAAGAAGTTCACTATTCAGTCAGAAGACACAGAGAGACCCGAGGAAAACGAGAACGTGTGCAATTCTCCAATATCCGACAAGGTGAGAGTCAGAACAACGGACTCCAGATCTTCAAGCCCACTTTCTTCTATCCAAGGGTCCGGGTCTTCCAAGTATCGATGCAAGAGAGAAACGACGAGAAGGGTAACCAATCCAGATCCTCCAACTTCTAGTGGAGAAGAGTCCTCGAACATATTGGCTCACCAAAGCGAAGCTTCGAGGGAGCCCTCAACAAATGAGAGCTCTGAAAGTCATACGAAACAAGACACCGGAAAACTGGACAGAAGACACTCAACTTCCAATAGTAGATCGTCATTGGAGCGGGAAGACCATTATGATCCAATCCATGAACGGTCAAGAGCGGTCAAGAATATCATGACATATGGATCCTATCATGACCAACAGGCCGCCTTTGAGCAGATGAACCATGCAATTTGGTCAGAGGTTGGAGCCCACATGCAAAGACAAGTTCGGATAGAAGGACCTCCAATTGAAGAGCGAGATGAGGACAATATCGGCAATAGAAAGAAGAAGGAACGATGGTGGAGCTTGGGACTCAAAAAGAAACATACAGAGATTGAAATGACTGATTTCAAGGCAGGATCAGTATTTGAAAAGCAACCCACACCAGAGCCCAACCGAAGACGACTCATCTTTGTTTCCATTGCAATTGCAACATTTATCATGGCCACTATGCCTCCATTTTTAGCAATCGGAGGCGACCTCATCGCGCACAATTTTCAGTTCCAACATGCTTGCGACCAGGCCCGATGGGATATCAGACTGGACACTGCTGGTCTCCATCCAGAACAAAACAACATTTACAATCGAGCTACATTCAAAGACCGACGTGCTAAAGGCTACGAAAAACAATTCATGATGAACCTTGAGGGCATGAGCACTTATGGAGCTGGGCTAGATTTTTCTCTTGTAAACCCAAGGAGAGGCTATGTATTCTATCTGAGCGATCGAGATCTAGCAAACCAGTCGGACGGAGGGAAGGATGTCAAGTTCCCATACCCAGTTGTGGTCGCTTATGACATGTTAAAGCACGTATACTATGCACACGACGATATTTGGAGGGATCTTAACGATGAATCTTTTTTCGATAATGGTGCATTCATGAATGGTACGCTCGGTATTTTCCCTAGTGAGAGCATAAGGCTCGAGAAAAAGGAAAGAGATGGGTATTGCGGACAACCTAAGAGGGTATTGAAAAATGGATATGACCAAAGGATCATCTGGACCGTCATTGACGACCGCAAGGACTGCACTGTACTCCAAGTCTGCGCTTCGAACAAAGCGACAAGAAGACAGGTGGTGATTGCGACTGGAATGATTTTGCTGCGATTGACCATGTCTGCGACCTGTTGCTCAAAGAAGTTTGGTGAATTTGACGTTTTGGAGAGCTGATTCGATTCGACTTTTGTAGGATTGCATATTATTACATTGTTCGAAATTAACTCTCATGTTGGAATTAATATTTAAGTCTAGCAATATAATAACAGAGCGATATTATTATAAGATCTTCTAAGCTATATCATTTTCAGCCGTTTCAATATCTGAGCGCATGGCACACGTTTGCGCACGGTTTCGAATCGAACTGGCTGTAAATATGGTATTGGTTTAATATGATGTAATATATTTGACAGAGAGATATTACTTGATAATATCAGCGTGGAGTTGATTGATATCAATTATGGTAAAACCACTGCAACTTCAGGCCCATTTTAAAATTTTGCCCCTGGTTGCAATTTGCTTGTCGCGAGCCGATGCTGATAGGCCCACCTGCCGAGAAGGCACTCTGCGATTTGAACGGGGAAGGTTCGGAAACTTACCAGCAAACTAGCATCAGGAAACTTGGCGAATGGCAGCGTCCCCTCGTGCACATGCGAAATCGCGCCCTCTCAGGACCATTACTCTGGCTTTCCATCGCCAGTAGCACCATCCTGATCGAGTTAAAGAATGCTCTTCGGCATGTCGCTCTGGTGAATGCATCACGGGTTTTTCGGTCTATCCCTCGCCTTCTCTTTTCCGCCGGGTGTTGACCATCAGCGACTCGATTGATAAATTGATGCTGTCGTCGGCGCGATACTTCAAGCTCTCACCTCAGGGTAAACCAAGCTTCAGAGAAAGATTCGCGCCTCCAGTATACTTCTACTTCTTGGTGTTCATCATGCTGTACGTTCAGAAAACCCCTCCCCTCGAGATTCGCGGGCCTAGCTGCACTACCTTGTTCCGATATCTGTGCGGTTCGATGTATTCGCCGAGGAGTCGCGGATACGCGAACCTCTCCAATTGCCCAACGCACCATTCCGTCTGCGAATACAAAATCTAGTCCATTCTTTTGTTTTCTTTTCTGATATCTGGTGCATCTCGTAATAGTGCTTTTGCCCTAATCCTGCAATACCTCTTCACGGTATCCGACGCCTTCGGAATCTTCGGTGTCAAATGGAGCGTTCCAGGTCACATCAACCAGTTTGTAGAGGAGTGGCCACAAAAGACAGGTCTCGGGCAATACCCATCAAGCTTCACGCGTGGCATCGAACCGGTATGTTATATTAACTGTTGTAATTGTTATATCACTTGCATGTAATTTCTGCCATGAGTGATGTATAACTATGTTGCTAATAAATCATTTGTGGCAGAAACCAATCCACTCTCATAACGACTATTGGCAAAAAGTGCCGCTCTATCTAGGTAAGCTAAATTTAAACACATTGCTAGGTGCAGCTAAGGGTGATTGTTAATGGGAAATATTTTAATATTTAGGCATCTCTGTCGGCGCGGTTTCTACAGAGGCTGATGTATTTGCACGCGATGGTGACCTTTTGGTATGTGATAACTCTCGGTCGAAAACTGTTCGTTGCTCAATCGGCCAATATGGACTAATCCAACTAGGTCGCTCATGAGGAAACTGCGATTTCTCCAAATCGTACATTTAGATCGCTCTATGTGAATCCGATTGTGGAACTTCTTGAAAGACAGAACCCCACCACGAAATATGCGAACAATACGCGCTGGTACGCCGAGAAGCCTAAATTCTTATATCACTCCTGGATTCGGGCAACTGACTTTTGTGATAGTGGAGTTTTCGATGAACTGTGTTCACAGACGCTCTACCTCTGGGTGGATTTGAAGACAAGTGCCGAAGAGACGTGGCCGCTGGTCGCAGCTCAGCTTGAACCACTACGTAAAAGAAACTGGCTTACAAAGTGGGACGGAGAAACAATCATTCCGGGGCCTGTAACTGTGATCGGCACTGGGAATTCGAATTGGGAGGTTCTTATTGTCAATCAAACTCGGCCCCGAGACTATTTCGTCGATGCCCCGTTGTTGTCTTTTGGGACCGATTCGGAGAAGAAGCATCTCGATGGAACTCCGTTGTACGATCACACAAGTAGTCCATTCGCAACAACGAGCTTAATGGAGGCGGTTGGGAACATCAAAGGAGCTGGGCTCAGCTCGGAGCAGTTGCAGAAGGTAGAAGGGTGGGTGCAAACGGCAAAGGATCGGGGCATACTGGTCAGATTCTGGGAAACACCAAATTGGTCGACGAAGAAGAGGCATAATGTTTGGAGACAGCTCATGGATATTCCTGTGGGTTTATTGGGCGCTGACGACCTTGAAGACGCTGCATTTGGGGATTGGTAGGACCGACGGATACCGGGACCCACCACTATGCAAGAAAGAGTGACAGGAGCACACACACTCCGATTAGAGAAAAAGCTAAAATTTTAGACTAAAATCCAAGCCCTTTCATTCACATTGACGCTAATGTAATTTTTTTTCGTAATCACGCACCTCCATTATTTTGTGCGCTGTGGTTTTGGGGACCCACATGGCCAGGGTCGGGGATCCTTCTTCTGGAACTGGACCCGACCCAACGATATGCCATGAGAATGATGTGCACGATAACCAACTTGGTTTCTGGGTCCGATTTCTGGTGTCTTCCTTGCTAGCTTGCTGTGTCCGAGTGATGGAGAACAGGGGAACCAAGACATGTTTTTTTTAAACAAGCTAAACGATTTGAGCTTCAAAGAACCCTAGCTAGGACCTCGCCAGATGTCGTATTTCTTTCTGCCTTGAATGTTCAAACCCACCTCGCAACAGATTCTCGCGCTTGGATGGGAGGAGTTCGTTTGGACGGTCATGCATGGTTCGTAGCCTTGCATTCACCACAGCCGTCAGTCCATGCAGCTTCCTCGATAAGCTTGCCTGAACGAGCTAAGAAACCCGCCAAAACATGAGATTTTTCCACGTCAGCAAAAGGTCGCCGGCATTAGCGAACCAAACACCATTCCAAGGGGTCCATTTCATCCGCAATAGAGCCGACCGCACAGCGTTCGAGAGAAATTGTTGCCGAGGTTGTTTGCAGACTCGCCAACTCGTTGACGATTGCATTCGAGTTCGAACATTCCCATTAGATGGCGAGAATTGGATCCAGCGACTTGGTAGCGATGCCTGCGAAATGTTGGTCGTACAAGGTTTCAAAATTTCCCAATGTTGCAAAGTAACCGCCTGCTTGACCACAGAAGCGTGTTGGAGACGACGACATGCCTTGGAAGGTGCAACACCTTTGGATGATTCCACGGTGTTTCTATTCCTTTTTCATTTCTGATTCTCGCTTCTGGACCTGCCCCAGGGCCTCAAAGCTTCAGCAGGGATCCAAAATCTCGATCCCTACACTGATAATATGTCTTGGGTCACCCACCAAGACTATTCCCGTTTCTTGTCGAGCTTACCCCTCCTTGGTCTTAGGTTCTTTGGCCCCCTCCTGCAACCACAACAGAAAAACGCAAAGAGGACCAAGTACCTCCTGAAGAACGGGCTTACTAATGGAAATGTCCGTCATATTTTCAGGCTATGATCAGCCATGAAATGGCTGTCAACCTCAGTATTCGGGTCCTCCTCCTATTTGGTTTGATCTGAATCAAACGGGTGGCCCTTGTTTTCCGTCCGCTAGCGTCTTTTCGGTCTGGAAAACAGCCCTCGAGAACCACGCTTATGGGACGAAAACGTATGTACTCAGCTAATTAAATCGAAAGAGCAAGCAAATCAAAGAGGCTCCATGGCAAGCCATGTTGCACTCACCACTCACTCGGTCACCCTTTTTCAATCTTTGGAAACAACATAGTGCGTTGGCACAGCTCCCGTGCGGAAGGTGGGGCGTTCAAATTGTTCCCCACACCTTAGCGCGACCCAAATACCAATTTACACTTGAGCAAGCAAATAAAGAAAAGAAGGATGAGAAAAAGTAGAAAACGAAAGGGATAATTACGAGATGATGCAGGCAAACACTTTTTTTCCCCGCGCTGCGAGACCTACGAAAGAGATGCTCAACATTAATTGGGCGGAACGCATCCCTCTGCAGCTTCCAGGCAAGAGATATGCATCACGTCCAATCGAAGTTTGCTTCAGCACCTCGTCTACAAAGCCTGCAGGTGCATAATGGCCTGACTGGGGCACAATCCATGAAGTATCAGACTGCCTCGGATCACCGTCTACTTGCTTCCGTGCCGCCATGCTGCGTGAAAAGTCTAAAGACGACGGCAGAAGACGACGCGTGGGATGATGCCGGCTATCCTCGATTATCCCAGAATTTAATCCTGTCTTTGAAGCAGCGACGCTGGAAGTATTCCATTCTGGATGAATATTTAGCCGAGTGCCGAGTACCCTCAAAGGTCTTTTGCGACGCAGGCCCCGAAATTTGAGGCTTGGTTGAAAAGAAAATAAGAAAGAACGCTGTCCCCCTTCAAATGCCCAGTGGCCACCTCGCATACACAGTATGCGCGTAGCTGTCACAAATTAGCAAACGTCGGTCCACCTCGATAAAAGAAAAATAGAGGGGAGAGAAAGGAAGAAAGAAAGATTGGGGGCTGCTGGAGTTTAAAGTCTTGATCGCACCTGGAGCTTGGACGCCCCCTCCGGCTCATAGTTCCCAAAATTGCGACGCCATTTTTCTCGACTAAACCCCAACGGTCTTCGCGGTTCTGGTGGCTTTATAAAAGCGAGTCGCTTGCCGCTTGTTAGCCCCCCCTTTGACCTCAAAAATCGTCTTTTTTCAGCTCGTCTCATTCTCAACTCTTTACCTTTTCCTTCTTGTTTTGCGCCGGTTAAATATATCGACGGGTTTTATATCTTTATCACATATACATACCTTATACTATTTACCTTTTATATATATATTTATAATACTTTGGAGGAAGATGGAGTATCAAAAGAAGATGTCGGCCCTGAGAAGGACGAAGATGAAGGCCGCTATCAATATCAATTCGATAAAAGCGCTGATGGTCAAGGTCCTACTCGCCAGGTTGCTCCCATATCAAAAACTCGAACACCAGGATCTTACTGGAAAGAACGCTATCGTCACGGGTAGTAATACGGGCCTCGGGAAGGAAATAGCAAGACACCTGGCTGAAATGAACGCTACCGTCTACCTTGCATGTCGAAACATGGAAAAGGCAGAAGCTGCCAAGCAGGATATCCTCAAATCGGTGCCAAAGGCAACAATCCACATTGTACAGCTCGACACCTCAACCCTGGAGAATTGTACCAGATTCTGTGATACCTGGGACAAGGATGGCAAAACCGTGGACATTCTTATGCATAACGCTGGCGTTGGCGGTCCGCCGGATGCAGATCACGTATACGGCCCGGACGGCTACGAGCACATGTATATGACCAACTTCCTATCCAATGTTTTGATCACCCACAGGCTCGAAAAGTACTTCGCTCCGAACGCCCGAGTCGTTATGACCGCCTCGCCAGGTTGTTATGTTGGCGGCTTCACACCACGGTTTGCCAAACAATCAGTAAAGAACGAACTGGAAGTGGGATTCCATTACGTCAAGGGTCAACTGCCAACCAACTCGATTCTATACTGCCAGTCCAAGCTTTCGCAGTTATGTTTCGCAAAGGCGTTGAACAAGAAGTGGAGGTTGGAAGGGAAGGAATATGTCGCCCACGCCTTTAATCCCGGATTTGCGGCCTCGGATTTCTTCCAAACCGAAACCGTTAAGACCTCGAAAAGAAGCGTGGACCCGATATGGTGGCTCCTAACGGCTGGGTTCAATCTCGCCTTACCCTCAAGGGAAGGATGTAAGACCGGCGTAATGTGTGCCGTTACACCAAGTAAGAAGGTGGCTTCAAATGGTGGTCGCCTATATGACCGGATGAAACCAAAAACTTCAATTGTAAGTCAACTTTCCCATATAATTACAATTCGAGGCTCCAAACTAACGTTCTGTCTTGATAGGTTGACATGTACGGCGATCAAATGTTCGAAGATTTGTGGAACAGATGGTGTGTCGATACCGGCATTATTTGGAGCTACCTAACCGATAAACTCCATTCGGAAGGCAGTGTTGACGAAATCAGCACAGCCGCTACCATGGAGAAGTAAAAAGATGGCAGCTTGTTCGATGGCTCATGTTGCGTTTCTTACACTGCAATGTGGGTTTCTGGATACAAGCCCGTCTGGTCCACGAGACACTTTGAGGCTCTCGAGTTAGCGCCTCAAGTTAACGACCATTAATGACCGCGATATCCCCCTTTTTTTATTTCCTTTGTCATTTCTTTAGCGTTTGCGTCAATTAATTAATCTCCTTTCTTTTCTCATTATTTATTTTACAGCCTTTCACTATATATCCTCATATACACCGCGTTCATTGTACTTACCGTATGGCAAACTTGCCGCGGGGTTCCAGCACTGCGGCATCAGTTTTCTCTTCTCTTCTCTGTTTAATTTGTCATTTTCATTCATACAGCTTATCTACATTACATTTCATTTTGTGCATTTAGCGATGGATTTCCTTTTTTAATTTTTAATTTTGGGTTTTAGGGTTGGTTCCTGGTGCTGGACAAAAGGAGACATTCTATAAAATTTTCTACAACCTTGTTTTGAGATTGATGCGCTTACATCCTTATATATATTCTCTTTATTTGATGCAGTTTTTAACAGCCCTACAGGATCTACATACCGGACTCGTGCAGGGGTTTTTCTTTTCTTTTTGTGTTCTTATTCCAGATACAGAAATACAAATGTATTGAGTTACTGCAAGAAGCCTTGCCCTACTGTGTGACCTACAGACTCTAACATGTCAAGGACTCAATGATGATATATGAGTTTGAAATGCATATGGATATTTTCTATTGGTACATAAATTTCAATACTACATTAGATGACAGGACCCAAAGTCAAGTTATATGATGGTATAGAAGTAGCCCCGATATGTAAAAAAAAAAAGATATTAAAACTCCAATACTCCGTCGCTCCTTCGCTAAATGATTGAAATACTTTTATGTTTTTAAAATCATAGCAGCACATTACCCCCCACAAGTATATCTCAAATGAGATAGAATATTCAAACAAGAAAGGAAAATGACAAGGATGAAAAAAATCGAACGCAGATGCACACCAAATAAACGCCGGATAAATGTTGCAAAATGGATAGAAAATGTGTTGAGGATGTTTGTTTCAAAAATGCAATGCAGTGCACATTGGCTCAGCTGTGCCGTAGACACACAGCCTTGTGCGTCAAAGTGACAAGCAGACAGAAAGGCAGGAATTATGCCTTTGGAGGCATCCCCTGCTCGATATCCGCAAATTTGGGGAACGGGCTGACCGGGGTAATATAGTCATCGCCAACAACGATAGCTGGCATTGGCGCAGCCAGTGGAGTGGATGTGGTGGGGGTATCCTTCTCTCTAGGATACTCTTCTCCTTCCTCCTCCTCTGCTTCAGCGTTATTCCTTCTCTTGCTGCGCCCAAACGGCTTCTTTGCTGCTCTCCAAGTGTTTCTGAACAGATGACCGATAGGATCGAGAACCCAGCGAGCGAAGAAGCCCCAGATCCGGCTAATGAGGCGGACAAATGGGAGACAGAAGACCCATCCTGCGTGAACGGCGGAGTCTGGGATAAGCCTAATGAGAACAGCCCAGGGAAGAGATATCGCCGCGGCACCAAGACAGATTGCCCATTGCTTGCCGTTGATGCGTGTGACTGAGAAGACATCATCGCTGAAGAAGATGATGAGGACTTGACCACCGATCATAATGCAGTTAATGGCAATGAAGAACCAGTTTCTTTGGATACCAGCGAAAATGTTGAATTTGTTATCAAGACGTCGGTTGTTGAATTCGTTGAAGATTTGCATCCACACAAAAGTGTTGAATACAATGGTATCGAGTTCCGCAATGGTAGCGTCCGGGAGGAGCTTAGAGCCGCCAAAGTAGAGAGTGAAAGTGATGGCAAGTTGGAGGATCGCTTGGCCAATGATCATTTTCCACATGACGAGAGTAACTAAAGGTGCCTTCTTGCCGGCTGGCTTTCGGTCCAAGATCTCTTCGGTAGGAGCATCGGTGGCAAGAGCAAGGGCAGCAAACGTATCCATAATGAGGTTGACCCAGAGCAATTGAACTGCAGTTAGTACCGACTTCATATCTGGATTGGAAACCGCGGAGACGAAGGCAAGGATAACGGCAGTGATGTTGACGGTAAGTTGGAATTGAAGGAATTTCTGGACAGCATCATTGACGGCACGGCCCCACATGGTTGCTTTCACGATAGAAGCAAAGTTGTCATCCATCAAGATGATAGCGGCAGCTTCCTTTGCGGTTTCAGTACCAGCAATACCCATAGCAAAACCAACATCAGCTGCGTGAAGGGCTGGAGCATCATTGGTTCCGTCTCCGGTGCATGCAACGGTCTCTCCAAGATCCCTAAGCCTGCGAACTAAGATGCGCTTGTCCTCTGGAGATGAACGGGCTAGAACTTGAAGACGAGGGAGAATTTCGTCCATTCTTTCCCGTGATAGTTGACGGAAATCTGGGCCTTCCATAACAATGCCACCCTCGCTATAGATTCCACATTCGGAAGCGATGGCTTTAGCGGTAACGACGTTGTCTCCAGTAACCATTCTAACGGTGATGCCGGCCTTTTGACATTGTGCAACGGCCCGTTCGACACCTGGGCGGAGAGGATCTTGGATACCAACCAAACCGATAAACACGCAGTTGTTCAAGATGGAACCAAACTCGACAGCAGATGTGCTGTCCTCTTGGAATTTGGCTTCTGCAGGTGGCCACTGTGGGAAATCCTTGTAGAGCATGCCAATAGTGCGAAGGGATATCTCAGCGTAGGAGTTGATTGTATCTTCCACTCTAACGACATCATTCTTGCTCAAGGCAATGGTTGAGAGTCCATTAGAGGAAGACACTTCGGCCAGGTAATGAGAAGAGAATCGAAGCATGATTTCGGAAGCGCCCTTGACGAACAAGCGATATCCGCTGGCAGTCTTAACAGCAACACCCATACACTTCCTGCCAGAATCGAAAGGGAAAATTTGTACAATATTGACATTGGATCGCTCTTCAGCGACGGGGGACATGCCGAGGAAGTCATGAGCGAATGTAAGAAGAGCGGTTTCCGTTTTGCTGCCGATGAAGGTCTTGACACCGCTTTCTTCTCCTTCGAATGCGGTCGAGTTGATAGCGATGCTTTTAACCAAAAGTTCTTTGATGGCAGGTGAAAGAGAAGATACAACATCAGAGATTGGCCTGTGGGAAAGCTTTTCTTGGAGATTCGGAGTCAATGCGAAACCTTTGTTCAAGCTGATAGTACCAGCAACAACTGTCATCTGATTAGTGGTCAGGGTTCCTGTTTTATCAGAACAGATAGCGGTCGCATTTCCCATAATCTCGCAAGACTTCAAAAGTCTAACCAAGTTGTTGTCCTTCAACATTCGAGTGGTGGCAAAAGCGAGAGCCAATGTGACAGCAAGTGGGAGACCTTCGGGGATTGCGACGACAACAATCGTGACGGCGACGATGAGGATATCAGTGAAAACAGATGCCTTGTTAGCGGGACTCAAGGGTTGTAAATGTCCAGAAAGCTCAGCGAGGAACTTGATAAAAAGGACAAAGAACAAGAGCCCAGCAGCTCTATAATTAAGACGTTAGCATGCACATTAGCCAGTACAAAAGGTAGATGATGAATAAACTTACGAGCCACCAAGTTTAGCTATCATACCAGCAAGCCTGTTGAGTTTTTCTTGGAGAGGAGTTGCTTCTGTCTCGGTGCGAAGTGCCATCATGATTTTGCCGAAACTGGAATTGACGCCGACGGAAGTGGTCATATAAGTACCGACACCTTCGAGAACTTTGGCACCGGAAATAACAAAGGGATCCATCTTGGCTGTTGCGGTTCCGTTGTGAAGAGATCTCCAAACCTCGTCTCCCGGTGTCTTCTTCATCGTGTCAGACTCCCCAGTTGCGCTAGATTCGTCGCACTTAACATTGTGACCTTCGACAAAGATACCGTCGGTTGGGATGAGATCACCAGGTTCGATGTGAACAATATCTCCAGCCATGAGATCATAGACGGAGATGAGGACTGATTTTCCGGATCGGATAACCTTGACTTCTCTGGAATCCTTCTTCTTGTTCAATTTGACGAATTGTTTCTCCTTTTGATAATCGTTGATAGCTCCACTAGAACAAGGGGATTAGCTTCATTAATGTGGTGAAATGAAAGGAGTTCAACTTACACTAAAACGACAATGACAATAGCGGCGATAATAGCGACACCTTCAATCCAATCGGCACCCTTGACACTCTCAACCGGTTCACCCGGATTCGGGGCAGGGTGTGAGCGGAAGGTCTCGTAAAGACCCAAAGCTAACGATATGATAGCTGCGCCAGTTAAAAGAAGGAGAATCTCGTCCTTGTAAGCATTCCACATCAACATCCAAAGAGGAGTTGCCTTTTTCTCTGGAAGTCGATTGTCTTTAAAAACTCTCAGTCTATCGGCAAAGGCTACCCGAGTCCCAGATTGAGAAACGTAAACAGCTTGGCTGTGTTCTGATTTATCCTTCTTCGGTTCCTCCTCACTGCTGGTGACAGCGTCATTAAAACTTATAGGAGAGTCGATAGCTGTCTCATCCACACTGAGACCACTGTGAAGATCTGTTTTTAAACCCTTGGCGATACCAAATACGCCTCCCAATGCCTGATATGCAGCCAATGATTTCGGGTTTAACAATTTATTCAGCTGGCCGGGTGTAAAGGCAAAGGGATTATTGTCGACTTTGAAATCGTTTTCCGTTCCTAAATCGGGCTTCAGCGCCTCTTCGGAGCTAACATTACCAAACATGCCCATCGAACTGGACCTAGGCCGTAATGTGCTTCCACCAATCGAAGACGATATACTACCATGTCGGACATGGTGAACACCCGCCGTTAAAAAGGAATTTGTCGGGGTTGTAGGTGATCCAAAGCTTTCGCTCCTTGACCGAGAATTGCTAACTGGTGTTATTGTGAGATGCTGGTCGGTGCTCACTGTCAGTGACGGTACCGTTGGCGGTTGGGCCATAGTATAATAAAAAGGATTAAATTAAATGTGTTGGGCTGTTGTCGATGCGAGCCCTGGTAATTGCTTGTCGCGTTGTCGTGCGATCAACTTGTCCTTCACACAAACATCCACGCTATTGAACCTTTATGATATTTCTTCTGTTTCTGTCGAGCGGGTCGAACTGTGCCTTATACTTTTTATCGGATGAATAAAAGTTGCTATGGGCGAGGAAAGGGGTGTATATAGTAATGGGAATTGAAATTTAGAATGGAAGAAATAGAGTTATGCGACTCGAGTCATCAGGGCGGGCTATGCATATTCTGTCCGCCTGGCACTGACGTTTAAAGATCTCGAAATGCAGGAGCGCTGCTGGCGGATTTCGTTATATATTCGGTGGCAGTCGGAACCTTCAGCAGCCGCGATCCTTCCAGAAGGGGTATTTTGTAATATATAGTTTTCCAAGATTGTGCAAGACGATGACGACCAACTCTGGCTTGTGGAAAATGTAGAAAATCTGGGCAAAAGTAGGCTGAGCCATTAAAAGGAAAGAGGAAGAAAGAAAATTGAAAATCAGGATACATTGTTTTCCCTCAACGAGGAAGTCCCTAACAACTGCCTTGACGGCATATCGTTTCGTTTGCAGCAGACAGTGGAATGCTTTTTTGCCCATGGCCCATCCAACCATCATCCCATAGCAGGTGGGCTGTGTAAAGGCCTTGAGACAGGGGGCAGCGCTGGTCCAAGTGTGTTGGATGGTCCATAACATTCAATTCCGCTTAACAGGCCTATGCAGGCAGGATCGTTGGTCTCCTTCTCAGTCTTCCAAATCCTTGTCGGACTCTCGAACAGATCGTTTAGAAAGAAAAAAGATCATCGAGGTAGGTTATCGTCTCGCCAAGTACTAGTCTTCAGGGCATTCCTTCGTCGGATACTGGTATTGCTATCTAGAATAGGCACGTATCAAGTTGTACGTTGGCCCGCTGAATAATTACAACCTTCAGCACTGGCTGGCCCACATCAGGCGCCTAAAAAGTTACATTGGACGCCAACAAACTCGGGCGCTGTGAGGTCCAATGAAATAGGACTTATCGCCCAACTTCAAACTTGAAAGCTATCAATTGTGATCGGGCACGTTAGTCGCCTTGCTTCTCGTCTTGAATGTTTTTTCAGGTTAGTCTCTTTAGCCGCCCGCTGTGCGGATCTCTAGAGAGAAAAATAGCATGTTCCCAATATAATATCATTTACTCTTGGATCTGTGGCATGATATGTTGATATCTGATAAAATATCTACACGTGCGAGTTTTGATAGACCTAGTAGTACCTACTTTTTAAGAAAGAGTTATATAAATTTGCATGTATAAAATTTTTAATATAAAATGCGACATTTACATATTTCTGGATACCGGAAAAGGGTTCTATCGATGAACTCATCATTAGACAGGACATCCCGTAATCGCCAAGAGTCGCCTTCCTTTCAGAGCTCCCCACCAAGCCGTTTCCCGTGTAACCTATCACCAAGAGCAAAGATGCCAAGTGAAGCCGTCGGTGATCGAGAATCTTCTTAGGCAGTCAAATCTTTAAGTTCTTGAACAAACTGGGCATGGGTTGAAGTGGAAGCTACGAACGACAACGGAGACGGATAGGCCAATATCAACGACTAGAGCTCTAGGATTAACGATTTCTTTTACTCAAAATTGCAAAATAATGAAGAAAAATCTGATAACAGGGCTTCACAGCCACCTGGCCAGCTGCGGGGAAAGCTTTGATGTGTTCGAAGTCTCCCATAATCATATTGCATATGCATATAGATTCTCTGGTACAAAACCCCCACTCGTGGACTTGGGACAAGAACCGCTCTCACTGATGCCGAAAACTTTTGCCTTCTGATCCGCTTGGCGACAGATTCCGCTTGGCGTTTAAAATGCCGGTGATTTCGGATTCAAGCTTGAATTTTTGATATGGCTTCGGAAAGACATGGGGAACTGAATCACACAGCCTCCAAATTCCCATGCCTGAGAATTAGCACGAGGCTGTCTGGCCAAGGGTCGATACGATCAAGATTGTCTCTTTTCTGCGCGATCTTTCAAGTATAATCACAGGTTCGAATCGCATATTTGTCTCAAATAGAGACGCTCCGTAGACGGCCGACGGGCCTGAGCTCTCCCTCCAATAAAATCCCATCATTTTGATATTGTTACATGTTGCACGGTCCCAGGGTAGGAGACAAGATTGCGAATTATTTTGCAGATCGATTCACCGTGTTGACCCTCTCTCAGCCACAAACGGTGGCGTAAGTGGCAGTGCAAGTGTCCGAACTCTCGACTCAAACACTCCGCGGGGCCGACCGCTCCGTCAATCCACTCCCAGCAAATGGCCTTGAAGCTGGAATCTGTGCTAATTAGTGACTTCAAAGATCACAAAAAGTCGAAACCTTGGTGTTCTTATCCAGCTGAAATGGTGGCTCTTGTGGCTAGTGAGTCCCTGTGGCTTGACACATCAAAGCTGATCAAATAGGCACTTATCAAAATAGGAAAGCGCTCGTGCTGCACATTCCAACACTCCAGGGGAACCTTGCATTGCCGAATATCATTTCTAATAACTCTCCCAAAAGAGCCAAGTTAGCTACCTAACATCAAAAGTCTCACGAGTATTTTCTCTTGCGGCGATTTCCTTGCGTACTTCGCATTCTCGCGAGACAACTGCGAAACGTTACGCTACGATTCTTCGTTCTCGGAAAATTTGGTATGGTTTAATGGCACTGCCCCAGCCTGGACGCAGTGTTCGCTTGGCTATAGGCTACGGGCCAAAACCAAGATGGGATGGGATGAAATCAATTGATCAATCATAACAGTCTAGACTTATTAGTATTTGCTAATCCAACAAATGGTGATGATACGTTGAGCCGTCCCCGGCCTTTTCGGAGTGGCAATCCGCGATCAAAACTTATGGCGCAGGGACCCAGAACATTTAGCATTCCCTGATGATAGTCCGACGTCCACAGCCCTAAGCCCACGTGTAAATATTATCCGTCTCATGAGTCGCCGAAACATAAGGCGTAGTCTTCTCTAGATCTAAGCCCTAGCAGATGACGAACAGGTCTCCCTGGATACTACGGTTATGCTCATTCCCAAGCGAAAACTTCAAGATCTTTGAACTCAAGAGCTAGAACACGAGCATCGCAGCGTTCATACAATTACTTGGCCCAAAATGCTTTACACCAAGCCTATTTCCCAAGCTCGCTGCCTGGACTTGGTTCGAACTGAATACAAGGTGCACATATGAGAAATCGAAGTATTTCCCTCATATCGGTGAAAGTAAGAAGGCGCAGCAAGTCGGCACACGCAAGGGGGCGAACTCCACTCACCTCAAACGGACACTTATCACCAGACTACCAGCTAGCTTAGAGAGAAAATCCTACCGCTAGAAACTTAGATATCAAAGTTAAACTAAAAACGGCTTTGAAATTCATCCTATTATGCTAAGTACAAAGAAGATCGCTCAAATATATATTAACGACACGTGTAACAGAAGACCCATGTGAAATAACCAACACCGCCCTCTAACCCGTATGCAAGTTCTATCCTCTATCCTCTAACTCTATTCGATAGGCAAGCTAGTTAAGCTGTGCTCCTAGAAGTATCTGTTTCCTTCAATGTACGTGCTTCTCGTTAACGAGCACGATACGATACCGTGCCTCAGAGCGATTGAAGGCTTTGATGGCATCATTAACTTTGGTCATTGGGAAAAAGTTTGCCCACGTCTTTACTTCCTTGTCGTTCGCTAGCCGTAACATCTCCTTGATGTCTGCTCGGGAGCCGACGATAGATCCCGCGATACTTCTTTGCTTCATGAACAAGGCGAAGCCATTCCACGTTGGCATGTTTCCGTCGGGCGCTCCGACCTGGACGATAGTTCCCAGCGGTCTGAGGAGTTTAAGGTAACCCGTGAATGGCATGGTCGTAGAATCAGCCGTGTTGACAATGATGTCGAGCGTGCTTCCGTAGGTTTTCTCCCAGCCAGGCTCACTTGTGGCGATGATACGATCAGCGCCGAGTTTTTTAGCATCGGTCTCTTTCGATTTGTTGCGAGAGATGACAACAACCTCATCGGCTCCCATTGCTATAATTCCACCATTTTATTAGCACACGGCCTGAAAGTTGAAGCGGGTCTTCAAGTATAGCCTACCTTTTGCGAACATGACACCAAAATGTCCTAACCCACCAAGCCCGATGATGCCAACCTTTTTCCCTGGTCCTGCTCCATATCTCTTCAATGGACTAAACATCGTGATACCACCGCATAACATTGGGGCTAGCAGCTCCGAAGGAATATTAGGATACGGTGTCAGATTGATAACAAATCTTCCAGGAACTCTAGCGTGATCCGCATATCCACCCTGCGACCTATCGCCGTTCAAGTGTCGAGAATCATAGGTCTGAACCCATTTGTCACAGACAGTCTCGTTACCACTCAAACAGAATTCGCACTCTCCGCAAGAATCAGATTGAGCTCCCACGCCGACTCGGTCTCCGACTTTAATGTGATTGACTTTGCTGCCGACTCGGACTGCTCGACCAACGATTTCGTGACCAACGACGTAGGGGAATTCCGGCGCATGCCAGCCACCACTTAGTGTGTGTATATCGCTTCCTGAATTTATATTGAACAGCAGTTAGTATTTTATGTGACCAATCGGAAGCAGGGCTATTCATGCATGTTTTGTTGCGCATATGCATATGTGGAAAGATGATTCGAAGTTTGCGGAATGTGAAAGAGAAGACTTACCACACATGCCGGTATGGGTGATCTCAATATCAACATCGTTTTCTTCCCATCTCTTCGGTTCGAACTCTTCAAAGACGAGGTTCCCGTCGGCCGCGGAAAGGTCTTTTCCGACCCAACCGTTAAAAGTATCCCGAGACATTGATTTTAACGGAGATAAAAGTAAGAGGATTTATTGAGTGTTGTGGTGATTTTGTGTTGAAGGTGTTGGAATGTTTAAAGAGGTTAGATATTTAGATTCGGAGAGACTGGTAAAACAGTTAAGATGGGAGATGGAATTGAGGATGATATATAATCAATTTGTTGATTGAGTGCTAATGACGCAAAACGATGAGAATATTGATTTAGGACAGTTGGATAATGGTCCTTTTATACAATTTTGATACCAATAGACTCGTTACAGCAAAACCGAATAAATTAGAGATACTAGATCTTGACATGACCTCTAACAGTAACTTCTGTATCTTCGAGAGCCTACTCGCCGAAAATAGAAATTTCGTAAACATGACGACGGAAGAACCGCCTGAATGGCTAATCAACAAACTAACGAATTTTCCACGCTGAATTCCGTCATGAAGAAAACTACTAGGCCAACATGGTAGCTCGAATTTGAACCTCGAGCACTGCAACTAGTCTTACTTAAGCAGTTTAAAGCCCAAAATCCGCAAGGACTCGCCAACTAATCCAAAATGTATTGGTACAATTGCGCCGATACATGTGAGCCGAAGTCAATGCCGTATCATTCCGTTTGAAAAATCTGTACTTTTTCTTTGACAGAAAATTTTCTCGCTAGTTAGCTTGGTTACATGTATGGCCTGGTGGCGGCACGACCTCTAACGAGGAACACATCCGGAGTTACCCACTTAGTAAGCTCGTTAACCCCATTTCCTCTGCCCAACACAGACCAAGACTAAGCAAGTTTGCGGATCTCGGGATCCTAACGGTTGTGCCGGGACCCCGTTATAAATTTTGAGAGAGCCAAATCCTGAAATTCTCCGAGTCAATACTCTGCATAACCCTAACGTTTCAGTTTCTAGTTTTCGAAAACTGTGCTCACTTTGGGAACGATTAAGCTTCACGCTGAACAGAATATTATGGGCTCTTATTGGTACTCAAAGCTACGCTTTTTACAGAATACTAGGCAGCAAACTTAAGGACGATGGGAAGATACTCCGATAGTAGTTAGCTTCTAAATGCCTACATGTCCAAAAGGACGCTTAAGAATGCAAGTAATGGTTTAGGTTGTAAGACCAATGCCGTTATATTGATTACATGTAAGATGTAGAGTATAGCTATAAGTACCTACAAACAATCAGATTTATGTCACCTGCTTCTACCGAATATAGTAAATCTAATCTGCTTGTCCATCTAGCATTTCCAGGTATCACGGAAGGCAGATCCAGTTGCTTCTATGGCACGTTTGATCAGCTTGAGATGAAATAACTGCCAATATCACGCTTAAATCTCGGCGATCAGCCCTTGGCTCCCAGATCTTGTTGCATTTTGGCGAAAGCATTATCAATACAGCGAAATAGATGAGGGAGCATCGGGGTTGCTTAAGCGCCGGCACCAACATCTATATCTTTTTTTTTTTTTTTTATTTATAAATTTGTTAAGTTATTGCTTGCAACCCGTGTGTGACATTTCACTCTTTTGTTCGCTTGGTGGGGGCAGAATAATAATATCCCTGCTACAAGTACTGCCACAATCTTTATCGAAAGCGGGCCGGAAACGAGACCAATTTGATTCTGTGAGATTTTAATAATTAACCTTGGGCTCTGTTGCGACTGCATCTTAAGTAAGCTTGGTGCGTGCGCTGCACCTATATCTTACACGCATACAGTGGTTTTAGTCAGCGTATAAATGCAGCACGGTGGGTACCAACAGGTGAGAGGTGCTCTGATTGAATAATGGCTTTTTCGGAACATTTGACAATTAATTTGTTTTTCCAAAGTAATCTAACGCGACAGTAGATTCACTTGAGGTTGCAAGTGGAATATAATCAAGCCACGAGAATTGAGGAAAGGAAAATAAGAAAGAAGATTATGAAACCGACGCCCGAAATACAACATGATCCCCATCCGATAGAAAAGAAGCAAGCAAAGGAAAGAAAAGGCTACATAAAAGAGAAACGAACAAAAAAGGAGTCGAATAGAAGATAACACAAAAAATAATGCTGAATTTCGCTAGTTCCGAATCCAAGACAAGCTCATCTGCCTAGATGGAGGTAATGGTAAGCAAAATGACTTCAGAATATGCTGGAATCTGATATTCAACAGTCCCATCAGTCATCCGAGTAATTAACATTAACGACGTCAACCATCGCAACAGGATGTCCATTGGCATCAAGGTACTGTCTTGGTGGTGGTCTGCACCCATCGGCTTCGAGGCGAACAATGACCGTGTTGATGAGCTCTAATTGACGATCCACAGGATATCCTGGAGCCTTCTCGGAAGGTCGAAAGATAGGTCCTTTTCCATTGCCAAAGATACGCTGAGCAGGGCTCGCTTTTTCGGAACCGTCGGCATGTTCAGGTTTGAATTGTCGCCCGTCAAATCCCTCAAGGTGGATGATACCTGCCTTGGGACAATCGTAGAGATGATGAGATTGGTCTCCACAAGAGGTACAATACTTTGCAGGACGAGGCTTGCGAGATCGGTGGGGCTCAGAAACACGTCTTCGATTTGATTTTTCGAAGTGGTGGTACTGTTTGGTAGATATAGGAGGAGCCGTGAAGTTACGAAGAGGCATAACGCTCTGCATCCCCGGGAATTTTGCTGGTGCAGAGTTTCCGACGGTACGAGTGAAGAGGACAGGCTGTGATGGACCGAGAGTTTCCTTATTTTGAGCATAGAACGACTTTTTAGGAGCAAACCGCTTAGCACTTGGGATGTTACGAGGGACTCCGTTAATCATGATTTTGGTCATAGAATTTTGAGGTCCAGATGCTGCAGCGATTTGACTCAGTGGAAGAATTCTCTGAGAGTTCTTCGCTTCCCCATTAGTGTCATTCATTAACATGTCGTTCGCGGATGGAAAGACAGGAGCTACTGGTGATGGTATGACATGTCCGGCTTGGGAAGCGGAGTTTGGACTGAGCCAAGCAGGACATTCAGTGGCTTTTGGCCTGGCATCTTCGCTGCCGAGACTAGTTGGAGCTCCGAGAGGGTCCATGATACCTTTTTTATCGGTTTCATCATATTGAGATGATGCCTGTTGAGAACCAGAACGAGAGACTTTAGTCAATGAAGTTCCAACCGAGCTAAGGTTGTCACTCCCGTGCTCCTCGGGAGCCTGTGAGTGATAAGAAAGGAACTCTAGTTTCCGATGAGCCCTTGTTAGATATTATGATATTACGTTATATAGGACCATGCAGCTAACCTTTCTCGTTCTCGTCATCCAATTGTTTCTTCATCGATGCAGTGATGCGATTGGTAGCCAAAAGAAGACTTTGATAAGATCCAAGTTATTAATTGACCATCCCTCGATTCTCTTTCTTCAGAAATTCATACAGCGGACCTACCTTTTAAGGAGGTTAACCCTTTCCTTGATCTCAGCAATGTCAGCTGCCTTGGAATCTAGGTCAGCTTTAAGATTTTTGATCATGGATACGACGTCAACGTCATTGCCTGTTGCCATTGCCATCTAGCTCCCGCAAATTGATATTAGCAGATGATGCTGGAGACTAGGATAGCGGTATTGCTGTATTAGGACCATTAGTCTCAAGCTCTTTGCTCCATACCTTGATAGTTCAAAAAAAAAAAAAACCTTTATATCAGGTGTGTTTAATTGGAAACGAGCGTGGGCAAAGCGTGAGCTGAGCAAAGCGGGTAACGTTGTAACCAGCTATTCAATGGCCCTAAGTAATGAAAACGAGAGGAATGCCAAAGCTAGACCAAGCGAATGAGGTTGATTGTATCCTTTCGGGAGACGAAAGTCAGGAGATGAGTGAAGATGGTAGACTAGAAGGCAGATTGTTTGAATACCGGGAGCGTTTTTGCAGAGGGGGTTGATGGAGAAGAAGTATTTTCTGAAGTTGGCAACGTCCAAAATTTTCTATTTGACGTTGATGCCTACGCTGTATCAACCCTTACAACCCAACCCATTCCATCCCCATATTAACGTAACTTCATCTTCTATAACTACGAAACTAGGAAATTTTATTATCTTTGTATTCCCTAACAAGTCTAGATTGAGAACACAGGTCGATACAAGAGTAAAGGCTCTCTCCATCAGCTTAGTAGTCGTATCCAAAGCAGCCAGGAGATCAATATATCTACCGTCTGCGAGACTGTGGAGTTTAGCACAAAATAACATCGGCACCCTGGAAGGAAATATCTACGATCTCTCTATCTTGAGGTCATTTATATCTTTGAATTTATTAACATCTATTATTTCGGTAATGATATTACAAAAATGCCCTTCGCTATATATGAACTGTAGTAACTCGTAACATATGACATCTTTAAAGCCTAACTTTACAATGCCAAACCAACAGCCAAAAGAAGTGCAATTCCAAAGGTAAGACCAGAAACGATTGCCGTTCTTTCAGCGGCATTTGGTTTCGATGAGGTTGAAGGAGTGCTTCCACCGTTTCCACCGCTCGTTGGCGAAGGCGCCGAACCGCCAGTGGTAGACGACCCTCCATCTTGACCACCCAGCCTTGGAATGCATCTTACAATAGTTGGCATAAGTAGACTGTTATTCGCGGGAATAAAGGCCACCGCATCTCCACTAATACTACAGCAGGACCCCGTGATTCCTGCGCCTGGTGCGTTAGTGTTATCTGCTGTACCCGTAAAAGACTCTGCCCCGGAAGGGCATTGGATATCAGCAGCGTTATCGGCGTGTGCTTGGACGGCTGCGGTACCATCTTTGTTGAAGTCGAAAGATTCTAGGTATGGGGCGATATCGTCGCAGGAAATATTGCCATACCTCTGCGGAAGGTTTTGAAGACAGCAATAGTTCTTATAACCGGCCCAGTTGCCACATTTGGAGCCGTTGTACAAACAGGCCATATCAGTTCCACATGCAGGGAAATATTCAGGTTGTGATTTCTTGCAGTTGGCATCGCACGGCACAGGCGGGAAGATATCGAATATGTGAGTTTCAGCACTCGGGTTGTTTTGGGCCTCTGTAAATGCGGCGAATGCGGCGGTAGCGGTGAGGAGAGAAACTGTGCGAACCATTGTGGAATATTCGGCTCGTCAGGTTATATAAAATTTAGGAGAAGCTGCAAATCAATTAGATAATAAAAATAAATATTGTTCAATTCTGATGTCTTGATACCTCCTTGGAAGTGTAGAAACTAAACAAGGTTGCGATTCTCGGCATTTTATATTCTTGGTTGGACTGGCTTGCATTCGTTCGGATGGAATGGAAACCCGTACCCGCTTTGAACTTTTACGGCGCAGCTTTGATTCGGCTGTGCATTGCAATGTTGTTTAATCAGGCACCGAAGTCATTAGCTCATGAGAATGGTGATGCTTTCAATTTAAACGATGCGGGCACTCAAAGTCCTAGTTGTTTGGTGCTAAAAACAAGCTTTGTGATCCCTTGTTGATCCCGCCAATCATGTAGGCCGTTGGAGCCGGAACTTTTTCCGTGCGGCTGAGATGTCTGCCCACAACAACCCCGTTCTGATCTGGAACCAAATTGCCACCGTCGGAGCTAATACCCAATGAGAATCGAGAGTCTCGTGATTATTAGCCCGAAACAAAGATTATTAGGCAAGCGTTCTGCTTTTGGCTATGTGATTGAGGGAAAAGGAGTCTGAAGGATACCGGTAGGTAAAATATTAGCAGAATCTGTAAGAACCGGATTCTCGACATTTTTGTGTATAGCAGCTGGCAGTCTAAACTGGAAAAGTCCAAATCGGTTTCTTGGGATGTCCTCTCCGAGCTCCTTGTGCATCGCCAGGTTGCTGTTCTGAGACTTTTAAGTCTCGAGGAAACTTACTCAACATAGCTATGCGCATAGGATACATCCGGATGGGATTCTGCCCTTGCCTGCAGGCATAATGCATAGATGTTTCGTCCCGTGAAATCTTTCCAATCGATCTTGTTTGAAATGATGACGGAAGCCTCGATTATAGTTGGGGTAGAGTTAGAGAGGACGAATTTCGAAGTACTGGAATTTTATGAAATAGCTTCGTCGATAGGACTTGCAGGCAGCTTGAGGCAAATATTTCGATGTCTCAATCTCTTCTCCGTTACTCTCTTTAGATTCAATGGCAATTTAATCTTGTTACTGGTCTGTTAGCTATCGCCTATACTTAGCTTGCAACTTGACGAATTGGAACACACCCTCCTATAATCATTTAACGTAAATGACAAGCGGGTGGGACATGTAAGCGAGTGGGACACTTTTACCATCGACGCGTTCTTTTCTGCTTTTATATCTATTTCTCCACAACAAGCGCAATGGCGGACAAAATAACTGAATCCGGACTTATTCTAGCTATTAAAGCTATGAAAAATAATAAAAAATTAAGACTTCATACTGTTGCTACAATATATAACGTCCCTCGAAGTACTCTATGTCGACGACGCAAAGGATTGCTATCTTGATGTGATACCACGCTTAATTTGCAAAAACTAACTAAACTGAAAAAGGAGATGATTATCCAGTATATACTTAACCTGTGTGTACGATTTTTTTACCCCAGGCTCTATAGTATTGAAGATATGGCGAACGAACTGCTCAAGGCGCGTGGTAGCGATATTCCAGACCGTATTAGTCAGAAATGGGCTTTCAACTTTATAAAACGCCATCCAGAGCTCACTTACAATACGAGCTGCATAGGATATGATAGATCAAAGCACGATAGATAAGCAGTTGTAGCAGGCAATGTGTTAAAACACTGTATAGTCAAAGAACGGCCTCGCAAGATTACAGCGCTGTAGCAAGTATAGTAAAGTGGGCTATAATGCACGAACTTGCCAAAAAGCAATCTAACTATCCATTAATCCATTATCCGTATAATTGTAGCGGATTCCATAGCATGAGAATAAAATATTTTGGTTTTTCGTCGGAAGTGTTGAAAAAGTGTCCCACTCGCTTACATGTCCCACTCGCTTGTCATTTACGTTATAAGTTGTCAGTATTTTCTCTCCCAGCTACATAAGATAGAGAGACTATCTCTCGTCAGCTGGCATTCGATGCATTCCAGGCCCTGAAGTTCATACCTAACTAGGTCAACTAACCTCTAGATATCGAGGTAGCTTTAATCCATCCACAATTTCAATGTATACCATCGAATTTGATATCGCGCAGGCCGAAAAGTTAAATGAAAATATCGATATTCAGCTTTGCCCCATTGTCTCCCATCGACCTCATTGTAATACTTTGGTAAACCTTTTGTCGATCACTGCAAAATCCAGACGAAACCCTTCGTTTTCCGTGGCTTAACCAATTGAAAGCCACAATTCGTTTCCAGATCTGGAAACACTATATTGAAATCTCCAACAAAAACAACAACATGTGTTGGCTTCCATGGTATAGTAGCGGGGTTTGAAGAAGGAGGGTATATTTAGCCCCCAGAGGAAAAGGGCAATAGGGTGGCAGATTAAGACGCTGATAAGATCATATGAGAGCAGAGGCTCGGTCTAGGGGATTATGTTAGCAGAGGTATTGAAGCTATTGGGGGAAAAGCCTGCAACAGGTCCTGATTCTGCACTGTTGAGAAAGAGGTGGTGAATTAGCAAGTGGATGCATCAGTGGCAGATTGAAGTTTGTGATTCATTGCCCGCTCGTTGCGTAAAGTACACGACGAGGTTATTTCTGGTGCACGATCGAAAGTCATCAACTTGCTCAATAGATCAATCTAGCGCTACCAGTCTAGTGTTGATCTCTTGCAGATTTCGGTAGCCTCGCTTCGCGTTCCGTAGTTGAGATATTTGTTGGTTAAGTGATATATGGCGTTAAAGGGTAAAATTCTCTAAGGTGACATCATTAGCCTTGCATCTGAATAGGCAGCAGTTTGTAGTGCAACTAACTCTGTGGTCCTGGTCTCGAGTGTGGCCTTTCCTTCCTCTCAGTAGAGCTCTAAATACTCCTAAGTGCTAGTCTTATCGCCAAAAGCTGGATTCACGACGACATGGCCATTGATACTTTATAAATTTGCCACGTACTGGTCTTTCGCTAGTCTTGTATTGACGCTTCAGCAGCAAGGTCTTTCGCCCCCTCAACACTTATTTGCCATGGATCATACTGGACTCAACCATTCAGTCTCGAGTTTCCGGGCAATAGCCCACAAATTATTACGATTTTAAACACATATTCGGTGTTTAAGGACCATAGAGCGCACTTCCGCGACTCGAAAGTCAAATCTTGATGTCATAGATACGAAGCGTTACGTTCTCTGTGATGTACCAGCTTAGCGGTACGGTATCCGTTCTTTATTTCCCAATTCAACTGATTAGCCCATAAACTCTAGTTCTGGAATTTGGCTTCTACTGGTTTACTAAATTCCGAGCATTTCCCGGAAAGATCTTTTAAACACGCGGTTCGTTCTCTCATCGTCGCCTTAATGAAATATAATAACACCATTGGAGGAAAGTATATAGGTCCAGAGTAGATGCTTGGTGCCATAGAACCCTATACATGTCAGTTAACATGTAATAGATATCCTGGCGAGTTCTTGCAGTACTAATTTAATGGAGTCCATAAAGTCAGTCCCTGACGTCCCCGTTTCTGGCATGTCTGACTCCGAGACGAGTACTCGAAGCTAGTTTATTGGTAGGAATGTGAGTGAACGTGAAGTCTAACCTTACAATATCCTAATCGGCTAGTCTCGGAACACCACATCCAATATTACAGCGAAATAATCCTTTTAAGGGATTTTCAAAAGGCTGTCTCTATTTTGCTAACTATATCTCATGATAACGTCCGATAGAAACGCCTATGGAGAACGATTCATCTAAAACCTCACCAATCTTGCCTCGAGAAGCAATCGTCCATACTCATGACACTAAGGAGGTGAATAAACCCACCATGACGCATTCCGGCTCGACTTCTGAGAAACAGCATATTTGCTCTGTATTTCTACAGGAAGGTATAAAAAGCTGACGGGTAGCCTAGGAAGCAGGAGAGAACCTAGATCCGTAAATATTCTGCCCACGTCACTATCCCTCCCTTGAAGTAAAAAATCGCTGCTTCAAAACTCTATGGAAACTATTCTCCTAAAGTGATATTGCCCTCTAGCCTCTCACTAATAACCCCCAAGGGAAAATTTACGGTATATTTGTACCCGTTTTTCTATTGCTTTATCGGTGTCTCTACATCCAAGGTGGGCTTAATTCTGGTTTGAGATCACATCCGTTTTTCCAAATGAGAGTATAGCTAATTTTACTATTCGGTGCTTCATAGACGATCGTTGAAACATAAGAACAATATGGCATCATGTACTAAGCCAAAGCCAACGGTCTGTAGTTGCTTTGAAGCATGTGGCACTTGCTCCGTCTGCCAGAAGAAAACCATCCATAAAGCTCCGAAGAGAGTAAAATGGACGATGTCGCCCCCGGGCGGTCTCGAAGCTAAACCGTCTCGAAGGCAGCCAACGTCCAAACCGAAGAATAGCAACTGTGAAAATATCTCGAAAATGCCAGACCATAAAATGGTCTATTGTAGAATTTGTGGATCTGGATACGAAGTCCTCGCCACCATGAACGCGGATTTCGACTGTACGTTCTGTGACGAACAGAAGACGATGCTTGAAAGACCCATAACCTTCCCCCACCTCTTAGCATCCCGAGAGGAACCGCTGAAAATCCCACGGTTATTGTCCCGATTGTTGGGGGTGACCCCAACCTCGGTCATCAGTAAGTAGCCTCTCCCGATTAATTCTTCGAACCGTTATCTCGACCGCCGGGCCACAGTTAGCTAGTTGATATGAGTGATGCGGGATATATATGTTTCTTTGGTTTTCGAGATGCTAACAAAGTCGTTATGTTATTAGACGTTTGACCCAGAGGTATACCGACACGTACGGCCATCAAACCGTAGTACATAACTGTCAATTTTATCCCGGGTACAGATGCGAATGTTGGAATCATCTAGGTAGGGAAAAGTTATAACCTTTAAATTTTAATTGGAAGTGGATTTACTGATTTTATGGTTACTAGACGTCATATAAGTTGCTGAGAACTGGACAAAGACAGACGAAATGATGGTCATTCTTTCTTCTTATTATTTATAATTTGGGCGCAATAGTTTGGTATCTAGTTTTGTTATTCGGATTCTCTCTACATCCTTATGTTCTAAATGTTTTCTAATATTTCTTGCTGGAAATTCATTTTTCCGGGAACCTTGGCTCCTCATAATATCATTTTATTTACTACGCTTAAATTGTACGTAAAGTTTTCGAATTTGACAATCGACTGTCATTGAACTCTGGTCTCTTATTTTAAATTTCAGCAAGCCTTCGAAATAAAAATGCAAATCGATCTAATGAGTTCTAGATCTGTAAATTCTCAAGATCTTCTTCCACTGTGAAATTTAAAAAGGAGGGTTTTAGCCACAAATTCGGTCAGATGATCATCTTCCCAATGGCGCTAACATCGTCTCCACAATTTCGGGGTTGATCAGTAACCCCAGATTCTCTTCGATCAAGCCTTTCCCGTCTGCTAGTGGCTGGTTTCGTCAAAGATTCTTAGCAAAAGAACCGAAATAACAGATTTTGCGTTTGCTGGTATTTCGTCACGAATACCTCAAATCCAGTAACGCTTGTATACTGCCGCATTCCTGAGGGCATGCGGCCTGATCGTTCGTGGGTGGTTTCTTCGATGCTTGTGTAGCATTTTAAAGATTTTTCGGCAAGACTATACCTAGTCGAGGACGGCTTTGAATACCAAAGCTCGCGGGCAGGACATTGGCATTTTTTGTTCGAGTTATTGTTCGGAGAATTATTATAGTAATGGAAGGGGTGTGTGTGGTCCAAAGGAATGCAGAAGAAGATCTCGAGAACAAAACGGCGCATACCCCACACTTTAAAGGAAAGCCTGGCTCTTGGGATTTGAGCTAGGCCCGAAATTACTATACTTTTGCGAAATGCCCGAGAATCATTCTTCGAATTTTCTGTTTGGAGATTCCCTTTACATGATTACATCACCGAATCCGGGAAAGAGAACATTCAATGGCCTCCGTGTGGGGGTACACTTGTCGTTTCTGTTTCCGTTTTCATGATCCTCTCAAGCACTCAGTTTCACATCTCTGCTAGACGATCGATTATGGCGGATAGCAGCGTGTACGTTCTGTGGGGGCCGGGGGGTACGTTACGTTACTAATAGCAGATAAGTCTGCCTACGAGGCCGAGGGCGTCCGTAGCCACAGATAGATCGATGAGCTATTAGTAACATACCGATGAACTCATCACCTTCATGCATGCCGTGAGATTATAGTGAGGATTGAATTCGCTTTCAATTCGTTCGGCCGTTTCACGAATGCCAGAATATCATTTTTGTGGGGTAAAAAGAGGGCGTTGGATGTGACCGATTACAAACGGAAAGCTCGCACCGTAACATTCCGTCATGTTTTTCTTATTCCTCTTCTTTTCAGGAGTTAAGGGTGTTTCTTTTCGTCGAATGAAGGGATAGTACATACGGAGTACTTAACATGTTGAGGACGACCAAACAGAACCAATGGAGTTTCTCGCCAAGGGATGAGCTGAATTGGAAGTGATCTTTGTTGAAAATTCGAAGAATCCCTTTCAAAAATTTTTCCTCTTGTCGCTCACTTTTCTCTTGCTATATTCTGTCGACGGGTCTCTCCACTTTTCGTTCTTTTGGGACTATAAAATATATCAGGGATAAGATAAATGCTGGAGGACGTCTGCTCGCTATAATCTTCGGAATATCAATACGAATCGAGGCAAAGCTAACGTCGTCGCAACACAAAAGGACGTCGGTCACAACGAATTGCACAACACCGACACTCCGACTGCTCGTGCACACGTAGCAGCCTTTACCAAGCCGCATGCGCATGAGATGATAAATCGACCCTGGTAGGCATTGGCTTGTTCTCCACACTCTTTCTCAAAAACCCAGGATTCGACCCTTTTTACCCAGCCGAATCTACCGCCATGTCTTCCGCGACACCCTCAGATCGGTTCTCTCGACGAGTTCCGGCAGCCGGCCAGGTAATACCACGAACAAGAGTGATGAATCCCGTGAACCGTTCATGCACGATCGTTGTTGCATCCATGCCGTCCCCGCGGTTTTTTGGAATCGAATTTCCCTGACAATACGATAAAACATTAACACGAGTTGTATCGGATTGGCTGGAAATAGCTCTCCCCCCCCGTCCTTGGATGCAGCTTTAGACTCCACTTTCCTCTTAAATTCTCTCTCAACTCGAGACTCGATTTTCTCTACTCCGCCTTTTTTCGTGCAGCTGCAGCTGGTCCAGCTGACCTTGCCAATTGGCTGTCCTTGAGTGCTTTTTCTAATACAAGTGCGTTTCACTATATAGATCTCTAATAAGCAACTATCCTTATCAATTGCGAGTTTACAGAAGAAAGCGTTGCTCGATACATCGCTCGAAATTTCCTTGATATTCTGTCAGCGACATTTTGCGGGCAGAGGTATCACCGCTGCAGCGTTATCTGCCAGCAGATCCAAGAGCAGTACCACGGGCAACAGCAGCCGCAGTGGTGCCGGAACTCCGGATTTAGCCAAACCCTCGATATCAGGATATCTCACAGCTCGAAGGAAAGCAGTTCAAAAACTAGCTACCCGGTTTCCGTTTTCCTCTTCAAAAGTTCTCCACCATGCAAAGAGATTGCAATTCTTCGGCAGGAATAGGAATCGCGGTACTTCTTCGGGCCCTCCTCGAAGCTTGAATCTGTTGCGGTTCACGGTTTTTGGCTTTGGAAATTCGTCGATGTCGACTCGGTTGAGGGACATTGCATTTCAGCAAGACAAAGAGTACCAACCGTCTTCAATGCTATCATCTTCGTCGGCCACATCATCGATTCCGGGTTCGACAACATTGGACGAAAAGATGGGGGCAATGGATATTCAGTCCAGGTCATCCCTCGCCAATGCCATATACGATAAAGCTTATCCGACCACGACCGAGACATTTCTGCTTGAGCCTTTGCCACTGTCAGCCCAGGAAGACCCTTACCTCCAAGATATCGCATCGTGGAAACGAGAGCCGGTTTTGGATGTTGGCAGTTTGAGACTGGACAGCATTTTGGACGATCTAGAAGAATTTCAGCTACCAGCGTCTGAAGAATCGAGTGCTGAATATTGGCAGTTAAGCTTCTAACTTTGAGGAAACAAATATCCTATAGAAGCTGTCAATATTGACATATCTTTCAACAATCGATTCAATTTCGATATGCAACGTTATGAATTAAAGGCTCGATTACGACATTTTCACTTCGTCTCCAGGCTACGGCATTCAAGGCTTGTCGAGTCTATTTTTCTCAATACCAATACCCCATTTCATAAAATTCGCGGGAAGAGGGTCTATTAATTTCATATTTGCAGGGGAGGAACACTTGAGTTTAGCATCATTGCTATTGGCGTTTTCTATCATCATATTTTCGATACCGTGTGATTTTATATCCTTCTGCATATTTCCATATCATTTCCTCGGGGTGTTTCCTAGCACGTCACATTACAATTCAAGTTATTTATTAGCATTCGACTCCTTCTAGTTGTACCATATGTGATTATAACTTCCTTAATATAACAATTCTAACGACTTCGCACTCGAATACTCTTTTTGAATATGAATACATCTTCGGATCCGGTCCGTCAAGGGATGTCGCCACACGGCAATGGGCGCTGTGGCTCCTCCCTGCCCTGTGCCTGCGATGTGATCAATAGAATTGTGGCTTGAGCCCGCTCGCTGCAAAGGGTCACCTGGCAACGGAACGTCCACCAACCACCGCAACTTGAAGTCCGAGTCCGACTAAATGCGAAGGGTTTCACAGATTCGTAAAAACAAAAATTTTCACCAGCTCGAACTCGAAGCAGGCAGAGTAATCAATTAACTTTAGACATCCGAATAGACATCGATCGAGAAACTGACATCATCTGCATCCATCACGATAATAATCTCACACGCCCGATTCGACATCGATGTCCAGTCGAAGCTCATTGCCTTAGCATTAGCGTCTCAGCCAAACCAGCCGGCCTCTTTTCTGCTCTGCCGCCCTACGTCCGCGCGCCCTTGTCGCCCCGACCGCTTACTCGCCCACTCGAATAATCAATCAATCGACCAGCCCGTGGGCCAACCCCCAGGTTTAATTGCCTTCCCACTCAAGTGAGGTGGTGCCTTTCAATGTCGCGGGAGGGATCGTAATTTCCCTCCTTTTCTGCGTCCAGACAGACAGACCTAACCAATCGCCATCTATCGATCGCGTTCGTCATTGTCGTCGTCGCCGCCGTATCTCCTCCCTCGACACCTCTCGATCAGTTAGGTTAGAAGAGTATCGCCTCCGAGTCAGCCGGTTTGTCACGGCCGAGTGGACTTGTCGTTCGAGTTCACCTTTCGGGCGGGCGCGGCCAATCGCAATCGAACCCTCATATCGTCGCTGGCAGCCGACGCCACTCGTCGAGGTCTGCAGCGGGCTTCAACCAGCTAGCAGCGCCAGCAAGGGCACCCAATCGCATCTTTCCACACGGGACCCCTTCTGATCGCGAATCTTCAGCTCTCCTCGCTGTCCCGTCGCCGTCTCTTCACTCCTCCCACCGGTCCCCCTCTTTCGCTTCTTCATCACCGAGGCAACCGCGTGTTGTCAGAATCAGAATTCGTCGCAACTCGTCATCCTCAAAGCCGGGCTCTCGAACCGCGAGCACCACCGCGACACCCAGAATGGCTACCGCAACTGAATCCGTTCCCGACATTATGACGTCTGGGACACCAGATCCGCACCGCACATCCACCGCTCCGACAGAAGAATCTGCCTCTGGAGTTGGTCTCCCCGACCATCGCCAGACTTTTCACCATCACCCCCCGCCGCCAGAGAATGAGGACGAGGACGAGGAAATGGAGGATCAGTATCATCATGAAGATCACCAGCCCGAAGATATACCAGAGCCGCCACCTCACGAAGACGAAAATGCGCACGTGCCTCCTCCACCGGCGCCGGCGCCGGCGCCAGATAATCTTACCCCCGCAGCGGAGTACTTGATGGGTATCATGGCCGAGTTTCGCAAATTGGAAGGTAAACTCGAGAGTTTGTTGACCGAACACACAAAAGTCAAGGACGAAAACGAAGATGTACGTGGTCACACCAATCATTGACCCATCCATGGTTTAATCCGCACAGTGAAGAGAAACACAAAGATAGCAAGGTATCCATTTCCAGCTAACATGAACTTTGCACCATCCTTTAGCTACGAACACGCCCTCCACCACAAGACCCCGCCCTTTTGTCAGAATTGGAAACGTTGCAGACAAAATATAACAAAGTCAAGAAACTTTATTTCCAAAAAGAAACACAAATCGAAGAGTTGACCAAGGAGAACGAAGCACTAAGAGGTGATGTCGACGAACTGGAAGCCCTCAAGGCCGAAAATCAAGAACTCAATCGAGATCTTGATATCATGGTCCAGGAACGTGACGCTATGAAAGGTGAACTGGGAGATGTGACTAGAGAACGGGACTCATTGGTTCGCCAGCGTGATGCCATGGAACGAGAGCGAGAAGCAATCAATAGAGAAAGAGACGCCGTCGTCCGAGACCGAGACCAAATGGAAAAAGAAAAGGAAGATGCCGTGCAGCACCGAGAAGACGCGATCATCGAACGAGACGACGCCCGCCAAGATCGCGAGAACTTGCAGAACCGAATAAAGGATCTCGAGGACGAAGTCGCAAAACTCCAGGCGCAGGCAAACACCCCGGCGAACGGCGTTCGCGACAAGCGAGTTTCGGCATCGGCCCACAATTCTACAGGCTCGGACTACCCGCAGGAAATCTTGAAACTCAAGTATGACAAGGTCAAGAGGTTGTACTACGAGCAGCAGAAGACCATTTCACACTTGGAAGAGCGGTTACGGATCGCGGATGCGAGAGGAGGTAAGCCAACTTATTCCTAGGCGTTGTGCTTTTTCAATATCCTTTCGAAATGAAAAATCGTCCTTTTATTTTTTTTTGGGGGGGGGATCGAACGCTATAATCCCGCCCTTCTTTGTTTATGTAAGAGGAGGTTTATGTTAATTCTTCGACTCTTTGTGTCTACTTCTGGTTTTTCTCCTTGAATAGCAGAATCTATAGCACCACATCACCATCAAAAGCGTCATTCGAACGGAGCTAGCAAGAAAGCTCGACACGAACAAGTAGAAGAAGAGGAAGACGACTATACGTCGGAATTCTTCTAGTTGGGTCTATTCTGTGACCCTTTGTGGCTCATTAACTCCTTCGAAAGAAGTGATTCATTATCCAATGTTATTATTTATATTCATACATCAATATCCCATTAATTTTACTCTTTTTTCGTTTCTTTCCTTTCTTACCTCGACGTTATATTCTTGTTTGTTTGTTTTTCAGTTTGGGTTTATCGATCACGTGGTTTACTGAAACTTCTACCTCCTTCTCTTTTTCCGACTGTAAAGAAGACGGATATGTTGCCCCAAGTCGCACGGAATCCACGGTTTCAAGATCGAATTCGAAAGGGAAACAACGAGCCCCGTACGTGTCGCCCGATAGAGAAGGTGGGAGTGTAAAGTCTTCATCGACGACCGATACCGCACCTCAGCGAAGGCGGAGTGTCAGGACTACTGGTAGGAGAGGAGCGAGTTTGGAGAGGGATAGAATGAGCACGGGGACTGATGAGGATGTGATATGACATAACGGAGCAACCTAAGGAGGTCTACTTTCTTCGAGGAATGCGGGCAGGGAGGCTCTTGTGATATTCTTACTTCGTTGGATTTGTCGTGGGTATAATGATTCAGTATTTGGAAACAGGCTTTTCAGGTTGCAGGGCTAGCTCTAGGTTCACGACACACTTGCTTTTCGGGTCTTGAGGTTTCGATTTTGTTTTTTGTTAACCGCTGATGCTTTTTACGAATGATATATGTGTTCGATATGTAAATTATATAGGTAGTGATGAGTCAACTAGGATATCCCTTTTCAAGCACCTCTTCGTTTCATTTCGATTTTCCGTACCAGAAATATCAGTGTATGTTATAATATGTCTACTTTTGTGAAAAGAAGTAGGCATAGTACTGAATGCTCTCGTCTCTCACCTATATCTTAGATTGATATCTCTCAATGCTAGATTACCTCATCGCAAGACAATATTAATTAAACCACATGAACCTCGCAGTTAAGGCATCCCAAGTGATACTGAGATTTATACGTCGAAGGAAAATATATGCTCTTCGGCTTCAACTACATTCTTTGAACGGTATCATAGACTGTTGGCTATAAAATGAGGCTCGTGGGGACCCTAGGACCATGTCTTTTGTATCTTCTCCATAACTCTCGCGGGGTCCGATAACATTGTGAGTATTTCGGTCCTAAACCTACTATAAGACCATAATATATTCCATCCAAGCTTCTTCGGAGCGTGAGTACAGGTAAGTAGCACATACCCCTATTCGAGCTCACTGAATATTCTATTCGGTCTCATCCCTCTGGTATTAAAGATTCCGTACCCAATTACATACTTCCTCGTGGCATCTTTTGAAACTTGCACCTAGATGTATCTTCCCAGCTCTAAACTGCACCCATATATATTATATCAATTACTAATATCAGGTGCAATAAACAGTCACAATGGCACGGTCCAGAGCAAGCCACCCATCCCTCCCGCGTATTGACGAGGTTGAAGAAACCCAACCAGAAGAACCCCTCTCCGAAATCTTCATTCTAACACTCAAACAAAGAGACGACGATCCAGTCAACTATGCCTTCCAAAAAATCATGCCTACAACTGTCAAACGATCCCGTGTTCCACCACCAGGCACTCCTTTCCTCCTTAACCCGCTCAACGGATGGCTCGGGAACGGGAAACAAGCTGTTGCGAGGATTGTTGCGAGGACGGTGTTGGCTGCGCAGACGCTGTATGGGAGGGGGATGCGTATTTTACGGTTATGGATGTGATTCAGCAGGATCGAAGGCTTTATGTTTTTGGGAAGATGGGTTGTCCTGGGTTTGATGATTGATGTTGCTATTGAGCTTTTGTATGGTAATACATGCGATGGAGGGGTTTTGTATAGGTAGAAACTGGGGGGTTTCTTGTCTGTTGGTGAGTTTCTCTCACGATATCTTAAGATTGTATTTGCAACCACAAAAAACCAAGCTGCGGTTATAGAAAATGGCATCTGGTTTAATTTTTAAGTCGGAGAATGCGAATCTGAAGATTACATAGCACAAATTTTATTGATCCATTCAATTCACATACAATGCCAGTTGAATAATATGCATAAAAGCTGCGTGTGTTATTTCTCTACCCAAGTATTACAAGTCAATAGCTTCTATAGGACCGGAATTTAAAGCTTGCTATCAATGAGTTACTAAGACCAAGGTTGTGCTAGTATAAGGGCTTTGTTGTAGTAGTTCACAACTCAAGCTAGCTTACGATATGCTAGAGTAGTATAGCAAACTCTAGAGGGACGTTCTCACTTCGTTCTGAACTGACGATCGACTAATCTAGGAGAAGCGACTAATATAGAAATTTCTCCATGGTTGATTGTTCTAGAAGTTCCACTTGTCTACAAGATTCCATAATCTCTATGAAAATCCTTTAAATTGTCATAGAAGCTCTGAAGTTTACCCACTTCTGTTACTATTCATTTTCACCCTAGATCCACGAACTCAAGCAGTTTTCAATAAGACATCAGGTACTTGCCCTTCCGAGCTTAGAATCAGTAAGCTTTTACTAAATTTTAAAACTGTTAGCTAACTTAACCTGAGCGAGTTGCCTGGTCTTTTACAGAAAAAGCAAGCATATCGAAAGTCTTAGGGTTTATCTCTTGAAGTATTAGTCTGTAGAGAGCATGGCAGACAATAAAGCAGCAGAGAATACCATGTCAAACAAGACTGCGGCGGACAACATTATGGTAAGACCATCGATATTTGGTGTTAATATGCATATGGATAGTGAGGACTAAGAGGTGGTTTGATAGCCTAAACTTGACTTCGGTCCTTTCGATAAATATAGCAATCGATCCCATATTCTCATCTTCAATTGGGATCCACCAAATGTGGTGATATTACCTGTGCCGGTCTCCCAAGAGCAAAACTGTCCGCTCGATTTGGATGTTCTAGCTAAGATTCCATCTTGGAAACAAAAGGCAATAGCCGATGCCCTAGCTAGTGCAAATCATCAAGTTGCAAAGGAAGACGACACTGTCCGCCGGGTTATAACAAAACTGAGATATTACGATAATGGGTCAGTTTTCGTTGGAGTTACCCATGAGTGGGACTAACTTCAGAACAGCTCAGCTGTCAGCGGCACTTTTAGTGTAGTAATGGGAGGCTGTTGGTAGTTCTAGATAAGGGAATTGTATTACAAGCATGCGTCGGACGATACAAAGCACTCTTCCACGATCGTTCAAAATTTTAAAACCTAGATGAATCTATTCGCAGACGGAGTTCTTGTCGAGTCCGGATTCTACTATTGATTTATTAAAGATATCATTTGGCTCGTTCGACTGAATACACGACTTCAAATACTACGAGCTTCAGCTCTTAGAAATAGAAAAGTGGTCCTAATTGTAGGAAACTTATAGTAGGTTAGATACTATTATTTCAGTGGACATCGGCTGGTTAAGGCCTAGAATATTGTAGCTGAGTGTTTAATTGAACGATGCTTTTTCATATCCGCTTTAGGGACATGGCCGGTGATCTATCCTGAACCATGCGTGATATACTAAACAATTATTACGAGTGATTTGTAATTGGCATTAGTTGTAGGAAGAATGATGAAAGGATGATCGTATCGGGAAAAACTGGTATCCATTGTTGTATAGACCGTCCGTACTAGAATGCAGTGCAAAATGACTAGCTAGACTGGGGACACTGGGCTAACTAACACCAACAAAGCCAGTCCCGTAACCAACAAAGCAAAATGTTAACTAGAAGTTTCCACAAGAACAATGAACATGGTGCCGCGGAGATTAATCATATTATCGTCTGGTAAACGGAACATCGAATCCGTGGACTTTTGTTGCAACCGGAGTCTTCTTTGTTTCGTAATCAGAAGCGGTGCGCGAAACTCGGTCTAATAGTTTAGACAGTTTACAAGATTCCATCGTCTTGGATATGATTACTTAAGTTGTGTGCTAAGAGTGCTACACCCCCTCATTCTTTCCCTCTTCTTTCATCCTCACACTACAGTTAAGCGGTTCTCCAGCAGACACTAGGTCTCGTCCCCAATCTCCCAATCCTCATTCAACAGCTTCTAATAAGCTAGATATCAGGTAACTTAGGCTCTTGCCATCACCAAGATTTCCAATAGTCACAGTTAATAACATTTCTAGCAGTTACTTGACTTGATCATCATGGAGACGACAAATATATCAGTCTCATCTGAATTGTACTTCTTTGCCAATATGCCGGTAAGTCTCTAAACGAGCAAGCTCCCAATGTGTTCTGTTAAGTATGTATAATATGAACTAAGCGATGAATTCACAAATAGGCCCTATTTAAGAATCGATCTTGATCCTGAGGATACCCCCGTTACCGCTCGAGCCTACATCCTCATCTTCAGTTGGAGCTCACATGATGTGGCCGCGATTCCGGTCTCAAAAGACTACAAATTTTCGCTCGATTTGGAAGCTATAGCGGAAGTTCCATCTTATCAGCGCAAGGACATCGCTGACGCATTAGGTGATTTGAATCAGTGAATTAATGAATCTGATTACAACTGGATTGTGAAGGAGATGAGATCTTTTTAATCAATGTGGCCATGATGAAGAAACGGTGTTGGTCGGAATCAGTCAAGAATAGGTAACGACATAACCTGCATACCAGACTGCGAGGCTAGAGCCTTGCTCACTGGTATACTTTTTCAGGGCCATTCGTCTACTAGCTGTAGCAAGCCCAAGAGAGTCTAGCAACCTGCCATCTTCTACTAGTTAGTTGCATTGCAATCATGTTTTGAATGTTTTGTCCGAGTTCTCGAGCTGTAATCCAATATCACTCAAAAAGGTCTGTAAAAGAGGCTCTAGTTCTCAGATATTTGAAATCCCATAAATAAATTGGCTAATTTCTATCAATCGCAATTGGTATTTATTGAATCTTGATTTTGAGTTGCAGATTGCTAGTATATCTTGGACGTGTTACAGACCTTCGGGTAGCGCGAGATGTCCTTGCTGCAAGCAACAGGGGCTGCTTAGGAATGCAGATTGCGGCTAACCGAGCCAAGCGTATATCCCTTATGCAACCGAACTGAAATGCAGCAGCGCCGTCCTTTTCTATTATATATTTCTTCCGTTACGTACGTGAGCTTCAATCGCGATACCGAATGATCGTACGTACATAATATCAACCGCGTCAATTGACACCTTCAGCGGTCCCTTCGCAAAACAGGAGCCATGCCAGTGGATCCCCGTCACCGTCGTAGCGGCTCCTACGAAGACGACGATAAAAGCTCCCTTGACGGCCATGACTATACCCTTGTCGTAAACACGCGGGTCCGTATATACACTCTCTTAACGGTTGGGACGATAATATGCTACATGTATTATGGATATATGAGTAGCGGGTTTCGCGGGTATCAGTACAGCACTTTTGGGACGTTTTCGGAAAGACCGCAAGAACCCATCGAGGATGCGCCACCGCTGACATCTGTGGCCACAACGGTTTCTGAACCTGATGTTACGAGTGTGGTTTCGACAGCCTTTACGGCAGCTCCAACACTTGCCGCTTCAGCATATTGGTTGGCGAATATGAAGCACCAGGGTGTCGCGCCTTATAATGCTGATAGCCAATATAAAGGCAAGAAAAGTTATTTTCTTGTTAATTCCAAAATAATACGTATTTTTAACCAACCTCTTTTTCTTCCAGTTTTCCGCGATGTCACCGAATTTGGTGCAAAAGGTGACGGTAAAACCGACGACACCGATGCCATAAATGCAGCAATCTCATCTGGCGCCCGTTGTGGTGAAAACTGCGACTCTTCCACCATAACTCCAGCGCTAGTATATTTTCCGCCAGGAAGGTACCTACTCTCAAAACCAATTGTGGCAATGTACTATACCCAGCTCGTGGGAAATCCACTCGACATGCCAGAGCTAGTTGCTTTAAATGACTTCAAAGGTATTGCTGTGATCGATACAGATCCTTATGGGGCCTTTGGGAAGAATTGGTATATCAATCAGAATAATTTCTTTCGGGCGGTAAGGAACTTTGTCATCGATTTGACGAATATGGATCCGACAGAGGGTACTGGGTATGTTGCATCAGATATCAAATTTAATCTTGCTCACAAGCTATGGTGTGCAAGAGTTTTAAGCTGTGAAATGCTAACGGACGAGGAGAATTCATCACCAGGTGGCCCAAGCGACCTCGATATATAATGTAGTTTTCAAGATGCATGATGGTCCAAACACTAAACAACGGGGTATATTTATGGATAATGGTAGGTTCAAGCATATAATATATTCACGGAACTCCTTCTTACTAACTTTTTTTAATGTAGGATCGGGAGGCTTCCTTTCGAGTTTAAAATTCTATGGCGGAGAAATCGGCGCATATTTTGGAAACCAGGTAAATACTCTTCATATCACTAGTGTCACAACTTTATCAATGCTAACTGAAGAAATAGCAATTTACAACCATAAACCTAGAATTTCATAACTGCAAGACTGCCATCTACGTAGTAAGTATCGGACTTCCCTTATCAGACTCGCAGTCCATTAACCTAATGTCAGAACTGGGACTGGGTTTGGCTCCTAAAATCCATTAAAATATACAACTCCAACATCGGAATCGACATCACGAGCGGCGCACCCGACAAACTCGGCGTCGGTTCAGTCCTCCTACTAGACAGCTACATCGAAAACACACCCATAGCGATCAAAACATCCCGTCACCCGGACTCAAAGCCACCAGCCGGGGGTACCCTCGTACTCCAAAATCTCAAAATATCTGGTGTAGGTGTCACAGTCTCCGGTTGGAACGACCGTGAGATATTCGGGGGTAATGAAGAGGGACGCAATACCACCATCCCCTTCTGGGGCCATGGAAAGGGGTACTCGGATGCTATTCCCCACGGTCAAGATATCAACGTCGTGGCAGATGAAACGGTCGATGCAATCCCACCGATATTGAAAGACTCTGAAGGGAAGATTTTAGAACGGCCTCGTCCACTGTATAGACACATCCCGCACCACCGTTTCGTAAGCGTACGGGATCATGGTGCAGTAGGCGATGGTAAAACGGATGATACAGCGGCGATTCAAGAAATTTTCAGTGTGAATGGAAATACGCAACCGGGACATGAAAAAAAGATCATTTTCTTCGACTATGGTGTTTATCGTGTTACGAGCAGCATATACGTGCCTCCGAACACCTACATTGTGGGTGAAATGTGGAGCGTGATAATGTCATCCGGCAGCTCGTTCAACGATGTGAAGAATCCACAGCCTGTTTTCAAGGTCGGGAACCTAGGCGAGGAAGGAACGGTGCAGATTTCGGATATGCTATTTCAAACTCAAGGTCCAGCTGCCGGCGCCATTCTCATGGAGTGGAATATCAGGTATAATCCGGATCTCCAGATCAAGTTTCAATAGAGGTATCGCTAATTTCGAAAGAGATCTCCTCCAGGACAAAATGTATCCGGCATGTGGGATGTCCACTTTCGGGTAGGAGGCTCGCACAGCACGAATCTACAACCAAACAAGTGTCGCAAAAAGCCAAACGAGGAAAACCACGCTAGTATTGACGGTGATTGTATCTCCGCCTTCATGTTACTTCATATAGGCAAGACTGGTAGTCTCATGATGGAGAACATGTGGCTATGGACCAGGTACGCAATTATCTCCTCTATCGCAGCAATCTCTCGAGAGCTGATACTAATAACCATGTGAATATATAGCGACCACGACCTCGACGATGAACCGAATCATGAACAAATAAGCCTATACACAGGCCGCGGCCTGCTCTGTGAAAGCGAACAGGGTCCGGTGTGGATGTACGGCCACGCCGTCGAACATAACGTGCTATACAACTACCAACTTGTAAACACCAAAAATATATTCATGGGAGTGATACAGACTGAAACGCCATACTTTCAATCGAATCCGCGAGCGCGAGAGCCGTTTCCTCCGATTCCGGAATACTATGATCCGGACTTTGAAGCGGCGTGTGGGGCTGCCGATACGGATCCGGAGAAGATCAAGCAGTGCGAGAAGAGTTGGGGTTTGAGGATATTGAATTCGACTGATGTTTTTACGTTTGGAGCTGGGTTGTATTCATTCTTTGACAATTGGGGTACCGGTAAGTCGTCCCCTTTCGACTTAACTTTATTTGAAGTGTAAGAAGGCTAACAGATTTTATAGATTGTATAGAAACTAGATCGTGTCAGCATACCATGGTGACAATAGAAGGAGAGGCGAAAAGTGAAAAGTTCCCAGATCGAAGAAATATTTGGCTGATGGGTTTGAATACCATTGGCACAGAAAATATAGCGAGTTGGATGAATGAAGGAGAGACCGAGAAGTTGACCTCAGTAAGGGCGGATGATGGTAATAAAAACGGTTACGCAGATACAATTGGGCTGCTGTTAGTATAAAGATATTGTAACTCCATGATTAATTTTTAATATATACTTTTCCATTTCAACTACCATTGTAGACCTATATACAAATATCAAAAAGCCACTGAAAAATAAAGCACTCGCTAAATATAAACAGAAGCAGAATAAAACGCTCAAGAGTGCAATCACGTAGACCCAGCCTCCATCGCCACCCAAGTTCCATTCGGAAACACGACCCCCGCTCTGGTATAATCACCCACACTACTGCCATCAACAAACCCAAGTCTGATATATAACTTCTCCCTCTCCTCATTCCCGAACAAATCCGAATCTCCACTCCCATCAGTAGAATTGCTATCCCACCAGCTCTGCTGCATAACTTGCCCCACCGTCAACCTTTCAAACGTCACACTTTTCGCATTCCCTCTATACCTCTCCACATCATTCACAAGGACACTAACTGCATCCCAAGGTGCCTTTGCCGCCACCCAGCTAACAGTAACATTCGTAGCCATCACAAACACATCTTGCAACTTAGGCAACATGGTGCCCAAAAGCGCATCGTTCCTCAACTCCAAGTCTGTCTGCAAAATCCCATCCCAACCCCACCTCGCCAGCCCGTTGATAAACAGCCCCATGAGTAAACCCTGGTATAACAGCGACGGCCGAGTCTGTATTCTTGTCCCGGGTAACAAAAGTAACGCGAAAACATAATGATGGATCCTCAAGTTAAGGTTTGGAATCGCAATCATTAACGCCAAGCATATCCCCACGAAAGCATAGAAGAGAAGGTAATTCCCCATCTTGCCTTCCTTTCTGATGCTCCACGCCTGGGAAACCCCAATCACAATCAAAGCGACCATGATGATAACCAACGCCGCCATTGCACCCGGCTGTTGCTTCAAATCATGTGGTGTAAGCCGTGAGATTGGAATCCATTTGTTAAAAGTATAGTAGTTCAAGGCTCCGAGCCAGCATGCGCCAACCCATAGAACAGTTTTTTCGATCTGTGCGTTCAAATCTTGGAGAGTTCGGCGCACCACCATCCGTTCGAGAACGTAACCTGCAAAAGCTGTAGGTAGAAAACGGGTGGCGCCCATCGCAACCAGATCGTAGGGAGTCGCGTGTGCGGGTGGATCACCAGCCATTGCGACTTCCCAAAATATACTGCAGAAGAGAGTCCAGTAGAATACTATCGGGCTGGTTGTGAATAGAGAGATGATAATGTTGAAAGCCAGTGTGATCCCAAAAGCTGTCCATCGAAGATCGGTACACGGTACCTCATCTTCCAATGGCTCGATGGTGAAAGAAGAAACGAATGGAGCGTCAAATCCAATCGATCGGATACCCGATGAAAGCGAAGCGGCGAACGATGCTTGAGTTCCCGTTCTACGAAGTCGTGCGCAACCACCTCCGCTAGCTTTAAGAACGCCAGAATGTACTGCTGCTTGGCAAATGAAGGAGTCGGCACGATAATATCTAGTATCCGGGTTTATTCCTTGCGATGGAAGACCGCCTCCCACAACAAAGCCTTGGTAGTTGAACTGTTGTGTTCCAACGGTATACGGCTCGAGTAATTGTATGGACCCGCAGTCTGTTGGACATCTGAACACGAAAGTCTCGTTTGCGAATGAGCGACAGTCCATACCATCCAAACCGCACCCGGCGTTCTTCGACCTAAAGGACAGTATGATTAATACATTACTTAGTATGGGAGTAAACAGAAACCCACCAGAGGGTGTCATAGCATTCTAGAAGCGTCTCTTCTCCTCTAAAATATGAGAAATGTATAACAATTATAAAAGTCGCCAACCATAGCCCAGCAGCCGCGAACCACGCATAAATCTTTGACCGTTTACTCGAGAAAAAATTATCGAGAATCCTAATAGGTATCGCCTGTATATCTGGAAGAATCGGATCGATCCGTAACGTCTCCGGGGGGGTGGGTCCCTTGATCCATTTGGCAACCGCAGAGGTGTACTTTTTCGAAAGTCTCAAACTCGTCGAACTATAACTATATCGTGAGCGTTGTCCATCTCCATCTAGGCGTTCAATATCGTCGCTGAGTCTGTAAGTTTCGCGATTGCGGCCATTACGATCCCGTCTGCGATTGCCACGGGTTCGGTTCCCGCCGCGGTCGAGCAGAGGTCGTTCAGGCGAAGGGGAATCTGACCTTGAATACGGCGGGGAACCGGATTCGAGATCAGCTGCTGATGCGCCTTCTTCCAGTGCATAGCCTGTCATCTCGATGGGTTCTGCCGGTGTACTTTAAGCCTCTCCGGTGTATACCGAGATCTTCTATACGTTTACTCTCTTCTTCTTCTTCTTCTTTTTGTCGCAGTACTCTTCCTTCTTGTAAAAGATAGTCAATCTACAGCAGCGAGAATGGTCGCCGGGTACACGGCTGGTACTAATATCTCAGTACGCCAATGCAACCACGGAATAATTCTGCTCATAACTAGGGCTTTCACACAGCCAGGAGGGTACCCAGAAGCAGAGTTTGTAAGCAAGACCGGCTACGCTAAAGGGCAGAAAGTCACGCGAGCAGACAGAGCCATCGAACGAATCAGCAAGGGAATAATAGGTTGCGCTATGCTGGTTTGTGACGGTAGACGTGGGCTTAGGGGGAAGTTGGGAGAGAAAAGTATTTTGGTCAGATCGTCGGAAGCGGCGGAATAGTCAAGAAGCTTGAGTTCCTTGGCCCCCAGCCATGTCGCCATGCCATGCTGCCACAGAATAACTCGCAGTGGGGCGGTTGTGTGTTGCAGCGTGGTCGTTTGGCGGGGTTGATGCAGCCGGCTTTCCTCTTTGGGACTGGTACCGGCACGTTTCGGCAACGAGAGCGTCTGTTCGTCGGTGATGTCACCGTATCGACCGGGGTCGAGTACGAGCTAATCATCGGGTCGATAGCTCGGAATGAGAGTATATCGGTGGTTGGAGCTTGGGTGAGTTGAAGGAACTCTTTAGCATCGCGTTTGGAAAGTGCTAGGCTAGACTCGCGTCTGAATCCACGAGTATTCCGTCTATATGTGGTGTCTTCCAGCTATGGGTTCTCCTCTGCGTTCTGAGCACGAAAGAGTGGTTGGGTTGCGCCATCGGATAAGACTTCCTTGCAATCCTCAATCAGGCTAAGGACTGCTGTGGGTCCCAGAGACATTTTTCTCGATGATTCCCGTAAAGCTCGAGTCATGGGAGAAGATGGTGTCCATCAATTTTATATCCATCCATAGCAGCTGCCCAGGGTATTTCCGAAAGAAAAAATCATACAAAAAGAGTCCAATGCAATATACATGTGCGACGAACTAATGTCCCACACAGTACGTGAAAGAAATTCAAGTAAAGAACGATAATACTATCGACTCAGTAACGCCTCAATCTCCTCCAAATTCATACCCTCAGTATCAGGATATCCTACATAAATCCCAACCCACCCACCCGTACATATAATCGCAAAAAGCACAAACGTAGCCACAGCCCCCATCCGCTCCATTAACCCCAAAAAAGTCTCCCCGATAATAAAATTACTGCTCCAATTACACGCCGTGGCGACAGCTGTCCCCATTGAACGAACCGACATTGGGAAAAACTCGGATTGCTGCCATGGGACATTACCTATCCCCGAAGCATAGGATGCGACGTAAAACGTCGTCGAAAAGAGGATAACGTAGGCGTAAAACGAGGATTCCGGGTCCGCGGGACTCGAAGAATCAGCTGCGTGTGAGCTCGAAACTTGATGTGTAGGCAAATGAGAGAACCCATACGCCGCGATCAAAAGCCCCAATGCCATCATCGGCACAGAATACAGCAACAACCTCCGCTTCCCAACCTTTGGTATTAAAACCAAGGATACCAATGTGAACGTAAAATTTGTCGCAGCGACCGACAGAGATGTCAAGGTTGGGTTCTTGAAATTCAGCATGGCGTATATCAAACTGGAAAAGTACATTAAAGCGTTGAACCCACAGAGCTGCTGGAATCCCTGCAGTCCACCGGAGATCAAGAGGGCTTTCCTATTTCCTCTCTTCCCAATCAAACTCTTCCATTTCGCCGAGGTGCTCGAAAGTTCATGTTCGCTCCGAACACCACGTTCGATACTTCTGATCAGCTGTGACAGCATTCTTCGCTCCGCAGCATTGGATTGATCCTGTTTGATACCATAAATCCGGGCCAGTATCGAGGTCGCTTGCTCTATGTAACCGCGTTGAACGAGCCATCGAGGCGACTCTATTCATACTCCGTTAGCAACCCGTCAGTATTCGTAGTAGATTCTCACATGAAGATAACTGTCATACCTGGCAGGAAGAACAAGAGCACGATCTGAATTGCGGCAGGAAGACCACCCAGTAGAAACATTGGCCTCCATCCAAACGGCGTGCGAGAGTACCAATACCCGATAAGATACGCCACAATTTGTCCAAGAGTGATAAATACCGTATTGAGCGTGTTCAACCGCGATCGTAGATGGGCAGGCGAAAGCTCCGTGATATACCTAACTCAAATGTTAATCTTCCATTCCAAATAGTTTTGAAAGCCTGGATATCGTCCTTACATCGGCACAACGGCACTTCCAGCTCCAACACCCAGCCCTACACATCTCAAGATCAATACCTCTCCCAAGAGCACAACTTGAAATGGTCCAACCTACCAACAATAAACCTACCCACAACAAGACTCTGCACAGAACCGGCCATGCTCTGCCAAATAGCACCCAGGATGAAAACCACAGCAGCCGCCAGAATGGCCTTCTTCCGACCATACTCCGACACCGGTCCCGAGCATAACGAGGATATAAGCGCTGATATAGACGTGATGGAAGTCACCAACGACTGTTCACCAACAGTTAACGCAGGTATCGGCGACGATTCAGGCGGGTTCGCGAGCTGCAAAAGTGCCGAACTAATAATCGCAGTATCATCTAGAATAATCCGTTATCTCATCTTAGTCTACGCTCCCACATATGTCATACATTCAAGTAGTTCTGCTGTTGTTCAAGGCATTTGTTTACTTACACCCAAACAGCAACCCCGAGATCCCAGCACTCATGACCAGCAACCAAACCCAAATCCCTGGCTCCCCTCGAATCAACTTGCTTGCCTCTTCGAGATCATTATCGGATCCCAGAAGAGCCTCGTCATCTCGCGGCTCCTCGTTAATGATGGCCTGCGTGCCATCTCTGTGTATGTCGGACATCTCTATCGAACCATCGGGCATAGGAAGGATTACACGGAAAATCAGATGATGGGACTTGGTGTCCTCGAGACCAGCCCAATCGAGATGCGGTGCATTACCGAATTGGGACAACAACACACTTTCCACAACAATCCAGTTGGGCTTCGGTGTGAATATTTACATCTATAGATCTACGGGTACTTAGAGGTCTACTTTATGCATGAAGCGATCTCGTCTCTCACTTGCCCCATCCCCCGATACCAAAACCTATGAAACACACCAATGGCTAAATTCATATTTATCCCCAAAAAAGCAGCCAAAGAGGCTCATGTATCATTAATCCGTATAACAGAGCAAGCAAAAGTCACTTCAATACACAAAACCCTTTATGATTCATGAAGTCTCAGGTTTCCGTCCATCAGAACCTCAAATATATGCCAATAGAGGCACAAGTACATTAATAGTTACATTTTCCACAAAACGTAACAATGCCCTTTCCAATCCCATAATTCGCCAAAGAGAACTATAAGCGAAAACCAAAATTCATCAAACCAAAAAACAAGACCCATTAAGCTGCAGGGGCAGCAGTCGGAGAGTCGCCAGCAGTCGGAGTAGTCCCCCCAGATGAAGACACCCCGTAAACTGGATCCTCCGGTTCAGATGGTGGATCCCTTGGAGGTAACCTGAACTTGGGAATCGGACCGCGTGGAGTACGGTAATCATCTCCCGACTTCTTACCCCCAATTTTATTCCAAGTCTTTCGGAAAGACTTCTTCCAGCCTTTTTGCACTTGTGGGGCATCCTAAACCGTCACAAAGTGCTTCAAACGGTCCCAAAGAGTCATCTTCGTTTCAATTGATATCGGTTCCACTCCTATGGACATAAGTACTACCTCATGGATAGTATACTCGTCGTCATGCTTCGGCTTATACCTAAAAATCTCATCGCTAGTCGTTCCGATCACCAGCCTTCCCGTATTGTTGGTCAATTCCGCCGTAATATGAATCCAGGATTGCTTGGAGTCGTAGTGAGTGCCGTCGTCAAGGTATAGATGTCCTTGTGCATGTCCGTATGCGTCCAGAGCAACCAGAAGAGAAAAGCCGCCAGCTCTAAAGTCCACTGTCGTTTTTCCAGACTTGTTAAAGTGCATAGGAATGATACTCCCGCCGTGAACCAGCATCTAAATCCAAAGTTAGTGTTCGAATTCAATTAAAATACCTCAGTATATCATAAATACCGGCATCTTGCTAAGCGGCGCATCCAACTCTACCCATTGATCCTCTTGAGATGCAATAGCAGCTCCGGACAACAGGTCGTACCATACTCCTGACGGAATCCATGTAGTAACAGACTTCGCTCCTGGTGTGACAACCGGAACCACCAAAAGTACCTTGCCAATCAAGAAAGAATCATTAGCGTTCTTCATGACCTTATCCATTTCCTTGCCTCTCTTTTGTGGAGTGTACTGCGCCCAAACAGGCTGGACCACACTTCCTGCAATTCTGCAAATCGTAGCAAACGTGGTATACCAAAATGGTAGCAGTCGGTAGCGCAGAGTGAGATAGGTTCTAGCGACGTCTGCCACCTTTTTGGATACATATGCTTCTTGAGGGGGCGTATTTGGCATATTATGGTTTCTGCAGAACGGGTACATTGAACCAAGCTGGAACCAGCGAATCAGCAGTTCTTCAGACGGTGCACCATTAAAACCACCGATGTCAGCCCCAATGTGCGGGATTCCGAAGATTTGCATGTTTAACATTCCAGCAATCGAATATCTCATGGATTCCCAGTTGCTGAAGTTATCTCCAAGCCTGTATATTTATGTTGGTAAGTAATCGCTAGTTCGTGTTTTATACAGGAATGTCCGGAAACACGTACCATTTTGATGCAAGCCTTCCAGTTCCAGCGAAAGCGCTACGCGTCAAAATGAAAGGACGAGTGCCCGGACGGATCTGAAGCATCGAGTCATAAGTGACTGCGCAATTGAGGTGTCCAAAAAGATTGTGAAGATTGAATTCCGTAGTTCCTTTATAGTGGTAGGCGTCTACAGATATACCTCGGGCAGATAAGTTCCAATCGTCGCCACCATGATTGACGCTGTACGGTGGGTTTGTGATACTATGTTCCTGTTCTGGATCGAATGCGATTAGAGGCTTTGGTTTGGCAGCGCCGCGTTTACCATCGTCCTCAAGTTCAATTCCCTCAGCAGCAGCTTTTGCCATCTCTTCAACTGTCTCTTCGTCAGTCGGAATTAGTATTTCATCCTTTTGAGCTTCCTCGTCACCATCCCTAACATCGCCATTGACGAAATTGCTACATTCATTCATATCTGTCAAATGTTAGCACAGTTCATTTCCCTAATTTAAATTTCGCCAAAACAAACTCACCGTGCCAGATGCCATCGACGGGCATTATCTTGAACCATTCTTCCAACATCTCCTTCCAATATAACAGAATATTTGGATTGACCCAGTCGGGGAAAACAACGTGCCCCGGCCAGACCTGTCTCAACATGTCAATATAATTTTTGCTCTCGATATGAATGTGATCTAGTTAGTACTTACTTTTCCGACGAAATTATCACGAGTCTTTCCATTCTTGATAAATATGTCCATATCACAACCACGAGTCCAAGGCTTGTAATCGGGAACATTACACTTGATACCTGGATCTATGATCGCGACCAGCTTGTGATTGTCCTTCTTCATGTCCTTCTCAACATACTGAGCAAAATCTGGATAGCGTTTGTGATCGAGAGTGAAGAGCTTGTACTGTTCCATATAATCTAGCTCACAATTAAAACTCCTTCATTTAGTTTTCTCGAGGGTGCTTATACTCACCAATGTCCAACCAAAAGACGTCGACTGGGATATCGGCTTCTATATTCTTCTTCCTAGCTTCGTCAAATTTACCTAAAGTGTCATAGTACCAGCGACATTGATGATATCCAAACGCCCCTAGCGATTTCATTAGTTTTAGGACCCAGGTGGAATATTCAACAATAGACCCGACTTACAGTAGGGAGGCAGACTAGGAAACCCGGTGACTAGCTGGTACTGCCTTACAACATCCTCGTAGTATTCTCCTGTGAAAATGAAGAAGTCTAGGACACCACCCACAACCTTGTACGTAATCTTGTCACCATCGTAGACCATATCCAAGGCATTGCAATTGTGCAGGTGCTAGTAAAATTAAAAGTTAGGCCTAAATGCCTCCATATAAAACTATATGCAAAAAGTAACTTACAACGCCAAATGCTTTGCCGCCGTTCATTCCAACGAACATTGGGAAACTCGAATAGGCATTCTCATGTAACGGAGTTTGAGCATCTTAACATTCAAATTAGCAGCAGCGGCAAGTATACACAAGAACAATACATACCTCTAGCCCAAAATGCATACCTCCTTCCCTGCTCACGCAAGAAAGGACCGGTAACCTCACCCATACCGTACACATACGTGTCCTTCGGAAGTTGCGTAGTTATCTCCATATAATGTTCGCAATAGCTGATCAGACACCCACGGGTATCAAACAAAGGAAACCCATCGGATCTACGAAGAATAGCAAACCCAATATCTACATTATTTGCGTCATAAGCCAAATCCCAATCCATCCTGTGACTGTTTTTATGCTTCTCTAGAATATTTCGTCCGATTGGCACCCATTGCTCTGGTATCTCCCATCTTGGCTGAGAAGCATCTGTGATCTTTACTCGAACAATGTCGGGCATGACAGAGCCGACCTCGAACTTGAGACGGTTGACGGAAGGTCCATATTTGGTCGTGTGGCCTGTCTTGCCGACCAAGTATCCCTGAAGACTTGTAGGTCCAACCCATCCTGGAAGAGTCTCATATTTGTAGCTACCATGAGGTGTGCTTTCCTCTGGGAGAACCGTAGGTTTCTCGGGCAGGACAGTTTCTGATATTGGCTTTATGATATCATCGATGGCTTCTTGAAGGGATTTAGCTAGCTGTGCCATTTTGGAGCCAAATTCCCAAAACTCGGGATTCAGTGGTATGTGAAACTAGAATCCGAGTCAGGAATTATGGAAGTAAACAAAGACTAGAAAAATCAACTGAAGAAACCTATAGGTTAGTGAAACGAAATCGGCAGCTATCCGAGAATAGCTTTCAGAGTAATTATCAAACTGGAATAAAATATCTCACTTTTTATATACCGAGGGTCGTCTTAGGTCTGAAAAGAACAGGTAGAAGAGGTCGAGATTGTGTACCGGTTGTAGCAAGTCTCCGGCGATGATGAAGTTGTAAGCAATTAAGAAGCTCAAGTCATCCCACGCGTAAAATATATTACAATCCAAAATGCCAAATATCGAGTTCTATAAATAAAGAATATTTGGGGGTCTTAAAGCCGTGAATTATCAAGTGTTAATCGCTGATTTAGCGGCAGCCCGGTTTCGTTATAAACAGCACGCAGATCAGGCACTTTGCTGTCACCAACCTAAACAGTCGGTAGTCGCATAAAAGAACAAATATCAATTGACGGAAAGACACCGAGAAAAGAGGAAGTGTATGCGGTGTAAAATTCCTTGATCCCCGTGATATCGTATAGATACCCCAGAACTCGTCAATGCGTGAAATATTTCAAGGGTTTTGTGGGGCAGCTGGCAGCTGGCAGCTAGTCCAAGCTTCCGGTCGTGTTTTGCGATAATAACGTAACTAACAGCGGATGTTGAATACCTACTTCAGATCTCGATAAGCTAATAAAACTCCACCAGAAAGTTAACATGAACGTGTTATTTCGAATTAATTAATCGAGCGGTTATCTGGAATCTCGGGTCGAAATCCAGACAGATATCCCAAAATCTTTTACACAGTTCATTCTATCTTCATGGGAGCACAATTTTCAGACGCTATATTTTGCATTCCTCCAGTTCAGATAGCTACGTAGCGCTACCGCTTGAGGAATGCTGGCTGGCAAGGAAAGTACTCGTCTTTAGCCAACCCTGGTTAGCTTTATCAAACGGAGGTTGAACGGCATCTCGCAAGCGAAATGCGACCCAATCCGTGGAATTGCATGAGGTCATCCCGCAGAAACAGATCGCGCCAATCATGTGAGAAGCTAGCGTCGATAAGATAATCTCAGAAAGAGTCAAATTGAAGATGCTCTCTTCTATATTCCGAAGTCAATCCAATGTCGACATGTCAGAGAGATACTTATGCCTTCGGTAAGGGAGTGAACCTTGGTAATGAAATTCGGGGAATTGAGACATGCATAAAAACCAAGTATAAAAATGCTTTTCTATTACAGCTACACCACCAATAGATACGATATTACCGGTCTCGTTCCTTCTCACTTTCCCCAGAGTCCGTCTCCTCCTCTTCAAACACATTTGCACAAAGTTCAAGCACAACCCGCCACCCCTGGTCCCTCCCCACCAATTCCAGAATTCTACCCCACCTCTCCTCCTCAATCATACAAATACCCTTCCAATTCGGAACGACATAATTTCCCTCATCAAAAACAATATTCTGCGGGGCAACAAAACCAAAGGATAGCCTCAAAACAGCCAACACCACAATTTCAGAAAACCTCTGAAGAAAAGCCCACCTATTGAAGAGTACCGGATGCGTCATATGTAAGCTCAGCGTTCTCAACAACATTTCAAGGATATCCACGTTGTGTTGGGTGAGTTGGCCAAAGTCCTGTGCTGCCATAGATACATCTCCGATAGTTCCTTGTTGGTGAAGGGCATAGTACCTCACACGGAAGTAAGGGTCTTGGAGAGCAAATAAAGATATCACAACAGAGTGCAATAGTCGTAAGAACGCAGAACCGTCGAACGGGTGTCCGTGAGAGTCGGGAGAAACCGGCGGGTACACTTCCGCAAAAAAGTCCCTCTCCCAAGCACGCAGCGCATCTATGGCTGTTTCATGCACCGCATAGACGCCAATAGAATCTTGTCGAATGAGGGTACGAAGTACCTCTGAGATCCCAATTAATGCGTTAAAGTAGCCTGGCGCGTTAATTGGCTTTCGAACGTTAAACCCCATATAAGTGATAATGGGCGGTACGCCTGAGAAGAGATACATCCTGGATAGATCTAAGTATTAGAGATATCGATGACAGTGCAAGGAAAAGCGATGCTGTACCATATATCTTGAGATACAAGGGACCACCAAAGATAGTCAGCTGCTGGACCTCTATCTTCATCCGATTGGTCTGGCGTGTGATTCCAATGCATAGAACAAGCCATTCTTATGGCCTTATACTCACACCTTATAATCAGCTTCACTAGTTCAGATATGTGTTATGGAATGGCTCTTACAGTAATCAACTTATTCCCAGCCCCCGATCCAGGCTCGTCAACAAAAAGACTAAGCAATAGCAGACTTTGCACATTATGTGCCGACGGGATAGTGATCGCATTCTTGTCTTTAAAATACTTTTGAATTGATTCTTTGATCTTGTTGTCGTCTAGCACATTGTGGGGCTCGTTGAACGATAGGACGATTCGACGAACTGTCTGATTCAATAAGACACTGGTGCTGTTTGAAAGTTCCTTAGAGCTGACGATTGGTAATGATGCGTCTAAGAACTCTCCAAATTTTACTTTTGACCTAGCAAAATGTAAAATAATCAAGTCAGAACATGTTTATATACATACGTAAAGACTTAGAAGGGGAAAAAAAACCCTACTGCTCTATGTGATCGAGTTGGCTCGTAGTCAAAGGCGGCGCGGAATGCTTTCTGGTTATAACGGATTACGAGACTTAGATGATTGAGATGACAATTCAACTTAATAATGAGCATCAGAGCTACCTTATGACGCTGGGTCTCGATGAAACAGGAGAAGTGCTGCTCTCCGGAACGGATTCTCTTAAATTTTCAATCTTCGGTTAGCTCTGCGATCCGATATCAAAGTTTGATGTTCGCTATTAACTAAACCTACAAATTTGAACTAGAAGCACTCGCATGTCGTCGATCTCTAGTTTCTGTGATGGGCAGAATGCGTGTACAATCAATATTCAATCTTGTACAGCGTGTGCACCTTTGGTCTCGCGCGACCATGTCAAAAGTATCACGGCGTGAACTGGAGTCATCTCCAGGTAGCTGACATCTGGACCACCGTTAGTCATATTGTTAGAATCGCAGCGTCATTGCACTATATAGATATGGTGCCATAGTGATCTAATATCAAATAAAGATGGTGGAAAGATCCTGGACTTACTTCGTTCGCAGCTTCCTGCATTCTAAATAAACCCATCAATCTTGTCAGCTTTTACTCCATAGGATAACTTGAAATCGCATCGAAATCACCGAAAGTATAACATGCTGCTGCACCGGATGAAATTGTATGGAAAATGACAGACTTACGATCACACGCTCTAGAAGCCTTTAACCTCTTTATCGGACCTTCGAGTTCTGGCATTGGACCGATCTCCCCCAGTAATAATAAGACAAGCTCGAGACGTCAACACTTGGTTCCATAAACCGGTAATAAAGCATGATATCAAAATCTCCTTTCTTCCTCTTCTTTAGGGAGGAAAACCGGCTCGCGCTTGAGCTTTAAGTTTCAGTATTCGCTGGTCATGACCTTGTACAGAATTTGAAACCATAAGGCTTTCTGCAGCTGCAAAACGTCAAGAAGGGAATGTCGTCACAGGATTGTGGAAATTGAGATATCTAGATACGGGTAGTTCCACAGTTCGAAACCGTTGACCCCGTATTCGCGTAAAAACTCCGTGCGCATGCACACAGGATTCTCGAAGAGTCGGGAAGTTTGGAAATTTTCTGAAACGAGGTACGCAATATTGACGCTGCGTCGATCAGGATCAGATATTAGACTTCGCGCAGAATTTTGGAAATAGCTGCAACTTGTAGGATCATTAGCCACGTACACCACGCTTAGAAACTCAGCCCGACGCACGGATGTAACAACTGCAACGACTTTATCGCCCGATGGGCAATTGTAGAGCGCAACCTCAAACGCGAGGGCGTGAATGGGATATAATCGACCAGGGTATCGATAAACCGTTTTTCAAGCGAGACCTTGGTGTCATCAGATGTAAATTGATATCGGCTGTGGTTTGGGGAAGACATTGGAGATGGGACGGCAGTTCGGAGCGCGGAGGGTTTCAGCTCCGTCAAATGCGGGCGCCAATGCAAATTTAAAGCCAAAACGCAACGACAAACCACAGAGCATACCCCGCGCGAAATGAGCAAAACTAGGAACTGCAGCCTCATCCAGCAAAGGTTCGCTAGGAGGAGCTTTCGCAAAAAGTAACAGTTACATTTTAAGGACTATTTGGCACGAGAGACACCAGAAGTCTGTATTTCTATATGTGTTTCTGAGTCTAGTCCTTATCGATAACTTAAGTACCAGAGATACAACTTGAGTAAGTTACTGAAGTATCTTCTCCTCAAACTTCCGTGGCAAGATTGACGAATGCCCAAGTACCACTTTAGCACTGCCTATTTCTCTTGGCTCATACTTGATCCTATACTTAATCAATATATCGATAAAGGTCTCTCTCTACTCATGATGTTCTGGTTCATGGGGAAGCCTGGGACGAGCGGGTCAAGTGTCCTGCAGGAACAGAGTCGCAGGGAATTTCATGGCGCAATTAATAATCCTCCATGGCCCGCACCCACACATCGCAAAGGCAAACATGAGAGTCTTTTGCCCCATGATGCATATATGCTCCACTGCCCACCGTTACATATCGCCCATCGACCAGCATCTCTAAGCATCGTCATTATTATACTGCTGCAGGAACCTCAATAGGATCGGTCTCGAAACCAAACCGCAAAAGGAACATACTATGCTATGCTATGCATATATACACACGAGAATGCGCGATTAATCATTTCAAAGTCCGAACACCGGAACCAAACCTACTAACTGCACTGATGTAACTCTGGAAAGTGCTTCATCTAATATTGCAAACGCATGGACTCTCCACAGTATTGACCTTCAATATAAATTGATGTTTCGGGCAGACCCTCGCCGGGCCGAGTAAAGCGAACTGAGTTATATGATATACTCCTGCGGTTGATTGTCACCGCCAATTTTGACCCCGAATGGTCGTCCTAAGATCCGACTCCACTTTTGCCGCTCCATCTCGCCGGACGTCAAACCGCAGACTCGAGCGGTCCGGGCTCAAGGCACCGTCGCCTTCCATTTAGAACCCCGAAAAAACCCCCGCCAGTTTATCGAGTTTCTCTTGCCTCATTCCACTCCGAGCTGCCCTATCTACTGCCAGTACTACCCAAAACCCACCGCGATGGCCCACGACACTCTACACGCGCATGCTACCTTTGCCAGGGCCTCCAGGCGACGCTCATGTAACGAGTGTCGCTCTCGTCGGACGAAATGCGAACTCAGACCTCAGCCTGACGGGTCCACCAAATGTCTTTGGTGTATTCAACACGGAAAGGACTGCGATCTGCCGGACGACGAGTCGCTCCAGCAGCATACACCGCGGCCTCCAAATGATGGGTTAGTATAAAACTCCAAATAACTGCTAAAACGAGTCCCCCTTACAACTTTTCCCAATAAAATTTTCAAACAAAGAGAAATTGTCTAGCGAAGGCTAACAGAATATTCCTCGCATGCATGGTTCGACCATCAGGTCCATGATTATGAACGGAAATACATCCGCTCATGCGGGTTTCCAACTGTCAGACCAGTCGTTCTGCCCCACCGAAGAATCCAGGGAGAAAATTCTCAGGATACGTCAGAATATCACCGAAAACAATTACCAACCATGGACCGACATTGAGGGCACGGACAAGCTCCACATTGACCCTATAATCGCAAATTACTTGGAAGATCTTTTCTTCACAAAGATACAGCCCTATATTCCAATTATTACCAGGAGTTACTTTAAATCGAATAAAATATCCCAGCTACTCCTCTCGGCTATGTATGGAGTTGCTGCACGCTTGAGCAGAGTTTTAGTCTCCAGTCGGGATTTCGTCCACATCAAACAGGTCCTGCATGCCCAGCTCCTCAAGTTGGTCAATAATTACCGGCCGTCCCTGCAGTCATGCATAGCTTTGACATTGATTCACCTCACGATAGAGTTGCAAACAGATGGGATCAACGATACAGAGGCTTGGCCGCTTCGTCTCGGTATGGTAAGTCATTACACTTATATCATACGGCGCAGAGTTAACAGCATCTGATATATGGCTGCTAATATGGTACATCGATATATCTAGGCAGTTCGTATGGCATTGGAGTTGAAACTCCATAGGAGGTCAGCTCAGAGCAAACACTCTTCAGACATGCAGGAAATGCGAAGACGTCTGTTCTGGGCCATTTTCATCAAGGATCGATGGTACGCAATTGCCACCCTCCATGCATGCAACTTACTTCCGATATCGGTTCTAATCATACTCTATCACGCAGGACGAGTACAGGAAAGGGTTACCCGTTAATGATATCCTTACAAGACATCGACCTGGATTTCCCTCAAGAGCGAAACCTCGATCCAGGATACGAATCCACAAAACACTACTTTTTCATCGAACTCATCCATCAAGCTTTCGTCCTTGGGAAATGCCATCCAGTAGCCTACCGCGCTGACCGCTTCAAACACGTAACCGTTGAAGCTTTCCGTGAAGCCGAATCCTCAATCGCCGAACTAGGCGACCATCTTCGCAGATTCCAAGCCGTCTGCAAAGACTACGACAGCCAAGCTACCCTCTCACTGAATTACGCTGCTCTAAAACTCATCTTCTACGGCCCGTTCTTCCAGCCCGCCAGTCCTGCCGAAAAATTCAAGTTCGCACAATTCCTACAAGACATACCGAAGCTTCGAACAACACTCGCCCAAGACGCAGTCTACGCTCTCGGTTACGCGAGTAAAGAGTTGGTACACAGTTGTGAGGCAATATGGGGCATAGGATACTACGCCCAAGTCCGTTGCTTCCTCGTAGCGTTGAGCATCAAACACGACACGTTGACAGAGTACCCGCAAGATCTACGTGAGGAAGCAGACAGAGCATGCCGTAAGGTTGCGGATATAGCAAGAAGCATGTGCGAGGAGAAGAGATGGAGTTTCAAGCAAATGTCCGGAACTTTGGTATTATTCTGCGAAAACGTGGCGGATGAGAGACGAAAGGCGTTCTCACCATCAATGCAAGATAACGGGTCCGATGTCACACTTAGTCCACCGCAGACTGCGACGGATAGTAGCTCTACATCCTCACAAAAGCCAACGAGGAAACAGAAACGTAGTCGTGAGGAGTTTCAAAGTGTGTCAGATAACATCAGTTCGTTATCGTTAGATCAGCAGCAGCAGCAACGGATGGATTACAGGATGCAGATGACGTTTCCGGAAACCGAGCTTATGGCGTCAATAGATGCGTATAATATGACGCCTCCGACTCCGTTTAGTAGTGCAGCGGCTATGTCGGTTGACGGTGCGTTTAGTTTGATGTCTGATAGCGGGAGCATGAGCACCAGCTATCCGATGATGAGTAATGCGAGTTATGGGAACACGAATAATTGGAATATGGGAGCGGAGTTTCAGCAGGACTTTGGATTTTTCAAGTAAGGGATTCCATATTCGTCATCTACTTTTAACTTTTGGGTTAGTCCGGACTAACGTAACATGTTGTGGGTGCAGTTGGGAAACTACGGAACAATTTTACGATTCGAATGGGGTTCCCAAGTATCCGTAATCTTACAGGGATCTGATTTTACGATTTTCATCTCTACGTTTGTATTTCAAAAGCAAAAGTTGGTTATGTTGTATGCTTCGGGCGAGGGATCCGGCTGGGCGCCATGGTACCAAAGTTATCGAATCGGTTTAGCCTTTTAAAAATTTCCAATGATGAACGTTCAAATAATGTCCTGCTTTGTTGTATTTAATGAGTATCTACAAAGTAGTAATATATACATACATATAAATAGTAATAGAGAGCCATATGGAGCTCGACGGAGTTTGTATTACAAAGGTCGACGCATTTGGTTTTTTTGTTCCACGGGTCCTATATATACATATATAAAGTTGGAAAAATTTGTAATCATAATTATGAGGCATATTAGTGACAAAATATTTCCGTGTTCTTTCTGCTGTGATTACTTTGATTCTAGCTGAAGCTCTTAGTCAAAAATACCTTTCCTCGATCGTCTTAGTGCTCATCAACTTCATGGGTTTCAATGTGGAGTTCCGTTCAGATTCCGAGTTCAACGCCAATCCCACCTATTGGCCTATCAATTGTAGGGGTGGGCTAATCCCGTCAAACTTCTACTAGATTGGTGGAGAGTCACCAGGCATACTTTGTTTAGTTGGAACATTAGTACACCATCTCTTATTCATAGGAATCACTACAGTAATTTAGATGATAATGAACTTATTTCCATAAGGCAGATTGGACTGGATTGCATTGGGGTATTGCTCGGTATATCGGAACATTCGACTGCGATATGAAGATATATCCCCGTAGATTTGGATGTTCTGGTTATCATCGTTCTAGTTGGTTATCATCACGTGCTGACGTAGACCCTAGATCATCCGCTGGAGCTTGTAAAGTCCGTCTTATCGTATGGTACCATATCACGCGGCCTCGTAACGGAAAGACTTGGTTCAATTGAATTGAACAAAATTATTCGGGTTCTCGTATTTTACGACCCGAAATTTTCGCAAGAAATGTCCGTATGTATGTCTCAAGCCTCTTGGCTTGTTATGTAAAAACTTGCAAGCTGAAAGAGAAAATGATAGCGAGCGCCGCTATGATACTTGGCGAGAATACTTGGGACTTCTCGGCAAAAATTCAAGCACGTTGAAGCCTTGATATGAAAAAGCTTTAAGAAAGACAGTCTCATAGAACCTTGTAAAGAAAGGACTGGCTAGTTGGAATAGTATAGCGTAGCAAAGCTTTACGAGGTTCAAAAAGTCTGTTGAACTCTTGGATCGGCAGAGATTGGAGCCGGTGTATGCATCTTGTCGGTCATCTTGCGTGGGCCCAGCACGCGGCGGATTTCTGGGCATCAAACCAATCGAAGGTGCCACCGGCCATGTTGCCCACCACGAGGACGAAGGAAAAGAAGCGAAAAGGATGAAAAGGATGAAAAGGACGAAAAGGTAGCTTCCATGTGCTAAACACCCTCGTTTTACCGCTGATTGCTTTCTAAATTTCGAAAGGGATGAGCTGACGAAAGGTGTCCTTGATATTGACTCGCGTGTTTTGCTGCCGTTCAGGCTATAAGCCTGTAGATTAATCAATACGGAAAAGGTTGAGATTTGAAAACCACAAGGGAAAGATTTTGCTGCTGCAGCCACGACGCCTGATGATGTCTGGAATCAAGAGGGCCATCCCACGCTGTGGTTTTCGAAATCTCATTCTCGGGTCATGGCCAGGGAGAGAAAGGACGGCGCAGCGATATGCAAGGGTTTGGTGTGTCTGGGCACCACCACCACCAGCAGGGTTAATCCATTGGCATCATGTTGGAATAAGAATAAGAAACCACAAAGATTGATTTGATGCTCGAGCACTTGGGACGAGGTTCGGTTGATGTGCGGTTCATAGCTTATTCTAATTATTGCTTTTCTTGCGTCATGGAAGAAAAAATTTTATATCTCTGGTGACAGCCTCTCTCCCTTTGAACACCACCTACCAACCTTTCCCAAATCACACTCCTTCGAACTTCTTTTCATCTTCGACGGATTGACAGGAGCGATTGGGGTCCTATTCTCTACTACGGCCGTGAATTCCCGGGGTGGTTTGACGAGGAGGCTCGAAGCGGCTGTTTGCTCGCATATTTAATATCCAGTGTGAGCTAACCTCAACAGGCTCGCGCCTCAACGACATCAATTCAATTCCTTCCTTCCTTCCCTCCTTCTTTCCTCCTCCACACCTGGTAACATCGACCTATCCTTCGGGATCACGAGATTGACTCCCACCTCCATTCTATCACCGCTTCTCCGTTACATATACCTTCTAGGCCTCTCGCTATCGCTCCAAGCCTCCCTTTCCCAGTCGCGCACCATAATTCTCCTTCGATTCTCGCTAGGTTTTTTCAGCCAACTGCCATTTGATACCTTCTCGGTTCCTGCCGGGCTCCCTGAAAAGGAAGTTCAGTAATCGAAAGCCTCTACAAGTGACGTCCTCGGTACCACTCGCAAACCCGTTACATCGACAAGGTAAACAAGAACGTAATTTTTCTCCAAATTTTACCCTTTTTTTTTTTTTTCTTGAAAAAAAAGTTTAGAACCAGGCGGAAGTCAAACAAAAAAAAAGGACCGTCTGGAGAACCGTAAACTATCAAAAAGTATCAGTACCAGTCCACATGCACATCCCGCTCTTGCGCAACAGCAACGTCAACCGGCTACCGATGAACAATCAATAAGCCTTCCTAATCAAAATCTTTTTCAGAATCCGTCTGTTTTTTGCCCCAGCCTGTGTCAACCGGTGACACGTTGTTTCGTTAGATCCGAGTTCCTCCTACCAGCTGTGTCAGCGGCGCATGCATCACCAGTCTCCACTCACCTCGTCGTCGTTCCAGTGGGTGGACCTTATCATCAGAAAGCCCCCATAAAACCAAATACCTTCGTCGCTCATTATCGCTCTCTTCGAATATCAAACAAGGCAATAAATTTGGATCAAATCGTTATCATAAAATATATAAAATAATTGGTACCGGAAGAAGGAAGGGAGGGGTCCGGTCCTCTATCTAGAATCCAGGGAAGGGATATATATCAAGGAATATAGTTCTGTAATCTTGATCCCATCGATTGGCAGATCTACACAATGGCCTGGGATCATCTAAGTGTAAGCCATTATCCCACTTCTCTTTGCTTCTTCGTGTTGAACATTGTTGGATCTTCGAGATGGATTCACACGTGTCCCATCTTGGAGACTGGACGAGGGTTGTAGACATGTTTTCAAATGTCAACTGAGCCTTCGGAGATACCTCCATCAGAAAGCCCCCCCTCGCCAGTACCCTCATATCATTATTTCAATACCTCTTTCAAGATATTCTTCCTACTATTCAATTTGCTAATTTATGTTGCATCACACCAGGTCAATAAGCCACATTTGGCATATATCATTCTAGGAGGTTTTACCTCCCTTTTCATGTTAGTTTCCTTATTTGTTAAAGAAAGACTGTACATCGGTGAAGCTACTGTCGCCACTATCTGCGGTGTTATCTTTGGTCCCTATGCCGCTGGTTTATTCGATCCCAATAGCTGGGGAAATGTCGATCAAATCACACTGGAATGTAGTCGGATTGTTTTGGTGGTACAATGTTTCGCCGTGGGAGTCGAATTGCCAAAGGTGAGTTTCAGGTAGAAAATTACCTCAATTCTAGGGGAATTCATCTCGCTGACTGGAATGTTTTTTTTAACGTAGGCTTACATGACTCGTCATTGGAGATCCGTCGTCTACCTCCTCGTCCCCGTTATGACATTTGGATGGCTCGTCGTCTCGGTATTCGTCTGGTGGCTTATCAAACCACTCTCCTGGCTGGAATCACTGTGTGTCGCGGCATGCGTAACAGCCACCGATCCCGTCCTAGCTTCCTCGGTCGTCGGTAAAGGCAAATTCGCGAGACGAATTCCAAAGCATTTGAGAGATCTCCTGTCTGCTGAATCCGGCTGCAACGATGGCATGGCATTTCCATTCATTTACCTGGCCCTTTACTTGATTCATTATCGCCCGGATTACTCCCAAGTGTTCTACCATTGGTTTGTTTATACGATCCTCTACGAGTGCGTTTTCGGTGCCTTTTTCGGATGTTGTGTGGGCTATCTAGGACGGCGTCTTATTAAATTTGCGGAAGCGAAAAACATTATTGATCGAGAGAGTTTCCTCGTGTTCTATTTTACGTTGGCATTATTCTGTGCTGGTGCAGGAAGTACTTTAGGCAAGTTTTATCGCCCCTCACCAAACTTTAATATTACATGCTAACTGGTTCGAACAGGAGTCGATGATCTTTTAGTTGGCTTCTGCGCAGGCGTCGCATTCAGTAACGATGGATGGTTCGCCCAAAAGACTGAAGAATCCCACGTCTCGAACGTCATCGACCTGCTTCTCAATTTGGCATATTTTGTCTATTTCGGTGCAATCATTCCCTGGGATCAGTATAACAAACCCGAGTGGGGTTTGGAGCCCTGGAGACTAGTCTGCATATCCATTCTGGTCATCTTCTTCCGTCGTATACCCGTCATGGTGCTCCTTCGGCCGTTTATCCCGGACATAAAAACTTTCAGAGAATCTCTCTTCGCAGGACACTTCGGACCCATGGGTGTCGGCGCCATCTTTGTCGCTATCCTCGCTAGATCGGAGCTATCTACGGGTGATTCGGCCGCGCCTCTGGCAGTGATACCAGATTCTAGTTCCGAAATTCATGAATTACTCTTGGTTCAAGTTATTTGGCCAATTGTCACATTCATGGTTATATCCTCCATCATCGTTCACGGATCTTCGATTGCTGTGTTTACCCTAGGAAAGCGAATCAACCGAATGACGCTCACAATGTCATATACCACACAAGGACCGGAAGACTCATGGGTCAGCCGCCTGCCGTTCTTGAATCGCGGCCAATCACTATCTATACGCAAGCCTGATGATTCTGATACCGAGAAAATACCACCTGGAGCAGCCGGGTACGGAAATGGTAAAAGACACAGCAGACACCAAAGTGCAGATGCACCTCGCCGAAGAAATGGTCTCGGACGACCAAAGAACCAGGCTACCGGTTCTCTTTCAACCGAGCGCTTGCCGATTCCAGAGGCTGTCAAGATCCATATCCCTGCTGGTGGCAACGCCTACCAAGAAGGCGAGGAAATTCTGGTTGAAAATTCTGAAGGTGATGTCGTGAGGCAATTCCGAAAGCTTCCCGGTGGTGGAATCGAAGATACATTCGATGAGAGCAAGGATACACGTGCTGGCAGACCGGGTGCGGCACCACCTCGTATTGGTGAGCTCGCTGAGGAACTCATGCAACGAATCGATAGTCCGAGTCGACATAGAGATAGCTCTACAGACGAAGAACCGCCAAGGCCACCTCTCGAGCGCCGTGGGTCCGAAGCTCACAGAAAGCGTGGTACCGCAACCGCATACCAAAGTGGCAACGATGTTATTGTCGAGGATGAGGATGGAGAGGTTATCAAGGTTATCCGAACTCATACCAATACCGGCCGTAATGACTCCATCATGGGAATCCCAACTAGTCGTCGCCCAAGTCTGCAGAAATTCGGCTCTTGGTTGACTAGGAAGACCTCTAACGCGCCAGAATCTAGCCAGCAGGGTGGCCGAAACGACCAGAACGATGATGCCATGTCGGTTATATCGAACGAGGAACACGGCGTTCATTTACACAATCCTTTCCATGGCGGGCGCATGTCTCGCAAAGAGCTGATGGAGCACTTTCAGACTATTGACCCTCGCTATAGATCCAATATTGCGCAGGCACACAACATTCCTCAACGAATCGTCGCGGAAGCTGAAGCCGAGACGGATGATGGTGGCAGCGGTACATACTCTCCCGGTAGTACTTCGCACCCCCCTGTTATTACCGGACCCCGGGATACAGTGCCAGAGAAGGCCGATTTGGCAGCTCAATCATCTGATCCTGGATTGTCATTGGCGAAGCTCCAGAGTTCCACTAGCGCTGAAGACCCAGAGAACTTTGAAGAAGAGACGCCAGCCGAAAGACGTAGAAGAGAAGCGGCACTTGGTCATTCTGAAGAGCGAGCGAGGAGTAGATCCAGGAATCCGCCCGAGACTGATGCCGAGCGTCGACGTCGAGAAGCAGCTCTCGGTTCGGCACCCAACGACGACGATAGCGATGACGACGGGACGGAACGGCAGCAACCTGCCCGACGTAACATTCGGTTCGCAGACTTGACTCGAAGGGGGCCTTGAGAGTTGCATTCCACGTTAAATATTATACTGTTTCGCGACCCACGATATGTTTTTGAGGCACCTAAGCATTCTTTACTGGCGAGTTTATTCACTAGCGGTGTTCTTTACACCTGTTTAATCTCAGAAGTAAGCTGAGGAGCCTGAGCCTGAGCCAGATCGACTTCTGAACTTTATGAATTCTAATATTGGTTCAGCTTTTCTGCCTATGCATCTGCCTCGAGCCAGGTCGATGCTCAAAGTTAGTTTTATGGTGTAGTTTTTCTTTTTTTCTTTCTCTTATGGGGACAGCTGCATTACACGGAAGGGGTATTCATATTATTTCTTTTCTTAGTTTTTATACATCCTCTTTTTTCTTTTTAGCGATAGTTCGTACCCGGGATGACTACATGGCTTTTACTTTTCGTATTCTGGGGAGGTTCTTAGATGGTTTTGTTATTACTTTCCCTCATGGTATTTATTTTTCTACCTCTAATTCGATGTTTTTGTTTTTATCATATCATAGCATTACCATACCCCCTGTACGCTAGAATAACATGAGCACGATGAAGGATAGACGAGGATGTTGATATGAGATGAGATGAGATTCTGGTTTTTGGCATTGAGGTTAGCTAACGTTAGTCGGGTGTTGTAGTTGATAGATGCAAATTAATTCATATAATGATATTATCTGAAACGACACAGATCCGGGTTTCTGTGTGAGATGTGATATTCACATGGTACGCGGAATTCTATGTATAGTTGATGTCTTATACATATAAAGCACATTAATAATTTCATTTATATATACATATATCAATTGCTGGCTTGCGATTCGCTTGAGGGTTTGGTCTAGACTCGAGATCAGGCGCTTGGGAAGCAGAGCTAGTTGAGGATTGCATGGGAAACGTCCCCAATGTTTTATATTAAATATATATTCCAGTGAAATTAGTAGTTAATAGTTTCTAGGTCAGAGATCTGGACGCTGAATGGTTACAGTTAGGGTTTATTTTGATTTGTAGCCTGTTACCTCCGCATGCATACAAGTTCAGGCGCTCTCAAGTGGACTAACGGCTTCGGTCTAGATTCAATCGATTCACTGGTGCCAGACCGGCCGGCCGGACTAGGGTGGTGATAACAAATGCAGCGTTCATTCGAAAATTTATGCCGCAAAACGTGGCAGACGGGGAAATATTATGCAGAGGATCGCCAGTCGCGTATGCAGGTACCATCTCATGCGACTGCGATTGGTTCTGAGGACTAACCGCAAGTTTGATGTTTAAAACATCAGGATGGAGGACATTGTCGGGTGCCTAGGCTAGGATTGCGGTGAAACTTGCCGGCCCGAGGCCGCTGAACATATGAAAAGAATTATATTTGAGTAAACGGTAATTTTTGAAAGGAGATGGGTATCTTTCAGACCGCGAAATAAGTCGACAAAGTGTCCTGTTCACCGACATTGGATTGCTAGAGTATATCCTCCTGATTCATCTGAAGACTGCGCGCCACCGATGTAGGCGTAAGAGAAATACGATGGCAATTCAACATTGTCTTGCAAATCCTCCGCCAAGGACGCAAAGCCCAATTCCGGTCGGTCAAACCAGTAAGGAAATATGGAAAATTTGTGAAGTCATGCGGTGCCATATGAATATAAATTTTTAAAACGGGGAATGCTTCGAGCAGGGGGGACCCCTCTTTCCACTCCAGCTTCAAAGAAGAGAATAATATGCTGGAGCTGAAGATTTGAGATTGATGAGGAAGCAAGAAACTTCGTCATGGGGTCATTGCGGTGCCTGAGTGGTCCGGGTTTCTGGAATGGACCCGGCTTCTTGGATCATGGGCCGCTGGTGTGCATAATCATACCCATCTCATCCCCCTTTCCCCTGTTACGAAAACTTCGTGCCACTTGCAATCTTTCTTTCTTACTTCCTACCTTCTTCAGCAAAACTGTGAAAAGCGTCGCCTGGTAGGAACTAAGAAAATAATATCGGTGTCCTTTTTTTCCCCTTATTCTAGCTGTTAGGTAACAGCCAGTTGGTTCATATGCGGGAGCCGGGAAAGGTAGAACAATAAACAGCCCGCTGTTTGGTGATACAAACGATTTGCCGTAGCAAACAAAGACCTCGCATGTGCATTTTTTTGCAAACTGCATTGGCGGCTGGCTCGAGGACAAGCGTTTGGTGTGGCAACTGATACACCCGCAGACATAATACGTGACTGTCTTGTCTTTTATAAAATCGGCCCGGGTCGGCGTCCCTGTTTCAAGTTGAGCCTCGGGAAGTATACCGAACCAACCCTCGAGAAATGTTCGCCATTCGCGATTTCGCTCTGGTTGTGCGCCCCTGGGTTCATTTGACACGGTGTTTCTGTGGTTTCTCCCTTTTCTAAAATTACATTTGCATTGCTCGCTGGTAGGTTACGTCCGCTTGGGAGTGGACACAAAACCGTTGGTTGGCAAGATTGTGAACCTGCCGAAGACGATCGCGAACGAAACAAGTGAGAAGAGGGAGAAAGAGAAGGGCAACTGGAGGGGGCGTGAGACGCTGTGATCGATTAACCACGAGAGCCTTTTTTTTTTTTTTTGCTCACTCCGGACAACGGTTGGGAGAAGGGCCCCTTCTTTCTTTTGCATTGAATGAGACATGTTCTCACGTTTTGATCCAGATTGCTTTTTGATGCTCGAATACGATGCTTTGGATCGTCTGTTTCCTTTTTTGCCCTTTCACACAAAAGAGATGGTCGCTTCTTGCAGCGAGGATACCTTGGTTGTGTGTGAACATGGGCGCGAGTGGTGATAGTTCATGATATCAGCGAACGAGACCCGTGCGATGGATCGAATCTCAAGCGTGTTTTAGGACGTTCGAAAGAGGGAATTCGCCCTTGCTTCTGGAAGCCTTCCAAATTAATCTCCTGGGACTGGAACAAGGGACCGGCGACCCTGGTCCCCCCACTCGAATGCTGGACTGTGCCTGGTCTAGTCCGGTCGAGTCTCTTCTTCCCCTTGATCGTTGGCCGTGACTTATTGAGGTATTGAGGAGGGGAGAAAGGAATTGACTCGGGAAACCCGCGGTTACCGTTGCCCATCGCAAGAAAGAGAAAAGAAGAGAAAAGAAGAGAAAAGAAAAAAGAGAAAAGTGATGAAGTTACGATGATGTATTGAAGAAGCAATATAACTTTATCCGAGGCGTTCTTTTGCACCCCTCCACCATGCAGCATGCCCATGTCTGTTGAGATGCGATGCCCTTCCCCCTCATCTCCCTCTTCCCTCTCACACTCGCCGCACACTCATCCCTCATCCTCTCCGGGTGATATAACTATATATACAATATAGCAGCTCCAAAGGGGGGCCTCGAAGAGATTCCTCGATTTCCCTTTTCCCAATTTTTCTACTCCCTTCCTGCCCTTTCCTCTCTCATCAAGACGAACAAGAACGAATCGCAGCTAGACCCTTTCCTTCATTTTTTCTTGCCTTTCCCTTTTCAAATATTGAATTCCCTTCCGGGACATATAACGATCCCCCCTCGAACTAACCTTTCGGTGCATATTGGATATCAAAATCCGCACCCAGTACCAAGTACTTCATTCACCCTTTGGCAGACAGGACCATCTTCTTTCTAGGAAGTTAGAGATCTCGGTCAATCGACGGCAACGACCAAGACGAAACCATCTTGCATACACGTACATCGACAACGTTTCTGCATCTCCTTATATATACTTAACTTACCGATTGATCGATATTAATAATAATCCGACTACTAACACACCGTGCACTGCCCACCCTAACTAAAAGACACTGTTTTCCCGGGGGGAAGTTCAGAGATCTTGCCAGACAACCTCATTCAAATCCCCAGTCCGCCTTCGGAAATCACCCGCCAGCACCCGGCGCGCGGAATCTTTTTTTCACTTTTCTCCCTGGCGCGTTGCAACCTAACCACGATTCATCAATTCTTCGAAAGGGAGAATTTATATATTTAAACAGGATACAAAGGTAGTGGTGATTTTGAACATCTGCTGTATCCAGCCCTCACATCGGAACAACTATTTCTTTTATTACCGCTTCGAGACAAGGAACATCGGTACTGTACGACCGGCATCGCATCGAAGATACCTCGGGCAGATCAAAGATATCCACCAAGGCTCAGAAAAATCGACGAAAAACCTCGTTGACACCTCGAAAGCATACGATCAATCTTTATTTTTTCCCTTGAGAGAATTCAAAAAGGGAAATTCTCCGATAAACTAGGTGCAGATATTCAATATCGTAAGTGGTACAAGCTGCCCTTTGTTGCCGATTTTTTTTATACATTTTTTTTCCTCTGAAGATCCCCCCCTCTCTTCCCCTCCTCTGGTGACTTTGGTGGGGCCTTTTAAAGCCATCGACGTATCTTTTTCGACAAGGGTAGCAAAAGGGCATCTTCTACAGAGGTGAACATGTCGGATATGCTAGCCCACTAGTTTCTGCCCCTCACTTGGCCGATAGGATGGAAGCTCTATCTGCACTATCCCGTCTTTGAAGGAATTTCGCCGAATTTGGGCGAATTATACCGCCTGGCGTTTACATTTACCTTTCTTTCTTGGTTTTTCTTTCTTTACCTTTCCGAGTAGAAAGGATACTGCTATGGGAATGATTGTATTATTTTATTAAATTTTGTTACTAACACGCCACTTGCCAGTCGTCTAGTGCATGTGCCTAGCCCGAGCGGGGTGATTAGAAAGAGAGAAGAAAAAGCGGGACTGAGAGAATCAGCATAAAAATACAAACAAAAAAAAAAGAAGAGTGCCGAGTGCAGCAAAAAGAAGAGGAGGAAGTACCTCCAGTCACTGTTCTCACCAACAGATACCTTTCCGAAGGACGATACGGCTGGTAAAGAGGTGTTCTGTGCTGTCTTCCAGAAGTCCGTCACATTGCCATATCTTCCTCCACCGGCTTTAATTATTTTTATTTTTATTTTTTATCTTGGTGAACGATTTTTGTACAGACAAAAATCGATCGAATCACACCAGCCAATCGAAGCCCTATTTCAACCACCGCACACGGCACGGCACAGTACAGCACATCGACGACGAATACGACGACACTTCATCACTTTGGCGTGTCTTCCGTTCGGGTCGGCTTGCATTTGGTTGCAGAGACAACAATCACGGATAAACCAACGGGATCAGTCCTTTTCCCCGTATTCTCACCGTTGTCCATCCTCTACTTCCCTCCCTCTCCCCTTTCCTCTCCCACCCGCCTTCCTCTTTCCCCTTGAAGGCTGTGTCGAGCAGCTTTCTCATTTTTTACCACCATCATCACCTCGACCTTATCACGATAACCATATATCCCAAAATGACAACGACACCTCCGACCAAGCGAGAAACCTCGCCCGTTTCACCTCTTCGAGCATCCTTCGCGAATCTCAACACCGAAGATCACTCACAGGCTACCGCAGCAATCCGAGCACAAGCCGGCCACACGAGACACGAGTCCCTCGAAAAGTATACACGACGAGACTCGACAGCAAGCGAAAACAGAAACGAAGAAGGTTACAGAGAACGCGGAAGCATTAGCAGTCAAAGTGGTGCTGCTGGTGCCAAGAAGAATTCGTACGTGCCCAGTCTTGAACTTGGATTCCAATTTTGCAACTGTTTTACTGACGTTAAAAATTCTGCAACAGTGTCGTCATCAAAGTTGGAATGGTCGGAGATGCACAGATCGGAAAGACTTCGTTAATGGTCAAATACGTCGAGGGAAGCTTTGACGAAGACTACATTCAAACATTGGGTATGTTTATTCACTGATGGAACAATATTTTACCGGTGCACAATTCTAATTCTATCTATTACAGGCGTCAACTTTATGGAAAAGACGATATCGATACGAAACACGGAGATCACTTTCTCCATTTGGGACTTGGGTGGCCAGCGCGAATTCGTCAACATGCTACCTTTGGTCTGCAATGACGCAGTCGCCATCCTCTTCATGTTCGACCTAACCAGAAAGAGCACACTGAATAGCATTAAAGAATGGTACCGACAGGGACGAGGTCTCAATAAGGTATTTTAACTATTCTATTCCTCTCTTACAACCGTCAGAACTAACGAGTAACCCTTTTAGACCGCCATTCCTTTCCTCATTGGCACAAAATACGACCACTTCGTCAACCTATCCAAGGAAGACCAAGAGGAAATATCCAAACAAGCCAAACGTTTCGCCCGAGCGATGAAAGCCTCGTTAATCTTCAGCAGCACCTCGCACAGCATCAACGTCCAAAAGATCTTCAAAATCGTACTCTCGAAAGCATTCGATCTGAAATGCACGATACCCGAGATCGAAAACGTTGGCGATCCGTTACTCATCTACCAAGACGTCGAGCTCGGAAACCGGTAATACCATTACCAGTTCCTCTATCATTCTAACAACTTTTATACCTTCCGATGTACAGTCTTCCACGTAGCCATATCGCATCTCTCTTCTTTCGTCTGCTTTGATTCAAAAAACAATCCAACCGCCCTGAACACACCCATCCTAGCATATTATTCCTCTTCTAATCTGCCGCCCCAATTGGTCCTTTATTTCATTTTTTGATATCCTCTTTTTTTTTCTTTCTCCTTTTACTTTTCCTTACTATACCTCTTTATAGGCATTGGGTCAATGGGGCGATTGTGCGTGCTCTTTATCTTTTCTGGCTTTTTGTAAATTTCTCAAGGGTGTTATCACGGCTGTCGTTGGTCTCTTCTTACTCTTTGGGTTATTCATTATTCATTTCTGTTCAACATACCATTTGCTTTCCTCGCATGTCTTCTTTTTATTATTCGATTTACTTTCTTGATACCACTCGCTTTTCGTTTCATTTTCATTTTTTCTCTTGGTCATGATGACGATTCGATTAAACGTCACAAACAAAAATTCAAGTAGGTATATAGGTATATTTTATTTTTATATAATCTCTTCTTAATTTCTTCATTTTAGCCACTTTATGAGCGGTTTTTTCTATTCGACTTTGTTTCCAAGACAAAAAATATACTCAAATCATATCATCTTTGCAGCATTTTCAGGCATTCATAAAAGACATTCGTTATTTTTATTGCATTCTGTTCATTCGTTTATATAAAAGAAATTCTTTGGAAGGACTAGTTTTGGCGCTGAATTTTTTTTTTTTTTTCAAAATTCAATTCCAATTTTTTTTTTTCCTCATTTTCGTTTTTCTATCCCTTTGTCGGGTTACTATTTATATATACTCCTCAGCTCTACATATGCATGTGGATAAATGAATTTATATGACCAAGATATCATCAACTAACTGATTCTTTCCCTTGCGAGACGAGGACATCCTGGAGGCGTAGTGACCATATCTTTCGTCGGTATCATTGAACTTATAGAAATGATTAGTACCAAGAGAATATAAAGAAAATTGTGAAGACTGCTAATGCTATTGTATCAAGTTAGACAGATAGATCATTAAAAAAATATTCACTAAACCAAAGACCACCTATCACGACTCACCTATCACGACTCACCTAAAAAAAAAAAAAAAAAAGACGGTTCACTATCGAGAGCATCCATCAAATAGGTAAAGTAACCCCCTCCATATGGCATTAGCGTCCTACGCACAATATCATCCCGTGTGTGCCTGCATCTGGGATCGGTGGTGGGGTCTAGAACTCCACACACACCGCACATGTACGATTAGACGTATACCGGATACATACTAACGACAAACCAAAACGGCCGTGTCTGTCGTCATGGCACTGCAGGAGGCCCGTTGAAACGGGACGACTTTTGTTTCTTTGGGTTTGGTAACGTTGAAGAGTCTTGGTTTGGGTCGGAAAGCTAAGATAAGTGTACGCCATGGCGTTATCGATAGGTCTTGGATTTGACTGATGATATTGTTATATGAGATTAGAAGGCTTGGGCTGAGGCTGATGCTCATTATTACTCCATGGGATTTCTTTCTCTCTCTTGCCGATTGCGACTGGTGTCTTATTGATGGATATATCGGAAAGCCCCACGGTGTGATTTGAATTCTGCACGCATAGCCACCTGCATTACTAGAATCTGAAGATTCCATCAGAAATTATAATATTAAGATAAGAGACAAAAAGTCCTACCTTAGACCCTGAGATCTTGTAGACCCTAGCAAGGAGAGACATCTATACCCTCGTCACGAGAGACAACATATCTGTTTAAATATCCAACCGATACCGTAAGAGAGAAAAAAAAGTTAAACACCGACGGAACGTCGATATACACCTCCCAGCTGAAATCCACCGCCAACCCCGATACTCCAAGGCCACTTCTTCACGAGTCAAGATTTTACTATCCCCGGTTCACCGGAAGGATTAAAAAAAGTTGGTATGGATATTATATACACGGCTTCCACCGGAATGATATCCAATTCCTCCGAACCCTCGATCGTGAAGAAAAGGGACGAACAAAAACGGAAGGAAAGCGATTCCACACACACTGTTTCCTGATGCACCCGGTGGATACCCTATCCTTCCCTTGATATACTTTTTATCCAATCACTGATTCAGATGTTGTTTTTCCAAAACGGCGGTGCATCGAATGGGGTATATGATTAATAGGATAAGATGCCAAATTATACTACATACACTCATCTATACCAAACTGAACTGAACTGTTATACCCACAAAATTCCTTCCAAATAAAACGCCGAGTACCAAGGCTGGAAAGAAAAGATTAAAAGAAAAGTAAAAAGGCTGATGATGATTTTTACTTTTTCACTTCTTCAACACCTGTTCTAGTGCCGCGGAGATCCGCCGGTACATGTCCCGCTGTACTTCAACGGGAATCTTCCGCCACATCTCCTCCTCGACGGTATGCAGTACCTGATGGAAATCAGAGACGGGTTCGCCATTGGCGTCTGCCGGTTGTTGCTGTTGCGCGTTTTGATGGGCGTATATTGCTTTTGAGGCGGCGCGCCGCGTTTCTTCGTACCAGCCGCTGATGTGTAGCTGTTCTATGAGGTGGTCGAGGAGACTGTTATATTTCAATATAATTATTTGTTGTTAGTCTAGACACTTGAAAATTGTCTCAACTACGAATGTGTTATGAGAATACCGTTGTCTTTGGCCTCGCTCGGCCAATTTTATGTGTACTTGTGATTGTAGGGAGACTTGAGGTGCCATATTTTTTTATACAAGATATCTTTTGCTGGGCTTCTTGACTACGAAACCAGCAGATAATGTGGTGGCGGTCCTGTGGTGTTGCAATTGGTAGTGGCAGGGGTATATAGAAGGGCGAGAGAAAGGAGATGGCGCGATGAGAGCGTGTTAGAGGAGGAGGTGAGAGCGTATCGTGGTTCGGGTAAGTAAGCTACACACACACACTATACTCGTACACTTAAGAAGCTTAGAGAAGGAGGGTTTACAGCGTGATATTGTGCTCTCTGATACCATCGACTGATATAATTTATATTGCGGAATGGTTGACAAATGGAAATCCGGTGGAACGCGTTGTCACCATGTTACTGTAATCAACCGCCAAGACATCGATCACTGCGCCATATCAACGCATCGGCTGTGGCTGGTGACCACGTGACTTTGTTGAGCTAAACCGACTGCAGCTTAAACCACCCAAACAACACCTTTTTAAGCCGCTAAGGAAAAAAATTATTTGATCCGCAGCTGTCTCTATCGCAAAACTATATCCAATCCAATCCAATCTCAAGCTCAACCTCGCCGTCATTCTCTTTCATTCAACTTTTTGTCACACATTCTTTAGGGATTACCATACATCACTATCAAAATATGGCGAAACGGCCAAACGAGTTCACCGAGGGCGACCTCGACAACCTCAAGAACGGCGAACGAGCGGGGAGCACAGCTAAGCTAGGCGAAGCTACGACTCCAGTCAAGGACGGCATGGGAGAATTCGAAGATCCCTACGAAGACGAAATGGAGAGTGATGAGGATGCCGTGGAAGCTGAAACCGCTTCGGAAATGGATGAAGAAGAGGAGGACGAGGATGAAGGTGCATACATCTCTTCCATCCCGATCATATCTCGTATCGGACGACTGACAAGATTTATTTGAGATATCACAGCCATGGACGTCGATACAGAAGCATACCGGATATCGAGGCCTCAGGAACCATTGGCAGAAGGCGAAGTACTGGAGGCGGACCCGAGTGCTTTCCACATGCTGCACAACATGGGAACCAAATGGCCTTGTCTATCCTTCGATATACTACCCGATCACCTCGGTGACAACAGACAGACCTACCCGGCGACAATATACCTCGTCACCGGCACACAAGCTTCCAAATCGAAAGATAACGAAATTACAGTTATGAAACTAAGCGGCTTATCCAGAATGAAGCAAGGTTAAACCACCCCTCTAACAATTCCACTCTCACAACCAACAGCTAACAGATAACGAACATCAGACCCAGACGGCTCGGAAGACGAAGAATCCGACTCTGACGACGACGAAAACTCGGACGCAATCCTCGAATCCCGTCACATCCCCGTCTCCACCACCACAAACCGCATCCGAACTTCCCCCCACTCTCTCCAAAGCAACGAATACCTAACCGCAACCATGCTCGAAACCGGCAACGTGAATATCTACAATGTAACACCGCACTTCACATCCCTCGAATCTCCCGGAAACCCCGTACCCCAAACTGCAAACACCCCCCTTGCCAGTCTAAACATGCATCGCGGCGTGGAAGGTTACGCGATAGATTGGTCCCCTCTGATCCCGCAAGGTCGGCTTCTGACCGGCGACAACGCTGGTAAAATATACCACACGACACGGAACGACGGCGGGAAATTCGTACCAGACTCCTCCCCCTTCACGGGACATACCTCCAGCATCGAAGAACTACAATGGTCCCCCGCGGAACGCACAGTATTCGCATCCGCTTCCGCTGACGGCACGGTGAAGATATGGGATGTAAGGCAGAAGAACAAAAAGTTCGTATTGAGCGTCGATGTCAGTTCCTCGGATGTGAACGTTGCGAGTTGGAACCCTACCACCCAGCATTTACTAGCCACCGGGGTAGATGACGGGGTATGGGGGGTATGGGACTTGAGAACATTCTCGAACGCTGCCACCGGTGGGAATGTATCACCTGTCGCAAGCTTTACGTGGCATCAACAGCCCATTACGAGCGTTGAGTGGAATGCGAATGATGATACTGTTGTTGCGGTGGGGAGTGCGGATGGGACCGTCACACTGTGGAATTTGGCGGTGGAAGAGGATAGTGAGGAGACTGCCACTTCTGGTGGGGGTAAGAGTGGCGGGGTCGGGGATGCGCCGGATCAGTTGATGTTTGAGCATTATTGTGAGGGTGTGAGGGAGGTGCATTGGGTGAAGCAGATGCCTGGTGTTGTTGTAGCGACTGGAGAGAAGGGGTTTAGTGTTTTTAAGACTATCAGTGTGTGAGAGATCGTTGGGGGTGCTAGATGGTGGGGGGAATATCTTTTCATTTCGGTTCTCATATGTGCATATATATAGTTGTGTATCTGATGCTGGAGTTTACGGTGGTATATAAAAAGTCTTATTCGCATAGATTTGCCGTCCTGCTCGAATTTGGTATTGGCATACTAAACGAAGACCTAGCTATAAAGGGAACCCGCGAGCTTATATCTCAGGAAGAAACAGACATGATGGAAACTATTCGTACTTTACTCCATCATCTTCGATATAAATCCACCTGGGACAACACCATTGACACTCTGTATTTCATCCCAAATCTTCGCATCGAGCGTTTAGTTTACGAGACAACCCTAAATTGCAAGATAAATCGAAATACAGATGTTGTTGTTCTAGTTGTATATTCCGGATACTATTGGTGGTATAAGGTAACCACCCTTTAAAAAAATCAACTTCAAAGACTTTTTTCATCATTAAAAGAGTTTCGATAGGTAGATACAATTTAAGTAAGAAGGGAAAGACCGCGCGCTCGCACGATGCTTCCCAAGATAAGTATTTTGTAAGGGGAAAAATAATTATCGACAGGTCTATAATGAATGTGGTGAATGTGAAAAGACAAATCTTTTTGTGAACGGTGGTACTCGAAATAAAATAGAGAGAAACCAAACCGGAGAGCTGAGATAAAGAAAAGCTCGAGTGGAAGTAAATTCAAGCAAAACCCCGCTTAATGCTAAAATAACAGAAAATAAACATAGGAAAGAAGAAGAACTAGAATCCGTAGTTTTGGAGGGAAAATAACAAAGGAAATTTCGAAAAAATCGATCGAGTTAGCTTAGCTGTTTGTTGGTTTTGTGATGTATATTTCCGGACGACAACTTCAAAAAAAAAAAAAGAGCAAAATGCATAATTCGTAAAAACTCCAACGAATAGCTCGCACTTTTTTTTTTTTTGGTTTGTTTTCAAATCTGGTGATCGAGGTATTAAATACCATCCTACTTCTTCGAACTGACACTCTCAACCGATAACTGAGCTCCGTTGGTACGCCATCTTCTCGGGCTTCTTATAACCTTGCTCGCCGACAACCCCGCTACCAGGTCCAGCGCATCGTCTCCTCTCGTCTTCACGCTCGCGGATCTCCCGTTCATCTTGAACGAGCACGCACAGTGGGCAATAATACGACTTGGCACAGTCTCCAATTGGTGAACCTTTGATCTTGTATTCTTCCCTGATCCTCGTGCGTTGTAACATGGTGAATACCCAACTGACGGGCGATAGGACGCACCACATTGCGCAGTGGCCGTTGCAGGAGCTGTAAGCGTCTAGGTTGGAGTCCGGAACGGTCTTTAGTCTGTGGTGGGTTCTGGAGTAGAGCATGCAAGGGCACCAGCATCCTAGACAGCCTATGATTTTTTCAAGTTAGCGGGTACTTTCTAGTTTGTTGTATATTTGGTGTTGTTTTGTCTGCCCCTTCTTGGCAAATTTCCTCGAATCAGGGGATGAGATGGAAAACTGCGCAAAGTCGCAAAATAAGAAACTTTAAAGATTTTAATACTTACAAGAACCCATATCGCCAAAACAGCTGCAGAAACCATACTTGTAAGTCTGCGTGCCGAAAATCTGATTCGGATGTGCGATTTGACCCGGTGCATGCGGCTGGCTGGCACCGTTATCGAACTGTGATGGTGGTATGTACTCCATCTGCTGTGGTTGTTCCGGCGCACGATCCAACGGTTGAGTCGGTGGTGGGTCGAAGTGCATCGTTTGGCCGTACACCGGTCCGTTCGGTGCGACGTTTTGCATGGGGATCCCCTGCTGCTGTTGGTGGAATTCCGCCATTTCTTTTCGTTTTCTGCGCGCTACTTCACTGTTCACTTCGGTATTATAAGCGTGGAGGGAATTGTCCTTCGCAGACGGGCTGAAAACGTGGATATCTTGAATTTGGGGCACAGGTGGGATCGGGTCGGGTTGGAAGTAATGGAGGTGGAGGTTGTCGGTGCTTTTTGAATGTAGAGAATGCGACGAGTGCGCTGTGCGGAGTGGTGTTAGCGGTGGCGCAGCGAATCCTGCTTGTGCGTAGTCAAGATTTGGTATGTGCGTAGATGTCACCTGAGGTGCGTGAGTCGGTGTTCTAGGAGGAGCTGCGAACTGTAGAGGTAGCTCCGAGTAAGGTATGTTTGTGTGGATTGGCGCCGGTGGGGTCTTTGTCCGCGAAGGGAAGGACCTGGAGTGAGGTAAGGGCGGCGGCTGCCTTTGCGGGTTACTCTGCTGAGGGTGGAAAGCTTGCTGCTGTAGCTGGGGAGAGAATATTTGAGACGACGTGAGCTCGGGTATATTTGTATAACTGCGAGTAAGGTCGTTCTGTCGATATGCCATAGGTAGGAAGGGAAGAGTGGGAAAAGGGAGGACCGGTTAAGATTGAGGTACAAGGGAAGGTCTTATATATCAACCAGTGTGACTATGCAATGAACTGAACAAGGTCAGGCACGGATAAAAGAAAGGAAAGGCACAGAGGCAAAGAATAATCCGCGCTAGGGAAGGGGATAGTATCGCCCAGTTGGATTCAAGGTCTTGGACGTTGTAGTAGTTCCTCAGTCAGACATGCTCGAGGACGGTCTATACGCGAGATGAAGAGCGCTTACAAGCCTGACGGGAAGGTATACTCCGGGGACGAAGGGCCAATATCAAAATGTTCTCCTCCTCCTCCAAGGGCTTCTTCTACAAGCCTTCTAGACGTAGCCGCGCCGTGGTACCTCCACCTGGTGATAAATATAGAAATATTTCACCAAAAAGAAACAAAAGTAAAAATAATAGATGCAGATTTGACCTGGGTGGGAGGTTCGGGCGCGAAAGGTCGGACAGTAACAAAAATATAACAATTCAATGACTAGCAGGTGTGTAACAGTGGGGTGTATGCAAGATTTTGTATCTTTTGGAAGAAGAAAGGGTTTTATGTCAAGTGATTTCGATTCAAAAGAGAGGCTGCGGACATTCTTTTCTTCCTCCAGCGATGAAAGAGGGAGACGATTACTAGATTACTAGATTACAGCCATGCAGCGCGGAAAGAAACAGAATGGAAACACGATATGTAATGCACGATGCGGGAGAGGGTGACGGGCAGAGAGAAAGGGACGCAAATGCAAGAAAACTCGAAGGAGGGGAACTGACCTGTCTAAGAATGGCTTGCAGGACGCAGGTTCCAAAAAGTTAAAAAGGCGGCGATGCTGGGAATCCGGAATCACAGGCGCAGTCAGGCGAGTCTGATTGGAGGCGAGCCTAACAGTGAATTCAAAACAGCACCGGGTGGGCAAATGAATATCAAATCCTTTGCTCCTGCTTCGTCGTCCCGAGGCTCTGGGTAGAATGACGGTGTTAAATTGGTTCGCGACCTCGAAAAGTATTGGGCGCCTAGTAGATTTGCAAGCAAACGGGCGAGCATGTATGTATGACCATGGTCTGAGATATAATGGAGAGAACGTGACCGGGCTTGCTCATTTGCGACTTTAATATGCCCGTCAGGATCAAGAAGGAAGAGCGAAGCGGCGGCCATTACGAGGACTTCAAACAAGCCCAATTCATTCGCCTCTGCCTTCTCGCGAATTATCAAAATCTGCAGCTGGGAATGATATGATCTCGGGCCAGGGCATCGCAGGGTGCGGTGTGGTCTCGCTGCGATTGTTGGCCATTGGTTGGCTGCAGCCCCGGTAGACAGGGGACGGCGCCTAGATTCAATATCGTCCAACCAAACCGCAGCTTGGCAGATATTCCGCAACCTTAGTCTGCCGACTGATAGCGAATAACCATGCTTCGTTCGATCGGGCCAAATGCAGGTTTCCTTTTTTGCGACCACACTCAGATCCGGAGCAAGGAACATGAAGTTAAGGGTGCGCAGGCGAACAATGATGGCCGTTTGTTCCTGACTAACGAACGTCTAGTTCGAGACAAATGCTGAGACGTGACTATCTGCACGTAAAAGTCGTCGTCAGCGCGAAAGGCTTTGAGGATTTTCAATGCTGAGGCAGTCTTTGCCATCATATGAGCTCTTCGTTTGAACGAATGGCAATGCCTTCGTAAACTTCCATCTATCAAAACATTAATCTTGCCCAGGCCGGCGAGAGGAATGGAGGGCTGCAGGGTATCCAAAGTGGCGGCTTATCAGCCGACCTTCAGCCCGCATTCCGCTGCGGGTCTCGTAAAAATTCATCATATCGGGAGAATTAAAACCCGCACGAAGCCGATGTCAGTGCGGAGACCATCTCTTCGCGCACCTACTAAAAAATAAAAATTCCTGGTTGGAGTCAACCGTTGAAACGAACCCGGTCCAGAAGAAGAATACACTCTGCAAGGCGCTTACTTACTGACAAGAATACTTGGCCTCCAATTTGTCCTCCTCGCGATGTCTGTGAGAGGACAAATGGCAGACACGTGTGAGGTTGCACTAGACCGTTCTGCCTTGGCTGCATGCAGTCCAAAGTCTCGATTTTTGAATCCGGACGACGTTTGTGAGAATGTTTGGGACGTTGCTGCATGGGAGCCTAGTTGAGTCCGAAACATCACTACTGCAAATACCCAACAACAGCAGTGCATCTGCATACATCCAACAGATATAAAAATGGAAATGAGCAAACCAGACCCTGCAGAAGATCACCAGCCCTGTTAACCAGACACGACGTTTATAAATAACCAGCTCTATCGAGACGATTGCGATTTCGAAAGAGTAACGTCATGAGCTAACTATTCCATCTCAAGTTGAAGCATTTACTACCAATGAGGCGACTTCAACAACGCATCTGAACATACAACCGCAATGCAATCATTCGAAGGCATCTACACGTGTTGGATATCATTGTAAGAGAACTTGACTAGCTAGGCTTAGCACCACCCTAATAGCGACAATATAGCGTCATAAGACTGTATCTTGCCATCAGTGCACTATAATCCGTAACTCTACCAAGCGAGTCAAGTTCCATTTCACCTATCTGGGAAGCTTATAATCACCTCGATTGAGCCTCAACCACCTGCGCGTTCTCGAAACCCCTGCAGATCGAAACAATCATCGGATCAATCAATTGATACATTACATACGAATACATGACGGCTAGCTGATTAACAGGCCACTTGTGTAATTAAACGTAAAAGGCAGTTCGCTAGTACTGAAATCCGGCATCCTTATATCAATTAAAATGAAAACATTTCAAAGATAAAATAGAAAAGGGTATTATGAACATTATCGATACTACGAAGCAATGTAAGCAAATAAGGTTGAGAATCTCACCAATAAAATACATGACCAATTTCGAAACCCTCACCCACCATTGATATATTATTTTGAAGTTAATAAAAAGATTTGGAAAAGCAGGAGAGGAGGGGAAGGGAAGAATACTAATGTTACACATTTCGGTTTGTTGTTACAGGCCCAGTACTTCAGTCATAAAATTGAGACGTGGGGGTTCAAAGAAAAGAAATGGAACGAGAAGAAGCGAATAAAGTTATAAGAATATAAACAAGACCAGCGATATCGACGTCGATATCCGCATCAATATTGTCCACTTTCGTGGGCAACCATTTTCGTAGTTTTCCAAAAGGATCAATTCAAAACTCCAAGGGCGGTTCTCATCCTGTTTTGCCATCTGGTGGATATTTTGGTTCGTACCTCTGAATATATAGAAACTTTTTGGAAGAAGCCAAACCTACCATTACTAGAGTCCATTGCAATAAGTTGCACAAAGAGAGAATAAAATGGTAACAGAAATGATTCTGAAGAGTAGAAGAAAGAAAACGCCGCCATTTCAAAAACACAGAAGAGAAAAACGCCATGTGAACAGCCGGGTGAAATGAAGGAGAAGATTCATGCTATCGACCGTAATTTGGTATTTTTCAAGTTTTGGTATCTTATAGAGAACCCCACACAGAGGAAAAGGGAAACAGAAGTATGATAGCGGGGGGAAGGAAAAAAGAAGAAATAATTTGGAAATAGGTAACTTTTGTTTGGTCTCTTGTTACAGGGTAGTTTCAATGAAACATGGTATCATGATTTCCTAAAAAGAAAAAAATAAAAGAAAAAAATGAAAAGACGCTGTGCTGTGCATGTTGCTATTTTGGAACAATTCCTCCCAAAAAACCCAAAACCTAAAAACCCAAAACCCAAAAACTTGAATGGTATTCATAAAAAAAGAAAGAAAAACGGGAGGTGTTTTTGGTTTTCATGATTTTTTTTTAGGGTTGGTATGGTATATGAGTTGTTATCGATGGTATTTGCAATTCCAAAAACAAAATCCTTTCCCAGATCGCTTATAATGTTGTTACATGATGCTTTAGCTTGTTTTATGAGATTTGACGCTCGTGTCCTTCGTGCTAAGAGACTAAAACACAATAAGGAAATGCAGAAGCTGCAGAGGGGACGGTAGTGATGTTGAATTCTAACTTGATTCGGCCGTGAATGTTAAATGATGGGAGGTGAGTGCTTTAATGGCTAAGACCAAGGATTCCGGTATTTTTGGGGCGGGTCTCGATATTGTCTGCGTGGTATCGAAGGGCCGAAGAGAAAACTTTGACAACTGAAGCACAAAATACCATTCGTTAGTTAAATTCTCGAAAATATCCCAAGTATTCCAAATAAATGTTGCTTAGATCGGCTTACCTGGCCAGACGGAGGCTTTTTCCAACAAGTGAGCACTAACTCTTAGGATACTCACGCTAACCTCGTCGTTGCCGCCAACAATGCTATCCCACTCGAATACCATTTTTTCGTGAGACTTCTTCAGAATATCAATAACACGGCCTAGCAATAGGCGGTCTTCTGTTTCCAGCATCATCAAAGCCTCAATGCTCATGAGGTCACACTCAGCATCTCCAAACTTGCCCATGAAAGGTCGGACGCGCTCTTGTACGGCATTAACCCATTCGGCAAGAACTTGCGCACAGTCGAAAGCGCACATGAAAGACTGCATTGGAAGCTCGCGAGCTAAGAATTCGGGAGAAGAAAGACCAGATTTATCAGACATGGCAAGGGCGTCAGCGGCGTAGAATGCAGCGCGTCGGATGTGTTTCTCATGTCTGAAAGAAATTCCATTGGCTTGAGGGTAACCGGATTGATAGTTTGCGGATCCCTTGGAGGGGTCTGGTGAGTTCAAAGTTGAATTTGGAGAGGAGGCAGGGGAACTGTTGGATCCTGGAGTATCAGCGGATTCGGAAGCGGAGGAATTGGAAGAAGATCCGGCGGGGGGTTGCTCCATCCAATTCTTGTTGAGTTCGTCAACCATTCCCGGGAAATCACGAGCGAAGAGTGGTCCTCGTGACCTGCCGAGATCCACGAAGAGACGAACGTAGGCGAGATTGAGAAGTGGGATGCTATCTGCAGCCATTGGACCGACTCCAAACGGGCTGGGTCTTTCAATGCTAGATTGCGGGTGAGAGGCCCAAGCTTCTTCCCATGCTCTCAGCGCTGGCTCAATATGGGCGTGGATAGCTTCGACATCAGAAGAGGACCACTGGCGAGCGTGGCTAAGTTGACGAGTCTCCCAAATGTAAACGTGGAGAGCAAGGATTAGAGAAAGTGCTCCGAAATGACTGGGGCGTAGTTCCGAAGGTTTTGGCTTTCCGTGAAAGTTCATGGGTTTGTGATCTTCCATACTTGGAGCCGATGCTCGTCTCTGTTGTTCTTGGGGTCCGCCAGCGGAAAGCAAAGTATTTAATGCTGTTGAAAAGGGAACAGCGGCTTGTTTTGCTGCTTGGATTCCACCTCTCATCTTCCACATGGTTGCGGTTTCCGCCGCCCAGAGTTCCTCGTCACAGGGAAGATCGAGGCGGATTTCGGAATTGGTCAACGCGGGAGGGTGATTATAAGTTATGCAGAGAATGGAAGAAAGCTTGTGGACAGCGTATAAAGTTCGTTTTCTTTCCTCTTCTGCCACCCACTTGGTCCAATCCGCGTGATCATCCAGGCTCTCCAGCTTCATAGCTCCGTTCCACATATCCAACATGCTAGCATCCGGACCCAGATGGCTGCTAATGTGAGCCTTGGTAGATGGCTTGCATAAACCTGCGTTTCGAGCGAGGGACACGACTGCCGTGCAGTGAGACATTGCAAGATCGCTCGTCATATGCTCGCCGCTGTTCAACCCGAAAACGACATTCAATAACATTGACTGGACTAGCCAGAGTGGTGTTACAGAGGAAACCTCTTTGCCATTCCCTGATAAAGCCGCGGTAACAGACGCTTTCCGTCTGTTATCAATAAAGATGTGAATCATCTTTTTAGCGGCTTCATAGATTTCCTTGGCGGTATTATAGTCTCCTTCGTAAAGTGCACCAATTGCTGACATGGAAAGAACCAGGCAGCCACCTCCACCAGCAAAGCCACTTAGTCCGAGCAGGTGGTCGGTCTTCTGATTGGCGGCATACACAGGGGAGGAGAAATCCAAAGTCGCGATGTGGAAGAATGGCATGTGTGGATGAAAGTGTTTAATGTATCCTTGAACGTATCTCTGGAGATCCTGTGTTCCTGGGAGCTGGGCAGTGAAGGAGGGTCGATGTGCATGCATTGGTGGGGATTGGGCAGAAGAATATCGTCGTTGATGTTGTGCCGCCTGGTGACTACGATAGGCATTGGAGGATTGAGCGAGGGTGAGGAGGATGGCAGCACGCGCTGAATCCGTGATCGATTGCGTGGCATGGGCGGCCGCGCTAGTTGGTTGAAAACCCGAAAAATCATGAGGGAACTCGGATTGCAATTCGGAAGGGAAATGAGATTCTGGGGAGAGAAAATGGTTTGGAGAGATATTGCTCATGCTGTAGTTAGCGAAGAAAGGTTCGTGGTGCGGTCCACCTTGAGCTTGTAGAGCCTTTGGAGAGATCGTTCCAGCCGGAGGGGGTGGGGATGGATTAAAAGGTGGAGCAGAGTAGTCGGAGGCCGACATGAAAGGAGAGGTGCTCATAGTCGTAGTCGAGCTAAATGTAGACGTATTGTTCCACCATGTGTTCGTGTCTTGGAAAGCTTCACTAACGCCGCTGATAGAAGTGGTGCTGATCGCACTGGGGGAAGAACTCTCAACCGCCTGCTCAGAAGTATACTGGCTGGAGCCAAGCATGGTCACCCATTCGTTTTCGTCATCGTCATCGACTACTGCATTAGAGTTTCCAAAAACTGCATCGAATGGGGAAGTTGGAGAGCCGAAATTATTATGATGCGTAGCATTAAATTGAAGCATTGCTGGGTTCACCGTTGTGGCATTGCCAAACAAAATGTTCTCGATATCGAGCTCTTGTGGTACTACTGTCGAGGCACCTAGGGAGGTTCCGACTACGTTAAGACCGCGAAGAGATCCGGTCTCGAGTTTTGGTAAATTTTGATTGGCCGTCGTGCTCTTCGCCAACATGCTTAGAGTATTGCTATCGACGTGCGCAATAGTGTTTGCACGAGGCCGACCACCGATAGGATTGCTCACCGAGTTCTTGCGAACCCCTCTTCCCGCCGGCTGCTGCGCAACACCCGACGTGCTCTCGCGTCGCGCTCCATTGCGAGGTCTGGGCGGCGCCGTTGTGAGATGCAATTTCTGTTGGTGCCTCAGAAGCAAATCGCGGCGTGCAAAGCAACGAAGACACTCCGGGCACTCGAATGGCTTCTCCTTGGTGTGAGATCGCTCATGGCGTTTCAAATGCTCGAGTCTAGCAAAAGACCGTGAGCAGATGGAGCACACGTGAGGACGTGGACGGTCAACTTTTGGTGGGACAGCCTCTTTGGCCTTTGCGAGCACCGTTGTTGCGGCCTCCGGGGCAATTACTTCTGTCCGATTTAGACTTAGTGATGGGAAGACAGCAGCAAGCTAAGCTCAAACTCGTACCATTTGGATCTTTCGCAATCGGGATTGTGTTCATCGGTGGCATATTGAAGGCTACAATAAATCCCCGTAGCCTAGCCGTCTCCAGATGTTCTCTTCAAAATTGACTGGTGAACAAAAGGAGAATAAAATACTAGGAAGATTTAACAGATTGGTAAGTATGTCATATCTGCGAATATAAAGAGCTTTGCATTGATTGTTATTTTGCTAGAACCAGAAACAAAGGACAACCCAAAGTTTGCTAACGGAGTGGCAGCTTACCACTTGGAGTGGAGTGTGATAGGAAGACGTTGAGCTTTGAATTTGATAGATGCCGCCTTTGATTGGTAATCAACGGCTTTTAGCAAGCGTCAGAAGCTGGACCATAAGATCCAGTGCTGGGAAACTTTCGTATATAGGTAAGGAACAGCCGAGTCACGGGGTATCCAGCCCAACGATATCTAATATAGTAATAAGGTAGATGGCAATTATAGTAATAAGGTAGATGGCAATTGACTAGCCGAGGAGGATATGTATCGTTTCGTAGAGAGAAGAGTCAGACTTAACGGGAGAGGTCTGGAATCCAAGATTAGGAGGGCAGAATTGGCTTTCGTGTAACGTTGAACAGGGCAGGCCAGCTCGAAGGATGAATCCGATGGGAATCAGAATTCCTTCAAGTAAACCTTGGTTGTACTGTGATCGAGAAGTCCCAGAATGCTAGAATATAATTTGGGATTTTATGGTTTTAAGGAATGGTTGAGATCTGTAAGCAATATTGGAGAAATATAATTTATATTGAACCAATATATGCAAGATCCTGCAGACAGACGGGTGCTTCCGTAGACGCACGAGCTAGTTAGCTAAGTCAAGCTCTGGTAATGGCACAGAAAGAATCGAGAGAGAGGATGAGAGAGAGCGATGAGGGAGACGAATCATGTACCGGTAATGAGTCAAGCTAATACATGCAGGGAAGAAGGTAGTGCTCGACAACGCAAATGAAAAAGAAGAAATTATATCTCATCTGTGCGATGGGTCTGAAATTTGAAACCGCAATGCAGGATCCAGATATTGGATGAAAGACAGAAAAAAAAATTAAGATAACAGACAATATGGCTATCGAGAAATCGAGCACATCCTCAAGTCCATAGACGCAAATAAGTTGCGAATCAGACCAAGGGGCATGTCTATATCAAAGATGGGAGCGATACGAGGTGTTTTGGCTGGCGTCGATATCCGCAGCCGCTGAGCCCAACAAAAGGAAAAGGCTGGACGAGCTAGCTCCACCCTCATAAAAAAAAAAAAAAAAAAATTACAACACGGCGGTAACAAAGTACCGGGCAGCGGGAAATAACGTACGTGAAGCGTGTGCCGAAGGGCGAAAAGTAAACGGTCAGACGGTGACCAGAAAGTTTGACGATAGCGGATAACGCTGGTAAGGCCCTTCGATCGAGCGAAGAAATGAAATATTTTCAAGGATAAGTGTTCTTGTTGTTGGCAGACTGCTTAGGAGCTTTCGTCGGAGCAGTTGGGCAGGCTCGAAGACGTCCAGGAAATAGACACTAAACTCACAGCGTGTTAGCCTGCAATGGTCAGAGCAATTAATAGCAAATCTCTCGTGCCGAGAAGATGTGGTGGTGGGTTAGACAGAAGCCGCTTTCAAACCAAACCAAATAGGAGGGATAAGACCGGACCTGGTTCGACTCAGGAGTAGAATCGATGCTCAAAGTAGGGATATATTATTATTACATAACAACGGCAAGGAGAAAGCACTCACGGTATTATTGTCGACTTTGGGTGAACGAGATCGCGATATGTCAGTCGCGATCAAATCTGGGACAGGGCAGCTGAGAGTTCGGACGTTTTTTTACATAAAGAAGTAAAAAGGCACTGATTAAATCGGTTTCCGAGGAAGAGGTCCAGTTGTAATGTTAAGTGAACAGTATTGGCTGGTATAGGTACAGTACGGCTTGCTTGGTTCCAAGTTGCAACTGTCGGGTCTGTTCTCAACGGAACCGACAGCGCTGAGGCCGGCTGCTGCGCTTAAAGCCAGGGACTTTCAAATTTTATAAAAAAGGAAAAAAAAAAAAAAAAGGATTAAACAAGAGGCCCGTGTGATAGTTAAGTACAATTGTACATGTATTTGGGGTTCTATTGGAAATGTTAAACCGATTGATGCCGCCGGAATCACAGAAATGGAACTAGACGGTGGAGAATTGAAAGGGAGAGAAAAGGTCGACTCGAGGTGCATTCAAATTCAGGTAGATAGAATGCTTTGACCGTCGGACAAAGGTAGACCAGATAGATGAGACGATGACAGTTACAAAAGTAAATGAACTGTGGATGTGTGGATATGTCTGAAGTAGTTTGGTAATATGCAAGCAAGATGCCGTGAAAGAAGGGTCTTCGTTCTTTTAGAGTTTAGTTCTTTTCCGCATCATTCCTCTGCTCTGACATTTCATGCCATACTCGGACAAAACAAACTGGTGATTATTCTTATTATTCTTACTTATTACGAGCAGGCATTGCTCATGATGCTCATGCTGCTGATTGATCATTCGGTTTTTCAACTTGCATCAATGCTGCTGCTTGTGGCGGGTGGGGTCCAGAACGATTGACACTAAAAATTCGCATATCCCTGCTACATTATAACTTCACAAATGTGTGTGTCTCCCTGGCTGTTAAAAGGCGCACCGGGCTGGTTGTCACTTGGTGGCCACGATATCCCCAGAGGCTCCATCTCTCCTCGACTGCTAGCCTTTGTTCCTATTTAGAGCCACAGAAGGACTAATCTTCTCCATCGGCGCCTGTGCATGTGTATTCAGGCAGGAGCCGAAAAGGTCTCTTCCAAATGATCAAAGGCAATTTGGAAATACGGGAAGCTAGCTAGCCAGCGATCGAATGATCCTGTTCCAGTCAACCTCCATCCACCCAGCATTGCATCGCGTCGCTTCTCAACTAATTCTTGCCTAGCGGCCGGAGCCACCCCAAGAGACAGGCAGAGCACCAAGATAGAAACATCTCGGCTCCAAAGGAGCCATACAGCAAGACATCCTGTCTCTTGACATCCTGAGAATCAATGAGATCGAGGGAGACAACCTGAGGCAGAGTCGAATATGGACGAGAACGGCATCGGCATTGTTGAACTTGTCAACTTATTTCTCTCACGAACAAATTTTTAAAACTTGTTCCTGCCGAGTCATACTGGTCATTCATCGCGGAACCATCGACAGGAAAAGACAAACCATCCCATCGTCCACAAGCTCCGCACCAGTACCCCCAATGCGTCTTTAATATTCGGCCTGTTAAGACTCGGAGAACGTGGATTGGCTGCAGCAGAAAAGAGATCAACAAGGGTCCTCGATGAACCTTTCCCGCTCCACGATAGCTCAGAAATTCTTAAACTTGGGTGACGAGAAAGGGTAAAGAAAAAAAAAAAAAAAACGCATATGCTGTGAGCCCGTTCGCACAGTGTCTTCCCACCAACAGGGTAGGTTGAGAAGGGAAGAAACAAAAAAAGGAAATGGTCGGGAAAGAGGTCTCAATCCCACCCACCTCGACTTCTCGCTAAAGAGGCAGCACGGGCAACGGCACCGTACGTATTTGGTCGAGTTTCCTGACTGGAGAGAGGGGCTCACAGATATGTCGATAATGCTCGCATTTCATGTAATGTTCCCCTCCAAACTCCACCTGAATGCATGACCTTATTTAGATTCAGAAGAATGCGACTCTTACCAGCGCAAAGTAACGTGACGATGCCGTCGCTTTTCTCGTCTTTCAGTTGAATCTGAGACGCTTCTCAGACAATACCCACTTTTCGCTGGCTGGACTGCCAGCCCGTCAATCAATCACATTTTTGTTCTTCCAATATGTTCTACATATTGCGTATCTCCACCCCTGCGGCGGGCTCACAGTTCACACAAAGCCCACATTTCTCACTAGTCAACTTGCTTTTTCTTTCGCAAGAGCGAGAAGAACAGAAAAAGAAAAGAAGCGTGCACACGAAGAATGGGTGTTTTTGCAGTGCAGAAATGCAGGCAGCTCTGGGTTCAAGTTTAGCTTCACTCTCATGTTCCGTACATGTGAACATGTGGTGGCTCCCACCCTCGCCCTGTCGTCAACAACGAGCTATTGTCACGAAGGCCATCTAACTATCCTGTCTTTCCGTAGCCGAGTCTATACTCGAATTCGACAGCGAAGAAAAACTATTCCCGCGACGCATGTACCTGCGGAAAAACCCTCGCAATTTAAAGGAAGTAACTGAATCGAGTATTCCGGTCAGCCAAAAGCTCTCACTAGCCTGACATCCCACCGTAAATCAATTCTTGGTAAGAGCTTCCTCATTTAAAGCCGATATATATAGCGTTGTCTAGTATAAAAAGGCTGAGCTATGAAATCCTCATATTCTCCGCTGGCACTGGCAAGGGCTCAACGGATAGCAAGGCTCCATCGCCGGCAAATCCCGTGCAACAGCCAGCAACAACCATTCGAATATTCGAATATTTGACTATTCATCCGTCTGACTTAAACTCGAGAAGTGGCTACCGAAAGAGCGACAAGGGAATAACCAACTTAACCAGGCGAGCGACATGGAGCAAGCTAGTAAACTTAGCTCGACATTAATATACTTCCTATGCGCCAAACTGGTGAACCTACCCACCCAATACACCGGGCCTGGTCTGTTGGTTGTCAATGTGATGATGACATTTCAAGAATGTAAAATTCTAAATTTTCTTGCTCCTTTTCGATTCCCGTAGATCGAAAGATCGTGATGAACCTCCCATTGAAAAATTTTCACCAACTTTTTTGCATCTTACTTGTGGTTCAAAAGAAGTTGTCATAGCCTTATAATATCGGGATCCACAATTCGAACTATTCAAAAAGGAACAACCATATCGATAGGGTTTAAGGTTCCCGTTTTGGTTCGGTTTAAGGCGGCGTTTTCAAAATTCAAAAGCAATGGACAAATCAGAGGAGCTCAAGGGCAATTGATCATCCATGTAGGACAGGATTTGAAAAGGAAGCAACGATGCTTTTTTTTTTTTTTTTTTTGCCCTAGTTCCAGTCCCAATCTTGCTTTTTGACAGAGTGGGGAATCCACCCGTGCAGCACAACCTCGCAGCCTGCTTGTTCGACGAAGCTACCTACGATTATCCATGTAGCCACAGTTGCCATGGAACGGCTTTGCTTTCTTTCTATTCTTTCTTTCGAAACTAGAAAACTTGATCGAGACAAGTCGAGTCAAGTCGATTCGAAGCAGCTAGCGATCGCTGGAGCTGGCGATGATTTGCACGTTGCAGAGAAACGGATCTTCGGAAGATCACTTCGTGGGAATATCTGTCTAGGCCCTAGTAAATTACAATGCCAAATACTTCACGAACCTACATTACTCGAGTGTTCTTACTCAAGGGCTTAAAAAGGTATTTGATATATCGTGAGCGAGAAAAATTTTCTCTCACGATCTCCGATTATCTGCAGGACTTTGTGCGGTTTGCCTTCCGCCGTTTTACCATTTCTCGATTTGCCTTTTAAATTTCTTCACTTTGATGAGATCTCTGTATCAAGACGTCTACGTATCACCGAAAAGAAAGCCGCAGAATGCGTCGTTAGCAAGCGGCATTCTCGTCGACGAGTACGAGCTAGTTTGTGCCCTGCAGGACTAAAACAGCCGAACATCCAGGATTCGAATGCAAGGTAAATCCACATCTGGGAGGTAGATTTTTCACTCGAGGCTTCTAACGTCGAAAGCTAAGAATTGAACGAAAAATATTTTTGAATTGAAGAGGCCCTCGAGTCGATGCCTGTCCTTGAATCCTAACCATGCCCTGACCTGCAAATGATCACGCGTTCCGGAACTTTTTTTTCTTTTCCTTTGGCCGTGCTTGCAATGCAATGCGGGAAACCGTGCCCCCAAGATTGATAGCCTCGTCGTTCCGAAGGCTTTCATTTTTATATGATATTATTAGACTAGATGGCTAATACCGTCTATTGTACCCCCAAATATAATGGCTAGTTGTTAGCTCGAGCGCGATAACTAGAAACTAGAACTCAGCGCCCCCCAGACTAACTAGAATGCTCATGATCTATTGTTTGTTGTCAATTCGGGACTAACCCGGTAGAATATAACCTCAAAAATATCGACTTTCCTAGAACCGCCACCGACTGATAAAATATGAGATGACACGAATATACTTATTGAGGGACTAATGAGCTGTTCGTTACCTCCATGCATTGCAGCTTCCTCTATTAATCGTCGAATTAAACCTCGAATGGTTAATAAATGAACGTTCGGATTACAGTTTACATCGAATAAAAATAAATAAATAATGAACTTCAGATGAATCGTCTTACGGCTTGAGCCGGCGACATACATACGCGCATGCGACTGAGTACAGAACTTAATTGCTAATTGGGCTCTAGTTACTCAGCTGCACGACAATGCACCCTTCGTAAAAGCAAAGTATTCTTACATCTGAAAATGCATTTGCGAGAAGTACTTTAGTTAACCTATCAGATTCGTCCTATAATGCCATCCCGGACTCGAACTTCCGTTTCTACGGACATCTGATTTATCAAAGCTTCTTGAGCTTCTAGCTTAATTTTTCTGTCACATTTTACTGCAAACTTGCTTCCTAGGTGCCTAAGCTGGCTGCGCTGCATTCACAGATATTCGAGTCTTGTCCCGGGGAGAAAAGCCACTCACGCACGTTCGCTGGACCCCACCACATGCACACACTTCCTGCAGCAACCATCCAGATGCACGGCTCTTAAAGGTTTTGAAAAACCAATAGGAAAAAACTTGGGCGGTTTTCGCGGGTCAAGGGCCAAAATCTACCTGCTTGCCTTTGATAGCTGAGGCTTTCCTTTTACACTAGTTACGCAGAACTGGTGTCTGCTGCACAAACGGAAAGGAAAAAAGGTCAAGAGAAACTCCACGCTCGCTTTGGAGTACACAGATCGGATATGCATGACGCGGCGTACGTACTTCTCGTTTCTCTCCACTGGTTAGATTTGTGACAGGGGAGAAACGAGGCCGGTTCTTGCTGTGCTTTTGAAGTTTTCTTCTTCTTGGAAAAGAGAGGCTAATTCTTGAGTTTGACGGTGCGTTTTGGCTGTACCGTCCGAGACTGCTGCATTGTTCATTCATTTTATTTTTATTTGCTTGTGCTGCAGCAGTTAACTGAAGTTGGAGCACGGATGCACTCGAGGAGATGGTTCCCGAGTTACCCTCCAGGGTATTTTCGGCGAATTTCCTGGGTATGAGAAACGGCTGGGAGGATTAATTGCATATGACTAGATTGGATCATTTCGAGCTGAGCGTAGACCGATCGATTATTTTGTGATCGTTATGTGCCGCGGTCTGAGGCTCGAACATACAGTAGACTCTGCTTCGACTCACCATGGGTCGGTTGTGAGGGCCTTGACGAAGCATGTAAATGCCAATTTTGGTGATCGCAAGATTCAAGAGAAATGGCAGTGACAGAAGACACTATAGTAACATCATTCAATCCTTCTTGCCAAGTTCCTTTCTTTCTTTCTTTCTTCTGATTTCATCAAGATATCCAGCGACATAAACCGCAGTTTGTTTGGCTATTCGACTCCCTTGCGAGCACATTATCGATAACCAAGTCGCAAATCGAATATGGGCCGAGAATCGAACACACAAAAGCATTCACAGCAACGCATTTCTCAAATCTAACCTTTTATACAACCATAGATTCGGGCGAACCTCGGACCCTGAATATCCATATATCACTCGATAATATACCTCATCGATATTCTCTCATCGTCTTTCTCTTCCAAGGGATTGGATTGATCATCCTAGAACCTGGGTTTCTCGGATTCTGGGGTAAGAGACCAAGCTCGAGTTGGAGGCTCTGGTGATCATATGATATTTGAAGGTGAGGAATTGAGCCAGATATGAACGGGTAAATTCAACCTAGTTCTATGGTTATCAAGACCATCAAGGACCCTTGTCCGTTGGTAACCTCATATTGTATTGATCAATGCCGGATTGAAAGTTTGATACGATCAGCTTACCAAGGTCGAGGTTGAGATTTTTGCTTTATCGTGCTAGAATAAGCTTTTAAGCTAGTTTCATACTAGATTGGTTTGAAGAGATATGCATATTTTAAATATATATCTGATGCTCATTGGTTGAGCTAACCAAACTTCACGTACTAGCTATGGTACAAGACTTTGAGGATCTAGTGCAAGATAAACGAAGCAGATAGGTGATGAAACTAGCTTTCCCTTGCTGCACGGAAGATCAGATTTCACACATTCTCGTCCGAGGTAGCTATCTAATTTACAATCTAATCTAAGCTACAGATTATCTCCCATCTCTTCAGAACAATTAGCTTCATGCAAGATGTTTCCCCTCTTTTTATATTTTCTTCTTTTGAAGCTATTTGTATTAGAAAGTTTCTTCTTCTTCTCCTTTGAGAACCCTGCATCATCCAAACGTGCTTATATTTTGATTCTGCAGATGGATAACGGGCTCTGACGTCAAAATGGCTCTAAGACGGGACCGAGACTAATATCAGACATAAATGCGGGGTCATGATCTGACTATCCTAAGCCGATTTTCTAAAGTAACGGCCCTATGCTTTTTAAACCCCATATTATTCGTCGATTAGGTTTTAAGCTTAAGTTTGAAAAGAAGCTTTTCCTTGGCCGAATATTTGGGACGAGGTTGATAGGCTGTTGGAGGTTATGCAGCTCAGAACTTACCCCGCACTTTGCTTTCCAACCCGTTTACCGATGCATGTTGGTGCTAGGTTGCTTCTTTTTTGAAGATTGCATTGGTGGGTTACTGAAAGTGACAATCTTCTTTGGAAAGATCTACGATATCTTTAAGGTTCAGAAGCGTGGTTTCTTAGACCCGTGGCTTGAACGTTTTTGAAAAAACCTTATAGTTTGTGTGGTCCTAAACATATCGTAAATCCTTGAATACCGAGAGATCTGACCAACATTGAAAAGCAGCGGCGAGAAGGGAGGATAAGGTGATGTTCCTCAGCAGAATCTTAGAATTCCTTGAAACTGTACCTGAGTGATCATCTGAAGCTTCAAAGCTGTGGCGTATGTCCAAAGCTGCCGCATCTAACGTCACACAAGCATCTTGTCACCGGATTCGATTGCATTCCAAAACTAGGTGAAGAACATACCGAACGCTTAAGCGCATGAAGAGAAATGCGCAGACCCTATGGCACAAGGGTTTCGATTCAAGATGCCAAAAAGGATGGCGAACCGAGCACGTTGACGGCTCCTTGCGTTATCGATTAGCGGGGGAAAGAGCGACAGGGTCCACGAGACTCCAGATGCGGGTCTTGGCGTTTTGAGGCTGGCGGCTTCCTCGGAGCTGCTTGGGTAACGGATGGTGGCAGAGAGTCGGAGCGGCTCTGATATATATTACTTATCCGATTATAGTATTCCGTGGAACAAGAAAATCACAACTTTGTAGTTGAAATTCAACAGATGTAGTTGTATCAGATGTAGTTGTATTCTAAATGTGTATGACTCGGAACATAAAATCCCGTGTACAATGCTGCTGATATTGCCTGGCTGTCGTTATAAGATGAACGGTATTAGTATTAATTTTTGGCTGTGGCGACGCGGATATGAAGACTTACCCAAGTGCTTAGGTACCTGCCGCAGGATTTCGCCGTATCCGTCAGACGATTGCGAGAAAAGATTTTGACGATGGAAACTAGTAAACTCGTCCCCATGATTTGAATTCACGGAGGATCATATCTGTACATAGAGGCGTCTACCGGTACACTCGACCTTCTCGATAGAATCAGAGTTTAATATAATTCTTTACAAAAGGGCATCGGACGAGGGGATCGGGCTGGAACAATTGGACCTTCGCTTCTCGATCAGGTCCGCCGGATTTGGGCTAGATTCTGCAGGGCTGGTTGCCTCTTGGCGCAGAAACAAGACTCAGGACGAGAAAGGCCCAAGAAAAGTTGAGACCCATCCCATCCTTCAATTCATCATCAGCATCAGCTTCAGCTTCATCATAGCATCACACGCCCTCTCCCGCGAGGCTACCGTCGCGTTTACGTTCGTTGGCTCATATACAGTAATATCTGCACGGCATTCAAGTTCTCGCGCGCCCTTCCGACCGAATTCTACGAATCTACCTCTCCCACCTCAACGGCAGAGTCCAACCTGAATGTTTGATTAGTCCCCTTTACGACCGGACGACACAATCTCGAGAGAATGCTGGGCCTGCTGTCCCTGGGCCCCTCCCATATATCGTGACCACCCTCGCCGAGTGGAGATGGCTCTCTATATCCCCACTCCGACGACAACTCTATGGACCAACCCCATAGCCACCGCACCGCTGCCAATCAAGACAACCAGCATCCCGAACATTGGTGGTTTCCCGAACGTGGCAGCCGCAATATGGAGGGAGTCGACAACCAGCGATGATATTGACTCTTCCTGTACACCCTTCGTATGCTAGTCCGTTTGCTGATAATTCGGATATCTAAAATCGAAATGCTGATTAATATATCAATAGCTGTTACCGTCTTTGGGACTTGTAAAACTTGAACCTAATAATACAATCACCTTGCAAGCCGATGCTACTTTTACTCCAGTGTGCTACGTGAACAATACGGCATCATATCTCGATAGCACTAATATCACACTCGGTAATCATGTCTCAGGGGACGACCTTCGCGACCATTTTTATGCTAGTATGTTCAGAGTCTTCAGAAAGAGCAAGTGGAGTTCTATTGGCTAATTTCGAAATGCAGCTTCGATACCTATGGCATATGCCATTGGTGGTACTACCGTTCTCGCATATATTTTACTCATCATTCTTTTAATATCGCCTCCCGGATCACGGCCATGGCTTCAAAAAGTTGCCACGCTCACCGTCGTCATCTCCCTCACCGTCGCCTGGGCCGAATTGAATCAGCTCATGGAATACCAACACTACCATGGTTACACGAACGGCAGACAAATTAGAGATCACATCATAAACGGTGTAAGAATACAGATCACAAGAGTAATATCTGACACCTTCCTCTATCTCGCACAAGTTCAAACCTTGATGCGTTTATTCCCGCGGCACCGGGAGAAATTGTTGATATTATGGGCCGGCCTTGTCCTGATCGTTCTCGACTTTGTTTTCAACATTCTCAACAACTTTTTCTCCAAGCAGAGTTCACCAAAGAGTTTTCTCGATGCGATTCCGGCTTTGTCGTACCTCTTACAGATAGCATTGTCATTACTGTATGGATGCTGCGTGTTATACTACATGTTCAGCCATCGACAATTTTCAATCATGATGCCGTGGTCTATAAATAACCAGCATAAACATGCTGCTGATACATCCAAGGTTGCCATGCCGCTCATCGCGCTTATGACCTGTACGACTATATTCGTCCCACTTGTATTCTTCGTTTTGGATATTTCGGATGAAACTCTTGCCGGTTGGGGTGACTTTGTCCGATGGGTATGTCTTCAATTCCATTGATTAAATTTCTGCAAGATCTAACGTACGAAATAGATTGGTGCCTGCGCTGCTAGCGTTATTGTTTGGGAAATGGCGGATAGAATAGAATATTTCGAAAAACAGACAATACACGCTGGAATTCTTGGTCGTCAAGTATTTGAAGGAGACGAAATGTTGCATGGAGCAGGGGGTAGGGTGGTCGATTGGGGAGGCAGTCGTGGGTTCGGGAGCGATCGAAAAGATGGACCTGGCGGCCCCGGCGGCGGCGGTGCCGGGGGAGGGATACTCGGTCGCCCCGTCCCTTCGAATGAGAAGGTAGACTACGGCGAGCATAACAACAACAAGGGGAAGCTGCCTGACAACCAAGCTGGATTTCAGCGTCCCACCCCTTCGCAATCTATGGCAACAACCGGATCCACAACATACATTGTAACGGTCCATCCGTCTCAAACGCCCTCAGCTCAGGCTCGTCCAAGTAGTACTGTTAGCCAGTCAACGTCGTCGGCGCGAGAAACAAATCGGGGAACAAGCACAATTAGTGATCTTGCGATCAGCCCCGCAAATACCCCTTCTATTGATCTCGCAAACGGTGCTCTCAGACGGAATATAACTTTTTCGGAAAATGCTGCAGCCCGTACCGGCACTGTTCCTTTGCCAGCCGGGAAATCAAATGCCCTTTCCCATACATATCGCTCAGGGCAAGCGCCATTCAGCCCTGAAGATTTCTCTAAGAAGAAATCTGGGTCGGCAAGTGCCCAGGGTCTTAGCAAGGGCATTGGCCTCTTCAGATGGTTCCGTCGAGATGGAGCACAAGGAAACATCACAACAAGAAGCATGCCCGAAGCAGAAGGTAAAGATGATAGGAGACAAGAAGGCGCTCTTGGTCACGAAGTCACCCTGAACGAGCCTCATTCTCAATATGTCGTGGCCCAGAGCAATACAATCATTGATGATGACGCCTCTGGCGAACACTACTCGATAGAACCTGGACCTTCTGCTTCTTCATCACCATTTCAAGCTCGGCAAACCCCCCCTCCAGCCAAACAAAATCATCCTCAATTGCCGCAAGATGATGAGGAAGAGGATGAGCGCGGAGGCTCATCTTTGCTCCGAAGACTTTGGAAACAGAAACATGCAATTCCTATAAAGCACAGATCTAACGAGCCCTTCCCGATAACCTACATACCCGCTCAAGTTCGTGGTAATAGTCCCATGAATCCAGAGGAAATTGAAATGGCCAGAAGACGAGAGCTCGAAAGAATCAGAGCCGGTGGCAGTACCGAAAGCAGCTCCGAAGGCACTTCAAGCAGTCTATCAAACACCAGCGACGCAATAATCACTAGATTCGATCAACATCCGAGTCACAGGGGTATACTAGCCACTTATGGCACCGAATCCGTCACCCGTTCTTCCGCGTCACCTGGATCCAGGATTCGTCATTCTGTTGATTTTGATCTCGAAGGTACCACCTCTGCCCCGTCAGTTTCGACTAGACGCCAGCTTCAAGCCCACAGCGGTAGCATGAGCCAAAGCATCACACCTCCGCCTCTTGCGGCACGGTCCTCTACTGCTTCACCAACCGGGAGCCATAGAACCTCTTCAACAGGCTCGTGGTCGCATAGAGCTAGTCCGAACAGTGCCGGCGGCAGGCTACCTCCACGACCTTACAATCCAAACGAAGGAAGCCATCTACCACCGGGTCCTACGCACGCACAGTCACACCACCATCAACATCAACAATTTCATCAACCGGAAGGGATAGGACCCAATTTACCGGTGTCCTCCAAAAGTGCGGCGCCTACTAAACTTCTCGGACGTCCTTTAGATCCTACCGTGATACCAGAGGAAGCGGAAGGCTCATCCATAGCAAGCATCAGAGGCGTGGATCATAGTGGCGATTAGGAGAAGCCTCCTTGCGTATACAAGTACACGAGAATAAAATGAAGAAGAGAAAACTTCAATGTTTGAATATCATGTGGCGTTTTTGGGAGCTTTTATTCACATCTTGCATTTTTTAACCCATTTTCATCAGGATTCACTCACCGTATTTGCATGTACGACTGGCCATTCCTCTCACAAATTTTCATCATATTTTTTCATTTTTTTAAAGGTTCGAGGCTACTGTTGAGAGCGTGCGAATTTTAGCAATGGGGGTATATATTTGTTGCAATTGAGATGGGAAGGGGAATATGATGGGCGGCGTTCTTCATAATGTTCTTTTGATCTTTGGAATAAGGAAGTCTAGCTGAGGCTTCGACGAAACGTCGATTTGCATTCGGTTTTAAATTTTTTTTTTTTTTTGTACATTCGTTTCGATAAAAGCATCCATCTACTGACGACCTATATGCGTCATTACAATCTTTAATTATACTTATTTTGCATTGGTTTCGTGTACACTATTTGAGTGCTGACATATATACTCACCTTCAGTTTTGCCATCCTGATAAAATGATGATTACATAGACTCAGAGCGATTGGCATTCGTAGGGAAACACGTGAGCATATAGTCCTCCCGTACCTCTGGTCAGGCGGAATCAATTTGAGGGATGCATAGATGCATGCACTATCCAGTGTAGAAGTGATTACAACGAGCGTTCAAAAAGAGAACGGAATTCAATTCTCGGATATCAAAGATATGTAACAAAAGTTATCAAAATTATTTAAAATTCGAAGTATAAATAAGATCCTTTGAACCCCTTCGCGTATCGACATTGTGGAAAGGAGTCGCTAAAAGTACAGGAAGAAAATTAAGAAAAAGAAGAAAAGAAAACTTGGTTGGTGATATATATGATATAAATATCGGATGATGTTGAAGGAAAATTAGCTCGTCTACTCGAATTGACATTGTGCAAGGCCGTACGACCTATCAATATTCAGTTCTGTCAGTCTTGCACTAAAATCGCAGATTATACTTGTTTATAGATACTCGTATACGTACCGATCCTTATAAACCAACTCAAACTTAATCTCCGCACTCTCAATCGTCATATCCAAACGATACCTCGCGCTATAAAAACTCCGCAAACCCTTCCACTTCTTATCAAATAGATTTTTCGGAACGGAGGATAAATCCGACGTCATGCGGCATACGACGTGAACGTCACCTTCGACTCTATTCGGGGGCACGTCGCTGCTAGATGCTACCATGGCGTCTAAGAAGGGGGTTATATGTTTGAAGTTCCGGTGAAAGTGGTTGGAGAAGCGGCGTTCGTCGGTTATCGGCTGGCCTTTGCGGATGAACCAGCTGACTTCTGTATTCACAGAGAGCGGTGAGTTAGTTGATTTTGGGGTTAGAGGGAGAGAAGGTTGAACGTACGGTTTCTCGCCATTTTACAGCCTGTTTGAGGATCTATCCAGGCGTCTTCATCGAGGTGTTTACCCTAATCGTAGGTAATGTTAGGTTTCAGTTTAATGGAGTGCTTTAAGGAAAGGTACTCACGGGGATGAATATCTGAGAGCTGACAGTTCCGTAGTTTTTACGGCATAGACGTTCAACTTGGGTTTTACCTGGGTTTGAGGCATGGAGATGAATTTCAAGACCTCTAATCACTGCGCCCTTGACAATGGCCGTCGCTCTGCTTCAGGGTTAGGGAACTTCCTTAATAGCCCCGTGATAAGAGGGAAAACGTACGCGCTTCTCGGTTGAATAACATTGATACGAGGTCCTGCCCATTCAACGACCCTCTGGTAAAGATAAAGCGATTCTCCAAAGCCACCTACTAGCAGAATAGTCTGCAGTTTTTCTCTATCTCAGTATAATTTCAAATCGCTAGCACTAAAATCGTAGACTTACGTTGACTCTACCAGCATTCTCAGATGTTTCTTTAACCTGGTTATATATCAGGGTGATGACTTCTGTGATCACCGGATCGAAAAGAGCTCTCATTTCTTCTCTCGAAATCATCATTTCTCCATTTTCGATACCAGCTTCAGACATATTATTCATAGTCGGCACAGTAACCTATGTTCCATCGTTAATAAAAGCCATTACTATGTTTGAGTGAAGAAATCATAACGTACAGTATAAACAGCTTGATCCGGTCGATCTCTAAAACCACATTTGATGGCTTCAAAGTTCCTGGTAACCTTTTGCTGTGTTTCCAACTTCAGATTATCAAAGTGAGGGCCCATTCGGCGTTTGAAGAACTCTTGGAAGTTTCGGTCAATTTTGGATGATCCCGCGAATGCACCTTCGCCTACAGCGCATTCTTGTACTCTTAATCTTGGTGTGATCTATAGAAATTACTTTAGCAAGTGATGTATAATGCTAGTTTGAGATGAAGCTTCACACCTCCAGGCAGTTATACGTGATCAGATCGACAGTACCACCACTATATTGAACAGACCACAATGAGTAACAGAATATAGCAGGATGAAGTTGTATAGGAGAACCTTACCCGGCGTCGCAAACGACTATCCTGTCGTTAGCCTAGTAGCAGAAGCGCGTTAGTACTGGAGTGCGAATTCTGGATGGTGTAAGGCGTGCTATACCTTGATATTATGAGAATCTTGGTTCTTGATGCAAAACACCGCAGCAGCCTCAGGTTCACTGATCATAGTCAATCTGTGCCCGTTTGCGAACCCAGCGTTCTCAGCACACTTCTGCGTCCGCTGTTTTGCAGCCTCGCCCCAAACAGCCGGGACGGTTAAGACGAAATCGACCTTTGTGAGTTCCATCAACTGCGGGCCCTTTTTTCGATACAATGTCTCCATAGTCTGTTTGTATGCATGTTGCCGTCAGCAAAAAAGGCGAAACGTGGGCGGGTATGGTGCAGAGAATTGGTTCTCGACATACGTGGGTATATAGAGCATGGAGGAAATCGGTGCAAACGTCCATAACATGCAGGCCATCGGGTATATTGACCTTCCGCCTGATCTCTGGGTCGTCGGCTTCGAGAAGGAGTTTGAACCTAAACGCATTTCGCATTCAAGTCAACATGCATCGATCGATATGTAACGATGTGTGGGTTGAAAGGGCACGCAATTGCACGTACCAGGAAAGCCGCCTGGCGGTTGAGGGGATGTCGTAGCCCCAGCTGAAATTGACGGTAGAACCTTCGTGGTATGAAATTTCGGTGGGACACTGTCCCGCCTATGTTAGCACTCCGCCTTAGCCATCGATATATACACCGCGGTATATAGAAATGAGAACAAGCCATACAGAGTCCATCACACGAGCACCGGAGGTCGGCCAGCTGTTGATAATTTCGATCGATTCTATAACATCACAAGTAACATCGTGTCAGGTCCCAATTAATTCGAATCACTTCAACTGAAAGCCAAAACCACCTCGAGGGAAGACGCACCTGGGTCTGACGAGCTGCTCCACGCGATGGCGCTATACGTCGTCCCAAAATCCACGCCGACGATGATTCGATGTCTGAACTGAGCATGTGGATTTTGCGCGTATTGCGAATTTTTATATATTCGTCTCTGAGGCCCCCGTCCAGGGTTATACGCCGGCACCTGCGCGGGCAGCTCTTGGGGTAGTATGGGGTTCGAGTACGCCATAGTTTTAGTGTTGATATATCTATCGCTCGTCCAGGTCTGAAACGCTATAGGATCTCCCGATTCCAACGATTCGATAAAACCGATATGGTTTGAATAATTACGCGGTTCTGATCCAGGCTAGGCAGATGCTCGTCGGTTGGCGTCGACTGGAGGGTATAAGTTCATGTGAAGAAACGACCCTGAAGAAATATTTCGTGGGAATCGATGAAGCGCGACACCAGACCGAGCTACGATACGATCATTGACTCGACTGCTATCAGAAGGATCGCTGGTGGACCTTCTTTTGACTGGGAGGGGCCTGCACTCAGCCTCGCGCTACCCATCCGAAGCTAACGTTAGCTTGGCTTGGCCGCTCAGAAAACCAAAGGCTGGCTAATTTCGCAGCCAGCGAGCGCCCAAAATCCTTCGAAACAGGGTCGAGATCTTACTCGCCAAATGAGGGCTTGAGCAAAATACTCGTCTTCAAGCTTTAACGAGTGTACATGTATATATTCGATACGAGCTCCCATTTCTTGGTCTTAACGTATGTTTTTGAAACATATACCTAAGCGGTCGAGGGGATACTCAGGTCGCTTTCTTTACTATCGATATCGAATGAAACTTTCTGATAACCTGACTTGGCTCCGTTGAGACCTCCTCGAAACGATCAAGGATTTGACCTGACCAAAACTCTTTTGTGAGCCGCAATTTTTTTTTCTAGATCCCACGGGATTGTACATCTGTCGCCCATTGATTTCTGTGACGTTTCATGTACCCGCTTTTGTTCGACTGGGAATCGAATCAATTTGAGCTGGGAGGACCGCAAGGGACCAACGATCAATCCTCGAGTTTGAAATTCTCAGCTTTCTGGAACCCAACTGCCATTTCATGAAATGAAGCTCAAAGTCGCGATGGTTCCGAAGCCGGAAGGCTATTCATAGCAATCTGATGATGCCTACTTCGTATCATCCACAGACCCTGGTGGGGAAGCCAGTCCCGCTTTATTTGAAATCGACCAACCTTGGTGCACCCGGCCTTGTCCACCGTTCTCGCCGGTGGACACAATGCACCAAACCGCGTCGACAGGATGAGCTATCTAGGCCCTGAACGGCCGAGAGTGCCGAGCCTCCAAAGGACAGGGCCCACAATCCAGCCAAGATGCCATTCACCATCCGTAATTATGCACAGCCAAAGCCCACCTGTCCCAAAGGTCAGCATCAACTGGTTGCTGTGGATTCCTCGATAGGTACCCGTGCCAGCAGCGCAGTAATTCTCAAGTAGGCTGCAGCCAAAAGCTGCTGCGGTGCCTTCGGAACCAAATGATACAAAAAGTGCACTAATATTTTTTCGAACAAAAGATATGCATGTTGCAAATGCAATTTTTGTGGTTGTATTGCTCGTTCAGCTCGCGGCTCAAAAGAAAGAATGGCCAATCCCACCGAAAAGGCTGAGATGAGAATGGCAACAAGGGTCCCCGAAACAGCCACTCCATCAGCTTCTCTGTCCCACCCCTCCAACTCGCAGTTGAACGGTGGTCAGGGGTGTTGCACGAGAAGCGCAAGGCTGTCTAAAATTGGGAATCCTTTTAAAGGAAAGTAATCCCCGGAGATCACTGTCAGCTTCTAGTTTCTGACCTTTTTGCAGCATCGCTTTTATCTCAGTTTGTGATTTCTTCATATATTTTATCGGTCGCGAGGTTTGGTGTCGACAAGATAGCTAGCTTTGCGAAACATGAAGCAAGTGAGGCTCGCGATACCGCTTCTCGCGGTCATCGGTACTGCTTTGGCAGATAATCCAGGAGGAGGACCAGCCATTACGCCGTCGCCCTCTCAAACTTCTACACCAGCTCCAACTTCGAGTGCAGGTTTTAACCCCAACGGGGCCGGTAAGTTTTAATGGTTTGAATTCAGATTTTCAAAGAATACTTGACAATTTTTTGTGTTTTTTTTTTGCGACCTAGAATTGCTAATAAATACTATGATACAGGATTCAAAGGCAATGATGTTACGGGTCCCTCATCTACAGACGCAAGTACTACTAGTAGTAGTGTTCAATCTTCGAGCGCATCTGTAGCCCCTGCTGCTCAAACACCTACCCCAACCACCACTGCTACTGTTGTGAATGGCAGTGGCAAAAACACAAATGTTCTCACGGGATTAACTGCCCTATTTGCTGTACTCTTCGCTATCGCGCTTGCAGCTGCAATCTTCTTTTTTGTCAAGAGACGACAAGGTATGAGCGTCATTCTATCCAATAGAATAAAAATTTGTTCAAAATTTACACATATTGATTGATTAGAAAATAAAGATCGAAGGAAAGCATATCTCAGCCCTGCGTACTCTTCGCCAGATGGCGGCTACTCCGACAAGAGCGCGAACGCGCAAATCGATTCTCTGCAAACCCAACTCGCTGACGCCAATAAACGTCTCACTGCTGTTCAAGGAAGTCTCCTAGCTGCTGGCCAGAAACCACAAACCAAGGATGACAACAGTCTCTCCAGAGAATACTCGGCAATCGGCACCGATATTGTTGGATGGGCAGGAAATTATTTCAAGGCTTCGAGCGAACCGATCAATCTCACGACCGAACTCTATGAATTTCTCACCGAACATGTTCCGAGTTATCAGTCCCTCTTGTCTAGCGGCAAGAGCAAGCAATTGGTTGTCCGCGCTATTGTCTCTCAGGTTCTCCAGGAAAGCTTCGAATCTGGCGCATTTTTCGGGAATGCCATCGCTGCAATCAATCCACTTATTCGAACTAGCAGTAAGTCTTTATTCCCCAATTTTATATGCCTAATAATACTAAAGTTAGAATGATAGGTGCCCCCGCACCCGCGATCAATAGCTGGCGTTCGGAGACTTTCTTCCTTCTCGAAAAGAGTGATGACTTTACCTCTCAAAGAAGGGCTGCCGTTTCGATTATCGCTGACAAGATTGAACAACTGACATACCCACTCGCTGCCACCAACCAAACCGTCCAAGGCGATTCAGCCAGGTACAAGTTCCTCGAAGGGATCATCCGGAAGGCTGGTGAATTTGCTCTCGCTCTGGGCAAGCAACGTGCAAACTTCCAAGTTTTGAGCGAACCTGCTGGATGTGAATTCGGGCATACAACAATGGACGATGTCTCTCAACAGACAGATATCTCGACTGGCCCTGATGGAGCGACAACCCATCCGTTGGAAGGACGCCCGATTCAAGCCACAATCTTCCCATTGTTGCTCAAATACGGCAATGAATCGGGTGAAAGTTATGACCAAATTACGATTTTGAGCAAGGCCAAGGTGTTAGTTTAATGGAAATTTAGTTTATATGGTGGTGGAATGGTGGAGTATTTTGAAATGAGGGAGGTTCATTTCATTAATATATCCAGACGATCTTTTTTTTTTTTTTTTTTCTTTAGCAAATATCTACGTTTCACATTCTTGTTGTGTATTTGTTGATATCAAAATTTACGACGACATTTTTATAATCGGAACGTTACTTTTTATTCCTTTCTACTTGTATGTGCGAAACCAAAACCTTTAATCTTTTCGTGATAGCGAACCATGTTTTCCAAATGGCATCGAGATCGGAGGCAAAATCAACTGCGGCTGAAAAAGAAGCAAAGGCAAGGCATGTGTCGAAGATTGGTTCTTTTCGGTTTATGCGACCAATGAAATCGAATGCGCTACCTGAACTGAGTTCGGTATTAGCCGATCTGAATGGAGAGTTCGATCTATACGAAAAGGGTCGATTCGTGAATTCCTCAAGATATTGTACATTGCATGGAGCGAAGACTCCTTTAGACTTCGATCATTTTGTTGACAGTTGTTCCGATATAAATTTCGTTGTAAAAAGATATCCAAGATATGCTATCCGCCTTACCTGAGTGACGCTTACGTTGCTATGATTACAATATTAAAAGGCATTACACTTGTGCAGAAACTGCGGACTCTGCGGGTTTCATGCTGCTACCCATCCGGAGCGATGAGGCTCTTCGGTCGCAATTGTTTTTGTTTGGTTTCGAAAGTAATCCGCACCGGCTTATCTAGTCTGGCCTGTCACTCGCACCCAAATGATCATATGAAATTACGTGGGAAAGCCATCGAAAATAGAAACCCCTCAGGTAAGCTACGCAATTCTAGCTTTTAAATATTTAAATACTCGAGCGGAGTGAGTAAGTCATTGCCTCTCAAGTACTCTTCGAAGTTAGTTCGCAAAACCGACAAGGAATTTAAAGCATTCATCTTCTTTCCCACCCAGGTATAATACGTACTGGCCTGCGTACCTGCAACTGCAGCTTTTACGGCCTTCCGTAACGGAACAAATCTTCACAGTTCACATTTCAGATTCATTCGAGAGGGGGAATTATTTAAAGGACTAGACTCGGATTCAAACTCAATTTCTAGCATCGAGGAGAGCCACCTTGCTCAATAGATATAGCGCGACCTTCCTGATCCTTCGGTCAGGCTTTTCCAGCGCCTAAAAATCCCACGAGAAGTGGCTCTTGCGGGCCCCCATTCGCATTATTGCCAGGAAAGTTGGAGGCAGAGAATCGCTAGCGAGGGGAAAACCTATCCGGTTTCAATACTCTTGATCGAGAAGGCTAAGACCAACGGAGGAACGAGAGACGCCCGACCCTCGAACACATACAGGTATTTGTCATCGCCGCTACGATCGTTTTTGATTCTGCAGTAGCTAGTCGAACCAGAAGCTCGCACGTCTTTCCGACTTGAACAGTAATCTGTACGATCGTAGCATAGCGGATCTCGCTACCCTCCGGCCTGACTGTCCAATACGTGGTGGCAAGGACTAGACCTCATCGCAAAAGACAGACCGCAGGCTTAGTCTCTGTCCGACAATACGACAAATCACCACCACCACAACCACCAAGTCCCATCCAACCTTTGCCAACTAGATCCAGGAAAGCCAAACCCGGGAGTGTCTCGTGCGCACTCTCATTCGGGTCGAGAGAGGCTTTGTAGGCGCCTCAAGCTGCGCCAAAGACAACCCAAAGTCGACAGTTCCACCCTCCCTGCCGGCCCTCCACTGGGCGTCGGAGGCAGGCTTTTTCAGAAAATTCAAAATATTCTCGGAAGCCCCAGGCCTACTTGAAAACTGTAGCGAATTATCGAAGGGGTCTAATAAAATCCTTCGAAATCGATACTGTCGCTTAAGTGCGTCTCTTATAGCTAGAAGAAGTACCTTGGGTGATATAGAGTTATTGCATATATATAAGAACCCACAAAATGTCGAACTTCCCCCTTGATAGCATGGGGTCGCCAGGACAGCTGCCACCCATACCTCCCCGCCCAGCTGCATATCGCCAGGGAGTTCGAGGCCAGTATTACAATCAGAATCAGGAAACAACCGAGTCACCTGGATACAGAATTCCATACCATGAAACTGAGGTGTTGATAAGCGCTGTTGATTCCCGCCCTTCATCTGTATACACCGAAACCAATCTCTCCAGGACCTCCTCTCAAACTCGAAGGCAGCCTGAGAATTACGCTCTCGACTCATCGTACAACAGGAACCACTTCTCAGAGACAACAGAGCCGGAAAGTAGGGTTCAAAACCATAATATGGCCTTGGAGAGAGGACGCACGGAAACAGAGCAAGCACCAGTGTCCGACGGAATGAGTGAAGGGCTACATCAACTTGGCTTTGGAGGGATGTCCTTCTACGACACCTCCAGGGCTAATTGGACACCGTCATCTGCACCATCTCGTGAACAAGATTATAACAGTAACGGATCACGGAAGAGGGATAGTGTCGAACCTTCTTATGAATACCCAATCCCCATGGACTTTTACGAGCCATTTACACCTTCCTTCACACCGGCTGCCCCTGTTCCTCCTCCTCCACCAGTACAGAGACCAACTCCTCCCTCTAGCAATTCCAACAACTGTGAATACGATACCTCTCGCCCAGGCGTCCCTCACCTCTCAGTCTCCGACCCATTCCCGATCTCCGTTGACCATGAACGCTACTCCTCAGAACTAAACAACCTACGTGAGTCTCAATTCCCAGAGCCGGTAAATCTGGGTGGCTCCGATCCCTTCTATCAACCTCCATCCCGATCCCTAACATCCTACCGCCGTACCCCGCGCCGTCCAAACGAAGACACCGACATAAAACTCGACAACAATGGCCTCCCCTCCTTAGATTGCATCCTGGGCCCTAACGGCACCACCACTCAACCGTCTAGAACATCCTTCCATTTCGACGACGAAAAGAGATTCTATTCAGATACCGCCTATAATCAAAGTACCGCCTCCTTTCTCTCCACACACTCTGAAAACATTCCACCATCTTCAAGATATAACGATGTGCGTCGGACTCCGTCGTACGCGAGTTTGAGACCGGATGTGGATTCCCGTGCTCAGCCATCGCAGAGGGAGGACGAGAAATGTGGTGGTGGTATTCCCCCGCCGCCTACGAGGTATTTATCGCAGAGACAGGGTGTGAATAAATTGGCACAGATATTGCAGGAGAAGAAGATGGAGTACGTTGTTTGTGAGATCAATAGGAAAGATGAGTTGCATAGGAAGATACAGGAGGAGTCAAAGGGTTGGAGTCCGACGCATGATCAGTTACAGAGGAAGATCAATGAGGATGCGGGGCGGTGGCATAGTACTAGTAGGTATTATTGATGAAAAGCAATGATGCGAGCCTTTTTCTTTTCTTTCACTTTTTTTTGAATATCCCGTGGATTTATTTTGGAGTCTTTTTTCGTATATGTTTGATACAGACGGCCGTCATTTATGATTTTTTCTTGGATATCATGTTTTCGCAGACGAGAATGGGAAAATAATGCTGCTTTCTTATCTTTGGAAATTTTTGGGTTGATTCTGCTGTTTATCGTCTTCAACGTTCATAATTCTACTCACATAATTTCCTACTCCTCCTTCCCCCTTTTCGTATGTATACAGCTTCTACCCATATCATTATTTCTCTTTCTTGTACATAAAAGCTTCTTACCCGGAACACTTCGTTCCTTTTATATGACTTGTTATTATCATGATATGCACCCATACGTTAGTTAATACCGAGCCTTATCGTTGATATTTTCCCATTAATTCCCCCCCAGCCGTTTATCCTTTTCGTCCAACGAGAAGTTTTTGAAAAATCAATATCGTACTTTAGGTTTGAGTTTTCGAGACAAAGTTTTGAAAATATTTCGGCGTGAAAGTATATCACAGCAGCTTTTCGATTTCGACATATTTGCTTGATGTTAACGTAACGTTATCGTGTATTGTATGAAAGTCATGTATGAAATTTTTGGCGTCGTGTTTACACTCCCATCAGATGAGTCTCGGCATCGCAGAGATGCCGATATCCGGATATATTTAGCAGCAGCTATAGCGGTGCTAGAGCACCGCGCACAACTGCATGCTATCCAGCGGAAGCTCCAACCCCCCCCTTTGCATTTTTGAGGCCCGCGGCAAATTAAAAAGACGGGGACGGTGAATGATTAGTCGCCATTGCAAGCATTGAGGTATTAAAGTGTGTATTAGTAAGATAGATATCAAAATATATAACCAATATATAGACTGCACCGCATATATCATGTGGTATAGCTACTTACTTAAGTATATGATATAATATTATTCTGACATTGTCTTCGACTCATTAATACATCTATCCCTAAGGCCTTACCCTTATCACCGCCTCCAAACATCGAAAGCGATATAACCGAAACCGAAACCGAAAAAAAAAAAAATATTACAAAAATTGGAAAGCATAGCACCCACTTCCGACGTTCGTCCTAGTCAGATAGAACTACACGACATACACACATGCGCATATATATTCCGTCGCATCGACTTTTTAGAACGAATGTTGGAAACTGGTATACCGATTCGAGAGAGAAAACCGCTCTCCAAAATCGAAAGACTTCAAAATATAAGGAAGAATAAAAATAGAGAGGGCATATTAGATCCACGACATAAAAGGCTTGAAAAATAAGTGTGGGTTGGTAGGTATAATTATCGAAAGTACATGTCCGAGACGTATCAAAACCGCCCGTCTAGCTTCAAGACTGATCTCCAAATGCATTATTACAATATTACTTGATCCCCAATTGATGAATGCTGAGAAAACAAAAACAGATACATTATTATGCAAGCTTGGTGGGTATTAAACGATAGTAATTTCCTCTCGGAAAAGATTATACAGTGAACTGAAAATTTGAGCGTTTCGTTTTCGGTGGGTGTTGTATCGATTGGTCGTAAGAGTCCTGAATAAGTGTTTATTAAAGTTGATTAAATTCATGTACGCTTCGTGGTACCGTTCGTTTTAAAGTTCTCAATCCCGGAGCTCGTAGCCTCAATTGGGCTAGAAAGAGCCTCCCCGTTCAATTGAATTTTTGGAGGCCTATAGAACTTCGAATTTAGCATCACACTACGATGGAATGACGCTGAGCGTTGAGCGTTTGGTATACGAGACAAATGACGGAATGACGGAATAACGCAGGTGGGGAGGGGGAAAGCCTACTCTTCAAGAACTGGGGTTTTGGTATCATCATCAAATCCAACATCATCCTCATCACCTTCGCCACCCTCATCCTCGCTTCGAACGTCTGCCAGCTCAGCTTTGAAAACATATCGGTAGGCAACCCTGAGAACACAGTACAGCCAGAAAATATTGACCAATTGTAAGGCACTCAAAAGGGTTCCGATAACAGCTTTAGCGAGCCAGCACTTATAGAATGGCTCATCCCAGTCAATTCTATATTCACCGACGTATGGGAGCTCATAAAAGACAGACCAAAGGATCCAGAGGTTGTGGTAATGACGGAGGTAGATCCAGCTACCGACGAAAACGACAAAGTACGGTCCGGTAATAGGGGAATCAATATAATTGAATACTTTGGAGGTCTATAATCAAAGAGCGGTTAGTGTTTGAGCAGGATTTCATAGATTGTTTCTACTGATGACTTACAGCGAGGAAAAAGTCGGAGATATCGTGAGTGATGAAGACAGCCAATCCGATGTAAGTGAAGTGGAATCTCCAGCTCAGAGTTATAAGAGAGACAGTGACAACGTGATGAATAACGAGCTCTTTGAAGTCTTTTCTCGGCTTTTCAAGCATCAAGATGAGGACAATGGCTTGTTGAAGCCAGTAACTCCACTGAAGAAGATAGTAGGACTTGAACATGGCATTGTGAATGATGTTTGGATGAGACGACCAGTACGGGGTGGTGTTGAAAAACCATAGACCGGGAGTTTTCATCATAACGTACAATCCGAAAGGACCAAAGACAGCGAAATAGATTGCGGTGTAAGCTTGTTCGAGAAATCTGGCAATGGTAGCCTTGTTACGTCTGGTAGCCTTTGGTAGGAGTTTCTGGGAGAGCGGGTAGAGGATTTGCTGCATGATGAATTCTCGGGTAAAGGTGAAGAAGAGGGTATAGAAGAAGAGGAATTTGCCATCACGTAGACCTTTCGAATATAGAGTTTCACCTTCCGGGCCTTTCTCTTGGATCGGGTAAGCTACGAAGATGAACTCGTGGGCCCAGTTCGAGGGTGTTGGATTTGGGAGATAGCATCCGATGATGATCAGCATGGCCAGCAGTGGATTTGCTAGAGATTGTGAGTACGTTTGGAGCTATAGATTGGTATGGAAACTGATCACATACCCCATGTGTGTCTGTAGGACAATTCCCTGTACCATAGCATGAAGTTCTCGGGGCGGGGTATCATCTGTCCATCGTGCCTCTGCTTGGACAGCTTTCGCCGTCTTGTCCTCGAAGCTTGTCGCTGCGATATAAAATCATGGTTAGCTAGAGTTTCGAGCGTGATACGATGCATGTCGAGCGGTTGGGAAGCTTAGTTGCGTGGAGTGTCGAAAACAAAACAACAATAAAGGGATATAGGGAACTATAGATGTAAACATACAGCAGCAGGAGACCTCGAGGTCGAGATTGCGGGAGCAGAAGTGTCGCCTGGTATTTCACCGCCTAGCAGGGAGGAGGACCTCTTCCGCGACTTCCGGGGTTCTAGGGTCTGGGTCTGGGAGCCGGTTGTGATGGAGCCGCCTCGTGGGTCGGATGATACGGAAGCCATCTCGTATGTGCGGATGCACCAACGACGAGAGAGATATGATGTCGATTCTGGAGGCTGTAAAAACGTGGCAAGGAATCGCCCTTGTCAAAGTTGCGTGGAAAGAGGAAGCAGCGGCAGTGCCGAAGATCTTGAAATCAGTGGGTAACGGTCTACTGTCAAGGAAGCAATCGGATGAAATTGTTTATATCTCCAATGTGCTAATGTTATAGAAGAGGTTTTTTCGTTCATTAATTTTGGCTGGCTCGCAATTTGACTTGCTAATGATAATAAGCTTCCCAGTTCAGGAGAAAAAGAGAACTTTTTTTTTTTCTCCCCCTAATATTCTGTTTTATCAGCAGCCAATTTGAATTTTCCTCGTCAAGCAAGCAGCAGGTTCCCCTGTCGGATCGGGAATTAGGCTAGCAAAGCAGCAGCTGGCACGGTCGCTCAATCAATCAGCCTTTCGATGTCGTTCGACAGCCTCCGGTTGATTGGCTGTTTTGCTTACGCCTCCTGTAATTTAACTCAACGGGCTCGGTCAGCTCCATATATTCTTCTCGTCCATTGATGTAGTGTCTCTCTCTCTCACCAAGCAGAAAAAGACCAGTCGCGGTTGGGCTCCACACCGCGAACTAACTGCTGCTAAGCGAGATCTGTTGCAGTTGGACTGGTCCCTGGCCTGGCCGGGGGCATTTGACTCCAAACTTCGTACAAAAAGCTCGCCTTCAGATGTTGAATACGAATGTTGTTGATAACGGCGTATCTTTTAATCGCGCAGGAAAATAGAGGACGAACACCAGGAAAGTTGGAGGTTGGAGATACGGCCCTGGAGGCTTTTGTTTATACATCCAAACCCTCTACCACTTGGTTCATATATTGAGGCTGGTATAACCCTGCGGGGCGCCGAAACCCCGGCTTCGTTCGAACTCTCTTGGTTGTCAGGTGGGCATCAAGCTGACAGGATTATTCGGGTCAGCAAAAAGTGCCGTCTACCCAACGCAAAATATCCAACAAGATCAATAACTTCCCAATCTCTCATTTGAATCGGATGTTTTATGGATTGGATTGAAGAACCAAGAAAGAAACGGTCCAAAAGAGTTTGATGGAAAGGTAACGTCGATTTGATTGCTGTAGTGCGTCCTGGCGATTGATAGCGATCGCATACATATTATAATAATGTAAAACATGCAAGCGCATGCATGTTGACCCAGCAGTTATCGACCCTTGATCATCAATTGGTCAACTCCGGAGTTTTTGCCTCTCCAAGTTATAATTCGAGTTAAGAATCAAATTTGGAATGGTTCTGAGAATTTAGGTAATCTTATATACTATTCTTGTCCGAGCATCTGGCGAATATGCTGATGCATGAATCGATCATTAATGCTTCTTGCAAAAAGGTTTTAGAACCAACGAATGACGCAACGTGGATATTTTATATAACATTTACCGTATCATTCACTGTTGATCAGTGAATTTATCGCGTTTAAGAGAAGAAACCATTCTCACGTGGAACCATCAATTTTATCCATCTCGATCTCCCTGACCAACGGCTGATATCTGCTCGATCCTATCGATATTTGAATACACACGTAACCCTCTTTCAGATCTATCCGGGTATTAAATATTTGTACGAGTTGCATTTTATTTCCTATCATTCATACCACTTTTTCTTTTAGGGTCTCCCCGGCATATTTTATATATCAAGTAGTCGAATCTATATATATCTGCGGCCCCGAAAATAATATCTTAATCGAATCTACCCTATTTCCCACTAACTCGATTACTATGACTATCTCACAAAACTCCGTAGCTAAGCTCATGATCCTAGCGAGCGTCTCAGTTTTCGTCGCCACACTCTGGTTCATCTCAAACGCACCCTTCAAGTCTCAAATATCCCTCAAAACCGTTCCCACGGGGCTAAACCGCATCCAAAATGTCAGTGACTCCTTCCCGACGCTCGCGTCCGCTCAACAGGAAGATGAAAGGGCGGGTAGTTACATCTTCCCTGTAATTGTAAAAGCAAAAGATAAAGTGGATTCATTGAAAGAGAAAATGAAGCTAAGCGGGCTTAGGGGAAATATTAAGGCGGATGTTCCAGCCGCTGTCGTCTCCGATGCAAGTTGGATGGATGATGACGAGAAGAGGCGGCCGTGGGTCTACTCGCCTAGCGTGGAGAAGGTGCAGAGGGGCAAGGAAAAGGCGACATTAGTCATGTTAGCGAGGTATGAGAGCAGCTTAATTTGCTTCCAAAAAAATTTCACCTTGATAGTTTCGCAGATATTTGAAACATGAAGATATTAATTTTTGTTTGATTTTAACATATAGGAATAATGAGCTTTACCAGGTTCGTGAGTCCATGCGACGGTTGGAGGATCGGTTCAATCACTGTTACAACTATCCGTGGACCTTTATGAATGACAGACCGTTCACAAAAGAGGTCAGCGTTTATTCGAAATTCTTGCTTCGTGACTTTATACAAAAGAATACAGACGATTAATTGGTTCTATCTCTTTTTATCGATTCTTAGTTTATGGAAGTGACTACAAGTATTGCTAGCGGGCCAACTGAATATGTTCAGATACTTAAGGAACAATGGGGATTTCCGGAATGGGTGAACCAAACTCTCGCGCGCGAAAGGATGTATGAAATGGGAAAAGCAGGCATCTTATATGGTGGATCGGTCTCTTATGGGTTTGTTTCTGTATACCCGACAACTGTGCGACCTAGAAAATCTCGAAGCAAGGACTAACCTAGGCCTCTGCATCAGGCATATGTGTCGATTCTTTTCAGGATTCTTCTTCCGACAAAAGGTTATGGAGAAGTATGATTGGTATTGGTACGCACAAACATACTATATATCCCTTCTACTGTTCGAATGAGTAATTCTATACGTATATCTCCAATCTAACATGCTCGACACATGGGCGCATGGAGCCCGGTGTCCACTATTTCTGCGACCAATTCTACGATCCCTTCCCTTGGCTCCGTGAAAACAACAAAACCTACGGCTTCACAATGGTCATGTACGACTATCTCGCCACAATTCCAACGCTGTGGGAACAGGCGGACTCCTTTTTCACAGAAAATCCGTCCCTCGTCCACCCGAACAATATGCACCCTTTCATCCTCGACGAAAAGGAAAGAGACGGAAAACGGTACAAAGATTACAACACCTGCCATTTTTGGACGAACTTTGAAATTGCAAATTTGGATCTTTGGAACGACGGATATATAAAGTACTTTGAACATTTGGATAAGAGTGGCGGATTCTTTTATGAGAGATGGGGAGATGCACCCGTGCACTCTATCGCGTTAGCGACCATGGTAGACAAGGCGCAGATTCACTTTTTAATGATATTGGGTATGATCACAGTCCTTATAGGAGGTGTCCTAAGCCTGAAAAAGAGGGAATGCCGGGGAGGTGTTTGTGTCTGCAGGGTGGAGAGGAGGCTGATCATCAGATGCTGGTGAGTTTAAACGTGTCTATCGATATTTCTAAGCGAGATGTAATACCATGCTGTTTGCTAACTGTTGATGGGGCTTATTGTAGGGTTCGCGTGCTTTAAACAGTGGAAGGTAACTTATGGAGACGATTACGAGATTGATTTAACATGGTAGCTAGACGGTATCACAGTGTATAATATAGTACGAGAGATATTGCACTGATCTGTTAGATAGCTTGCCGATGGCATATCAACAGTCTAAGTCTCGCTTCTCTACTTCTGTAGCTTCTACCTGTAAATATATTTATTCTGCGTCCTCGATATTTATATTTTAATCATCTCGAGAGCTCACTGTTATGGTGGCGAGCTCGAACGTTGGAGTTTCTCTTTTTGGACGCGACCAACAAAATCAAGCACAACAGCTGCTGCTTCTGCGACGACATTCCAAGCTCCACCAACCTCATCAATCAAGCTACCACTCCACCCCAGACATAATGTCCTCCCTCGTCGATAGGGTTATCGGGTCGGATCTACCCGATCCCAGATCTGATGCCTTGTTTTTCAGCTCTCAATTAGAATCTCAATCAGATGCCCCCACCCCTCGACTTTCAGGCGCGCGTGGCTCGTCTGTTCGACCGCGAAGAGGGGGACCAGAACCCTCGACGCCAGCCGCTCCTACCGACGATGACATGGCGATGGATGAAGATGATGAAGACCGAGTCGTCGGCCTGCGAGGCACCGTTCCGAGTAGCTTTAGACCACGACAGCCCTTTGACCCCGCGGTACCCAAAGTTCAAGACGAGACCGGGGAGGGTATCAGGACATATTTTGAGAAATTCATAGAAGAGTAAGCACCTCACGAAACCTTTTCGGAAAGGTCACCTCCTAACTCTATCTACTAGTTTCGTAGATACAGATGAATTCGCCGGTTCGCAACCCCCCGTATCCACAACGTCCACCGATAAGTACTACATCGGGCAGATTCATGGACTTCAAAAGTACAATCTATCCACCTTATACGTCAACTATCGACACCTTATGAAATACAATTCAGTCCTCGCGGATGCTATTGCAGGTCAATACTACCGTTGGCTACCATTCCTTACCAACGGTCTCCATCGAATGATCAAAAACTACGCCCCTGCATACTACGAAAAGCATCAGCAGGTGAATGCCAGCCAGGGTATCGCGCGGGCAAACACTACAGCTTTAAAAACGGACAAAGTCTTCGCGCTAGCGTTCTACAATCTACCCCTCGTGAGCCGCATCCGTGCTCTACGAACCGACCATGTCGGCCGGCTCATATCCATCTCGGGAACCGTGACGCGAACATCTGAAGTCCGTCCTGAACTCTCAGTCGCAAGCTTCACCTGTGAGAATTGCAGATCCGTAGTTCCGAATATCGAGCAGGTGTTTAGATATACCGAACCAACCCAATGTCCCAATCTAACATGCGGCAACCGATTCGGGTGGAGATTGGACATTCGCCAGTCGGTATTCGTGGATTGGCAGAAAGTGAGGATACAGGAGAATTCAGCTGAAATTCCTACTGGTTCCATGCCACGCACTCTGGATGTTATCTTGCGTGGAGAAATCGTTGAGAGAGCCAAGGCTGGTGAGAAGTGCGTTTTTACGGGTACTCTTATCGTCGTCCCCGACGTTTCACAGTTAGGTCTTCCCGGTGGCAAAGCAGAAATGATGCGGGATAATAGGAATTCGGCGAGAGGTGTAGAGCAAGCTGGCGTTACGGGTCTCAAATCCCTCGGTGTCCGAGATTTGACTTACAGACTGGCATTTTTGGCCTGTATGGTCACTACTGACGACAATACTGTCGCCGGAGCCACTGCTATCAACACGGATTCCACGAGCGATGATCCAGAGGAAGACCAGAAGCAATTTTTGGAATCGCTGTCGCCGAGTGAAGTTGATGATTTAAGAAAGATGGTGCACAGTGATCACATTTATTCACGGCTGGTGAACAGCATCGCGCCAACTGTTTATGGACATGAGATAGTAAAGAAAGGGTTGCTGCTGCAGTTGATGGGCGGTGTACACAAGAATACCGCTGATGGAACCCAGCTAAGAGGTGATATCAACATCTGTATCGTCGGTGACCCGAGTACCAGCAAAAGTCAATTTCTCAAGTAGGTCTCCCAAATTTTCAAATTATAGACACTTTCCTAACAAGCGTAAAAGGTACATTTGCTCTTTCCTCCCTCGCGCGGTCTACACTTCCGGCAAAGCCTCATCAGCGGCTGGTCTCACCGCAGCCGTCATCAAGGACGAAGAAACAGGCGAGTTCACAATTGAAGCAGGAGCTCTCATGCTGGCAGACAACGGCATCTGCGCCATCGATGAATTCGACAAGATGGACATCTCAGACCAAGTCGCAATCCACGAAGCCATGGAACAGCAAACAATCTCCATCGCAAAGGCTGGCCTTCACGCCACTCTCAACGCGCGAACCTCCATCCTCGCAGCCGCTAACCCCAACGGCGGACGATACAACAGAAAGGGAACCCTTCGATCAAACATCAACATGAGCGCACCCATCATGTCACGTTTCGATCTTTTCTTCGTTGTTCTCGACGAGTGTAATGAAAAGGTGGACACGAACCTCGCACGTCATATCGTTAAGTTGCATCGACTGCGAGACGAGCATATCACACCTGAATTCACGACAGAACAGTTGCAGCGCTACATCCGCTATGCGAGGACATTCAAACCGACGTTTACAAAGGAGGCAGAGGAGGAGTTGGTGAAGAGGTATAAAGAGTTACGAGCAGATGACGCACAGGGTGGAATCGGCAAGAATTCTTATAGAATCACGGTTAGACAGTTGGAGAGTATGATTCGGTTGAGTGAAGCTATTGCGAAAGCGAATTGCGTGGAAGAGATTAGCGAGGCGTTTGTGAAGGAGGCATTTAATCTTCTCCGGCAGAGTATCATTCATGTCGAACATGATGATGTGGATGTGGATGATGATGAGCCTGGGCAGGATGGCGGGGAGCAACAGCAAGCTGAAAGGGAGGCGACTGCCGTTCCAGAAGGGTCCGCGCAGACGCCGGCTTCTACTGCAGGAGCAGCGGAAGATGAACAGATGGAAGAAGCGGCGCCGAGGAAGCGAACTACCATTTCGTGGGAGAAATATCATAAGATCGAGCAAGCCGTTGTTCAGAAGCTGAAAGAACAGGAAGAAGAGACGGGCGGCGATGGTGTCGAGCATGAAGACTTGGTTACATGGTATTTGGAAAGCCAAGAGGAGGGTATTGAGGACGAACAAGGTCTGTTGGAGGAGAGAGACTTGATTAGAAAGGTGCTTAAGAGAATGGTGAAGAATAACGTTCTGATGAAAGTGAACTTGAGGGAGGGTTTGTTACCGGCCGATGATGTTACGGCGGGAGAAGGGTCATCGGAACAACAGCAAACAGGTTCATCATCGGCGACGCAGGAGAGGGTCGTTTATGTTTTGCATCCGAATACAGCTACTGCCGAAGATTAAGTGGAGGTATTTTTCTTTCGATATAGCATGGTAGTCGGCTTCGTTCCGCATTATATATCAACTATCACGTTGTAAAAAGCTTGACATGGCAGGATTATTGCATTATGACCGTCTACGTCAATCCTCTTCCTGGACTCCTTATCTAACCGAAAAGATAACAAAACGTGTTGGCGCATAGATCTCCTGTATCACCTGCTACGATGCATCGATGCCTTTGGATGTAGGTGATAAACATGAAATCTTGTGTGTTGTAATGATTCAACTACCATACATCATCAAAATTTGCAAAATATAACTCCTCCAGCGGCAAATATGTTATCAACAAAACGCCATGGAAAGTCGTTTCCGGGAACAAAATATTAAGAAAACATCACGGGTGAAAACATAATAAAATCAATGATATCGACGATCGGGGTATACGTATTGCATCTATCGCAATATTGTTGTCTTAACTAACTGAGAAAGTTTGAATAAAACGGCAAGCGGTACGATGAAGAAAAAACTATCCTGTGATAAGTCGGTGGTCTAGGTATCCTCCTTTTAAACTCTCGGGTGGGAATAAGATAGACGTCCTCAGACGAAGCTGTGGATCTCTTAAGGTTTTGGATATCGATAGGATTTTGGTTTCAGTCTAGGAACTTTGAAATTTAGAATCCGCCACCTGGATATGAGAAAAAAGATGAAATTAGCTTGGAATATAAATCGATAAGAGCATCGGTTGAAAAAAGCGTACCACTTCTGGCGGTTTCCCAAAGTGCTAGTTTTTCGGGTCTTCGTTGGACCTTTTGCATTCTGCTGATTGCGAGGTATGCTCCAGAAGCACCAAAGATGGTGAGGATTGGAAGGGCAGCTCTGCGACTATATCCGATGAGAAGAAAAAAATTAGTCTGAAGTTTTAAAAAGTGGTGTTTTGATTTTGAGAAGGTTGGTTTGTCGACATACGTAAAGATTGTGAGAGCCATGATATCAATTCAATGTGTTCCCCCCCGGATCGATCGATAACTACGAGGCTGAAGGTTTCAGGGATGCTGTGATTTATTCGACAAGAATTCGGAACGGCCCGCGACGAGTTTGAAGAACAGAGTTGAAATATTAAATCCGACGGGGAAAGGATATTGAGATCACAGAATGGCCGAATTAACCAAAATATAAATTCACCTTTTCCTTTTTCTTTCAAAAGAAGTTTTAAAGTCCCCGAAGGATCAAAATCGAGAGAGAAACTAAAAGATGGTAAATGAAGGATGGTGGAAGCTTAAAATAAAATAAAAAAAAGCGTTCTGAACCGGACCAAAAAAAAGGAACGAAAACAGGTTCGGAAGGGTTATTAGTATCTCCTGCAATAGATATGCACGGCCATTCCAGTTGCATCAGGTATAAATACATTTTTTACCTCGACGTCAAAGAACGACGGGGTAGACCGATTTCAACAACCAAAGTGTCAGGCTACTTTTGGCATGCACGGGCCGAAGAATCCTTATCACACCTCTGGTCACTCTACAATCATGCTATCAATTCTCGGGATCTTATTGGAGTGAGCTATGTAATCTGGAACATAACTAACGAAGAAAGTGTCTGGCTGATCCCGGACCATACCATTTTTATTTTGTCTTACGATATCGTAATAGCAACCGACAAAAGCTAGAGTCTTACTGGCTTTTATGCTTTGGAAGTGTATATTTTTATGTAAAAATCTGGAATGTCGAAAAACTGTTGGGGATCGAAAGGAATAACGATCGAGTAGAGAACTTGTTTCCCGTTCGACCTACCCGAATGAACGGGTGTGGAAAGCTTGAGCGAGGCTGCACACGACACTTTCACACCATCTGTGGCCAATGCGACGCACGAAAAGTAGCCGAGGATGGCAGCTGGATTGACGGGTTCTACGTTTTTTTAGGCCTGGAGGGAAACGGTCGAAATCCCGGGGTAAAGACTTGAAAATGCCTTGCCTGAGATTGTACTAACTAGTTCTCGTACGGGGTACGGAATGGGTCGGGTGGAGTAGTCGAAAAGGACTTGGTCTTGTGTGATTCAATCTTGCATTCAGGAAGCTAACTCCTTCCATCTTAAAAAAGACGTCTGGTGTTGAACTGAAAGATAAAGCATTTAATAACCTCAGATAGGGAATTAATATTGTTCTTAAGAGTAGCCTGAGTTCGCGAATACAAAACGGATAATAACCGTTGTCGATATTAAATACTGGATCTTCAAAGATAACAAGGCCCATGCTCGTGCAGGACGATTCGAGACCCACACGTATATCAGTACAGGTACGAGGTCGACGAAACAGGCTTCGGAAGTAACACTAGTGCGATCGGAATGAAAGTCTAAGGTCACTGATCAGCAAACGGGCTGCGAAGGCATGGATGTCAAATGTCAAATGTCAATTTTTTTGTCAAACTCTGGAGTCCTTATTTCATCGCTATTGCGGAGATGGCGCGGGGAAGGCTAGTTTCAAGGCCGCGGGGAAGGCTGCATATCTCTAGCCAAGCTTGTGAAGTTTATCGGTAACGAGCATCGAGGGCGGCGGTAAGGGTTTCTTGCCTCGCAGGGTCTCATGTAAGCCACCGAGGCCTCAGCATCGGTAGCGTTGTTTGCAGGCACTTTCTTCCTCGAGTCCAACCTTCAAATCGCTCATATGCTCAAAAACAAGATGCGAGTTACCGAAACAGCGGGAGATTGGAACCCGTGAAGTTGTGAGGTTGCGCAATAATAGCTTCCCATTACCTTATTGGCCTTAGAATTGCGCCACAATTTCTGGGTATCATTGGGGCTATCATGTAGGCGTTTTGTTTTTCACGATGATTTCAATGACGCTGGTATTCCTTGTCCTGGACGGGAATATGTCGTCTATTTCCTCGAAGTCATCGATTTCCTCCGGAATATCTTCGTTGTCAATGTCCATCGAATCATCTCCTCTTTCCGGATTCCTACTAGCCTTCTGATCTTTCTGCATGGTTCTCTCCTTCACCTGCAATAACTCTTCCAGTGTATCCCCCGTCTGATCAGCCACAACGTCATCAGTGCACTCCATAGTCCCCGTTTTGATCTCGATGGCGGTATCTTTCTGCCCCTGAAAGTATAGCCCCAATGCAAGTGCCTTCTCGATAGCTCTGCCAGTCGCCTTTATTGTGACATATTTATCTTTGTTGTCTCGGAGAAGACCCTCAGTTGTCCGAGCACCTTCGTTCTGAGGTTGCCGCTGACCCTGCTTTCTTTGAAAAGCTCGTTTCTGGCGCCCGCCGGAGGCGATTGATACTTTAGACTGATTCTTGAACACTTCTAGGGCCTTACGGACCCGCTTGACCGTTGATATGAATGGAGATTTCGTAGATACGTAAACGGTTTTGGGGTCTGCGGATAATCGGGATGGTGGAAGAGGGCGCGGTAAGCGTCGCTTCAGCAGCCTAGAATCTGAAAATAGGATGAGTCGAATTAGTTAACGAAGCTGATGATGGAATAGACAAGGAGTCCTACTCTTTGGCAGCTCTCTCGACGGCTTGTGCGACCGTCGCTGCGGCTTAGAGGTTGTAGTCATCTTTGCATTTTTGGTTGGTTGCGGTACTTAAGTAATTTCTGAAGTGCACCGCGGTCGAATTAATTTTGTATGCGTCGCGCGATGTTCGAAACAACGCGTTACTCACACCTTTCAACGAAAGACTTTATCAGCAGCATTCCTACGTCGTCAACATCACCATCCGTCCCTTCGCTCTGTTCCCCGAAGACAATTGGAGACCTTCGATGAGGGCCTAGTCCACGGCTGCTACAAATCTCTTTGGAACTGTCATAGCAATCTATCGTTATACTACTAACAGTCCCTACGGTATCGATATCCCGCCGGCTACAGGCCTTGCCACGGCCATGGATGACGACTTTCCTGATCCTACAGACTGGCTGAAAACATCGGTACCCGGTCTACAAGCACTCGAAACGGCGCTGGCATGCAGGGTCTGTAAAGAATACCTTAATGCCCCGGTGGTCACTAGCTGCGGACACACATTTTGCTCTCTCTGCATTCGCAGATGTCTCTCTTCCACGAAAAAATGCCCCACATGCATGACGACGGACGAAGAATCGAGACTTCGGAGAAACCCGATCGTTCAAGAGTTTTTAAACTCCTTTACTGCAGTTCGAAAACAAATGCTGGAGCTTCTAGCGGTTACGGAGGAAGAAGTGAAACCAATATCACCGCCCGAGCCGATACTGGAAGTGGAAAGCAGGAGGGTTGAGAAGAGGAGTTCGATCGATTTCGACGACGGAATTGAAGCAGAGGAGGCTACCGACCGACGCAGAGGCAAGAGGAGGAAACAAGAGGAGGCTCCTATGAGCAGTGGGGAACTGCGCAGAAGCACTCGATCCTCCTCGCAGCTGACCAATTCAAAAATCTCAAGCCAGAAGTCAATGATCATTATCGACGACAGCGACGACGATTTTAACCCGGACCAGGGAAACTCTGATAACGAACTCAAACCGACCCCCAGGTCGAAGCGGGGAAGACCATCTAGGGTACCGGAAACTCCTACCAAAGAAAGTGGTCTAGTGGCTTGTCCAATATGTAGTCGCTCTAAAACTCAGGATCGCATCGAATCTCACGTCAACCGTTGCATCGAAGGTAGACGATCACCGTCACCACCAAAAGTTGAGAATGGCGCTCAAGCTTCTTCTGCATCGCCGTTAAAACGCCAGCCGATATCGTTTAATAACGTATCGAAGCCATCGGCGATACAACATCGACCACCCTACACAGAGGAGGAAAAGCAAAAGCTTAGGCTACCGAAAGGGAATTTTAGCCTCACGAAAGAGGCTGATATTCGGAAGAAGCTGCGAGAAAATGGGATACGAATTGATGTGAAGGGAAAGGAATCGAAACAGGTGCTTTGGGCAAGATTACAGGAGTGGACGAACATCTGGAATGCAAATCTCGATTCAGAGACACCAAAAACAAAACTGGCTCTTGTGAAAGAGTTGGAGACGAACGAGAGGCATCAGCAATCCCAAAGACCTAGTATCGTTCAAGACAAGGAATTCGCACGGGATGAGTGGGGGAAAGATCATAAGCATGAATTTGATGTTTTAGTCGCGGCGGCAAGACTCAAAGCTCAAAAGAAAAAAGAGCAAGAGAAGGAATCGATAGCGAATGGAGAATCTGCAACCTCACAAGGGCTGCCCAAAGTTACGGCAGAGGTAAACGGGATTGGATCACCTGAGATGATTGAAACATGATTTCATTCGCTTTTAGCATTTTTGATATTTGGTTTTTTGAAGCATCTCTCCATTAGCGTTTGGCTGGCGTTTTCCTGACGTTTTGCAAATTTGCAGTATTTGTAAACTGGTGACTTTGAAGCTTGCCAGGGTGTATTATATATATATCGTTATGCTTCTATGACCTATTCGTACATCTAGAAAAGAAGATATATTGCGCAAATCTTGTTCAATGCGATTCTCAAAATGCCAATCTGACCGAACGCCTGCTAAATATTCCATACTGAATCCTTGAACTCCTCGATATCTGATGTAGTTATTCATCGAATCTATGCGGGTAGCGCCTCAGGTTGGCCGTCCCGTCTCTTATCATCTTCCTTCATATTTGCAATTTCTTGTGTCGCCGCAGTGTCTATTGTTTTCACTGCACCAGCGGCCGTCTCTCCATCGGCGGTCACTAGCGGTTTATCGGCAACAGTTAGACCAGCTAATCTATCCGCAAGTAACTGAGCTTCTTCCTCCTCTTTCCTTCGTTTCTCTGCTTCCTCTTTCTTTCGCCGCTCTTCTTCCTCTTCTTTCTTTTGTTTGTCCGCTTCTTCTTTGAAGAGGGCGGCAAATTCGTCCTGGACGTCATCTTCAATTTCATCCATCTTGATCTTTCCTGGTTCGTTCACGATTCTCGTAATCTCATCAGTTTCATCCATCTGTTCTTGTAGTTCATCCAGCACTTTCTCCACCCGTTCGATGCCTCCACTTTCTTTGTTTATCTTGGCAAGAACCTTTGATCCTTGCTCGAGCGTATCTACCAGAGCTACATTATCAACGGCCTGCTCAATCTTCACCAACACGTTCTCTAGCGATGCCAGGTTGTCGGTGACACTCTGGAGGTGCTGTTCCGTCAATTTTTTGCTCTTCAAAGCGGATAACGCAGTGATCTTATTGTTCTCTCCCACAGCTTTCTTGGCCTTGGCTTGTAAAGCCGAAATTTTGGAAGATAGTGCTTCGATTTTGAGGTTTTGAGTGAGTATAAGATGTTTTAGTTTGGCTGTTGTGATGCCCGAGTCCGTGATGGGTGTCAGCGGTGACTCTGGGGCTTTGAACTTAATCGTCTAAAGCCATCGAGGTCAGCGATGATACTTCCAAGAAGATACTGCTTTTTCAACTGCCGTAACATACCTTCCCCTGCACCTTAGCCTCTCCCAAATCTCTCGTCAAATGCTTCACTAATACCTTTACATCCTTCTCACTCAACCTGAAACCATCTTTTTCTTTAAGAATCCTCGGTAACTCATGTTCCAGAGTCTCAAGCGTCATTATCCGGTCTATATCTCTGGATCCATGTCCGATATCTCTCACAACCTTCTGTGAAATCTCCTCCACATTTTTTACAACCACAAACTCCCCATTTGTGAGCTTCCCGGAAACACTAGAAGCTGTCCCTCCAACGCCTACTTGTCGCAGCCCCCATGACACTACTTTCCACGGGTCAACCCATGGTTTATAATATATGCTCCCTTCTCTTGATAAAAAGTTCGGTAGAGGGATAAGCTCTTCTGTTGCGATGCCGTCGTTTACGGCACATCCTAGCGCCGTAGGGGTGCCATAATCCCTTATAGTGAGTGATGGTAGGAGATTCGGTGTGATGGGAAGTATGAGTCGGTCTGTAGAGGATGAAGAGGATGGGATGAGACCGCTATAGGTTGCTTTGGAGAGGACGGATTTCCAGGCTGTGGTGTTGGCAGTGTAGCCGTCCGGATTGACGGTTTGGAGAGGAGTGAAGTCGGAGTAGAGTGATGGGAGTCGGGCTCTGGTGATAGATAAAGCATCTTGTTAATACGTGGAGCTTTAAAAATGGTACTACTGATAAGGGTATTTTTACTTGCGAAAGTCCTCTTGGGTGAGGATAAAAGATAGGAGCTCACTCATACCGTCCGAAATCTGGAGCTGAGGTTGTTTTGGGGGGGGAATATTGATATCGACGCGAGAGATGTTCGAGCTTCGCGAATCGTCATTAATGTTTTCGACGTTGAAAGATCGGAGCTGGGATTTTCACGTTGTGTTGCCTTTGACATCGAGCCATGAGGCTGTTGCCGCTTTGGGAAATTGTGTCAAACAGCAAGACAAACATAACACAATGTGCCCTACACAACACAGCCGTATCCTTGTCTTGGCGTTCAAGAGCAGCAATTGGACGTTGAAGAAATCTCGTTAGCCTCCCCACATTCCTCTCCCCCACCTTCGCAGCTTCGTTCCAGCTCTACCGTCCTCGACTCTACTAGACGATATAATTCTTTGCTTCCAATCACAGACGTTCTCTACGGAGCCTCCTAGTCAATACAGCGACAATGAAAATCTACAAAGTACGTTTGACTCAGTTTCTCTCGCAAGTGTTGGATAAAAAAAAAAAAAGGAAGAAAAATTAAATTGTCAAGTTCCTTATCCGCTAAAAAACTACTATAGGATATCCTCACCGATGACGAGATTGTCTCTGATGTGTACGATATCAAACGTGTGTGCACTATTCGGTTATTATTTAGGCTAGCCCATCTGCAGAGCTGACCAATTTGAAATCAAAATAGTCGTCGATGATGTTGTCTACGAGGTCGATTGCAAGATGATCACCATTAAGCAGGGAGCAGACGTCGGTGAGTCTTGAGACTTCTCCCCTGTAAATTTGAAATATAAAAGAGCACTTGGAACCAAAAATAAAAGCCAATAAATATAATGATTTCTATCATCTAAACATACCTAATCTCTCACTTGTTTCTTAGATATCGGTGCCAATGCCTCCGCCGAAGAGGCTGAAGAATCACTCGAAGATGGAATGGTGACCGTCAACGACGTTGTTTATTCCTTCAGATTACAACCAACCCAATTCGACAAGAAGTCCTACCTTACCTACCTCAAAGGTACCTAGATATTCTCCTTACCTTCTATAGACATTTATTAAACACAGCTGACACCAACGTATCTATAAAAAGGCTACATGAAAGCGGTCAAAGCAAAACTCCCCGAGAGTGAGGTTGCCGCATTTGAGAAGGGTGCTTCTGCATATGCGAAGAAGATTGTTGGTGGCTTCAAGGACTATGAATTTTACACCGGAGAATCCATGAACCCCGATGGCATGGTCGCCTTGCTCAACTATCGTGAAGACGGAATCACACCCTACTTCACAATCTGGAAGCATGGCCTCAAAGAGGAGAAGGTGTAAACACATCTCTGACCGTTTGATGTGCGAGACTCCATGTTACACTATATGGCCAATCTCACTGTCTTTCAAAATTTCGAGGGAAAACATGAAGGGTTGGATATGGACCCTGGAAATTTAATATTTTCGTTTCCTTTCATGATTTTAAATAGAATTGGTATTGTACATATGGTGTATACAATCATTTCAGTATGAAACCCTGTGCGCGTACTCCAGCTTCTTCGTCTAGATTTCTTTTTTGGTAAATGCTTTTCTTGGTGAATACAAGCTTCTCAATCAGTAGCATCATCAACTATAGAAATTCCGTATTGGCATGGCTATGACAAGCGAGCAACCGAAGATCTCAGTGGATTTACAGAAAATAGGAAATATCTTTCGGAATCTATCAAAGGTTTGAAGCATCACACATCTTCTACGGCTGCTCCAGGAACCCTTACCCCTTTTTCCTAAAGAATGGAATAAATCTAGAGCAAACGAAAGTTTATATCTCCTATCGCTGAGCTTGCTTTTGATCTCAGGATTCAGCATCTGAAATCCGCCGACTCGTCAACCTAGAATGGTCTTGAAGTTGACCAATCTAAACTAGCTAAAATCACCTTCAATGAGTTAGACATAAATACGAACTGATTGTTTCTCAAGAGGTCCCTTCCGCCCTTTGAAGTTTACAATAATAATAAACACCGATAGATGAGTCATGGAGCCGAGTGCGGATATTTAGTTCTGAAAATTGAGTATAAGAACAGAGAGGAACCAAAGTCAGAGATTCTATATGTTGCTTAGTTGCTAGCTGAGACTCTGCCTAGTGCTGGGCTTAAGCGTGTAAGTTGAAGGCTTTATCTGAAGAATTGGTTCAGCGGGGCTAATTGAAATACCTGTGCTATTTTCTTCAGTAAGTACTTTTTATTAACTTAACTATAATCCATATATGCACCTAGATTACTTATTCTATATCTATAGATCTAACTGATTCTTTTTCAGATTTGAGAACCAGTATAGTTTTTAGTATACATGCCTCACAGTTATTTATGGAGGATTTACAAGCTATCAGTTATTTATATCATCCACGTACATTCAGGTATTTTAATTGAATCACTTATATATCTTGGTAAGTTGGTGAAAAGTAATGAGTATTGATAGAAGCAAAATTCCAGAAACGCCTATAGTTTATCCAATCATTGACCAAGGATAACTTCCATCGAGTCATGTGCTATCACCATGGCGTGCTAAGGATCGAATCCATGAAGGTATTTTATCTCGAATACCTATAAATACCGCCCCGGCGGAAAAGGACACATCAATTAATTTTTCACTTCGCAACTGCTACCATCCATGGTGTATATGCGCAAATAATTTTTTATATAATGTTGCATATATTGAGCGCTTGGGTTGGGCTCTGTGGTAGTTTATTCAAAGCTGCTAAGCTCCCCACTCGTGTATCTACGAACAAAATAAACCAATTCTACACGGGAGCTTTCTAGAAGATAAGATTAACCCGGGTTCCCAACTGACTGAACTGCGTCTCCCTTCCAAATCGGGAAGGACCGTGGTCGGGTAGGCATCGTATTTGCCACAACCGTGCAACTCTTTACATGTGGATTTGGGAATTCTCCATGGAATCGCTTGACTGGGTGACCTAGATTCAGGGATAATATCATTTCTGCTATATTGCGCCACAGGAGCGTTAGAACCTTTATGGAATTACTCTCGTAGCCAAAATTTTTCCGCAGTCATGCATTGGTACGAAGCTGCCATCATTAGTATATTGATTTTTATATTATATTCAGATTCTTAACTTCAAACTCAATTTTCAACTGGCTATAAATATTATAAATTGAGAATAGGAATGCATTGACGTGAAAACAACAGCTTCAAGGGGAAAGGTACCCATTTTCATTTTGTCCATTCTATCTGTGAAGCACAGTCAACTTCCCTTGGTTAAAAATCACAGACTAGGGCTGACCAGGGTCAACGAACATGAGGCTCATCCAGAAGCTTGGAGACTTCCTATTTGAGTAGGTGTAATGTTAACCTTAAAAGTCGCACACTTTTGATCGTATCACCCTCAACGGATCGCGGAGTCACTAGGTATGGCGGGCGGTGAGTCTCACGTCGGAATACGAGATGTAATTAAACGTGTGACTGTGCTTTTGTTATCGTTCCATATTTGGGTTCTCTGAAGATATATAAATAGGAGCTAATATTCCCTGAATTCCTGGTGATATCAATTGATACAGAAACTGTCAGTTCTAATATCGCACCGGCAAGATGAAGTCCATTATCTTCCTATCCCTATTTAGCGCTTTGGTTTCTGCCGTTCCTGCGTGCATCAAAAGATCGAACATACCATCCAAGGCTAGCGTTCAGAAAGCTGCTGTCACCACCACGACTGCTACTGCATCTTGCTCGCCAACCGCTACCCTCATCGATTCCCTTTGCGATTACCCAGTACCACCAAACACCTTCGTTAACGCTGTCGCAACAGATGGCCCAGAGTATTGCTGGCAAGCATGCCGGGAGCATCCCACATGCAACTTTGTGATTTTCCGTCAAGGAATTCTTACTCTTCCTGGTATCTCGGGACCTGGTACATGTTGGCTCTACCCAAGCATCAAATACGCCCCAAAGAAGGCAAAGAAATGCATTGGTACCGCACAGCCATTCCTCTTTGTCTACGACGCGCCTACTTGTGCTCCACCTCCTCCACCAAAGCCTACTTGCTCCCCAACAGCAGCTCTAGTCGACTCCCTCTGCGACTACCCCGTGCCACCAAATTCTTTCGTCAACGCTGTTGCTAGCGACGGTCCGGAATATTGCTGGCAGGCATGTTGGGATCACCCGGTCTGCAACTTTGTGATCTACCGTAAAGGAATTCCCACACTGCCTGGTATCTCGGGACCTGGCACTTGTTGGCTATACCCAAGCATAAAATACGCTCCCAGCAAGGGGAAGAAGTGCACGGGTTCCGACCTCCCATTCCTCTTCGTTTATAACGCTCCCACCTGCGCTGCGCCAAAGCCTCCTTGCGATACGACTCCAGTTCTAGTCGATTCCGTCTGCGATTACCCAACACCCCCAGATGCGGAGAGCAACGCTATTGCAACCGACGGGCCTGAACTCTGCCAGGAAACTTGTGAGAAGAATTCGGCGTGTGAGTTTGTTATCTACCGAAAGGGGACAAACCAGGAGGGAATTGCCGGACCGGGGACGTGTTGGATTTATCATTTCGGTGAGCGATATGATGCGACTAAGGCAGGGAAGTGTAATGGGAATCCGTTCTTGTTTGTTTATGAGAAGCCTGTTTGCGCTGCGTAAGGTCTGGGCTTCGTCGTAGACACTGGTCGTGTTGAGAGGATACTTCATCATTGGTTTCACTCGAGTATGGTATCGTTTTGTCTTTTTTATATAGAGCTTTGAATTTTAGATATCAAAGTCAGTTCTTGCAGTGCGCGTGGAGCGGCTATATTGTACATACCTGCATATATTAGAGAAATAGAAAGGAATAAATGGCGACATTTTGCCTATTTCAAGCCTTGTGGAAATATGATTTTCGACCCTATAAAAATACCTTTCTAGTCATCAATGGTACGAGACATACGTAGGGAAATGAAAACACATACCTTGCTGCAGTTGGTTATATCTGTTCACAAAATTTCGCAACTGGTCAGGACGGGTTTAAATTTAAAAAGATAGAGTCGAAAATTTATATCTATACATTATTATAAACCAATTGATTCATTACAAATTAAAAAGGAACAAAAACCCCTCAAATATGCCGTCAAAAAGAGAATATATACTAATAATTCGAAGGCCCTTCCTTCTTCCTGGGTTTCGGTGATGTAGGTGGTGCATCATCGTAACCTGCGTCCATGGTCATCGTCCCAGGTGCATCCCCATTCGGCGTCTGCGGTATCAAAATACTCTTTCTCTTCCCATCAAACTTGGGCTTATCCGCTTCATGATCGTCTTCCTCCTCTTCGCCTTCCTCACTATCCACCACACCCACCTTTTCCCCATTCCCGCTAACGGTAGTATCGATCTTCAAATCCAACAGACTCACATGTCCAGAGTCTAGCTTCAACTGATCCAAAAACCGTCTGATGTATACAAACTCTGTACTCGAATACTTTGGCATCGCGACATCAATACAATGCCTTGCCTGTGCGAACTTTCCGAGTCGTATCCAAGTTTCCGCGGCAAGGATATGCCACAAAGCCGCTTTCCGCCGTCTACCTCCCCATCCACCGCTTCCTGCTCCCTGTCTGACAGCATAGCAGTCACCGATTCGCTGTGATATTAACGCTCTGCCTACCGTCGGCTTTATATTTAAATCTAACGCTTTGGTACCCCACTTTGCGGCGAGTTCCGCAGAACTACCACCTGCGAGACGTAGTAGTTCTACAGTGACAAGTAGACACCTTAGAGCGGCGTAAAATGCTCGGAAACGTGTGACGTAAGAGTAACATGCGGTGTCCAGGTATACGTCTATTGTGTCCGCCCTGATTTTGGGTGTAATAGGCTGCCCGGTAAGTAAGAGTGAAATAATCGTCATTTCCTGAAACCACTTATTAGCCTTTCGATATATGGGAGCTGAGACGACTTCAAGAACAAACCTGTGCTCCGGCAACATGTAACCATGCTTTGTCGTTATTAAAGTCCGTCCGTATTGTGTTATAAACATCATAAGCCAACTTCCAATCCCTCAACATGAACGCCCAGTCGGCCAGTTTCCTCATCTGCGCTTCCGGTGTCATCGGCTCGTACGAATTTGTCGCCGCATCAAAGTTACTGGCGGTGGCTGAATTCGTTGCGGACCGGGTAGCGGAAGCACCGAGAAAACGGCGGGAGAACGATAACACTCGCCCACCTATGCCTTTCCGCCGGGATAATATTTGGTCGTTCCAACTTGCGATGTTTCTCTCCATGAAGGGTATTACACTCTGCGCGACCATTTCTCGAATCATAGTTTTTATCGCCGATTCATCCGAGCCGTGCATGAAACGGCTGGTGGTATCGCCATCTATCTCTTCTTCGGCTGGTTCAGTTTAGCATGATGTACTAATAGTGGAGGAAAGTGTAAACACACCTTGATGGCTGTGAAGCTCTGCTAGCTCTTCTGAAGCCGGTAACCACTGGCTTTTAGCAACGGCTACCGAATCTTCATCAGACACAATACACATGTTTGATCGTAATCTGATCAAGTGACAATGTAATCCAAAATGCCGTTTCATTTGTTCAAACAGAGCTGTCGATCTAAGAATGTCAGCCTCAGCATCGCATCCCATATCGTATATTTAAGTCTGCTACAGACTCAAGAAGCTTTTAAAATAAAAATTTGGGGTGGAATACCAACTTCAGAATATCGTCCTTGTCTTCGTCGTGTACAAGTACATAATACCGTAAATATTCCTTATTAACATAATTCGGCACATCCATCTCCGCTCCGGACTTGTACAACTGCCGTAATGTGTCTATCGGCGATGGATTTCTCGAAGATATAGCGATAAGACACGTAACCGGATGCGCAAACGTTTCGTGAGATGTGACGGGAAACCCGGATAATAGTTTTCGCAAATATAATAGATAATACGCCTGTCCGGTATGATGTTCCGTCTCGGTCGTCAAATTCGTGTCAATGAGTTCCTCGGCATGACTTAGATGTAGGTCCAGCAGCTCGTCTACCAGTGGCAACTCCTCCGAATTCATTGCCTCGGGCATAGAAGCATTGGCGCCGCCCCAGTCGCCATTCTTAGCGTTTCCGTTCCTACTAGGCTTCTGCGTCGCCACGTCGGTCATTCGCACGAATCGGACCGCAAAATCCTCAAACGGAACGCTACTACCCTGCGAATCTCGCGCCGTTATGCGCCCTTGCACTTTCTCGCCATATGGTCTGATCAGTTGGTAGAAATCAGGCAAGCCTTTCTCTCGGACAATCTCGTTGACGTCTTCGGAAACATGGACAGCTATGTGGGGTACGAATGCGTGATGGATGACGGATTTGATGTCGTCAACGATGTCTCGGGGTAAACTTGCCCCCGTGCCAGCGAAAAGGGAGGTGAGGGAGGTCGTTGAGCCGGTGGAGGCGATAGAGGAACGGAGATTGTACATCGGCGAAGCTTTGGAGGTGCTCATGGCCGAGCGAGCTCGGGGAGGAGCGTCTAGTGGGAGAGCCATGGCTGTTGGGAGGGTAGAGCTGGAGGCGAAAGATCGATCGTTGAAGGGTGGATCCAGGGATTCGACAGGCAATGCTGCCTCGACGCAGCTAGGAGAGAGTATCGATGTGAGATATGAAGGAGGTCAGCCAGCTTCTCCGGTCAGGTATGGCGGGTGTGGAGGCGACATTAGTCAGGCGACAGACGAGGTGGGTTTCATGATGGCGACGTTGGTCCCAGCTAGCGACGTTGAATTAAATTGGACCGATATTCGCATGAGGTAGCTGGCCTGATCAGGGCGTCGCACAGGGCTGACCCGTTTGGGTTTTGCCACACAAACAACACGAACTTCCCAAAGTTTACCAGATGTCGATTGAGCTTGCAGAAAGAGGTCTCCCGCGACGCCCTGATCATATAACGTGATGCTAATTTGAGAAAATGGTTGGAAAAAATTGAATTGAAGAGAGGAGAATATTAAGGTATATACTTTGAATTATATTATTAAATTAATTATGACATTATATTCAAGTTTAAATATATTTTGGAGGATGGGTTGCAACGTTGTCATGCGGCACTTATCCGAGAAACGTCTTGGGTACCGCTAGTTTTGGAAAGTATCGTCTCCAAATAGTCTGTAATATACAAGTGAGTCTAGCTATGCGTGCTTATAATTAGGTTAGAATTTGAGCATTACACTCGAATTTAGGTGCTTATTTGAGCAGGGGCATATAAAATTAATATCATGTATTATTATTATAATACGAGTAAGGAAGAAATAGTAATAGTAAACTAGAAAAGAAACTAAGCCCTACTGCTCTTTACGACGTCTGGGTATGAGACCAACTAGACCCAAGATTATAAAGAAAAGAAGAAAGAAAGAGGAAAAAAAAAAAGAAAAAGAAAAAAGAAAAAAGCAGAGAGATAACGATTCCAGCCATCTTCAACTCCATCTATGACCCTTCGAATAAAATTGATGTGATTGCAATCCTTCTTGTCGTTTCTGACAAGAAGTGGCTAAGAATATAGCCTCATTATGCTCTAGAAATGTTCGAAACCCGGGAGATTCGCTCCAAATTTTTGCGTCGACGTGACGCCGTAACAACCTGGAAATTCTTAGTAACTACTCAGTATTCGATATTTGCCTAGACATTTAAGTGGATCAAGCTTACTTACATGTTTGTCGCTGGCAACTTCCTTCTCTTTCTTGTGTTTTTTCTTTTAGCTTCTTCACTCGTCTCTCATTGAGCCCTTCTTGGTCGATGCTCATATACTGCATGGCACGGATCAGCTCGTACCTCGCCCTCAACTCTTGATTGTAGGCGACATTCTCCTCTTGTATGAGGCGCTAACGAAATTAGCTCAGTCATAATAGATTGACAAAAGAGAGAAAAGAGAGAATATTCAGCTTACCTTCCTCTCTTCAGCGAGATTGTTCAAGTAGAGTAAAAGCGACTGTGAGATTAGCGACTTTTGTCGAAGTGCTAGTGCTCTAGCGTCCTTCAAGAATCTGTTGTCAATCCAGCCCGAACTTGGGGGATTGACAGGACCAAATAATCGGTTAAAATAATGGTGGTAGGCCTCTCGAATCTGCGGATAGGTGGACCCCAGTTGGTATCCACTGAGAACGATTGCTCGGGCAAGAAATGACTCCTTTTGAATACGGGTGAGCTCTGGCTCTGGAGAGGAAATAGTAGGCATGATTAATAGCTTTGCTGGGAAGCTAGGATCAGTCTTGTCACTAAGTTCAGAGAATATTACGCGAGCTAGCTTGTTACTTGAAGAGCTTGAGAAAATAGGATAGAATTGTCTATACAAGAAACGGTAGGTGTGTTTTCAATTGAATTCGAACAAGATAAATTGGAGAAGTATATAGATGTGAAATGACAAAGTAGAGAAAAAACAATCAAGAAGATAAAAGAAGAGAGTGAAAGTGTAATCTGGTTAAATAGGCAAAGCGGTATAAAGGAAGCTTACGGAAAACAACATTTACTAGTACAGAGAATGTATCGAATGGTATAGAGGGTATAGAGAAGAAAGCCCTAGCTCTGCCCTAATGATGTACATTAGTCTATATTTTCTATAGAGAGGCCCAGCTAGCGATACGAATAAACGTATCGCTATCGCTAGTCTTGCATTGAACTACAATAAAGCAGGAATGTTGCGAATTTTGTGGTTGATGATGTATAGGTTTCGTCAATGCTCACTCCTGTCCCATCGCCGTAGCCTAATAGCGCCCAGGGACGAAAGGATATATCTTAAATATCCCATTTGGATGAAAAATAGGACTTGTAGCGAACAGGAGGATGGGTGGGCAAATTTTTACTATATTCTATCAAGCCAATTCTCAGAGAACAATCAATTTTAAGAAGAGAGGTATTTTCACAAGAATGGATTGCAACGTTGTCAGCTAATAGGTATACCGGGAGGGGGATTTGGCTCTATCCGGTCTTGTATTGACGCTATAGTCTTACTGTTAGCGTCAGTGTTTATGAGATAATTAAAAAAGAGAATAATTAAGATTTTATTGTTTCTCATACAATCTATATATGGGCAGTCAAGGCTTAGGGCTGTCTAGTCATGATTCGGGGTATCTTGATATATCTATAAATTCTTGGCTCTACCTTCGTCGGATCGACGTCAAAAACCTAGAAAAATAAAACGTATTCGATAATTATTTTAAGTACTTATATCATCAGTGATCTTGTATGTATAATATCGGGGTTGATATCCATCAGATTGCTAATGAGCATGCAAGACAACAAGGCAGCTCATATTATACAGAGGTGCCCGTTTAACATTTACCACAGACTACAACACTGCGAACGCATTTAACCAGAAAGATGTTTGATATAGTATGGATGGGATTAAAAATAGAATATAATATGATCATATGAGGTTCAACTAAAGAGGGGAGAATTTGAGGCTAGAGAAATGAAAAAAAAATAAAATAAAATAAAAAATAAAAAAATAAAAAAATTTTATGACTTGAAGAATCGAGAAATTCGCTCTCTGAATTTGCGTCGACGGATAGCATTGGCAGCCTAATGCATCTCAGGAACCGATCAATTCCCTAACATTGCTAATAGGTTTTACTTACCCGTCGTTGGGTGCTGCGATCTTTCTCAAGCCGTTGCTTTGCTAGAAGCTTTAGAGCCCTTCTGGCGTTGAGCTCCTGTTGGTCGAGGGTTAGATCCCTGACCTCTTGGACCAGAGCTCTCTCGGCCCTGAACACTTGCTGGTGTTCCTCCTCTTCTTGCTTGAGGATGACCTAAGAAGATATAAGCATTTAGCAATGTAGACTTGAACGACAGAATGGAGAGATAGTAGATGCTTACCATGCGCTCCTCAGGAGATTAATCAGATATTCAAAGTATTCATTCGAGGTCGTTGCCTTGACCTGGAGCGATTGGGCTCCATCTAGGATTTTGAGATCAATGGTGTACATACTGAATTTTGGGCTGAAGGAATGACGAAAGGTAGTTCGAACTTGAGGGTAGGTGGCCCCCAGTCGGCAAGCCTCGAGGAGGATTGCCTCTTCCTTTTTGGGACCTTGAAAGGTGGGTCCGAGAGAGGAGGCTGTCGTAGCAGGGAGTGCAGTTTGGTTGAAAGTCATGGATAAAAATTTTGATAAGAGGCAGAGATGAATATATGTATCCGCGCTTGAAGATTCCTTGCAGCTATGAGAGTGATGGTGATGTGATAAGGTGAAGAGGAAGAAGAGGAAGAAGAAAAGAAGAGACAGGGGAGGGGAAGCCCTAATTAAATAGTTGGCCGAGTGGAGGAGAGTGGGTTTGGATAATAGAGCTCTCATGTTGTGCGTTAAATGGTACACCTCGAGACGAATATAGCTACATTTTCACTTCACGATATGAAACCTTATATCACCTTTACTTTGAAGAGCCGGTATGGATATTGTCTCATAGACTAGATATGCCATTATCAATCTCAGCTCAATCCAGTATACTATTAATCCGCTTAGAGATGTCGAACAACTCCACTAGTTAATAAATTGAAGGGTTGCAAATTTATCAGTCGGTGCTTGAGTTTGCGAGAATTCGAAGACTGCACGAGCTATGTATATTATATTACGAAACATATTTTGATCGCGATACGGAAATCATGCTTAATCGAAGATGTTTAGATCACAAAAAAAGTGTCCTTGGATGGTTAGCTGTGATACCTAGATCTGCAGACCTGCCCGAGCGCCACTAGATGGCTGACAATATATACAGACACCGGCACTATCAAAATGGACTGATACCACACTTACTGCTATTTCGAAATCTAATGAGAGTTAAATAAACCACGGAATAGCCCTTATATGATAGTAATACGAAGAGTTTTAGCCTCGAGACCATGCAGGAAATGAGAGACCGCAACGAGGCTGGGTTTTGAATTTAGCTCCCCCGGCCTCTTCATACGTATAAACCCATAGACCACTTCTAAGAGCAACCGAGTTTCTAAGAAATCTATGTAGAGTACTGACAGGTCGTTCACAACGGTGACATCATCATTCCCATCTTGAGGGTAACTTATATCACGGCTCCATGTATATAGCATCTTCATTAGCTAGAGCCAAATATATTACTCCAGCTGTATTCATCAATTGATCCAAATCTTCTCAAGATCTCCAAGTCTCAAGAACTCCACCACCAATAACCCCAGAATCAGATAAATTCAATATCTCAAACTTCTTCAAACCCTCACTTCAAACATGACCACTGCCTATTCTGCTCGCTGTCGCATTAGACGCAATAACGCTGCCAAGAGAGCCTCCCAAACGGCCCGCAATGCAGCAATGTCTAATACCAATCCTACCCATGTCGTCGTCCCCTGAACCGCCTAAGAAACCCACAACCCCGGAATCCAGATCTCAAACCTCCTACTCCTCGGGTTCCAAAAGGGGAAACATTTCAAGGATATACTCAAGTTGTTTACCAACCATGAAGCCACGGATCGTGGAAAGATGAACCGAATGTTGCGGGAACAATGGGGTCATGCCCGAAATACACGGATGCGTTGATGCGTTGAGGCATTATTGGTGGAATATTCAGGAGGAGCAGGACATAAACTTGCGTTTCATTGTTATGAAAGTTTTGAGGTTTGGGGATGAAATGGTCGGTGTGTATTTTATGCTGATTGTAAGGTCGATAGCAATACTATGCAATGATTAAGCGAGAGAAGCGTCGTATTCACAATATCCAGGCTCAGATGTCCGCGTTAGCTAATATGTCCGTCAACTGCACTCTAGCTTGTGCTACTTGCGGAAGCTTCAGTTTCGACAATGGCAAGATGAAGAAAACAGAGGATGACAAGAGAGCTACTATTGATTTGGGCAAGACGAAAGAGTGGCCTGGCAGAATTAAAAGGGAGTTTTTCAAATTTATCTTGAACTCGAAGGTTGGTCAGTCGAATATCTTTGGTGGTGTTAAATTTGAGTAGGGCATGAATGAGGGAACTACCATCTGCACTTTTTCTTCTTCGCGCTTTTGAATTTGATTGATGGAGTTATTAGGTAGCTGTTGCTGCGGCCTCAGAAATATTCTCTTTCTATTTGTAATATTAATTTTGGTTATTCCCGGTCGTAGTAGCGACGCTTGCTTTGGAGCTGTTCATTGGGAAGTGCATTGTTGTATTTTGTGTGTTGGTTCGACGTCCTGTTGCTTCCCAATTCGAGCTTGATGCGGTGACATGACTTCAAGAAATTGAACTAACTGCAGCATTGGATATTTTTAAACCAACAGACGGAGTACATCTTTACCAGCCGCGCAACTTCAGCCTTCGATAATAGAATGAATGGTTCGTCCGAGCACCTTCAATCGCCGTCTGCGACTCTCTCTGAAGAGACCCATTTCTGAGTCACCGCGACATTGCACTTTCGCCCGCCACCGCAATATATCAACCACCCCATCGTCCATATCTCCTCTCTCAAGAAGCATCTCCCACTCCCTCTGTCGCAATCACCTCCTCTCACTCATCCTACCCTATACCCGTACCGCAAATACCGTATTCCACCATCGACACTTCTCGACAAACCCCACAATGGCTTCAGAACCGCCACTACCAACAATAACCCTAACCGCAGACGAAACCAAAGTCCGCAACCTCCTCGTCGACCTCGCCGCCTCCATCGACTCCCAAAACACAAATTCAGACCGTCCGCCCACCGTCCTACGCATAACAGGCGGCTGGGTGCGCGACAAACTACTAAACGGCAAATCCAACGACATCGATATCGGTATAAACAACATGACGGGCTTCGAATTCGCCAACCACCTATCCGAATTTCTGAGCAGCAATGTAGAGAAATACGGTATCCCCCCGAAATCAATCCACAAGATTGAAAGCAACCCCGAAAAGTCGAAACATTTGGAAACCGCGACGACAAAGATTATGGGACTTGATATCGATTTTGTCAATCTTCGCAGCGAGACTTACTCCGATGAGAGTCGGATCCCTCAAATGGTAGTGTGACACCGAAGCTTTTTCTCATACATTACGCTTTTGTAAGAAACTTGCAAAATTTACCTAATACACCACACATACAAGCCATCCTCATCACACCGATCAAGCAGTCACTAACAGTATTTCGTCTTTGATTGTGGGTTTGGTGTTTATGTAGAAATTCGGAACACCAACAGAAGACGCCCTCCGCCGCGACGCCTGCGTCAACGCCCTCTTTTACAACCTAATGACCCAACAAGTCGAAGACTTCACCACCCGCGGCCTCCCCGACCTCCACGCAAAACTAATCCGCACCCCGCTACCCCCGTACGAAACCTTCAAAGACGACCCCCTTCGCGTCCTCCGCCTCATCCGCTTCGCATCCCGCCTTTCATTCACCATAATCCCCGACGTAACAGACGCCATGCGAAACCCGGATATCAAAACCGCGCTGAAATTAAAAATCAGCAGGGAGAGAGTGTTAGCTGAAGTTGAAAAGATGTTAAACGGGGCAGAACACCCCTACGAAGCGTTAGATATCATCGAAAAGTTGGAACTGGGAGATTGTATCTTCGATCCACCGGAGGAGAAGAGGGAAGAGTGGGGTGTGCAAAGTTCGAATTTCAGAGCCGCCATCGAAGTTTTGAAGGGGTTTTATGGAGGTTCGTGGGAGGGATATGATGGGGTGAAGGGTTTGGTGGTATCAGAGAGGGATAGGTATCTGATGTGGTTGTTCGCGGCGGTATCCCCGTGGAACGGAATAGTATGGACAAAGGAGAAGAAGAAGACGTGGCCGGCGGCGGCGGTGGCGGCGAGGAGCGGGTTGATGTTGAGTAATGTTAATTTTGAGAGTTTGGTGCGCATGTTTGGGAATATGGAGGGGATACGGGGTTGTCTTGGGAGGTTGGATGCTATGACGAGAGCGGAGGTCGGGGGGTTGGTTAGGGGGTGGGGTAGTGAGTGGAGGGTGCAGATATTTGCGAGTTTGGTGATGGAGGTCGTGGAGAGGAGTAGGGATGCGGAGGGAGAGGGGGAGCGTAAGTTCGAACCGGACATTGAAGTTTTGGAAAAGTATGAGGGACTCGTGAAGAGGGTTGAAGAGTTAGGGTTAGAGAATGCGTGGGATTTCAAGCCCTTGTTGACGGTATGTCCCTCCCAATTTCAGATTCTCAAGTCGAAATACTAACTATTACGGATAGGGTACGGAGCTACAAGATGTTTTGAAGAAGAAACCAGGACCGTGGATGAAGAAGGTCTTGGAGGACGTTATGGTGTGGCAATTGGATCATCCGGAGGGTACCAAAGATGAGGCTAAAGAGTTTGTAGCCAGTCTCGAGAAAACATCATAGATATATATACCATAGATACCACTTTTAATAAAAACTACGTCTTGGAAATTATATCAATCTGAGGAAATGAAGGATATATTAAGATGAAACTATCCGAAATACGAAGACCGAAATAATCGCATGCATATTCCATCAAAAATATTAAAGAATAAAGAATGCAATCCCCGAACTATAATTCAACCCGATCTCCTATTCAAAAGCCATGACTGAAAGAAAAAGGAGAGAAAGAGAATGAATCGAAAGAAACTCCATCAGATCCATCGAAATATTGTGACCGTTTGTGAAGTATGCACGCGTTATTGACTGAGAAGAGGGTTATCGTGAGGTATTACCGTCTCGTTCGAAGTGGTCGCGATGGAAATGGGAGAAGGGATGTATCTTTTTCGGAGGTGCTTAATTTACTTCTTGTGCTATACGTGCATATATTAGCATTTGTTCTAGCATGAGGTTAGGGAGCCGGATAATTATGAAGTATGTACCTTTGGGCAGTCCTTGCAAGCGCAAGAGTCTCCGCAGTTGCAGTCCTCACCGCATTGGTTGACGATAACAATATCAGCGACTATTTACAGCAGATATATTAGTACATTGTAATTCGATTCAAATACCAACAAGAATATTAAAAAGAATAGCCAACATACTCATTTTTCTGATTTGAGATATACAGCTAAAAGCTTGAAATGTGTAATTTGAATGATGTGTTGATTGTGGTAATTGATTGATCCGATGATGATGAAATTAAAAAATTAAAAAACAGATTAAAACCTGGGGATGAAGGACCTATTTATAAAATTTCCAATGGGAAGAAGTTCAGCAACGTCTAGTTTACTACGGTACTGCCGATTACATAGGAATGCTTCTACAATCAGCTGGCCACCCCCCTCGTCATCCCCACGATAATCGATTCTTCAGCAAGAAATTTTGCCTTCAAAAAGCAATATTGTAAAGTGGGTTAATTCAGTGGGACCCAACCCGAATTAGTTACGTTCCATCTCAAACGTCGGCATGCACACCCCACTTTCACTTTCGTTAGCTTATTGAGCGAATGATGCAGGAATTTAGTCGAAGTCTTCCAGGATCGAACGAATGGCCGAAGCGAAGGGAAGAAGAGAACCCCTCCATCCCAAAATCGACCATCGGACCATCTGCGGCATGGATTCTAGGATAGCAAAGTATCTAGCTGCCAGACAAGGTTCACCACTTCAGGATTAAAATTGGAAACTCCGAGTAGCCGCGGAGCAAAGACAGCATCTCAGCCTGGTCACTCCGTTTTTTTTTTAAAAAAAAGTTTTTAGAAAAATGGAACGAAGACGAGGGTTCGGACTAGGCCGCAGGTATTGAAAACGATAAAATCCTAGTCCGAAGACGCTAAAATACGCACAAATGGCTCTTTCGAAGAGGAAATTCGGGAGTGAAAGTAAAGTAGCACATGGGATGGGTGAAAGCTAAGCTCCGTGGAGATGGTCAGGAGAGTTGGAGCTCACCGGATACGGCATCGGTCGTTGTTCTTGGGATGATTCGATTCTATGACTCTTGTAGTTCTGGATGGAACTCGATCGAGTGCCTCTGAACCTCAGAACGAACGCCGACAAACACGAATATTTTAGTAAAAACTTACCAAATCCTTATTTGTTGCGGGGTAAGGAAATATATCAATATTAATATCCAAATGCCAGAGGGTATAGTATCGAATCTGCAGCTCAACATCTCCCGCATAATTGATAAGAGAAAACCCCACACTTCAGCCCTTTCAAGGGTTTTGAAAAATTTCAATCAAGCTCGGATTTCCGCTGCCGGAGGACAAAGTCCTGTTAACTGATCTGTTCTTTTATCCCTGCTTACAGCGCTAAAGTCAAAATAATTGGCCGGCATCCGTAGAAGTATCTCCTGCTTTTGAATCTCGAGCGTCGAGACGTAGACTCAATAAACCCTGTCCGTGCGTCGAGACGACCCAGCTGGTTGCATGGATGCTTTCCGGAATTTCAAAAATACGCACAAATATCGCATTGAAAGTGCAGGGATTATTCGCTTCCCGAATCCGCAGGATGGGAGGGGATTGATCATCTGGAAATATCAAATATCAATATGGGGGGGCCTCAATTCTCAGGTTGTTGGTGCATGCATCAGTTGTGAAACAGCACAAAGGCCGCAGAAAGGATTTGGAAGTTGATGACAAGCAAGTGCTGGGTCATGCGAGACAGCACAAAAGCCGCACCGTACGAATTATCAGGCATCACCGAAGGCGAGAGCTCGGCGTGGCATTCATCAGAGCATCATCATAATCGGTAAGTCGACTTGGCGGAGGTCGCACAGGAATGATGGCATATCGTTGATTTAGTCTCGGGGCATCGTAGATTCCAGGACCTTCTATCCCGTTACGGAATGTTTGATGAGAACCGCCACATTTCAGGCCGATTAACATGATGTCATGGTCGGCGCTTGAATTGAGGCGATACGACCAAAAATGGCCGACAGTAAGAATTCCTTCTAGAATTCAACAAATCTTCCTCTGGCGTCTGCACGATTGCATCGATTGATATGGATGTTACACCGCATATATCACGCAATCCCCTCCCCTGCCAGCCTCATCAATCGGTGCGATCTGATAAACGATAATGCAATCCAATAACGGCTAAATTCGTTGAATCCACTTTTCGTCTATATGCACATACATACCCGATTATCCAAACCTCCAAAGATAAGATAATAAATTATAGATTAGATATCCAAAATCCCATCAAAATAATGCTTCACATCAGCATACCCTCCCATCTCCTCTCTCCTAACCCCCTCCCCTTCCAACCCCGCCTCCAAAACCTTCATAAACCCCCCTTCATCGTCCAACTTGTATCCTTCCAAAAACTTTTCCAACTGCTCTCTCCCTCCCTTGATAGAATCATCATATAAAAAGCAAACGGCATCATACCCGCCAGCACCAGGCACAACCCCACCGATAACCCCCTCCACCACGCCAACAACCCCATCGATCAACCTCGTCTGACTCTCCGGTTCGATCTCTACACCGGCGTTCTTCCCAAGTTCCCTAACCGAGACCCTGATATCCGCAATCCTTTCCCTTAAATCTTCAACCTTCCCACCGTCGTTGAATGTATTAAACTTCTGAATCAACGCTCTGTTACGTCCGTCCAGTCGTCTCCACAATTCATCTCCAGCCTCACCGGCGTCTTTACGCCATGATAGAACCTTCTTCACCATCCCAGGTGTCGAAGAACCGCATTGCACATCACCCATGACCAGTCCGATACCGGGTGGTAATGTCACTTTATATACCTCCATATCCCACTTTTTGGAAACGAGCAATTGTAGGGCGGTGGTGAAGGTCGGGGTGTTCGGTTCGGGGAGTGAGGAGAGGAGGGAGGGTGAGAAGCGTTGGTATTCGTGGGAACCGTAGGTGGCCGCTGCTACATCGAAGCCGGATCCGACTTTGCCTTGTGCTGCACTGTGGGAAGTTTGAGAGAGGTTGTGGATTACATAATTTTCCACTTCTTTGTTTTGATGTTGGAAATGGTGGAGGAGACAAGCTGTTAGGGAGGTGACGAGAGCGGCGGAGGAACCTAGGCCTGTTTTGTTGGCTTTGTTGATGGGGACGGAGAGGGAGTTGAAGCGTGGGATTGGGGGTGGGGGTTGGGAGTAGTATGAGTTTGAGGCGAGGATTGTGATTGTTGTTGATGGGATTGAGGGGAGGGAGAGGTAGGATAGGGCGTATTTTAGCGTTGTGAGGATGAAGGGATTTGGGTCACTGTATTATATTGTATGCGTGTATCAGTATACATCGATAAATTGGATGGGATTGGTATGATATGGTATATTGGGGAGACTGAACTTGTTATTTGTTTGGACGACGTCTACGCCTTTCCCGTCGTCGAGGATTGTAGTTTGGTATTCCCATACAGCATTGACAAATTGAGGGGATCGAACAGTGATTTTGCTATTGTCGGTTGAAGAAGTAGTGGGACAGGCAATGGAGTGGATTCGAGCTGATAGGGCAAAGACGAGACCGCGACAGTTCGGATCGAGGACGGTGTAGCCGCCTGCTAGGAGGACCTTGCCCGGCGCTGAGACCGCGGTGGCGACGGCTGATATGGATATAGATGGGGTATTGTCACCAATGATTGTGGGCTTGGTGGAGGGTCGCTGATATGAAGCTTCACCATCAGGGAAGTAGAACTCGCTTTCATGCTCGGTGGGGATGTCATCGAGTTCATCGACAGGTTTGACGCCGCGGGAGATCTCGACGTAGTCGTAGGCGAAGCCACCTATTTCGCTGTCGTCCATTATTTTTGTTATCCTATCGATATCAAGCCATTGTAATAGCTATCTCTGGAGCTGTAGGGGTGAGCTTAGGTTGGTGGGGAGAGCGGGTATTGATTATCTTTAGATTAGATCAGATTAGATGGATCTGATCTTTATTCAATCCAATCTGATTGTAGACGGCCCGGTCAAAATTACCACATTTGCAACACAGCGGAGCTCCGAAACTTTACAGCCGTCGAAATATTACAGTTTACGAAACTGATGACTGGCCCTTAAGGGAGAATGTGATTTCGAAGTTATATATCATTTATATATACTAAGATAGATTTTTGGAATTCCCGTGTGAAATTTCCAATTTTACCTCCAAATTACCGTGCGTTGAAGTAATAAACTCAATGAGTTTTCTATCATTTAGTTACGTAAATTATTATAGACTCGACGTTGCGAATAACTAAACCAAACACTGGTTGATGTAGTTGTATTGGGAAGCCGTGATCTCGTATTGAATTGTTAGTTAGGTACAAGATGTAGAAAGAAAGAAAGATCAAATCTAAGCCAGTCCCAATAGCTATAATCTCCAATAGTACTAAACTGTAATAATAAACTTTGAACCCAGTGAGGTTAGTCCCATGGGAATGGTCGTGATGCGGAAATTTTAACGAAAGGCACCACAAGTCACGTGCATACATACAGATGTAACCTTAATACTTTAAGCTCGAGGATCTTGACTGCGCGCACACGCGCAATCTAAATTTAAAAAACCCTCCCCCGGGTAGCTTTTGAAACTTGATCTGTCACTTCCATCTCCCCCATAATCATATCAACATCCAACACCCGAGCAGCGAACGTTGCAGAAGAAACTCGCTTGAAACTCGAAACTCTGACATCGCCTCTACCGAAGATTCCCGAACTTGCCGCCGGCCCTAATATCATGTCAAACGAACCAGAGGAGAATAAAGCGATGGAGGAGGAAGGCGTCCCAACCATCCAACCCACCTACTCTACCGAAATTGATCCACAAGAGCGTCGAAACGAGCTTGAAGAGCTTCTTAAGAATGGGAAAATCGCAGAAAATCAGATTGAAAATGTAAAGGCTGTTTTAAGAGATTTTGATGATGGAGTTGAGCGAGCACAACACTACCAAGATGGCAAAAGACTGGAAAATCTAGACGACTACGACCCGAAAAAGGGGGCTTTGTGGTTTGAGGTACTTCTATTAAAGAATCTCCATGTATAGTGTTTATTCGCTGACGCCACATTAGGAGGAAAGTGAACTATTTTACTTCGGCGCGGTTGCATTTCCCCATCGCCCTGGAAAATCTCACTCTAATATAGTAAGTAAACTTGGGATACCGCATTCTCTCTAATTTCGTTTGAAATACCATATCTAAATTTACCCACGTATGAACCTATTTTTCATTTCCCTGCCTTAGATAAATTTGGAGGTGCGATTGATACCAGCTGTACTGGGTCGTACACCAACTGTGGCTGAAATGCTCCGATTCGAGGTGCTCAATGATACGGGCGCCGGCGCTCTTAGTTTGCGACCCTCCGACTGCTCAATCCTGAATCCCCCACAAGATTACATTTCTCTCTACCCTGCTCGCCACAGTAAAACACTCAATGGACCCATTACGACTCCAACCATAATGGTGGAATGTCGGTTATACGACGCCACCTGGATCAAGCCATTGGGAGGTTGGTTCAATGAAGTTGCAGCTCTGGTGCGAGACCTTCCTGGTGTCCCTAGAGTGACAGGGAAGTATATCAGAACGCATTTTTACTTCGCGACAGCTGCAGGCCTTACGTCCGATCTCTATTGCGCTTTTACTAAGAGAAGCTTAACGAATGCCCTTCCCAGCGTGCCTCATTGAGCCTTTTCACTCCGAGCCGCGTAAAATTTAGACCCTATATTATTAGCATTACTTATTTTTGAATTTATAACGGGCGAATTTCTAGAAATGCTCTTGCTCTTGAGATTTCCAAAAAGAAAACTGGCGTGTTCTTCAACCCATCCAAGTTTGAATTTTCCAAATTGCTTGAATGACTTTTTACTTGTTTGCATTTGATACCACTACGTGTCAGCTTTATGAACATATGCTAACTCAGTAGTCTCCAAATTTAGGATACATGATTACACGGAATTGGTAGCACGGCTGGTTAGTAGCCAAGCTTAAGAAAAAAAAAAAAACTAAAATAAAAAAAATAAAGTAAAATAAATTGACATTTTACAACAGTGGTCGTTCTTGGGTGCTCGTCGTTAGTCTTTGAATCGAATCGATTCTGTGATGACTTTTTTGTAGACTCCGAGTCATCTAGTATCAATTTGTATTGAAGGTGATCCTGTGGTCGGTTGTAGATCAGAGTATCGCGTATTTAGGCAGACCTCTAACAGATAGGACAAAGTCAATAAGACGCGGTATCCAAGCGAATGTGAGTTTTTGGAAATTTCAAATTGAACCGTTGTGGAGACTATGGGCATTGATTATCTCCAGATTAGATTCGATTAGATTGATCTTATCATTGTTAAATCCGATGTGGTTTAAATGGGTCGGAGGGTCGGGCAGCCCGACAGCGCCGTTTGCCGTCATTTCATTTCGGCAGGCCGAGGACTCCGTTCAGCTCCCCGGCATAATTGACTTGGATATTTGGCGGCAGTTCCGTAACCACCCAACTGACTGCGCTCCAAACGGGCTAGAAATGGAAGCTCACGAAAATGATATTACTGCCATTGAGGCTAAAAAAAACTCTGCAGAGGTCGCGTGGACACTGGATTTAGATTAAAATACCCCGTTCTGACAAGATACAGGTGAGATGAGAGTTGCACACTAACTTGACCGGGCTGGGTATGATTCCGTGAAATATTCGTAGGCTTGTTTCCTGTCATCGTCGTCACCGATATTTTGGTACTTCGGTGAGCGATAAACCTCCCCGAAACCCTCACCGATCGATTGAACGATCGAATTCAGGGCAGAAACACAGTCCCGTCATTCGTCTTGCAATTGTTCACTCTCATATTTTATCCTCATCGATCTATTCGATTAGAGGAATATCCATATTTTATTCTCTCCAATCGAGTGTCATCATCGTTATTATTCTCTCTCAATCGAATCCAATCGAAGCATACCCGAGTCGAACGAATTGCGAGTTCCGCCAACCCAGCACGTGCCCGGGTTTCCCTGTCCGCCGTTACATTGCGAGACATCCCACCAAACAATTTCGAAGAATCAGAAAAAAAATTGAACCGAAGCAGCCCACTTTTTATTATATCCATCCCTCCTGACATTCACACCACCTTTCTTTCTATCCCTTCTTTTTCATCCTTTTGTCCTTTCGCACACTCTCAGTCATATCGCCATTCGAGTCTGATTCGAGCGGGACTCCGATTCTCCTACCACTTTTCTATTCTTGACGATACACGCGATACACGCTCGCACCCCGCCTACCTACCCGTCCGCCCGTTCCCGGTTACCGCCATTCATCTCATACCTCGTTCAGATGACGCGGCAATCTTTCTTATAATTGGATATATACCACATCCAAAGGAATATGTATGACCTTTCCTTCACCCAGACAATCTTTTATCTTCGTGATACTATATTTCTTAATATGTTCGAGCGATATATTGTGTCGTGAGATTATGATCGCTAAATGACATGATATCAAAAATGTAGTTCCGGTTATCTATACCACTCGATATATTCCCCTTCACAAGGGTTTCCCTATAAACCTTTCATATGGTCTTCAAGCCGTTCACCATCGCCGCTGCTCGTCAGAGCTTTGCGCGAAACTTTGTCAACGGATACGCCCAATCAGCGGTCGCTGCCGCCCAATCCTCCTACGCCACCACCACTTCCTTCCCCCTCTCTCGTCTCGGTCAGAACACCCCGGCCAAGATCCAGGCGGTCTTCAACGGCAATCACAATGGGAATCGCTCTAAATTCGCCAGAGGTCATGAGCAGCTCGGCCTACATCATTCGATCTTTAAGGACGGTGACCGTTCCTTAAAGTATCCCGAGCAGCTCAAAGCCCCCACCTCGATATCCCTCCAACTTCAACAGTCTCTCGAGAAGAAGGATGCCGCTAGTCCACCCACCCCGGAACTCCGGCCTCGTGCCCAGTCCATGTCCACCGTTCGAGACTACCCGACTTTGGAAGAACCTGACAAGGTGGCTTCAGAGGTCGCCGTCGAAGACGAATTCGTTCCAACAAAAGTTGAAATAACTGGAAGGGATATTCAACCGGCCGAACCAGCCCAGGTGAAAGCCGCCACCGAGACCACACAAGATGCTGCAACGACTTCTACCACCAAAGATGCTACCGTCGAGCCAACTCCGGCCGAAGCCCAGGAAGCGAAATCCGAGACTAGCGACCTTACTATGGTCAACAGCTCGAGTCACGCCTCCACCTATGTTGTCAGAGATTACATCCAACTCTTTGATAACATGAAGCTTGCCGAGCAATATGACCAGATCCCCATGGCTTTCAAAGAGATGGTTGATAATGGCATCGTACCTACCACCGATGCTTACAATTACCTTCTCCACGCCTTCACTCAAATCCCTCTCATGGGCCATGAGCGTATCACTCGTGTCATGAATATCTATGCGGAGATGCTGGATCATAAGATGGTTCCATCTCATTACACTTATAGCATTGTCATCGGTGCTCTATCAGACCAAGCTAGCCGAGTGCAGGACCACGCAAAGGAAGCTGATGCCAAGTTCAAGCGATTCGGTTTTTCCCTTTCCACCACCGGCAAGGCATTCGGTGCTATGTCTGATAAGCACTTTGGACTTGCGACTGAAATTTATGGCACGGCAGTAAACCTCAAGCAACGGCTGACACCCGAATCCCTCAACATGTTGCTCCAGGCTTCCGCCCAAAAAGACCGATCCGACTTGTTCGCCTCACTTCTCTCAAAGATGGAACAACTGAACCTTCAACCCACCATCCCGTCATACAGAGAAATGATTCGAAGTTTCGGAAGAGCTAAAGATCTCTATTCTGCCATTGACACTTACAACGTTGCCACCGATGCGAAATCATCGTTCGGAGGGCTTATCAACGCTTCCAAGCAAAAGATGGTCGACTCTTTGATAGATGCTTACTTTTCATCTGGAGAGGTCACCGAAGGTTTGGTTTACGTCCAACGTCTCTTGGAACACGGAACCGAGACCACCGCTCTTTGCATCTCTGTCGTCAAGTCGTATCTTTCCATCCGAAACTATGAGGCTGCCGTCGAGTGGACCACCGGTTTGAACGCATCTGAAGCCAAGGAAGCTCAAGTTTTGAACCAGGTCTGCATCGAAGCTGCTGATGCCGGTAACATGGAATCCGCCAAGGTTGTTTACGATAAACTCGCAAAGTCCTCCAATGCTCTCACGTCTGCCACTTACTCCAGTCTCGTCGCCTCCAGTCTTCGCAACAAGGATCTCGAGATGGCCGAAAGATACTTTAGAGAAGCTGAAACGCTCCCTAACTTCCTTTCCAGCGAGACCGGTCTTCACTTGGCTGCCATGTTTGCTATCACTGGTGCTGAATCTAACAAATTGGACTACGGAATGGATGTTTATCGTCGCATTGTCGAAAGACTTCACACTTCTGACAGGTCCCTCAAGGCTCAGGCAATGGCATCCGTACACATGATTTTTGACACTTTGAACGCCATGGATCTCGTCACCCAGCGACAGAGTTTGAACCTTTTGCACTTGATCAACCACCTCGGCATGCCTATCCCCATTGTTGCTGTCGCTCGTAGACTGCTCAAACCTTTCGAAGGAGTTCCCATGGATAGTCTCTCGCCCAATGATTTCCACCTCTTGGTTATTCCTCAATCCGTCGTCTCACTCAGTCCTGAAGCCAGCAAGAAGGATGCCCAAAAGATCTACTCCATGGCCCAACTCGCCCAACAATTTCAACTGCCTCTTTGGAATTTCCCCGCCCACGTCGTCGAATCTATTGAATACCCTGTCCCTCAAGAAGTCTCACACCCGACTCCAGTTAGCGCGGGAGCTGAGCATATGGCTTTCCCATTCACCGGACCAAACGAGCATCTTACTTCCCCGGCTACTCCACATGATCCGTTCGACGAAATCGATCCTCATCAGGCTACTCTTGATGTTGAAGGTTCAAACGCGTTTATGGCTCGTCTAGAAGGCCGGACTAGTCCTCCACTTCGTGCCACGGAAATCGTCAACAGGTTCAATTTGCTCAAAGGTTACCGTCACTACCAACCACAGGTCGTCGCTCGTGCTATCGGAAGCATCGCCCGTCAAGAGGGATATGGTGAAAAGCGTCTAAGTGCTTGCATCAACATTTTCAACCAAGCTCTCAAAGATATGCCACTTCTCAAAGAATACCGAAAGGCTCGATACGGATGGTATTTGATGTTTGACGCTATGATTGCTGCCTGTCTTCACTTGGAACGCCTTGACCTGGCTCGCAAGTATCACCAAGAAATGCTCGAGTTTGGCGCGTCGCCTTCGGCCAACACTTACGGTTTGTACATTGTCCAGCTTAAAGGATCCCACGGTAACTTTGACGAAGCATCCGAAGCCATCAAAATCTTCGAGCAAGCCAAGGCTGAGGGTATCTCTCCAACTTCTTTCTTGTACAACGCTTTGATCGGTAAACTGTCCAAGGCCCGTCGTATCGATGACTGTCTGTCCTACTTTTCGGAAATGCGTGCAAACAACATCAAACCCACTAGTGTCACTTACGGAACTATCGTCAACGCTCTTTGCCGTGTCAGCGATGAACGTTTCGCTGAGGAATTGTTTGCTGAGATGGAGGCCATGCCAAACTACAAACCACGACCGGCTCCTTACAACTCCATGATCCAGTTCTTCGTCCACACCAAGCATAACCGTTCTAAGGCTCTATACTACTACGAACGCATGAGAAGTCTCAACATCGCCCCTACGTCTTTCACCTACAAACTCCTCATCGAAGCTCACGTCACCTGCGATCCACCTGATTTGAAGGCTGGTGAGGACATCATCCGTCAAATGCGCGCCGAACGTGTGGGTGTTGAAGCCCAACACCACGCTGCCATCATACACGCGAAAGGATGCGTTCTCGGGGACGTAGCCGGTGCTCGTGAGAGCTTTGACAAGGCTCTCCGCGACCCATCCGTGAAAGCTGACACCACCATCTTCCAAGCCTACATTGAATCATTGGTCGCCAACCACCGCGTCAAAGAAACGCCCGAAATCATCGCCCTGATGACCGCCCGCAACATTCAGATGACACCATATATCGCCAACCCTCTCATCCACGGCTGGGCTTTGGAAGGCGAGATTGAGCGGTCGAAAATGCTCTATGATTCGCTATATCCCAACCCGAGCAACGGACATGCTGCGAATAAGAGAGAGCCGAGCACATATGAAGCTATGACGAGGGCGTTCTTGGCAGTGAACGATCACGATGCTGCCATGGGTGTTGTTAATGAGATGGCAGGGAGAAGTTACCCACCGCCTGTTATGACGCGGGTGTTGGATCTTATCCGAGGAGGTCATGAAGCATAAGTTTGAAGGTAGAAGGAAGGATTGTTTCATAACACGGTGACGGTGTTTTTATATTTTGTTTTTGTGTCCTTGAGACTAAGCCAAACTGCACGATTTTCTTTCTTTTACTATTATATTAGCTTAGTATGCTAGATATGCGGCTTTTTATCATCTTTTCTTCGTTATTTCTAATATTCTTAGCATGCGGTTTGGCTGGGCTTTCGTTTGCTTTTTTGATTATTTCCCGCATTTTTAAAAACTTTTCTTTTGTCGCTGCTTTGTTACCGTGTTATGATGATATGACCTCTGTGGATTCGGCTGGCGTTTGCGTTTTTCCTTTGTCAGGTAGTGGAGTTTTTGTGGTGAATTATATATATAAAAGTGGCGTTTTATTCTTTTTATATCCGGTTTTCCCTGACCCAGTGCGATTGATTGGGATTTATGTTTTTCATTCGACTCGAATGCTTTTTCGTTTCGTTGCTTCCAGTGAATTCGGTTCGGCATTTCCTTTTCAAGATTTGGTCTTGAGCTCGTGTGGAGCTCGGTGGGTATCATCTTACCTTTATACAGGCATACATTCATCGATCGATACAGACGGTATACATACATACTTACCGGGAAACGGATACCAGAAGGTATATTAGAGGACCTATACACGGGGACGGGTCTGGTGTTACCATTCACTCACTCGCTCGCTCACTTACTCACTTATTACGTTGGTAAGGAAGTGAGTGAGTGGAATATGGAATGGAAAATAGCGAAGAGGGGGAATTGTAAATATTTATACATACATACTTCCATGGCGGTTTTGTACATAAAATTTTATTTCGCCATGGTGGTGTGTATGTATTGTGGAAGATGGAGGGTCACGACGACTCTGGTTGATACTGTAGGATATATCTCTACTCTTATATAAACTTGTTCTTTTTGTTTCTTTTGTTTGTGATTGATATGGATTGGTTTTGGGGTGTGTGTATATTTTTGTATTATGGTTTTTGTATTTACTGAGATTCTCACTCGCGAGGGGATCGTATATAATTCAATTCATCTGGTTGATAGGCGAGAAATTGATCTAGTTCGTAGGTGAGATGTAGTCTTGTACACTGGTGATATATGTAACTTTGAGATATATAGTGTGGGCTAGTTGTATGGCATTCTTTATGGGGTTGCTCGGGGCTGGAAGTGAGTAAAGGTATCGGGCGTGTAGTGCGGTTGTACTTAATCGTGCTGATTGAAGGTAGACACTCAGGTTGTGATAGGGAGCAGCGACATGGAGCGTGCTGTGGTATGCTGTAAAGGGAAATACTACGCTCAACACGTGTATACTACAGCTTAAACCGAAAGGAAAATATGATGCTACATTTGACAAGACCCTTAGAGATTTTTATGAGAAGTAGAGTAGAGCATGTATTACCCGGTAGGTTATGGGACTGATATTACTAGCTTTACTATCAAAATGGGCGTTGAGTGTAATTGTGAATCCGAATGCAGCGTGGGAATTGTTCACGATGGGTATATCTCAACACTTCTTTCTACTCTCCTCTCCTCTCCTCTCGTTCATTCCCTCTATTCTCTTTCACAAAGTTACCTTCATCAACTTGAATACTTACCTACCATCTTAATCGCTTCACAAACATCAACTTGCCATCTTCATCGCCAACTGTTGTCCTTCGACTGAGGTTTTCATCGGATTATCAAAACTCTTAACTCTACCTAGCTTTGTTTCGGCAAGTTCTCGTCCATCGCAGCCCTTACTGTGTTCACCGATCTGCTGATAGGAGCTTCTTGCTTGCGCTTTCTTCATTGGAATCCTGTCTCTTGAGTGTAAGGTGAAATAGGTACGTTGCTGCACTGTGTTTACTTTGTGTAATGGAGAGGGCGGGTACCGCGGGTCAGCTAGCTATTAATCTCTTTTTTTGTGATAGAGCTAGCGGGCTAGGGTGGCATGCTTGTTTAATAGAGCTTTAACTAACGAAGCGCACGGAGGTGGTAGTGACTTTCAATATCGCACGCACTATTTGAATGGCACGGGCAGACACCAGGGAATTTTGAGCAATCGAATTGGTTATAAAACAGCTTTCCGTAACCTCAAATTCACCAATCCAGGAGCACAACGCTTTTTCAACATCGGAATTTGTATTCAAGCACTGTTACGATACAACATAACAGAACATAACATAATATTGCGTTGGTCAGCCTTATCCGCTCTCCTTCCCGTCCCGCCGGTTTCAATCTCGAGGTTATTGGTCAGTCAGCAGTCTAAACACTTGTTGGTCCCATTTTGGATTCTTTGTGTTACCGATGCGAGGTGACGGTTCGCGTTACTAATGATATGTTTCTCGACTAGGATATACGTCTCGCAAAATCAGATAAAAGAAGGGTGTTTCTTCTATTCTTCGGGGATCGATATCGGATATTAAGGGACTATCCTGCTCGTCATCTTGAAAAATTCCTCGCCGGACTCGTACGCGTTTCTCGTAACGGTCTTTTCGACTGGAATTTTTTCGATTGAGCGGCTCTCTAGCTTTCTCTTTTAGTCACTTTCAACATTGGTATGTTAGTCGTCCATTGAGCGGACCCAGCCTTGTTCAACAATTTTCTTTTCTTCTCTTTTTGATTTGACTTAATTGTGTGGGATATAGTGAGGCCATCCGGACTTTTATATTCCACTACGTTAATTAGATTTACAACTTTGCTCAGCTCCTGGAAAGCAAGTGGTCCATCGGATCTTAGGTATTGGAGCTCGATTAGGCCTCCGACTCCATTTTCTCAGAGACGGCGCCACCTCCCACGCTCATATAATCACGACGTCAATATTCTCCGGATCCTAGATTGTTGACAGAAGCATAACTATAACTTCTACAATATGTCTCAAAACGCAATCTCGTCGGTCAATATCCTGGCCTGCGATCAACTATCACAACGGAGTTCAACCACCAGACAGCCTTATCCCCACCCCTTAGGATATAATATATCCCAAAACAAGGCACCCGCATTCTCTCATCTTGCTGCCGCGCAATACGTTAATACAGAAGATGAATCAACGGGGAAAGAAAAATCAAATACTCGAACAATTATGAATGCGATATTCACCCATGACGACACCACACTCCAAAGAACACCCCAACGGGTCACCGCTAACGAGGAGGAAAAATTAAACGACAATCTTATCTCTCGTATGGGCAGTTCTACAATAAATACTCGTCTAGCTGACGTGGCATACACAATATCGAACCGTCAAGCGGATGGAGAAGCCGGGGTATTGGAAGATTTGCTATCCTTTGAAACAGAAGAGGATCAGAATGGGGTATCACAGCATGGGGAAGAGGGTGGGGTGTCTGTGATTGGGTTTTGCGAGACGCCTACCCCTACTTCTTTTGAAAGTACAAGAAGTACTTCATCAGGGAGCGTAACGGATACGCCCGCCAGGTTTCACGAAAGGGAAGGGTACTGCCACGGTATTGATAGTCCTAACTCAAGGCTGGGAAATTTAGGAGCGCAAGGGCTGGATGGTGGCAATAATCGACCCTGCAACCCTTTTGGAAACTTCCAAATTGCTAGCTTTAGGAATATTGATGGAAAGAAAGGGGAGAGAGTTGATGGCAATGGGTATCCTTCGAGGTATGATACGCCCGACGAGCATGGAATGCAAAAGAGGGTTATAGAAGGACTTTACGACCATTCGATATCAGTGGAAGGAGATCAGTCTCGCGGCCTTGGGTCGTTGAAGACTTATTTTTCTGGAGTAGAGGAACGCAGGAGAAAAGAGAGCTTTTGGGACGATACCGATGACGATGAGGGAGTTGATAGGGGTTTTGATACCGGGGACGCCGGTCGAGATGTGTATTATCCAAAACCTACCAGGGCTCAAATGGCAGAGAAGTTGTCTCAGGCTGCTCCTGACCCGCAAGACAAGGTCAACGGATGGTTCTCGAGTCAGATTCCTGAGGAGGCCCTTCCGGAGATCTCAAGTGGAGAAGTTGCTGGCCCTAGCAGTATCAGAGGAATCGTCCCTCCCAAAATTGGTGAAGCTCGGATGCCTCAGGATTTGACGCCGGATAATCCCACCAATCCTGCGAATATGTATCTCAAAAGACACGAACTTCGACAGCAAAATGTTGACCAAGCGGTAAACCTTGATCAAGGGTACTATCAAGCCCAGCAAGATATCCTTGACCGCGTAATCTCTTACCGTAGAGCTCAATCTCAAGCTCATAACGAAGCGCAAAGCTCGTCACAGGCAATTGAGAGCCCTAACTTCAGGATCACTGCTCATGACCCCAGTGAATCTGATCGTTGGCAACAAAATATCCAAGAACTAGAACGTCTAGAATTGGAAAAAATAGAATCAGCTCGCCCTCCCGAAGGTAGGAGCTTCGCAAATGAAACACTGGAAACAGCAAACATAAAAGCGAAGAAACCTGCAGACCGTAAAGACATCCGCCTTAATCCTACAGCACCATTATTTCAAAGTCAGTTTGACCCCAATTTCAGTACCGCCGCACTATTCTATCCCGTCTTCCCACTTGAAGGAAAGAGCAAAACCGCCTCTCAAGGACTTCTCACCCGGATCAACAACGAAAAAGACCACTCAGATATAACATCGACATCCAAGACTTCAAACATATTAACATCGCCTACAAACTTGACAGAACAAATTACAGATTTGGGTTTGATCGATTCCGAGCCTAAAAAAACCCTGCCAACATCACCGGAACAACATAAAACATTCCCAAAATCTCTAATTAGGAGACAACCTGAACAAAACGATCATGAGGATGAAGCGCCCAGAACAACGTATGGGGGATTCATCCCGGAGAGTTACTCTAGAGTTCCTCCACCTGCTACTTTGACACAAAGTACAAGGCGATCACCGCGCATGGGCTTCGCTCAAAGAGGTATGAGGGGTGGGATCCGGGGAGAACTTAGTAGACATGGACTTGGTACTAGACCTGATGAGGCGACAAGGCAAAGGGGTTTTGTTTTTGGTTCAAGGCCAACGGAGATGGGTGGAAATATGTCTCATGGTCATGTGAATGGACGGGGACGGGGACGGGGTGGGGGCCCGCGACGGATACTACAACCCGGTGTGCCAATATCTTTAGACAGCTTTGTACCTTCTGGTCATACTCAAAACCAAGAAGATGACGATGATAAGGATGACATGCAGCAGACTTTGGAATTAGTGAAAAACGGATATGAAAGTCCTACTTCATACATGATCTTGCTCGGGTTTGAACTCGGAGCGGAATATGAGGATCTGCACACGTTGTTTGCGAGACGGTACGGTGGAGACCCCCACGATCATGAAGCTATTCAAAAAGCGGTTTTGAAAGATATGAAGAAATATCTCATCATTTTGGCAAAGTGGGTTATCGCGAAAGGCGAGTCACGGGTAAACAGTACCGATGCAAAGGCAGAGATGGCAAAGTACTTTGAGAAACTGAAGAATGGTGCAAAGGTATGTATCACCGTTTCCTTCCAATTCCGTTCACAGAGATACTCGATTAGAACTATATTAACTACCAAAAAGCAATATTTCACCCGCACCAAACCTCGAATCCCGCGAACCTCGAAACTCCGACGCCGCTATAAATTGAACCACCGCTTCAATAAAAAGCTAAGCCGTGCTGAAAGAACCACAGAAGCCGAAATAGCAATGATGGAAATGAGTATCGGAGCATTAGAACGCAGCAGTTTGTACCACACCAAGGACAAAGCGCTCATGGGTGAGGTATACGACGATTTCCAAAAGCTCGAAGAGCGAGCGGAATTTTTGCGAAAAGCGACTAAGAAGGTGCTGAAGAGGATTATGAAGCATCGTAAATGGATTGCGAAGTTGGCGGAAGGCGGGAAAGATGATATGACTGCAGCTGAAGAGGTGGATGATACGGATGATATGGAGGAGCAGATTAGGAGACGGGGTGGGACCGTCATGTGGGGTGTTGACGAGGCTATTGAGGCCGCTATGAAGGGGGGTGGAGCTTTGGCTCTGGGGTTTATTAGTAGTGAAGATGAATGTGGTGAGGAGGAGCAGGTTGCTGTAGAGAAGGATGATGATTTTTGGTGAGGAATCAGGTTGTCATGCTCTTAGATATTTTTGGGTTTGAAGAGACATTGCACTCGTATTTCTCTCTTCTTATTTTAATTTTAGGTAAGTACTTAGTAGATACATGAAGCCTAAATAATATGTATTCGATGTGGCATTCCGGTTAGCTTTCGATTGATGGGTACATGCAATGTTTTCGGGAATTGATATATTTCTGAAGTAAATTCTTTAAAGCGTAAAGTAACCTTCCTCGTTCTGTTGACTAGAGCATAAATGGAGGTTTCCTACGTCCAGTTGGAAGTGTAACATACTTCTCAAACTCGACGCTCTCCTCTCTAATCTCCACCAATTCACCATTTTCATCTGCATAATGCTCCTGCACCAATATCTCACATCTCGACCACGGTGGAATCCTACCGCCACTAAAAGTCCCCGAGCCAGCTTTTTTACTGTATGCACAGATCCCTTGAATCCCGAAACTTAAAGGGTCATTTCCATATTCGAGTTCAAGGTAGGGAATCTTGGCTGTTTGTCCAAGATTAGCTGCCAGTTCTTCCTTGCTCTTGAGTTGCAAGGAGCACGTGTATGAGCTGATAGCCGTCTTTACATTTAGAGGCGCTTCTTGTTTCGTTAAGGTCATATCGTATATGTTGTCTTTGCGAGGGCTGTATAAGTAGACCGTATTATTGTTATTCTGGACCAAGCTAATGGGATTCCATAACGATCTAGTCTCTTTCAGCAGGTAGAAATCTTTTTTGGTTCTAAACATGGCATTGTGATCATGTTTCCAAGGGCTGGTCGTGAATGTGAATTTGACACTAAGGAGGTTCTTCGGTTTTTGACTGCGGTCGCCTGTTGGGGGATTGCCTGTAAGCCATGTGATATTCGATTGCCCAGCAGTTAAATATGTTTTAGGGTTCCCATCACGACCGACAAGTCTCCATGAGTAGAACAGAGGAGGTGGCGAGTCGAGACTTTTCAAGAACGAGTTCCATTTAGTTGTGAACCACTCAACCATCACGGCTCTATGTTCTGCGAGTGCCTTTTCCTTCATGTAATCGTCTAATACCCATTGTCCCACGTATCCGATTGCGACAAGGCCGATAGAAACGTATTGCATGTAAGGAATCGCGGCAAAAATGGCAGCGCCCTCCATTAATACACCAAGTGCTCTAATCCCCAGGATCACCCTGGATAAAAGCAGCTCCCGGTCGTCCATTTTCGCTTTGCTCTCAGCGTAGTCATATATGGATTGGATTAGCAATATCGCAACTAATCCAACCATGATGCCGCGGAGGCATGCTTCAGTGATATTGAACTGCAAGCCAAACTTACACTGTCCGCTGAATTTCGCCCATGCTGATTGGGTTTGAGGTCCAAGCATGGCTTCACCCACCCCTCTTGCCTTCTTTAGATCCTGTGCGACTTTAGCAAAATTGCCAGCATACGCGCGTGCACGAGTGAAGTTTTGCGCAACTTCTTGGATTGCTGGGTTCATTGAGTTTGCTCTCATTTGAACAATATTGCTCAGACGTCTGACCATTGTCATTTCGATTCCACTTGCCCTTCTTATGCTGTTCACGACTTTGACGCCCCATCCCTTCAATGTTGCCAGGTTCTTGTAGCAGTTCAAAACTGCGCCGCCGAGTGCTTGAAATCCGTTTCCGATAAACCTATTCCAAGTTTTCTCGTCCATTTGTTTGATTTCATCCCATGCCCTCCACGCGGATGAAACGTAAAAGATTGTCTGTCGGGTGTTTTGTTAGCTTGGCGGTCTTTACTGCACATGAGGCCATCTTGGTACTTACACCAGCGAGTAGAATCCCAAAGCCCAACCCACCCGTAATCTTATTATGAAGGTTGAGTTCGGCATCTCCGATCTTTACTTGCTGTACCATACCGGAGGCTTTGGCCAACAACCCATTCGCGTCTCTGATGGCATTGATCACTGCGGAGACGATTTTGGATATTCCCTTATCGAATAAGATTTTCCCTTTCATGAGGACTGATGCGCCGGTGGCCGCATTTTTGATTACCGCGGCAGCTTTGTTCACTAATTTAACTCTATAAAAACCCTTAGCAACCCTTACTTCGTACAAGGATCGAAAAAATTAATCTCTCTCTTTTTTTGATTTAACATGAATACACACCTTTGCTCCTTTTTGTCTCCACCGTCAGCCATTTTATTGAAATCAGCGATTAGCTTTTGACGGATCTCCGGGTTGATCTTAGCTTCCTTCGCTCTCTTTTCGTCAAGTACTACGTCCAAGAACTCAGACAGGTGTCGCGTAAGGCCCTTGTTAATATCTTCAGCCGTGAGAAGTAAGTCATGTTTGAGAGTGTTGAGTTCTTTCTTTCTCCGGTTAACCATCCCTATCAATAATTTGCTAAGTTTCAAGCCATTCATATCATTGAATGTGTCTTCTTCGGGCCAGAGTGCTGTGAGAATTGCGGCATGACGCTCTAATGGAGACCTCCCCTGCACGCTTGTTAACAATTGTATTCTCTGTTTTATCAGGATAGGGAGGCTAAGAAGAAGGGTCCAACTTACTGTATACTCTGCCCATTGCTGTTCTGTTGCAGTCTGATTGACGAAATCCTCGGATGAAACTTGATAATAATAAAGATAAGCCCGCTTCTTTCCACCATTCATTGACTTGATTTCTCCCCTCTCGTTGGGCACATCAGCCGACTGAATATCGTATTTATAACCAACAATTTGATCATAGCGGTTATGGAAGGCGGCATCGGTAATGATCTTGTTGAGTTTAGCCCATTCTTTACTCTTGCTTAGGCAATTGGGCCCTGTTCCTCGCCACCAATATCTCAACTTTTTGATGTCGGCGGGAGTGAAAGATCCTTTGAAAACTTGCAACTTTTAGTCCGATAAATCCACAAGACCATTTGCAAGAAAAGCAATAGAGTATGTGTCTCAGAGCCAAGTTTTTAAATCATTAGGGAGCTCTCGAGTCAATTAGACTAGTAGGCCCTCTGGATCTTTCTTACTCTTCGTTTAGGGCTGAGGGATACACATCACCTTCTCACGCTCTTTCGGGTCCATATGGTAAAGCATGGTTTGGTGAATGAGTCCCTGAGCATCCGCCTTGAGTAGCTCGGTATCAACGCCGAGGCCCTTCATAAGGTTAGCTACGCTTTTGCCTCTGAAATTTTTAGCAGCATCTGTCAGAAATGCTGCGGGTCTGCCTGACTCTTTTTCATTACCGAGGGGGTCGCGTGATTTGGTTCCGTCTCTCGTAGTCTCCTTTTTAGGGTCCGCTTCAACTCTTGAACCTATGATTTGTCGCTGAAAACCTTCATTGTTGGTTGACTTATCTAGACACGGATCGTATTCTGCAATCGCGCCTTGAAATTTTCCAAAAGAAGACTCTGTGGTAAACTGTATCTTTTTGAACATGAACGGTAAGACGAGGTTACTATTGTGCTTTTTGAAAGTGAGATTTTTCCAGGACTTCACTTTCAGCTGCTCGCCCTCGTAGACCACGTTGTCGTCCGCGATACCAGCGAGGACCTCTGGATCTATGATCTCAATCAAAATCTCATAGTTTGATTCTTTTGTTTCAATGCACTGGCTCTCATAGTATGGCTTTGAGCTTTGTTCAGACTTTGAAGAGCATCCAGGGCTGGAATCCGAAACTTGAGGGTTTTGACGTCTCTTTCGGCACCAATTTGCACCCTCGTAATCAGAAAAAGACTCGGAAATGAGGGTTCTGAGGTAGCATTGTCGCCTTCAAGTTTGTAGACCGTTTCATAGGTTTCGTCCACCTGCTCGTTCACAATAGTCTGCGGTCTTCGTGGCAGCGATCCCACAACCTCGTCAACTAGTGCAGCGTTGGTGGTATAATTTGAATCTGGGTCCATGAGAGTGTCCATGTCACTCAGATGTGGACTCCATTGCCCTTTCAAAATCAGTTTGATCAGGATTCTCGATGTTTCTTGGGATGACAAAATCCGATTCAATCATCGCCTTCGTATATCTTGAAGCCATTATTCCTACATAGCCTCTGTGTCCGTCCTCTAAGTATTCTTTCCGTAGGCTTATAGAGGATAATTGAAACTGAAAGGGTTCTGTTTCCGGAGATTCTGGGGCTTCTTCCTGGAGCAGCCAGATCTGGCCGTCCCCATGAGCCAGATCACGATCCGCTCCGAATGTGCATATTCCATGTTCCCATTGCCCATCATGCAGTTGACGGGACCAACTAAACCCTCTATCCAAGATAGAAGACCGCGGACAAGGCTTTTTATCGACGAACGGAATGCCATCAAGGCAGTCGAAACAGGGCAAACGATACCCCTCTGGGAGGGCCGCATCGGTTGTAGTTTCAAAGCTTCTGACTTGAAACCGAAGAGGCTGTGGAGGGAATTCCTCCGGTTCTTTGTATCTCATTTTAGCAAGCAACCCGTCATTTGAGAGTTCTCTATCCAAAAGTTGTTCCACAACTGCACCACCGAAGCGTGAGAAAATAGGTTTAAGCTCCTTGATATGATGAAGCATCGCCATGGCCTGATCTTTTGGCAGACATTTCAAAACGTCTGCAATGGATTTGATAGTAATTTCTGGGTAATTGAGATGGACGAGATATCCGTTCGCGTAGCAGCTGCGAAGGCCTTCTCGTAGATGCAAACCCCAGACATACTCGAGGGACACGATTTCCTCGTTGATTACAGATATAGGCATCTCAAGGGTCATGATGCCACCTATACTCTTCTTCACAACATGACCAGGGCGTAGGCGACCAACATCAAGCCATGGATTCTCGCGTTTAGCAAGCAGAGGATCTAACGAACGCAATCCAGTTGTGGTATGAAAGACCTGGCCTTTCGTAAAGAACGGTTTCTCACCATTGAAGCCATAGAGTGTTATCTTCTGGTCTTCAATGGGTATTGCGAGAATTTCGTCGGATTTAGTACCGCATTGATTTGACTTGCCGATGCGTGTGATGATTCTGTCATTTTCTCTTAATTTCTCGATTGGATGTTCTCTTGTTTCGAGTTCCTTAGTCGCCACCTTAATCAGAGTACCTGGTGCAAAACTGCCGGGAATAAAAGAAGGCCAAAAGTCTGATTGTGGCTTCTGTTTTTCATCTTCTATATCAAGCCCTTCCGAATCATTTTCAGCGCCATCTTCTTCATAATATTTCGTAGATTCTAAGCCGACTCTTTCATTCTCGTCCCCATCTTGCTTCGTAACGGTGGGGAGATTGTTCGAGGTAAGGTCTGTCATATCTCTGACCTATCAAGATATTTTCAACTTGAGATTGCAACTGAAACAACTACGAATTGAAGCTGTTCGAGACGTAAATAGTGTAAACGCGTGATAATAAGTATTCTTTTTAGAGAGCCATTGAATCTTAATTTTTCGAGAAAAAAATTTAATTGTCTGCCTCACCTCTCCATATCAGAGCCTTTATATTCTAAGAGGAATATTTGCACCTGTATCTTGATTGCAAGCAGGCGTGCATGCAGAATGCGGGGTTTCAGCATCATGATTTTCAAATAGGAACAAATTAGCGAGCATGATATCATGATGAATCTAGATGGACGGAGGAGATCTATTTGAGATGGTGCTTCAACGCTGCCTCATGATGGTGGTATCTTCCGTTAGAGCTGAAAAAAAAGAAGAGCACAGATTCCAACTGGATCTGATGCTCATTGTGCAAGCAAGTACTTACTTCAGCGACCTTGAAAGCATCGATCAGCGTTCTTGCATATCGCTAATTAGCCAGCCGTATTCCAGTTAATTCTCTACAAGAGACCCCAACAATTTTTCTTGTTTTGTCCTGATTCCGTTTGATGGACGGGAGAAGCCGCTTCACGTGAAGCCTCGTCCTTTATCCATCGCTAGAGTCAGAGTCGTAAGGGCTGATTGCTGAATTACTTTAGCATCGAATTAAAAAGTAGACTCATTTCGAATAAATTGGCCAAATGAGGAAAAAGCCGCATGAGAAGCAACTATGCGGGCTTGTCCCGAAATCTAGACGGGAGCTTTTTGCCGAGTGCAGACCGAAAGCAGAGGCATACATTGCAAGTCAATTCCTGCCTGAACGGGAGAATTTGTTTCGTTTAGTAACGCGGCCGGAGACTTTTTTCCTCCTCAAGATATGTTGTTTTTCTTCGGGAATTTCCTACATTACTTACGGATTCAGTTGAATTTACTGGCCCGAAATTTTGAATCTATCTACTGCGGAGGGTGTTTTCTAGTGAAGTTTCAGAGCCAGAGCTAGCTTAGGTGTTTAGGGAGTTGGCCTGGAGAAACGTAAATAGTGCCTTGCATTACATAATACAACCACAATCAACACAAACAACCTTCCTGAATCCAACTACACTTTCTAATTGGAGCCCCTTCTGTAAATCATCAAGGAGTGATTGAGAGTAACAATCTGGTTCCAATCATCAATGGTACTAATCCGGGCGAGAAGGTCTATAATTGAGTCTACTCGGTGAGTTCCTCGCTCTAGCAGAATGGCGACTTAGTTTTCGTGTTTCGGTGGAGTTCAAGTTAACTACATATATATATATCTTCAATAACAGTGCGCTTAGATAGTCTCGATGCGCGGAGACCACTTGAAATCTGAAGAATGGCTAATTTTATCAATCAGTGCCTGATTTTATCCTCCTTTAATAAAGTTACCAATGCTTATTTTTCACTAATATTTATATTGATAACTACATCTCAAAGTACCTGAAAGACCTTCCGCTCGAAGGTATCTGTTCGGATATACAACTGACAGCTCCGACGAAAGCGGGCCCAGCAAAGAGCTATCAAAAAATTATGCATTTGACTTGAGTTCTCGTGCAGGTGGTGAAAGAAAATAAAAGAATATGAAATTGATTTGAAGACATGAATGACATGGTGTTGGAGTTATGTTGGTTATGTTGGTTCGGAGTGTAGCAGCTACCCAATTTATCACCGCTTGTTAAGCTAGGGTTGAGTTACGTTGGGGTGAAGGATGTTAGCCGACATTGGCATGAGTCCATCACAATTTGAAACAGACAAGTTTACCAGCCTTTCGATACATCTAGAGTTACAGGCCGAGAATCATGTTCCTCGGATTTGGGAAGATATAGTATGCTCCTTAAATCGCTAATTATCACCTCACCTGATATGCATATACGCCTAAACAATTTATTACAAATCCTAATATTGGACTTCTATCCTGCAAGTTTGTCACTGACAGAATGTCAAAAGATTCTCATGTACAATCCACAACCTTAAGAAAGTAGAACTGACCGAGGAATACTACTTGGATTTTATATGATTAGCGGGCTTCCCTTCAGTCCGTCCCAGTCTAGGCCCGCTGGCCGCATCCACTACTATGTTGCATGCTGACGTATACATGTGATGCATGCATAATGCCGGATATGTAGCCCGAGCTCAAGCATGCTTTCCTTTCTGTGCATTCGCGCCCTTCGGAAGCGAACTAATCATTTTTACACGAGTTAGAATCCTCTGAGATATCAGTCTCGGAGACATGCTGCATTAATTCTCATGGGCAAATAAACGCATGTCGAGGGCGGTTGTTGAATCTCACGTAAAGGTCTAGATGGAGGGCGGGTAGCAGGCACTCCACCCCGCAACCCGAGCACCTATTCAGATCAAATTTCGTTCAATATCGACCATATTCCTCTCTAGGTTTGTAAAAGTGGAAACCTTCCGCGGAGCCAAACATTCATACTAGCACTGATTTAACCTAGTTTCAACCGCCCTTTCCCAGGCCATAATACAACAAATCTCGAATATTTCTGGAATTTGGTGACACGCAGGGCATACAATCGAGTTGAACCCACCTTAAAACATTTGCTCCATGTCCCGCGGTATATCACGTTTACTCGCTTGCGGGGAGACGTAACATTGTATCTAAAAGCAGAAGGCCCTTGCAGACACGGGGTACGCCGCAGGCCACCACATCTCGATATGCCCGAACATTTCTGCTTCCTGAATGTCTTCGAAAATTGTAGAGCCTAGGAGCAAGAAGTTTGCAAATTGGTAATTGAATAATTGTCTTCCATGCGGACTTGCAGTTACTCAAATTCGTGAATTTTATTGTGTCTCATTGCACACCTGCCCTTTAAACGACAAGAAGATATTGAGGGTTAGCAATATACTCCTCGAATGTCAGAGTATACCGAGCTGATGAGCTTTAGTGTGCCGCGTACCATCTTGCAAAAGCTGTCGGCTAGAATATCCTTACCATCTTATCCGCTTGAGTTAGGTCAATCTTTATAAAAACTATAATTTTTGATACCTTATTATGGTGATCTCGGTCGCCGTCTTGATACGGAGGAGAATCACGCCATGGCTCAACCTCGCGGTTTGAATTAGCTTCAAAATTTGGGATGAACCCATCCTGAGCGGCAACTAGTATCTCGGATACTAGGACGATCTTGCTCACATATACCACCTAGGAGCATATTTAAGCTCTCTATCAACTCATAAGTCATGTCGTTTCTTTTCGTTTTCTCGTGAGGTTTAGGTCTTCGTTCTTTCTAAGAATCCCTCGAGCTCAAGATGCAAATCGTGGGACTTTTTCTATGGGCACTGGTCGTCGACAAAACAGCAGTATTTGGAGAAAGCCATCAGCATAATGGGCTTGCGCCGCAGAAGAGGGAGACCTACAGTATGTTCAATGTCAATATTCCCTTTTCTAGAATACGCCAAAATTTGAAAGTCATTTCTAATATCAACTTTTCTACATGGGTGGCGGATTAGTAACGGTGACTAAATACATCGCGCGAACGACAACGAAATTCTCAAAAATATTAAGCAAATGCACCAAAACTACAACATGTACATCCACCAAGACGACAACAAAGTATTCGGGAACGAAGACAATTACGGCCGCTGGCAAGACTCTCACCGGCCTCCCAATGTCTTTACCATGGATGACAATGACCCTACCGGATAAAGTCATCACATGGAGTGGTCATGTCACAACTTTACCGGATTCAACTATCACAGCCGCCGGTCGAACAATTGTCGCGATTGGATCGAATACCATTCTGCTTCCTGGCTCTACCTTTAAGGCTGGAGGAATAGAAATGACTTTACAAAACCCATTGATCACATTGAGAGGCTCTGTCATAAAAGACGGCGGTAAAAGGTTCTCTCTACCTGGTGGCTCTTTTGCTACAACTATCACAAAAACCACCACCATTAACGCTTCGTACACAACGATTGCGGTTTCAACTTTGACATTTACAGAAACGACAACAGAATTCGGCACTGCTGTCAACTTACCGGATACAGTTGTAACGCTCTATGACAAAACATTGACCGATGATGGATCTATTATCAGCCTGCCATCCGAAGTTGTGACATTGGCGGATACCCAGATTAGGGCATCGGGAAGCACGATTTTACTCGCCCATCCAACAATTATTGCGGCACATACGACAATATCTTTAGTCGGTCAACGAGTTACTCTGAACCAAGCTGCCTCTATCCAAGCTGCGGGGTCGAATATTCTGCTTCCAGGTGCACCGTCAACCATTACCCTTTCCGGTGGAATTTCCACCACAACAGTGACGAGTAGTGGATTTTTGACTACTACCGTCACTACTAAAGGGCCTACAGTAACCGTGTCTGGTCCTGACAATGGACAGACACTTATCAGGTTGACAATAACAAAATCTACCACCATCTTTGTGACTGTTACAATTACATCGTCAGCCAGCGGGCTAATTAGTACCAAAACAACGACCAAAACAACTATCGTGGCACCGGCGACAATCACTCGAGTTACAATTACCAAAACTATTACGCCATCGACCAGTCTAACTTTTGGAGCGAGTGTACTGACACTGGAGAGTGACGTTATCACGAACGCCGGCTCAATACTTACATTACCGGACACTGTCATAACTGTTCCGACGTCTATAGCTGGTGCCTCTGGAAATACCATTACCTTGTTACACCTACTTACTTCGCCTACTATTTCAGCCGCAGGTATACCAATAACTCTCATGAATTCTGAGATCACATTACCTGGTATTTCACCACGCATTACAGCGAACTCTACAACAGTGATACTTCCCGGGTTCACATCTATTGTTCCCGGTCCAGAAATATTTATAACTACTACAGTTACAATGCCTCCATTAACTTCAACGTCAATTGTCACAAACTCAACCACTATAATATCGTCGACCACAATCACTGACTTGATCACCATAACCCAACCAAATACGGTTATCGAGTCAACCACCATAACTGAATCAGTGACACTCACTGACTCGGCATCAGTGTGCTCAGGGCCTTGTACTACTTATACACCGAAATTAGCAGGCTGTTACTACCGCAATACTAACACGCCGCTGATCGAGGATGGGTTTACCAGCACAGCGATGACCCAAGAGCTATGTAAAGATTATTGTTTTAGCAAGCATTATACTTTTACAGGGCTAGAAGCTAAGTATGTAAAGGTCCCACTTCGAACCCATTAAGTCCTTCTTAGCTAATCTTACACGAAAAAGTGTCTGTACTTGCGGAAACTCGTGGGTATACCCTCCATTAGCTGGATCATCGGGAGGACTCTGCAACACACCATGTTCAGGAAATCCTAACGAGATATGCGGATCAAATAGGTGAGTTGTATTTTACTCCTCGAATTTTCAGTAAATTTTGATCTAATGCAACTTTTTCAGGTACATGCTCATTTGGGCGTACACGCCCAGCGACTATCCCGCGAGCGGCGGATGCTGTAGTGCGACGATAACGTTGACCAATACGGCAACTGAGACTAACACGGCAACGGCAACTGAGACTGATTCTTTGACAATAACATTTACTGTAACAGAGACTGAAAGCCCACCTACTACAAGTCCACCTACGGAGACCTCATCTTCTACTAGTACACCTCCAACATCAACACCATGTCCCAACAATGTGGGACTCGAAGTCGCTATGTTTGACTCCCCTTTCCCATTCGACGACTCTACAAACTCTTATCCGGCATTCAATTTTACATATTATCAGACAGCTCAACCCTGGAATACTTCCATTGCAGATTACGTAGGTGCTACAGCGGCACAAGAAGCTGCGTCCAACTATACAGACTATGGTATGATTTCTCGAAATGGGAGTGCTTATACTCTCAATTTTCGTGGGTTTTTCTTCTGTCCAGCCACGGACACGTACACTGTTCGCCTATACAACGTCGACGATGTAGCTGCTATATGGCTGGGGCAAAATGCCTACTTGGGATACACAGAGTCAGATGCTTCATTAGTCAGTAGATATCATGGGGGTACAGGATATCAGAATGTCCAAACCACCTTTCAGTGTGTTGCTGGGACGTATGCTCCAATCAGAATTATCATGGGTAACAAATCCGGGCCTCGTTCTTACGATGTATCGATCACTGGGTCGGGGGGGACTTCTTACGTCACATCAGAACAAGTCACTCAATACCTCGTTCACTTTCCAACTTGCAACCCTTTGCAAACTTTTCCATGTTTCTTTGGCTACGAAATTGCCGGCGCTGTTTGTTCCAAGACTACTACGACAACTACTACTACCGCCACAGCCAGTTTCACAACCACTACAACAGCTACAGCCACGACCACTCCAGTCGCAATTTCTGACCTCGGCTGTTTTACCGACCAGGCATCACCTCGGGTATTGAATGCGGCATTCAGATCAGACGGGTTACAGACAGTCGATAGGTGCATACAATGGTGTTTCTCCCAGGGTTATCAATTTGCCGGTGTCGAAGATGGAGAGTAAGTAATCCCCGACGATTCAAATAATATTACATACTAACAACTTAACTTTAAGCCAATGTTGGTGTGATAACGTCATGAATCCGCCATATCCCGCAGGTCAAGCACCAGCTTCGTCGTGTAATTATGTCTGCAATGGAACCACCAATCAATTCTGTGGAGGGTTCTACGCTATCAATATTTATCAAGATCTGGCACTATCCAGCCTAACTACGACTAGTACTACAAGCGCCTCTTCTACGATCGTAATGACAGGTTAGCGGTGTATGATGTATTTGAATAAGCATACTGTATAATAGATAGATGATAATATCTCTAAGCCGAAACATCTGAGTTTGGTAGAATACTTGATTATGTAATAAACTTAAACAATGATACGCTTCTTCATAAGTTAAGCTTTTGCATTTTTCATATGAGCCTTCCTCTTGTCCTCCTGTCCTAGACGTCCTCCGCTTAAGAGCTTTGCGTTGTGGAGAGTTCGGAGACTGCTGCTTAAGCAGTGCTGCGCAAATGTGCCCTATGGCCCATAACGTCAGAAAGTCATTGCTACGAAATAGTTCAGATTAGCGAAATGAGTGGTCTCGTAGTTGTCTACATCTCGAGACCAACATCATTTGCCCATAAACACCTAGTTTGCGATTGAGAATTTTCTAATTTGCAGCGAGAGTTGAATTGTAGACGTTGAATTTCCACTTTTGGAAATGTATCTTGTTATGCAGGGATAACCCGAGACGCGATGCCCCGTCAAGCCCCTTGAGCGTGCAAACGCCGACGTCGAAGCTGGCCGACTCAACTTTTATCGCCAGCACTCAAGTTCGACTGATACGGGACGTGACAGGTCCGGGCATTGACCCCAGACTAGGGCATTGATAGCGAGCTCCCTAGGGACGAGACTCTTCTCGGGCAGTTGGGAGGTCGCAAACGACTTTACAACGAGATATACTACAACGATACTCGAACGGGCCCAAGATGGACGACTGTGATGCTTCATAACACCTTCGTGCACGAATTCGGCCACGTCCTCGGGTTGGATCATATAAAAGTCAGAGGCGCAACGATGTATGCATCGCTTGAAGAGGAAAGATGAGAGGTAGGCTTGACTCAGGCAGATATAAATGTATGGCGAAGCTTCAGTCGCGCGGCACCACGGCCAGGGAGGGAGTAACTGCTCACCCCTCCTGTACGTAGTGATACATCGAACGACACGGAAGTCGACAAGGAGTCCAAGAAAATCCAAGATTTTTGGGTACCACCAGCTAATGCTTCCACTGCATTGTAGTCCATAATTGGGAATACCATACGTAGTTATAAATTGCCATTGCTGGTCAATTGCGATTCGTTCTAGTGTAGTCGTTATAGCATTAAACGAAAATTAATATGAATTTATGTGTAAATCAAAGCCTCACGTTATATCTAAAGCAATATGATGTTTTATTATTTAATATTTTATTAAATGAATTCGCGGACATTTGGTCAGACAATTCTGCTAGTTCCATGTATCCCGAATATAATGCACCAATTTTATCGTAAAATCTCAAAATATTGGCTAAAATATACCTTCTCTAGCACCTGAAAATTCGAACCTCATAAATCACGAATCGACAAAACCGTAGTGCCAGTTCGACCGGAACTTTTGAATATTCCATCCAGGTAACCACAGACGCGAAACTGTCGCCAAGTCGTAAACCAACCACAGACAATAGATATAACCAAGACTAACCTCATATTTCGGAGCAATATTGCCATTTCGAACGCAATTTTCTCGAAGCTAGCGTACTCGTGGGGGGGCTAAATAAGGTGGCTGGAGTGTATCTGTGTTGCATTAGCTTGTTACAGACGTCTACGAACAGCTAGGATGGCAAGGTGACGCTAACCGGGCTTCCTATTGATACTTAAATAGGAAACGGGGGAATATTTTGAAACTTTGCAGCAGGCTCGTATACCTGATATTTGCACGAGTCAACCTTTTATTGAAACTAGACTGTTCAATTGTTTGAATCCGCGACCCGGACAACATTATGAACCTTCGGGAAGACCCTCCGTCTTCGTTTCATCATATGTTCCTCGACCATTATATAGCCCCAGCTAACATATTAGCTATGAAACTTAGGAATTAACAATCCAAAGTAATAGTCGCCAAGTCAAATAGTCCGTTCCATAAAAGCGTCACCAGATAGCTCCGGTATCAAAACCTAGTTTTCGAGTCGATGCAGCCGTCCCTAGGTATCAAATTTAGATAGGCTAAGACTCCTTACACTTTACGCTAGTCTGATAATACGTCGGTTGCCTAGATCTAACAAATGTATATATATCTCTGATTTCATCCTATGGCTTCTCAATTAAACCCTTTTAGCTATCGTTATCCTTCGCTTCTAATTATTCAATTCTTGGTTCATTCTGGCTGGCCAGAAAGTTCTTTTAACATCATTCTACTTAAACTTACGAACTACAGCAGCTGGACTGTCTTACTCATACTAGATATACAATATCGTAATTGAGTATTCGCTATTATAATTCCTAATTACACCCACAGAATCAGGCATCTTTCGATTCTTTAAAACAGATTTGATTGACCACTTATAAAATGGGTATCTATACTCTTAACCAGAAACTCTACCTTGGCTCTTTGCCAGCCGGGCTTCAGTTTCGTATCACGGATGCTATAATATATGTTGCTACGGGCGGTTATGATATATCGTTTACCACACTCAACGGGGGTATGATCAACGATGATGGGAAGTGCGTCTCAGGCGGGGTACGTTATCCTTGGACTTGACTTTTTCTTAAGATACATGCTAATGCTCAACAAACTATAGGTTTCATTCCAACCAATCGATCCCAATAATGCAAATGGTAAAACGTGCAAAAAAAATCTTAATTTCTCCGCACAAGGAGGCTTTCAGCAACCTGTCTACGTTGGCGAAATGAAATTCAGCAGCAAGAAGCTTATTTCATTTGGAACGAAGAAAGCCGGCTCCATCACTCTCCATTTCCAGATTTTAAGCGGAGGAAAGACTGTTGCGAGCGGCACCATTAACGCGAACCCGTCCAAATTTGGAGCAATTGGACGTCCTGACTTTCTTCCCATCGAGCTTCTTTGGGACGGTGGATCGGGCGAGCAGATTGTGGGTTCAATCCGACCTAACATTGGTGTGGATCCCGGCCCTGTTCATATGATGTTTCTCCTTGGCGAAGACCAAATGTCTATTGGCATGAGTTTCACGCGACATACCAAGTTCTTGGATAAGGTTGCTGGCTTTGGTGTCGAAGCACTCATAGAATTGAATAAGTTTTTGATTACGAGAAAGGTCCCAGGCTCAGGAAAGTTCCTCGGGATGGTGCTCAAAGTTGTTAGGACGAGCCTGAAAATTCCCGGCACAATCGATAAGGCCAACGAGGCTAAAGAAAAGTTTGAGTCTATTGCCCAGTTTTTGCAGACTGTCACTAAGAGAGGTATTCAACCTGCGCCTGCGCCATATGGTGGATATGGAAGGTATATGAGATCTTACCAGGAACAATACTCCGGAGCACGAGTAGGATATTAATCTTGTATTACGATTTTGCTTTCTTTGGCTCTTGAGACAATATAGCAGTTAATCTACTACCCTATAAAATTTATATATTAAGTTTAATAAACCCCTTGAGATCTTGTATTTTTTTCAAAGGATACGTTTACTAGCTTTCAATACATTGAAATACTCACCGCTCTTTACAAGAAAAGCTTCCAATTCAACAAGTTGCTTGGGGAACTTGAACCCTTGACGAAGGCAGAAAGATGCTACCATCCCTGATACCGGGCGCCTTCCCATCCAAGAATTTGGGGGAATAAAAGTGAGTCGTATCAATTTTAACTTGCTCAGATTTCATCAACCCGAGTTCACCTCGAACCAAATTTGGCGCCATTCCATCAATGGTGTCAAGAGCGAAACTGTCCATCTCAAACAAGTCTTCTCGCACCAAACGGCGACTTCGCAGCGTCTCCAATATTTGAAGTTCATCCGCGGTGAGATGCTTTTCTATCTCACGCATCTGCTCCGCTGTGGCAGTGTCAAGGTCTGCAGCACCAAGCTCTTTGAGCTTCTTGAAAAGAAGTTCTTTCTTTTCTGGTGCAACATAGTTGAATGCCTTGAAGCAAAATTCCATGATCTCCGAGATTTCAGATGAAGTCACCTTGCCGGAGGTGTCGGTATCCACAGAACCTTGGATGACTATATCATTGTGTACAAATAGTTAGTGAGCTGGAATACATGCTATATTTTATGCGTGTTTTCGACACGTAAAAGATGAGAAAGAAGTTCTTACTTGGTTTGAAAAGGTCAAAAGCTCTTTGAAAGCCTTCTTCATTCATGTCTTGGATAATTGGCTCGTGCTGCTGACGAATCTGCTTCGTCGCGCTACTCACCGCCAAGAAGAATCGACTATAGGTAGACACAGTCTTCTTGGAGTGCCACGAGCCGGCCATCTGTTCGTCACAGTCACCCCTGATGGAAGCTGCGATAGTAGCTGCAGCTGATAGACCCCCTGTTATGGCAAGATGAACACCAGAAGAGAACAAGGGATCAATGAAACATCCAGCGTCTCCGCAGATGCGGGCGTATGGTAAATGATAGGTTGATGAGGTGTAGGACCAATCCGCGGCTGACTTGATATCTGTGGCCAACTCAGCCTCTGAAAGTAGCTTGTTAATTCCAGGGGCCATTTGGAGACATTTCTTATAAAACTCCAAGGTTGAGGGTCGACCCAAATTCTTTTTGAATTCTGTTGACATCTTTTGGTCTTGGACAATGCCCACCGAGCGCGTGCCATCATGGAGTGGCATAAACCAAGCCCAGCCGCTAGCATCTACTCAACGGTTAGTTGGATCACTTACACTCTAGTATCTTAGTCAAGCCTAGGTACTGACCGTCAAGAGCTTCAAAGTATGGTGAGCCCTCCATAGCAGTTCCGGGGCTATAAATATTATCACTCTTCCAGTAACCCCAGTTAGCGACATTTTTGAAATTATCATTGAAAGTCCTATTTTTGAGATATTTGGTGCTCAAAAGACCACGCTTCCCACTAGCATCTATGAGATACTTAAAGCTGATAGAACCGGAGGTGCCGTCCTTGTGCTTCCAGCCGGCAGAAACTGGTCGGCGAGTGCGAAAACTTTCGGCTGTACTGCCATTCTTGGCCGAGTCCGTTTGGCTAGTGTCCGTTTCGAACTCGACGTCTTGAACTTTGGTTTCGTCGAAGATGTGCGCCCCACAGGTTCCTGCATGTCTGAAGAGCAGGTCATCCGATTCGGATCGAAGCAAGTTCCACGCGTATCCGTTGGGGCCACCCGCTTCGAGAAAGTCGGTATCTTAAACGATGTTAGCTGCGAATATAGACATATACGCCTAGTAATTGTTCATGCGAGAGGGGATGACCTACATGCATCAGGTTTGCCTTGGGCAAGTCGGAATACGGCACCATTCTATGAGTCCTAGATATTAGTTGCACTTTTAAAACGACAATATCTTGCATTGGACCCGCTCAATTGATAAAATACCTTGTGATAAAACCCATGGGCGTCAAATATCTCATAAAAGTCTATGAATTGATAGAAGTGACGCAAAGAAGGAAGAGTGCTTTCACCAATGTGGTATCTAAGCCAAAGTAAGCTAAATAGAAACACGTGTTTAGAATTTTTATCTCATGTACCTCGGAAACTTGTCTGCTTCAAGCAATACAGTATCGATTCCCTCGCGTGCCAAAGCAGATGCTGCATATGAGCCGGCAGGGCCGCCTCCAATGACAAGGACCGTGCAGCTTTTGGGAATAGCCATGTTGAATGATATTTGTTTCAAAACGATATATTGTACAGATAGGGAGGGTTTTGGTAGAGTCTTTTCTCTGGAGAACGAATTGGAGTAGTCTGGGGAGCTTGGTGCTTCTAGGGTGCTTCTTTCATTGCTATTTATGTTCTCCGACTTGGAACGTGGGCAGGCTTCGAAATTCCAGCTCTCAGCTTTCAGTATCTCGATATCTCTACTCGAGCCACAGACATCAACTAGTTTCGACTGAAATTGAAGCTACAATCGAGGCTAATATTTCTAGTTCTCCTGCACAATTAGGTAACACGAATCCCGCATTCGAAAGTTTCAAGCTCTTGCCGATATGCACTCTTAAAAATTGTCACATTTCACCGTGCCGTCCCGTAGATATATGATAGGACAGTGCCCCAGAGCGGGCCGCTTCGAATGGTCTTTAAACTGTCTATTGGCTAGCGGAGACGGAATTGCATCAAAAGTTACACAATAATGCATAGTTTTTTGTAAATAAGAGACCGAGGAAATTTCGCAGGGAAGTTCGATCGTGAATCACATTCCAGTTCGACGCGCACCCGAGCTCCTACTCTCTATGCCGTAATACAACGAAAAAAGCTGCATTGACTCTTCCCGAATTTTAAGCACTCGCTACTCGATCGGAGATTCCTACCCGAACATCCTGGCGTATGAAACGGTGAAACCAGACACATACCAAGCTCGGCACGAGCCGCGAACAAGCATTCACGCTATGTATGAGATCATGATTGTGTTGTGTGGGGAAATACAACATTTTGTGTTTCCTCGTTCCTGGGGCGAGATATTTGGCTGCGTTGTTTGGTTGGTTCAACGCCGTTACTGATTCTTCACCTTGCGGACCTGCCGACACCCAAGCTGTACCCACCGATGCTAGCTATAATCAAGGTCGAATACAAGGTTTCGCGCGATGGATACCATCAAGAAAGCTGCAAACGATGCAGCATGGAAGGATATACCGCCTCGAGAGCTGGATATCTCAGGTGTCTTTGACGAGTCTGTATCTCTGAAGATATCCTGCATGTCCGACCGTGACTCGACTAACCTTTTTTTGCATACAGAAAAGCTCCAATTTCATTGGATCTCATAGCTCGAGAGCTCATCGAATGTCAACGAGCTGCGGATGGGACCTTGGAGAATAGTCGAAAGGTATCTATCAGTTCTTCAGGACTCTCGGTCTATTTGGCGTTATTTTAACAACTTTCATAGTTTTTATCAAGACTTTATATTTATAATTTTTTATGGTCATTTCAATCAGCGGCAGCATCTTCTGAGTTTATCATAAGAGCACCATCTGAAGATCTCCTGCTCTCTCTTTGCGAAGCTTTGCGACCCACAGAAGCTGTAGTTGAGGAAATTGACCTGGAGAAGGACCCATTTAAGGGTCTGCCCCCGCTACCGCACCTTGCCGTCTTTAAAGTCACCGCAGGAGTATCACTATCCATCATCCATGACATCTTAACCCAAACCTTATTAGATTCCAAACCTGATATCGCACAGAATGTGGCACTTGCTGTAGCAACCCATTCCGATCCTTCGGTGGATTGGTATACCGAAGAAAACGGGAAGACTTGCGAGAAAATCCTTGATGCATATGCCTCAACCTTGGTGGCGGAGAATATTCTGGTGGACTACGTTCTCAAGACTGTCATAAAGCCGTTATTTGGCAAAGCACCTGGATCCATTACAAAAACTGGCCGAAAGGCAATACGGAAACCGCAGACCAAGCCTGAGGTTTTCACCTTCGCCGACGAAAAGCCATGGATAAAAGAGAGACCGGAAGCTTTGAGCCTATTGATATTTACGGTTAACCATCTCAACGTATGTTCTTTCGGAAATATCACGCTATGACTCCATGCATGCTAAGATCTCAAATAAACAGGACGACGGAGTAGAAAAAAATTGGCACCTAATCGTGCCACCGATCCTCACGACTCTAGATGAAGGCGATATTGCAAGCAAATCACACGCTTGTGAGATCTTAAACGATGTTATTCGCTCCGTCAGTCCCCAGTTTCTCTCTCGTACCGGCCTCGGCTCCGTTTTTGAGGAAGCAATCTCGCCGTGTCTTCATTACGTCCCTCCGCTCACACCTATCAATCATGCTTCAAGAAGCTTCAAAGCCGCGGTTGGAGCATTGGTGGGGCTATCTACGCGTCGTTACGCGGATAAAGGGGACGAAGCGACGAGATATCAAGCCCTAGACAAGATTTTGAGAGAAGGAGTTTTCCATGGAATGACGTACGCCGGGGAGAACGTGAAAATGGTGGAGGTGTTCTTGGAAGAGACGAGCGTGCTTGTGGAGCTCATGGGTGTGAGATGTGTCAGGCATCTTTCAGTAAGCGGATCGTCATATCAGAGATCACTGTGTCACTGCGCTAATATTCGCCGTTTTCGTGACAGAAACTGGTATCGTTCTGTACTGCGCCGATGACCTCACCCTTTGTTATGACGTATCCTGAGGTCGCATACCGAGCAACGAGTACTTTGATCGAGATTATCAGAAACTGCTGGGCTAGAGTTTCCGAATACAATGCGGAGATACTGAAGGCTGTGGTGTTTTGTTGGATGCGTGTAAAGGATGAAGAGCCGGATTGGATCGTTGAGCTGTTGAGGGAGGAACTCAAAGTGGTCATGGTTGTCCTGGAACATGCAAATAGGGGCACCGAGTGGTTTGAGAAAGCCAGGACGGCTCTCGTGAAAAAAGAGAAAGGTTTCAAAGCGCTGTTCGAATTGATAGGCTCGAAAGGTTTGGCGACGGGTCAATAACCTTAGCCACAACAGCCCATCTGGGGGTGAACAGGATTTCACCTATCGCAAAACCACTTCGGCATTAGACCTTGTTTCTGGACAAAGTATCAGTCTGCCAATCTTCATCCCACCAGTTATTAAGCAAATTAAGTATTTGGCGATCATCCCCCTACCGCCAGCGCCGTCGCTTAGGAGGTCCCGCTGGGGTAACGATTACGGATCGCCTTAAGCATAGGGCACAGCGCCAGCTACAGACACGAAACTGAAAATCCAACTGGGTTTCTGTCAACACTATTACAATCGATGCAATCTCCAACGATTCCAAATTTTGCTTCAAGAATTAATTTTATCAGTGCCGGACGTATATGTTTTCACGATTTGTAGTAATATTCAAGCCTGACCAAAACGTCGTCCCTCCTGTTTCCCGCGCGCATCAGGAATCGAGAATTACTGTGAACTAAATATACAGCACATGTTCGTACCAACGAAATTAAAAGCTTTTGCGAATCCTCCGCCTGTGATACGGAGATCATTATATCCTCGACGAGCTTGCGATATTTGATTCTGCAACTAAACTCTGCGCATGTGGTTCTCCTGAAGATCTTGTGCTGAATTCGAGTTCGGCAACTGCCGCTAGTTCTTGCGAACTTCAAGGCCACAACAACACCAACTGCAACAAGCATCGTTGAGGCCTTGATTTCACGGGATCTTTTAAAGTTACAATGCAAATCCCTTTCTCACTGGATCAAAAAGAGTTCCACAATCCGGTAGAAGCCTTTCAGCTGAGAGGTCTCGGTGTAGGATGTGCATACTTTAATTTTGCGGTTCTCCGTGACCCTGCATCTTCGCAACAACGAACAATAGTGTCGTGGTCCAGATGGGGTAATTGAACTTCATGGCTTTAGGCAGCACCGCTCAACATATGGCCACATGCTTATGGAGAGCACGCATATTCTCCGATATCACAAGTCAGTTAAACTTCAAGAGATGTGCATCTTTTAGTACAAGATCTCAAGTATATAACTGAGCATTTCCAGAACTGCGATTTAGATTTTTGTTCTTGTTCTCATCATCAGCTCCTACACTCCTTCACTATCCAACTATACAGCTGCAAACCGCCCTCCGGCATCATATCAATTTGATATTTGAAATTTATCATTTATATATCCTGAAAATATAACTTATACATTATATCACCAAATTTAATCTACCATCACAATGTTGTCAAGAGTCATCTATACTTTGGTCGCTTTGAACGCGCTCTCCGTCGCTGCTGCACCTCTCTCGGTACCAAAGGTACGTATATCGATGTATCCATGTATCGATCGAGTGATCATATATCAGAGCGATATGATTAGCTAATATTACATGTAGATCGGTTCCCTTCCCTCAGCCGATTCTCTTCCTACTGTTCCATCTACCGATTCTCTTCCCTCGACCGATTCTCTCCCCACGAAAGACGATGTCACCAAAGCTCTTCCCGCCAACTTGAAATCTCTTACACCCACTGGCGTCGACGCATCGGACCTGTCGGTTGTGCAAAAGCAGGTAGACTCTGGTGTCGCCACGATTGAAGGCGCCAGCGGCCAAAAGTTCGATTTCACCGTTCTCACCGCCATGTGCTGCACGAATCCCGATGAAGTGATCAACAACGCTGCCGATTGTGCACCTGCAACGTGCGTCGTTGGAATAGTTTCTGCTATTGATGGCAAGGTTTCCACTGCTCTTGCGGAATCTAACCCAATCACTGGCGTTTTTGACTTGAAGGATGTTCAAGGTATGATATTATTCCATGGAATCAAAGTTTGCACAAACCATACTAATAAAAGTTGTGTTCTTTAGCCAAAGTGGCGGGAGCTGTCACTCCTGTCACTGCAATCTTCCAGGGACTTCAGGTTGACAAAGTCGTCATAGGATTGAAGGATAATGTTAGCAAGGCCACTGCAGGTGTTCCCACTACTGGCGGGACTGCAACTTTGATTGCATTCGTGCAAAGTGCACCAGGTACTGTTATGACAGGGATCGAGACCGTTGTGGCCGATGCCAGCATTATAGTTGCGGGTGCCCTGAACCTCGGCGCCATCCCACCGGTTTAAGGTTTTTTTTTTTTTTGGATGACATCTTGTTACCTGTCTCTGGATTCAATTCCTCTTCTGTATTAATAAATATAAATGTACTCGAAATATTGTGTTTTGAATATTTATATATTCGGCCATGCTAGGCAGTATTTAATTGATAATTTTAATTTTAGAGTTATTTATCATATCCTTCATCGGCAGGGGAAGTAGCCTTACCACCAAAGTGGCTTACTGTAGATGGTTCGTTGACAGATACTGGTATCTTACAACCAGAACAAGTGAGCACCGTCCGTACAACTACAGGTTGTGCGTCCAAGATTCATACCTGCGAGTATACAATAAAACCGTCCGTCAAGGCCTAAAGGGTCGGTTACCGAATTCGGTGATTCAATCAAGCTAGCAGCTGGAGGATGTACTCGTGCGGTACTTTGTACGGGAGTGAGCTCGAGCCCTTCACCATCTTTTAAAATACAACACCTTGACATCTACTGTCCATAGGTGTAATTTAGTCCCTTTTGTTCTTTTTGCTTTGATTATCATCTATTACTAGTTCAAACTCTGTAGGATTAGTGGCTTCTACCAAATGTTGAACGTCGTCGAGCACCTTATGGAATTCATTCGTCTTCTCGTAAACGGGAGGGTCCGATTCTAGAAAATCTTGGATATCTGTCCTGCGATTCCGAATCTCCGAGGCTACCGTGTCTAGGGTCCACTCACAACCCTGGCCTGTGTTTCGCTCTGGGTATAACGCAACATACGTGCATCTATAGTTTCCTCTGAATAATACATTGGTAGGCATGTATTCTCCCACGAGGAAAAGGAAATATCCGGTGCAGAGTTCGCGTGGGTAGATTATAACTGGGATATCAGTAGATGGGCATTAGTGGTCGGCTATTAATTCTAGCCGCGTGATTAGACAAACTTACTGCCAGCCATGTTGAATCGCCGAAGCTCCCGCTCTAAGCTTGTAGGATCGTCGAAGTCTACGAAGAATTCTTGTTCTGTGATGTTATCGAATGTATACTCAAGAAAGACACGATTTTTCGGACGGTCCGGGTCCGTTCGTTGGATGTAGCGATCTGGATGTGAGCAACTGAGGAGGTTACAATTTTTTTTTAAAAAAAAAAAAAAAATGAGCGGTGTGATTTTGACTTTTGATTTGTGATTTGCGATGGGTCAAAGAATTATTTGAGTTTTTATTCGATCGATGTATATATATATATATATCCCGTTACCATTCTCGGGGTCATTGACTCGTGTCTGCAACGCATAATTGACTAAGATTGCAACAAGCCGGCTATCAAGCCAACCAGACTCAGCTCAGCAGCTAGCAGGCACTGCAGTCAATAATCGGGAAAGCAGCTTATATATTATTATTGTTCCACGAGGCGAGACAACATTAAGACTCACCTGGCACCCATCAGTTATAATTTAAGAGTGCTGAGTGATTAGATTCTCCTGGGTTGTGTCCGTTACTTCGATGAACAGGATTGTGTGCCTGAATGTCTATATCTCTCCAAAATCAGACGTATACGTTGAACCTTTAAAGCTTTTTATCGACGAGCATATTGATAAGCATATTTTGTGGAAGGCGCATAAGTCAGGCAAGGTATGGGTGCTGGCTACGCTCGAGCGGACCCAGAACTCGTTTGACGGGGTGGACCTGCTATTTTGAACTTCGGCTAAAAGCACCCCGCAAATGGCCGGGTCCCGTGCAATTGCCCTACAAACATTGATAAATACTTCGTAGTTGATGATATAATATGGGAACCACCTCCCGGATGCAATCGTCATGGCGTGAATCAACCTCCCTCATCGATAGTGTATTGTACTCTCGACGACAACCGCGGCGACGGCAGGAAAAATATACGCTCTTCCGACTTGAATAGATGCACCTCGCATCACGAAACCACGGGCCAGCTGCCAATGTTAGCGTTCTGAGGACCCCCAAATGTACCACCGAACCCCCCGTCCGGTCCCAGAAACACCGTCCGGCACTCTCCCGCTCGATAACGAACTCTTCCAACAGCCCAACAGCCCTGCCTTCACAGGAGACGCCAACCTTCGAGTCCCCGAGCCCGGCTCCCCAATTGCTTTTCAAACTCCTCCCCGCCGGGCTCCCTCTTCGTACCGGGCTCCTTCACCCTCCAAACTCGCTTCTCGAAAACGAGCCTACGGCTTCGACACCAGCTCGGACGACAGCAATTGGCTCTCTCCATCGAATATCCTAATGTATTTTCTCACGGGCACCATTCTTGTGTTGCTCTTCTTCCAATCCCCCGCAAAATCACAGGTCCAGTACCTCAACGACTTTGACGGCAATCCGTGGGGAGATTCCTGTCCCGACTACAAAGACTACGCTGCCCGTCGTCACCTACCATTCAGCGATGGTCCGTTAAAGCTCCCGTTTCAGCGACCGGTTCCGGAATGCAGGACGTTCAAATCGGCTGAAGTGGAGCGCGTCATCAAAGAAATCACGAAAAAGCTCGTCGATAAAGATCTCGCCAGATTATTTGAGAATTGTTACCCGAGCACGTTAGATACCACCGTTAGATGGCATATTGATCGCGATATCGAAGCCTTGAGCAGTACTGGCGGCGGTGGCGGTTTCCTGCGCGACAGCACCATGACTGTTAGAGGCCCACAGAGTTTCATCGTCACAGGAGACATTAACGCCGAATGGCTACGAGACTCTACGAATCAGCTGGCTGGGTATATGCCATTGCTAAAAAAGGAGGAGAAGTTGAAAACTTTGGTCTTGGGGGCTATCAACACGCAAGTGGAATATGTGATTGAGAGCCCCTACTGCAACGCCTTTCAACCTCCAAGGGGTAGCCAAGTTAAGCCGTAAGTATCAATGCATTAGTCGGTTAGGAAACATTCCTGATGGAAGACTAACTCTCCTCCTTCCATAGGTCTAACAATGGCCAAGACGATAGCGTCCACCCTGCATACGATCACAGATTTGTGTTTGAATGCAAATACGAAATTGACAGTCTGGCCAACTTTTTTTCGCTCGCGAATCAGTACTATGCAAATACTGGAGATCATTCTTTCGTGACGGATAGGTTTGTGGTCGCTGTTATGACGGTGTTTAGCGTACTGGATGAGCAATCCACGAGTACCTTTTCCGATTCTGGGGCTCTCCAGTTCCCTGGATATACCTTCCAGCGGAACACGAATGTTGGGGTAAGCATATCATTTCAGTCTGCCATTGCAGCCCAGTGTTTAATTCTAACTCGAAATTATAGACCGAAACATTGCCGCTCTCTGGTAGAGGCAACCCTCTCAACCGCAACTCGTCGCTAATTCGCTCCACTTTCCGACCATCAGACGACGCTTGCACGTTACAATACTTTATTCCAGGGAACGCGTTCATGTCCGTCGAGCTAGCACAGCTCTCTACACTTCTCACGAAGGCAGGTAGAACTGAGCTTGCCGATAAAGCGAAAGACTGGTCGGACAGAATAGCACATGGTGTCAGAACGCACGGTATCGTCGAGCATGCAGTATACGGCAAAGTTTACGCGTATGAAGTTGACGGTTACGGTTCACGTATCATAATGGACGATGCAAACCTACCTTCCTTACTTTCCCTTCCAAAGCTAGGCTGGACGACGGTTGATGATCCCATTTACCAAAACACCAGAAAGATGATATTGTCGCGGAAAGGGAATCCGTATCATTTGGAGGGATTCATGTTTAGGGGAATTGGCGGACCGCATATCGGTTTGAAGCATGCGTGGCCGATGAGTGTGCTCATGCAGGCCATGACCAGTGATGATGATGATGAGATTTTGGAAGCTATCAATTCGGTAAAGAAGGCTAGCCGGCTTGGGTTGATAAATGAGAGTGTTAACGTGCAGATGGCGGGCGATTATACCAGTAAGTTGGATTCTTCTATAAACGGCTAGAGTCAGCCTGGCTAACATGTTGGAACAGGGAGTTGGTTCGCATGGGCAAATTCGGTTTTCGCACAGACCATCCTGGATTTGGCGAAAAGGAAACCTCATTTGATATTTGGTGAGGGGGCAGAACCGTATGAGATCTAGTTGAATTTTAGTTTCCAATATTTCACTTTGGAGAATTTATCATCCCGAGGGTTGTATAATTTTTTTGTTTCCCTATCTTCAAGGGAGATGCATGTGCATAAGATACCATTGGGGCAATGGGATTTAAATTACACGTTTTTAATTGTTGACTCACTTTTTTAGTTCTCTTCTCAATTTTGAATTTTCTTCGCTGCGCATGCTGAGGAATAGTAGATAGAGATATATAATCATTTCAGCTGCTAGACAAAATCTACGTTAGTCTTGGACGCTGTGCCAGAAGATATCGACATTCTCATTTTTAATTAAATTATTCCGCTAGCTTGATAAACGGAAAAAATCCTTATCCAAAATAATAATAATAATAATAATAATACCCCGCGTCGACATTGACCTCGAAATTTCGAAATCCTGAGACGACAGGTTTTCCAGTCCTGTAAGAACGTTGCGTTTGCGGCAAAGTTGCCGCATTCCGCGCCCACAGGCAGACCCTTGGATTGGTTTCAATGAGCATTTGGCGTTATCTCGCAACCACAGATTGGAGTGTGTTCTGGCAGGGGCAAGCCAAACCGATAATCACGAGCTTCACATGCCAAAATGTCCCCCCGAATTCCCCACCCTCTTTTTTCTAAGCGGAACATCCTTTCCGCACATGCATCTTACTGCTCCTTTGTTGCAGGGTTGGCTCATTTTTTTCTCTCTTGCTCGTCATATCTATGCTGCAGGAGGAAGCTTATCCCGGTCTGGAACTTTTTCGCATCGAGCCAAACTTGAAGGTTTCATTGTCACATGCTGGAAATCGACCCCAGACAGAACCAAAGGATGCATAACATGGGGGTCGTTGAAGATCTGGCGAATTGGCGAAAACAGTTCGCCCACACACCCACAGACGCAGACAGAGAGTGTCGGTGATAATGGTGAATTGGTGGCCCTAGCGTTCGTAGATTGTCTTGGAAAACAGAAGTTGCGTGAGAGGACACTCCGGTTTTGCAATCTCGCACGGCCGTTAGTCGGGGTTTCCTGCAGGGTACACGCCGATATTCCAGAATTCCCCTTTGGTTTTCCACACGTAGCAAAACTGGGGAATCGTGAATCTTGAAATCATTTTTTAGTAATCACAATCTCTGTTTTCTACCTATCGGTCTTTTGAACATCAAAAACCTATCAATAGACACACACACCCTGTCGACATATTTCAGCCTGCTCTCGTATCGGGTTGCGCACATCCGTTAATTACCCGTTCGAACACGGACCACCTTCCAGAGATATCCCAGGTTCTGGATAACTACTTCTGAATTGAAGAGTCAACTAAACCGACTTTTCGGTCGATCGTCCTTCGTTTCTCCTCAACTTTTCAAGATATCACAAGCTTAAAGCACTAGCCACTTCATTAGCTGCGAGCTGAGTTGTGTTCGGAACGAAGGCTTCCCGTTTTAAACTTATTGCTTTTCTGGCGATAATACGCACAGGGATCGAAGGAGGACGTCGCCTATTTGAAGTGGTTTTTTTCGAGTCGACGAGCTTCTGGCCTACCCGATCCAGCAACGAATTACGAAATATCACAGCATTAGCCTAGTTGTTTCTCAACGTTTTTCTCAGGTCGGACACTACTAGCTTAGGCGACTAAGGAATCGAAAAATTAGGAGCCATATTTGGCGTTCCCAGCTGGATCTATCCGATAGAGTCTTTTACTTTTTGTTCATTGCATTGTCCCCAATAGCAATACGAGTTGGGCGACCCTTTTCTCGGGCCGCATTTGACTATTCACAAGCCGATTACAACATTTTATTCTATTGGGGCCTGATATTGGGGCAAAAGTCAAGGGGCCATTTCGAAATTTCATTCCTTCGTTCCTTCATAGTCGCCAGCGCACTCCTGAATCGACCCCAACTACTGAGATATATTTTCAAGGAATATTCGAATTTTTGTTTGTCAAATATAACGTACCGAGATAAAGGACTGCTACCGAAAATTCGCCGTTTCACAAAACTCGAACGCTTGTTATTTTACCACGGATCCGAATTCATACTCAAGACTCACTCGACCCTGGATATATTCTTTATTTTCTTCTTACTCTTTTCCCAAAGTTGTTTAGTTCTTCTAATTCTGTTGGGTCGAGTGGTTTGAAGGCTGAAGAACCTGGTTTTATCTTGTGACGGCGGCGCGGCAGCGTTGGAGGACCTCTTGACTTGGAGCCTCGTACCAGCTCTAGCGATTCGGAACTTTTGGACCCCATTTGAAATCTCTTCCGAGTGAACTCTATACTGGACTCAGATATATTGATGTGATCATTTCATTCACAATATTTTCGATTTTGGCTACTAGAATTTATATTTTGAAACTCTTCTAACACATTTTCATCAATTCTGCGACAATAATTGGTTTTGACAGTTCGAATTCATGAGTGCCGAATGGTCGGGGCAAGAGGAGCCGCTTTCACCTCGGGCGGTCGTAAAGGCTTCTTTGATTGAAGGTATGTATTATTTTAGGCATTTTGCCTCTATTTTTTTTTTATATAATTTCCTTTCTTGGTTTGGATTTCCGTGTTATCAAGTCTTTTGAGTGATAAGGCAGATGCTAACTTGAGTTATTCAGAGATTCTACGAGAGGACGATGTGAGTATAATTCTAATTTCTTTATAAACTGCATATTCGCAATTCAATGAGTTTGTACTTGTACTCTACTATGCAAGCATACCGTATCGATTGTTGAACTTCAGGCGAAGTGTCAATTGAATTGAAGTCATGCGACCGCAATAACTACGTTCCCTTGCGTTGGAAAATATCGATATTGGATGCATGCTGCATATACGGAATGCAGGAAAATGCCCTCCAAACTCGAATCACGCTTTGTTCCAGCCCTTGCTGACAAGGAACCCTCTTTGTGTAACAGTTATACAAAGTCCTTGGTGCACCGAAGAACGCCTCACCCTCCGAACTCCGAAGATGTTATCTCGAACGCGGCAAGATCTGTCACCCGGACAAGAGTCCGTACCACCCTGATTCTACAAGGTACGTGCCACATATCCCACCTCTATCCATCTTTCTCTGTTATAACAAGCCCGGCGCTAACTCAACTATCAATTGATTGCATTCGAACAGCGCATTCCAACGCCTCGGCTTCGCATTCGACGTTCTAAAATCCCCCTCATCAAGACGAACCTACGATCGTGCCTCCCGCGATCCTAAACTCGCAGCTAGCTTCAGCGCCGACCGCCCACCTTTCCTCGATGGCGAATTCTCCTTCCGATCCGCTGTTGAAAGCATCTTTGCCGAATTTATGGATGGGGATTTCACACACGTTCGACAATTACTGGAAACTCTCCACCGTAGCTATCCCAACCTCGTCAGTGAGGATGTTATAGATGGGATCGAGTCTGCGTTTTTCCGAATAAGACAATTGGTCATTACTACCAGAGTATACGCTTTTCTGATATCGATAGAACTTGGGAGGATACATCGGTGTCAGAAACGGCTGATGGCGCTGGGGTATTTCGACTTCAGGGGAAGAGTACGTGTTACGATGCAGCTGGTCAGAACGACGTTAGCTATCCCTGTTAGGATCGAACTAGCGTTGAGGAGACGGAGGGAGAGAGCGTGGAGGGCTAAAACAGCCGGGTGGAATGCGATAGGCAGACCACCTGAGGAAGAAATGAAGGTTGGGGGTATATTGAATGAAAGAGTATTTAAAGTGCTCGAAGTGTTGGTGGGGAGTACTGCTGATGATGATGCGGAGGATATCGAATACAAGAAGCAGAAAGATCCGAGGAATGGATTATTTGACCATGATTTGGGGATTGGAGGTGGGCAGAGGAGGGACAGGAGTGCTCCGGCTCCTAACACCGGACGAGATAGATAATGGAAGTTGTAATATCGCATATCCATTTCGACACCGGTTCTCTTTTTTGGAGTATTTGTTTTTATTGCTTTTCACTAACTCACGACTTGATGAATCTCCTTTGGGTATCCTTTGGTTCACTGATATGTTCCTCTTTTGTATATTTCTTTGGGCTATTCTTCCACTTGGGCAAAAGTTCGACGGAAAATATGGGAAAGGCAACAGCGTTCTTCCATCTTCTTGCAATTGTCAGAATATTTATTCCTATTGTATAAACCGCAATTAAATCCTCAAGAATCACTTCCTTTGCTATATCGTATACTCGGTCTTGTCTCTTACTTTGAATCCTAGGTATACCATGTTATAGTACCAATACAGCCTGATCTCTAGGCAAATAATCCATTTTTGGAGAACGTTCAATTTATGTAACCACTCCTTTCAGATTGAGATGTGGCAGTGATACCCGCCGTACGGTTCTCAGCGCCTCTTCATGATGTGTGGACTGATATCAACTATTTAACGAAGAGCTCGGCATCTGTTTCACTTTTCTCTCAAATGTAACTTGGGCCTCTGCCCTTCAGTCACAATGCTGTTAAAGCTTCTACTTATATATTAAAATACCCCTTTCAACGTTGCGCAAAGTTGCAACAACATCATTTTGTGCACCTACCCGAAGCCAGGCTGGAAACGAGACCACACCTACCTACACCGCTCACCAAAGATGGCCGTTCCGTTATCAGTTCCATGCATAGATGTATGGTCAATCATTCAAAGTTGAACGTGCAACGTTGGCACGAAACCCACGTAAGTCATGTCCTCTAATTCGATGAAGTTTTCAATTGTAAGCTAACCGTTGCACCGCTTGCTTAGGTATTGCCAAGTTTGGCCTTTGCCTTTAAAGGATGGCCCAATCGGCTGTTGGGAGGAGCAGAGGAAGAAGCAAACTCCACTGGCTCCTCTGTGTCTCCGCAAAATTGTGGCATGACAAGTACAAAAACTGAGAATACGGTATGATACTCAATTGTGATTAGTATTTTAGTTTATTTGGAGATTTCTTTGCTAAGGTCTATAAAAGGTTGCGGGCATGTACTAGCCCTAGAGCTTCATGGTTCTTGCGGTGGGCTTCCAAAATGACGGCCCAGCGAAACGAGCTGGCTATCTACCTTGGCGTTCTTCAGGCTTTATCTTCGTTGCGGGAGATCTACGGCGACGACCTAAGGCACCAAATTGATCATTTTAGCCGATTCACCTCCGATATCAAGTTAAACGTATAGTCCTCCATATACACAAAATACCTTGAATATACTTAAGTAGCATTTATAAAATAAGTCACAGACAACGCAAAAAGTCGGCAACCCGGTGCCGGACTCTGATCTTTATTTGATTTGGTTATTTATTTTTAATTTTGAATATTTGACCTAATTTTGATTTTTAATTTAGACATACGCCAGTGGATTTATATGGTCAATGTAAGTATTTAGGACAAGCCCGAGTCTTCATTTTAGCACTAAGTCTTATTATAATATTTGTGTGGTAGATTGTTAGCATGAGTGGCCGTTTTTCACAACTTAGAACCAGTAGGAAAACATAGCTGTCCAGCACTTTGACTCTAATCTAAACAAATCGACTAGCTCGATTAGTTATCATCTATGTAGATAGTACCTGAATACCCATCATAGTTGTTCATCACTCCGCCGTTGGAGTCAGGATTAACACCTAAGCAGTCCCTAATAAGAGTGTAAAAGGTATTGACACAAATATTCCAATCCAAGTTCCAGTTAGACCCAACGTTATATAAATTTAACCTCCCCGCTTGGGGTCCAATAGTCATCCGTGTGCCTAAAATAGCGTACATTGTTGTTTTCTCTATTATTGAGGTATGTTCTTGACCGGTAGGCTATTTCTTGCCTTAATGAATCAATATTCAGGTAGGCTATATTACAGAAATCACCCTTTCCTTTATCTAGTTGTTCTTCTGGCATCCAGTCCTCGGGGTCGGGGCTACAAGCGCAAGAGTTCGACGTTTGACGCTTTCCTAAACTGCTTCGTTTGGTAGAGATGGGTCCTTTAGGCATAGGGGTTTCCCACATTATTAAATGCCCTAGAATGATAGAATCATTTGCCGGTAAGCCGTTGAAAGTGGCATTTCGTTAGATATCGATAATCTTAATCGGAAGCTTTGTGGCATCAGGAGGGATATCAATTCCATGCGAGTTAGAGGAGAATGGAAGAGCAAGAGCAATGCCGATACATGCCAAAAAACTTAAAGTAGAGTTTGCAAGTTTCATTTTGATTTGAGAAAGAGTTATCTATATAGCTGGAGATATATGTATCGATATCGAAATGATTAAACCTCTATATCTTCAAGTTATAGAGGGCTTGAATTCTGTGAGGCAAATGGAGAAGGGATGATCTTTTTTCGATTATTTAAAAGTTTGCTAAGTTCGTTGTGATGATAGGAAGCTGTAAATTATGGGAGGAGGGCGTCCTTTGAACAAACTTCTCGCAAGAATGATTATAGAACCATTCAATAAGCAATGCTCTCTAGCTCTCAAGATATGCTTATGTCTATCTTTAAACATATCTGTCAATTATAAGCGTCATATTATTTTGATAGGAAACCGATCCCTGGCGACTCTATGAATCGTCAGCCCTTACTATTTTATTATTCTATTCAATGTTTTGCGAGAAATACTGAGTGTTGTAGTCGCGTTGATTGATTGCATTTTCTTTCACCTGAACCGGAAATAGTCTTCTGAATATGTGCGAAGAGGTTAAAGCGCCTGCGCAACCCCTTGCATAGATCCTTTGGATTTTCCCAAAATATCTACATGGAGAAGTTGCCGGAAATGAGGACTCAGTACAGCCACATCTTGCTAAATTATAAATCGCTTCGCTAAGCTAAGACTTTTCGATTTTGATTAACCTTACTGATTCTGACTGCTGATTACGATTAAACACGTGTGTATAAAGGCTATCTAATTAAACAGCGCTAACAGAATCATTGTCAGATAATCTAGCCATGTCGTGCTCTCCTATGGTCCATGTACCGCCTCGGTGGAGGAAAAACCTATCGCGGCCACACTCGAAGCACTGCGGTTTTTTTCATCCTAACTCACAATCAACGCCTTCAGAAGTATCATTGAACCGGAACGATGATTTTCCATTATTTAGTGCAAACGGGTATTTCGTTCTCTTTTTCTCTCTTCAATCAGGATTCAATATATATCAATTCTAGCAATATATGGGTCTTAGATTTCTCAAAGTTAGGCTCCAAGGAGCCTTAGGTACCTGGTGCATGAGAAACTTCGACCACCTGGATAGAACTACCTGAGTTATACTTCTAAATGAAACATATCTATCTCAATGCATGAATTACATGCAACTTCTAGTCAAACGTCTGAACCAAATTGTCAAGGATGTACCATGATAAGATCTTACAAAACCTCATTTTCTAGAGATCATGATATTGTAACAACAACATGAGCCTCGTTACGTTCGGGAGAACGCGTATGAAATAGTAATTGAGCTCCTCCTCATGCAGTCTCGTACCAGGAATCTCATTCTTGGACTGGATCTTTATCCGTCACCAAGGACGCCTTCGGCTCATGACGTCCTGCGTCGGTGCAACTGCTAAGACCCAAACAACTAGAGTCTCCTACATTATTCAGGAACAGAAGCAAACGAAAAGAAGGACCTCTTACCATAGAATTAGAGTAAAGCTTCATTCTACTACCTCTAAGGCTAGTTATCGAACTCAGGGCAAAATGATAACAGTCAGAAAAGTTCCCTACTAAGAGTCAATAAAGATATCTTCCATCAAGAATGCTCTTTTTGATATTTTTGACATATTTGGTCAATAGTGGGAGGTAGCGAGCACAGATCGTACTCCTTTTATTGAGTTGATTTGGATGTTTTTCATATCTGGGGCATGTTTGGATATCTTGGACAATTCCCAAAAGGGAGGATAGAATATATGGCAGTCATATTATGAAAGTTAACTAATAATAATGAAACCTATAGTCGAGTGACCTATAAGAGAGACATTGTACTTTATTGAACAAAAGGAAGAATCGAGTTTGAGTATATATTTTGGAAGAAATGTAGATATTATATGGCTTACACAATCGACTACCTGAATGACAGTCAAGGGTTGAGCCCTGTGATATTTTATATAGACGAATCAACCAGTTTTTAATTATTAGTCATCAACCACACTTTGAAAAAAGAATATCATGCTATTTTATTCGTACTAAGGTAAAGTATATACAGTAGAATCCAAAGAAAGTTGCATATTACAAGTAATCTAACTACAACCCCTTGCAGCATCTAAAGTCGTTGTAGAAAAGTTGTTCGAGTTGTTAGCCCAAACGATAGTTATTTGTCAAGCAATCAAAAGCATCAAAAATCCGTTTTGTGTATCCCAGGGTATCAGTGAAAGATTAGTAAAGAAAGTAGGAAGCAATAACGGAAAAAGAAGAGAAAGCGAAAGAAATATTAGGTGGAGGGATAGTTCGGGTATGTAATGCATGTATGTATATATATTCGTCAACATGAATCGTAGGCTCATGAGACCGAGACCTCACCACCATCACGCCATACCCCGCCATACATCCCCATCCCAGCACCAGGAGCATACACCGTATTTTTGTCAAATCCAAACAACTCCCTCAAATCGAAACCCCATACAAACTTGCCATCCGCGGCGAGGATAACTACCCCTCTTGCCACAAAATTGAGTGCTTTCAACCCAGGCAAGTAAGCCAGCTTCCAAGCCTTCGAATTGGAATCCGCGAGCTCGACAGTTTTGCCACCGGGTGTTATTATATTCAACACTGGTAAGGTTGAATCCTTGACTAGTATGTCTAGTGGTGATGGGATTACAGTGCTGACGCAAGGTGTCTGTTCTGGCCGATACGCCCCGATCGGTAACTCCTCCTGGCCGGCCTCGGTCACATCTCCATAGCTTCCATCTTTGTCGGGTACTAGATGTCTCCAAGCCCGGTTCATCCTCCACAGCCAAATCTCACCATTACTGTACCCGACAAGAACACCCATATACACAATCTTCTGTCCGAAATCATAATGCATCAAAGGCGCGACCGAAATAAACGTTATATCTCCATTTCCGTATCTCCTAGCCGGCACCGAGAGCCAATGGTGCATGTACGCCGTCGTGGACTCTTTCTTCCCGATGTTCGACATTTCAGGACTCGTCCCACATATATAAATTGTATTCGTCTTTCTGGATACCGCTACTACGCCAACGTTGTTCCCCGTACTATCGAACGGAACGCTGAGAACGTGACACACTTCCTCCTTGCCTTGTAATCTAACTCTCATCATCGTCGGAACGGATGATTGCATCGCCGTTCTGACCTCCAGTACCGCTGGACTTCCCCAACTCTGTTGCTGCAGGGTGGTCATACCTGTAGTATTTGGATGCTTGTGGAAACGGTGTAGAAAACCTTGCCACATACCCCTCCACTTCCCGCTTTGTTGGGTGCCGTAGGGATATCTCTGATTCGTTAGGGAGGCACCACCAGACCTGGGATCGCTAGTAACCGTAGAGCACGCTTTACCACGACTGTTGGTGTGACTATGCGCCATCGCCGCCGTTCTAACCGTCTTGTCTCTTACGTTCAATTGGTATATCCTATGGGGTGCCAAGCCTTCGAAGGTGTATGTTTCCACGATCCCGTTTTCAAATGTGATTGATAGTTCCTTCACACTCGACGGATTCTCCAATTCTTCCATGTCGACCTTTACGATTCGAAGGTTCAGAGCCGTTTTTATATCAAAGACCATGTATAGGGGACCAGGTTCAGGTATGCAAGGACAGCAAGAATAACGGTGGGGTCGAGATTCGAGAGTGAGATGGGTTTTCGAGAACAGGCGACAAATGTAGAGTTTTCGACTCGCTCTGCGACCGACAACCATTGCGGCGAAGGAACCGGTTTGACGGGAGAATCCAACACATTCAAAAGAGCCGGCTTCGTCGTCGTTGGTAATGAAATTACTATTGCTATTATTGTTATTATTGACGTTACTGTTGGCGACGTTTGGGATGTCCAACAAGGCACGAGCATCAAGTCGAGTTTTAAGGCAGGGTACGCGATGTCGACTGCCAGGCCATTCCGTGACTAGAGTCGTAAAGTACCGTCGCAGGTGAGGTACGGAGAAATTTTTGATCTGGTGGATGGACCATTGGTTCGAGCGCGAGGTTGCGCCGCTGTAGGCTTGCAGGTTGTCGATATTTCGCTGTAGGAGAGCGCGGCAGTTGGATGATTGGAACCAGTCGCGGCAGGAGAGGCGGGCGGAGTCAAAATCGTGAGGTGAAAGATAGAAGAGGATCTCTTGGATGATTTCGGTTGGAAGGTAAGGGAGAGTCAGCGGTTCCCTGCGCGAGCGAACGAGTGGTATCGAAGTTGTTTGGGGTATCTGCGACGACTGTTTAGAGAGAGGGAGCCCTTGCATGAGAGACTCCGCCTTGACGGCTTCCTTGAGGTCGTCCCGGTGCGGCAGGACTTGGACCGCAGGCCCTATCGCAGTCGCCATAGTGTAACGTATGTGTTTATAGCGATTCGTCGTATCTGTCGGGAAGCTAGTGGTGGTGAAGGTATGGACAGGAGAGAGGGAGTGGAACGAGGAGGAGGCGATGAGGAGAAGGGCGACGAGGACGTTGTTTAATCCGGCGCAACGCAGCGGTCGCATTAAACTCGGAGAATGGTCGCCGCCGCTGTCAAATTAATCGAACTGATTCGAATTAGGCCCAAAATAGCAGTTGAATGTGAATCCGATGAAGAGGCGCTTAACCCGACCGGAAATTACTAGAAAATATGCTGATAATAGAATACAAACAGTCTGTTTTGAGTCGTAGAATGTTAGAGAATGTCGCTCTGTAGACATTGCTGTGCGTAATGTGTATTTCTGTCTACGGCGAAGGGCATTGCATACGTGGACGATGCATGTTGGCCCGAGATATTATTATTCTTGGCTCAGGTTGAGAGCAATATATTATCGTGCCGCTCAATATTAATTGCGCTTTCTATTACTCCGTCCAACAGTGAACAATAATAATACATTCTGTTATATATCGTTTCAAGGGTATCGTAATAATGTAGCAGTGTCGCCGCAGAAAAGGACAAAGCAACTTGTCGGAATCCTACTCCGCCGCCCGCCGCAGACGCAAAAATAAACACCAAGAAAAGGACTCTAAGCCAACCAGTCGTCAAAGTCTTCGTCAGATTCTTCAGAGTCACTTTCGCTCTGATTCTGATCCTTCGAAAGCATGGCATCCGTTCCATTCGTGCAGCTGGTCTTCTCATCCGTCTGTCGCTTCTTCTTCTTCTTCTTCTTCTTCTTGTTCCCCCTTGGCATTTGTTTCTGTTTGCCCTTTTGTATGGTCCCAAACCTCTCGGCAGCCAGTTTCTCGAATTCTTTCTTCTCTTTCCTATAGAGCAACATGGTCACTCTAGCGTCTTCCACACTGCTGTGTGCCGAACCTTGAATGTCCACTCCGAGAACCTCTTTCGCTAGTCTTTTCAACCCCGGGTTTTTCTGCTTGGCAATTTTGCGGAAGGGAGGATGGCGTGATGTATCTCGGATGTCGCGCTTCGGATGTGAGAGAAACATTGCATCAAGGTCGTGGTGAATGGCGTGGCCTATCAGAATCTTGCCGTCGATTATTTCGTGGACCCTTAGCTGAGCTTCTTCAAGAGTTACAGCTACAGTTGACCCATCATCAGTCGAGTGTCTGATTATTTACGCTTAATTTTCTGTCGTACCTTTAGCCATGTCTTTAGCGGCGACTCCACTAACCCACGTTCTCCAATCCGTCACCCTTTCTTTTGGCTTCACAAACATATCCAAAACGCAATGACCGTTATAATTCACCAACGAAACCCTGGCGAGAGCGGACTGCTCGTTGTCCGGAGGTCCCACACCGACCATCTCACAATCAATCGCAATGTACCGACCGGCTTCTGAAGACTTCGCTGGATTTGAAGAAGTTACTGTTGTTGTCGTCGAAGTTGAAGAGTAGGCTTCTGTGACAGCCGTGGGATCCAAATCGTGTTCCTTTGCCCATGCTATAGCGGACTTTCGTGAACCAAGTGTCGAGATAGAAGTGGTGGAGGCCTGTGATTTCGGTTTGTCAGACGTCGACGACTGTTTTTGTGATTTAGCGACAGCTGTAGTTCTCAAAACTAGCTTTGTTCCGTTACTAGGAATGCCGTTGGCGGATTGTGAAGTAGCCATGTTCCTTTTCGTTGTATATTCTGTTGTTCCAGAGGTCTTGGGCCGTTTTGCAGCGACTGACGGCGATGAACTTTTGCTGGACTTCTGCGATTCCTCATCGGCTGGGCTCTTGCGCTTCAGCAATTTCTGCAGGGCCTTCCAGTTGCTGGATAGCGACGCCGGTGGGTTGGACATGGATGATATCGAGCCTCTGATAAGAAATATTTAGCAAATGAATGATAAAATAGAATGATGCGATCGCATATTCCTGTACCTGAACTGTACCTGAAAGCAGAGAGAGGATTGCTGAGTCTAGAAGAGTCCGAGCCCAGACGTCTCAGATGGAGATTTTTCGCGAGATGGAAGGGACCAGCATGCAAGCCGCCCGATCGGAACTAGTGCGTACGGGTACCCCACAGAAGGACCCGTCCAGGCCACAGCTCGAACGCTGTGCAAAGGTTATGGACGTTGGCGCGGTATCTTGGGATGGGTTAAATGGGAATGATGTTATTCTGTTGGCGGCGGGTTGAATCGAGACAGGCCAGTTCTACTTCTTCTTCTTCTGCCTCGACGTTGAGTTGAACCATCATTGTATCATCAACCTCATCCGTTCATTCACACTCCTTGGTCTCGACTTCAACTCCACCAACATCGTCCTCGTAGTCATCTAAGCCCCTCTTCCCCGCCCTTGCTGTTTCCACGGTCGACAGCCTTGATGCCTCCCGGGCAGGCGAAGCCGTAGCTCAACTCGCTGCTCGATCACGTCCTTGTATGCAGCAGCAATGACCAAACCTTCTACGTACCGTGATAAGGACGATCTCGGCCGTCCTCGACCGCTCTCCCTCAATGCCGACTCCAATTGGCGCTCCTCCCTTCGATTCAGGAGGAAACGGCGGACCGTATTCATATTTTTTTCCATTTGCACGATAATCTACTTGTTGCTACATTCGCGATGGTGGAACGACGTGCTCCTTCTCGCCGACGGTCCTCCTTCCGATCACCCAGGAGACCTCGGAGCGCCCCCAGGTCCGTCAGGAGATCACGAGTTTTCGTCTGCTCCAGCTTCGCATAATGCCGTTCCCGTCGATGCTTCTATGAAACCTCGCGATCCAAACATATCCAAATTCTCCTACAATGGACCGATACGATTCCTCGGCCTCTACGAAACCCTCTACAAGATCCAACAGTATAGTTTTAGGCTTCAAAACCGTCACGTGGTGTTTATTGCTGCAAATATGAACACCGCATCCATTATGGCTGGAATTGCTTGTGAAATGTCCCAGATCAAACGCAACATGGTGCATCTGGCATTAGTTGGCAGGAACGAGCTATCCATCGAATTCTTCAAGAAGGCTAACGGCTTGGCCGGTGAAGGCTGCGGGGTTGTGGTACACGACGGCCGCCCAGACTATGCCAGCATATCTACAGACGACCGGATGGGACTGTCTCTGAAGAATTCACTCAAATACATGAGGGACTACTTTTCGCCCACCGTCTTCATCTCAGACGCAGATCGAGAACCTTTATGGTTTCAGGACGTGATGTCTCGGAGAGCTCAGGAGCTCGGAGTTACGCACATCAAGCTCCCCAAGGACGTCTCTACAATTCCCTGGTTGCAAAAGCTCGATGCAGCATCCCTAGCTGCATGGCACAAACCCTCGATAGATATCGTGATCCATGCGGACGCTCACAGCGGACAGCTAGTTCGCCTCCTCAAATCCCTCAAAAATGCCAATTATTTTACCGCCGACCCTCCTCGACTATTTATCGATCTTGACCCTGATACCGACAAGTCGATACGTGATTTTGTCAATGCGTTCACATGGCCATCCAAAGACCGACTTTTCGTCCGACATCGTATTTTCTCGAAGGCTGACTCCTTTGATGACGACCCTGTCGCGTTCACCGAATCATACTATCCAAACTCTCCAGATTCCGCCGTTCTATACCTTTCACCCAACATTGAGCTCTCTCCATTCTATTTCCATTTCCTATTCTACGCCCTCCTGGAATACAAATACTCCAATGCCCAGCCGGGGCTAGACAAAAACCTGATATACGGAATCTCACTCGATACTCCGCTCCGCTCATTCACTGGCGAATATTTCCCTTCTTCCCAGCTTACTACCCAGTCTTCCACCTCGGATTCACAGCCGTCAGATCAAGAAGAACCAACACCATTCTTCTACGCCGCTCCATCACATCATGCGACTCTCTTCTTTGGCAATCATTGGCGTCTTCTACACCTCTACCTTGCCAAACGTCTTGATAAAGCCTATACCCAAAACGTGGACTACACCCTTCCCACCCCGCCTTCGAAGTTCCTCCCATCGTGGATAAAATACTATTCTGAAATTCTGACGGCGGGAGGTTATGTGATGTTATACCCCAACTACGAACCGTCCGAATCGTTGGTTGTATATCATACGGAAAATAAAGGGGGAAGAGGCACCACGAGAAATGAAAAGTCGGTCATGAGAGTCAACAACGTATTGAACTTGCTACCTGAAGGGAAATTGCCGTTATGGTCCGATATGCCCATGCTAGGAATGGACGGGAAGAAGACAAAGATGGAGCAGCTGCTGGAGATTGCGAGGGAGTATAAGAAGGAGATACTGGGGCAGTGTGAGGGTGTGAAGAAGGATGATGGGGTGGAGGATAGTGTTGATGATCTCTTTTGTGGGGGAGATGAGATTGTTATGGCAAAGAGGAAGAAGGAGGCGGAGGTGAGGGAGAAGGAAGAGGAAGCAAGGAGGGCGGAGAAGGAAAAGGTGGAAGCTACGCAAATTGCTGCAGAGAAACAGGCGCATCTTGATCCTAATGCTAATATACGACGGTTACCACCGAAGAAAATCGAGGGTGATCAGGAGGCGGTGCCCCATGGGGATACGCCTAATGTCATAGGAGAAGGCGCGGGTCACGCAGGAATGCCTGACCATCCTACGGCGATGAAGTTGGAAGAGAAGCGATCCGACAAGGGCAATCAGGATGACAACCAGGAATCAACTGAAAAAACCGCAGTTGAGCAAGAACCAGCAGACGAAAGGGGATCAAACTTGAAGCCTAAGGTTATACCCCATAAGATTGTTTCACTAGATGATCTCGAACGCGTGCCGGTCGAGATCAATGGCGAAAAAATCATCGCACAGTCGTCGGAGGACAAAGCCGTTCCCAAATACGGCTCGGTGCATAGCTCTCGAAAGCGGAGGAGAATGGGTGGCGAGAACTCAAACGCTGATGGCAAATCTGTGCCTGAGGTACAACCAGCGGGCGATAAGATACCACCAAAGGAAGACGAAAACAACGTCTGATATTTGAAAAATACGAAACCGACAAAAAAGAGCCTTCAATATGGCGTTTTTCTGGAGTCAGCGACCCGCTTAACTTTTTGATGCTTTGCAGCATCTCCATTGTATATTATTCTTACTTTGGTTTTTCTTAGTTTTATGTTTGCATGACATATGTTTCTCATGCCGCATTTTTCGAATAGCATTTATATACCACGGGATTTATCGAGTTTTGAAGCTTTAAACCCTCTCTCCGATGAACACATGTAGACGCAAGGGACAGCCATATATATTCTCCCATTTCAAAGGTCTACGTAACAGGCCTATTTAAGTTTTGTGAACGTTAAGTTTTGTGAACGTTGAACTATAAAATTCTCAATTTTCAAACGAAACAAGTTAGCCCAAACATACCCCAGCAACCTCACCAAGCCTCCATGGCAAGCATCATAGTAAAAAATAAAAATAAAAATAAAAATAAAAAAAAATAAAAAAATTTGAAGAGAGTTTTTGAACCTCAACATCCAAATCTACTGGCTGTAAAAGAATAATCCATCTGCGTTAGCCGGGAATCGAACCCGGGCTCATCGATATCATCGAATTGTACCACTCAACCACAAACGCCAGCTGGGGAAGAAGTTGCGCAGCTTCTTGCTTCCGTTGTGGGGTGCGGCGTATCGCACGCATTATATAAAGACTTCAACTTGCAACTATAACTGCCTAGTTAGAATTAAAGTAGAGTAAGGAACGAAAGAGTAGTGGTAATCACATCCACGGTCTGTTCCCGTGGGATCTTTGTATTGTGATTCTGTTTTATATGTTTCTTGGTAGCTATGCTATGATAAATAGTGTGGAATGAAAGTCATGAAGTAGAAGGAACTGAGAAGGGATTTGGTCATGTCATCCGAAAGACATATGAAAAGAGTCATAAGATAAGGAAAACGTCAATAACATCGAGTCATCATGATGAAGAAACGACATAACAATGAAACTTAACAAAAAAGCACTCCCAAAGCCACGAGCTAAAACGATTTGTAACACCAAAAGATCACCGAAATATGCAATAGCCATGTTTGTCATCGCTCAAGGTATTCTGCCCACGCTAAAACAAAACACCACAACCATGAGATCAGATCGTAAGATGGAAAAAAGAGTAAAAACACTTCCCAGGAAAAGATTTGAGAGAAAGGAATAAGAAAAGGGCGCCGGAAAATATAGATCATGTTGGAACTCCGGCCCAATGTGTTTCGTTTCGTAGTACGTTTGGATTTCCCACAGAAATGCCACATTTGCGTCTCAGGAGTGGAAAAATGATGTATAAACTTTCTGTCGTGAAAAATGAAAAGATATCGTTTGTCGCAAAAATCAAAATCAAAAAACCCTGTAAAATATATAATTTTTTTCTTGGCCATGCAATCCGTTGATTGATGAAAGTTTAGCTTACGACGTAGGGAGCGGAGGAACGTGGTAGAGGAGAGTTTGCATGCAGCGATTCAACTGGCGAGAACGAAAGAAGGGTATGGTTGAAACCATTTTTTACAGTAGATACGGCTGAAGCTTCCAAAGTGAATGCTATGGACAACCCTACAATTATACTGATCCCAGTGATACCCCCTCCTTCAGGATGAAGATGGATAGCAGACAGAGCCGTTAGGACAGTCTGCTACTACCCGCAATCCTTCAGAAGAGAATATAAAATGGGTGACAATACGATAGTTGGGTATTGCGGCATATAAACACTCCGGATGACCCCCACCGAATCCTCTAACCTATTCTTTCACCTCTCAAACCAAAAAAGGTCACATGCAAAAATTGGAGGAATGGCAAACGAATGTATGTCTCTCCCGCACCACGCGCCTCCTAACGTCCACAACATTCACTTAAGCCTCTTTACCAGTCGGAACGGAGGTACATACCACTGGTTCCCTAACCATGATATCCCAGGGGATCGGATTCGTCCCTTGATTTACGCGTGTAAGGTGCACTTGTCGCTTAAAGTCGAAGCCGAAGCGCTCGTAGATCTTGCGGTTGTGGGGATGAGAGCTTTCGAGGTAACAGGGTGCGCCGGTTGCATCCGCCTGGTCATATCAAAAACATCATTAACAATCAAACCCATGCATGCATATAACGGTGAAACTAAGACTTACCATCTTGGTGACATATTCGACTAGTTTCCTCGCATAACCGAGCCCTCTCGCCGCGGGAAGCGTACCTAGAAAAGTCAAGTACCATGAACTTGCATCTCTATCACCCAGAACATCCATCCTATAAATAAGAGTTCCTCGCAAAAGCCGGACCGCGAAGGGTCACACCCAAGGAGTGAATTAGGATTTTCAGAGAATCAAAGGGGGGATAATACAGCTCACAGAAAGAGAAATAAAAAGGGGAAAGATGCGACATCTTCTGGTTCATTTAAGAACCGCGGTATGTATTAGATACCGGTCCAACATGAAACGCTAAGCGTTGGACAGAGGCGGGGAAAGGGTGCCAGAGCAGATTCAGTGGCAATCTGTCCAGTGTATAGATACTTGGTTTGAGCAGCTAGTTTGAAGGTTTCTTGAAAATATCTTCTTCGGCCTTCTTTGGTGAGTTGATAGTACAATCTCCACATACCGCTCCGGAAGATGGACCAAAAGTCGTCGTAGTCTTTGCTTGGGGGCATCCTGTTTACGGTGGGGTTGATTAGTAGACTCGCAAGAGGGATTAACCGTACTAAAAAAAAGTTGTTTCGACACCCCTGTTACGGGAAGTGCCGTTATGCATACCATAAGGCGACGCCTTCGTGATTCTCGCCGATACTTAGTACCAGCCCGTGCATACAGTGCGCGGCGACAACATACTCGCAAACCTTGACATGTAACTTCCACAATTCTGCTTCCGACCGATGAGCAGCGTCGTCGGTTCGGAGGAAGTAGAAAGATACATCGTCATCCTTGAAGGCCTCTGCGAGAGTCCTGGCCACGGCCTTGCACTCCTTCCAGCCGACAACACGGACTTGGTGATGTTGACTGGCTTCCTTCGAGCTAAAGTTGGGAGTACTCGAGCGTGAACTCGAAGGAGACGGAAGTTGAACTTCCTTCACGAGGATCATTTGCTGCACGTCATTGATTGGAGGTTTCGAGAAGGTGGAGGGAGGGATGACGACGCTGAGATTAGTCGCATTGACTGTGCGTGGTTTGCCATCGGAAGGAAGAGTAGATTGAGGAGGATGAGGAGGAGCAGGAGGAGCAGGAGGAGCAGGAGGAGCAGAGGCAGCAGCAACATCAGGAGTCAAATTTGTCACTTTGAGAGCTTGGTTCTCGATCACCAAAGTACAATTTGAATTCGAAGTTGGATTCGGTTTCGAATTCGAATTCGTAATTGTGGACAAGAGACTGGCGGCCGGAGCCACCATGGCACAATTAGAATTTTGTTTGGAATTACTCATAAGAATACTTGAAGCCATGATTGTGGTGTTTCTCAATGAATAGTCTTGTTTGGAATTTCTCAAGTTGATATGGAATTGGAATTGGTTGATTTGAAAAAAGAAGAAGTAGCAGTATGATATGATCTCTAAATTAAACTTGATATCCCTTCTTGTTTAGCTGAAGCCTTACAGACGAAGAAGATATGAGTTGATTTGGGATGATATATGCTGTGTGTGTGTTTTGTTAATATTGATATCGACAGCTAGGCGAAGCCGTAGATGTTCAAAAGAATATAAAAGGTAAGAGCAATAAAAGAGTCGAGCAGATATTTATAAAAAGTAGCCTGATATGCTGCCTTCGGGTGGTTTGGTTGATTGAGGGTGCTGGGTGGCGGTTGTTAAGCGCGAGAGGAGTTAATTCGATTTGCTAGTTTGTGTTGTTCTGAGGTTGTTTCGTGTGGTGGAGAGGGAAGAGGAAAGCCGTCGAGGTAGAAGCTTTTGGGGGGGCAATATATACCCAAAATGGGGCTAACGACGGACAATAATAATCAGAAGGATATGTGACCCTCCTCGGGCCATTCTCATCTTCTAGCTCATCGAGCTAATTCTTTAGGCTCCCCAACCGGGACAACCTTTCCACTATCATACATACATCACCCATCATCATCCGCTGCAATCATGTCTCTGCTTTTTCATTGGTGCTCCAATATCGATATACCCCAATTTTGGCTAGTTCAGTCGACGCCGCTTGTTGCCCACTTGGCTCGAGATGCATATCGATGGAGCCACTGATACTGATAGTGACCGAACGATACCCCAGAAGCATCAGTCCTCGTTTCTCCTATCGCAGGCATCCCACGTTGGCAGCAAGGGATTTCCAATCCAACTTGGACGGTGACAGAGCTCTCAGCGTCCAGCATATGCAAAGGGCCAAGACATGCTCGGAGGGAAAGGTGACCGAATTATGAATTTGTTCCGAATCAAGATTTCCTTGCCTTCCTTCTTCAACAAACTCAACAAATAGCCAAGAATGTTGGTCTGCTCAAGAATTGATGCGCCAACCATTTACAGACGCGCGATCTCTGTCTCGATATTCAGAAGGCATCAAATTGATCAGTCGTGAAACTGGCTATTCGGGGAATATACAATCGCTTTCCTGATAACTCTCCAAAGTAAATTCTTTATGGCGGGTAGAGCCTTGGCGACAAAAGCTATTCTTACCTTCACAAGCAAAGGGCAAAAATATCAAAAAAAAAAAAAAAGTCCCCGTATATGCCTGCTAATCCTCGAAGGCAAACATTTAATAAACATTTAATATACGGATATGCAATAAGGCCAAAAAAAGAAGCAAGACAGGAGCGAATACCCAGAATTGGCCAAGTGTCGACAGCGGGGTCTGGCGAACATTCATATCCGGATGGACGGAAGTGCACGATTGGGAAACGAAGACATGCAGCTGGAGGTACTGTATTCACGGCACGCAACGGCGGGATACTTTGGTCACAGGATTCGATTCGAGATGCGTCCGAACCAATGCCAAAGATCCACGAAAGAGAAAAGTCACCCTTTCCGCCCCTCAAAGTCGTCATGTGAGACTTCTTCATTCTTATTTGTACGACGTACGGTGACAGGACCCGACTATACATCTGTCAGCATATATCTAAGATGGCTGTTGTTGAGATTAAGGATCAGTTGTCGTCGAAAACCGATTCATTCGAGAATTGTTCTTCAGCGATAGCTTGCTTTGCATTTTTCGGGTGTATTTGCGAAAGGGTGTCGTCCTGCCTGCGAGCTGGGCGAGGTATCCCTGCGGGCGATCAAACGAAGTGGGTCAGCTGCAGTTCCATGGCATCAATCGGCGTGGGGTAGCGCAAATCGAAAGATCTTTTACAAAATCAGCTTCAAACAAGCCGAAAAAGAGGGCTGTTTCCTCTTCGAATTCCGACGGCATTGGTCGTTTCGCAGCTGCCGGGAGAAGCTTTCGAATAAGTTGGATCAACTTTAGCTCTCCTCTCGAGCAGGAATTAAAAATAGTCTCCGCGTAAACGGGCACATTTCAGTAGTAAAAGTTACCTAAGCTCTTCCCATCGGCCTCGTGATATGATTTCAATTCCTATTTGGTCACATTACTTTTACGTTTAGCGTAACACATGTAAGGTTAGAAAATCAAGCTCGTTAGCTTTTAGGTTGGAACGTTGGAGCTCCAGCTTTGTTGCTTCCCTCGCCTGGACCTTCGATCTCCGTATAGCTCTCCGACATCCGGATGAGATCAGAAGGGCCAAGTAGAGATTGAAATTCGAGAATGGGGTCCCCCGGTCTCGATTGAACACGAGGAAATAAGCATCGATTCTCGAGATAACAGTTCCGAAGAGTTTTACTTGCCAGAAACACAACGTCCAAGCTCCATTTGCAAAAATGAAAATAACCCCCCACGTAACAGGCCTGAGCAACACCAACCGATGAATTGATTCTGACAAAACAGAAAAGTAGGATCCCAAAAAATTGTGAAAGACGGAAGAGCCAGACGCATAAGTGACGAATATATTCCCACAGTCTGTGGCTTGTGCAGATGAATCCATTCGATACGCAGCTGGGCATCAAAAGGCTGCACATTCCACGAGGATCTACCTCGCATATACCGGAGACCTACGTCGAAGAAAGTGGAAGGATGCCATTGATCACCTTGACTCACGCCTCTGGTGCGCATGTACGTCTCACTGGGGAAAGTCGTAAATATGGGCTGAACATTAAATAATTGAGACATACATACATTAGCTGAACTGGCTATTCCCAAAGTAAACTGCTTGGAAGCACGTTGCCATTTCGATGCTCTAACATGATTGACAGGCCAGAGGGGATGGTGGGGAATCGATAGCAAGATGCGCAATTGTGAATGCAGCATCGCTGACCGCCGCCTGGTGGAATGTATGATCTCGTCTACCGCCTTTCTATCGTGTAAAATGTCGACCTTATGATCGGTTCGTAATCGATAGTGGAGATGCATGACAAGCTTAGGCTAACGTTAATCGGTACGAGCCTCGATAATTAGCGGCACATGCGAACCCGTCGTGCAGGATACCAAAGGCCATCAATGCTGCGCTGGAGAACAGGAGCTTCCAAGATGATGTTGAGGTTCATTCTGTGTCACATGTCCCGGTGAGATACCACAGTGTGGTGAAACCTGTCACAATCTCAAAAGATTTTTTTGGTAAATTTAAAATATCACATTCTGGTAATTTACACTGCTATCCGAAAATAAACATAGAAAAAGAGACGCCAAACCGTGCGTAAAATCTTGAAATCGTATTCATGTATTCAATATTCATATTCTATGCAAAATATGAGAGTAAACAACGGCATTCTGCCCCCCCAAAAACATTAAGATTAAATCTTAAGAGATGATCTGAACCACTCCCTGACAAGAGGGTGTAACTGATCAGATGCACAGGAGCATGTAAATTTCGTATTCTCTCCGAATAGAGAAAAAAAGAAAGAAAAAGCAAGGTGGGAATCAAATGCCACGTCACAGCATTCGGCGGATCTCCTGCTCGTTGGCGTACTTGGACAAGTCCTTCAGGCTGGTCCACCATTCAAAGAGCATCGTTTCACAGATGAGCTTGAACCAAGGCGTGAATTTCAACTCAGGGTCTTGAAACATCTTCTTGAGTTCGTCGGCCGTGACATATTTAGTGTCTTTGACTTCGTTCGGGTTGGGGTTGACGTCGACTTCAGTTTGAATGAACAGAATGTAATCGACTGTGTATGACCATGTGTTAGCGGGGAAAATCTGCTGGTTTGTCTCGGGTAGATGCATCATCAAAGCGTGCGGATAGATGGAACCCGACCCGAACCTTTTTCTTCGACACAAAATCACACACGAGACCACTTGGCTAAAACGCAGAGCCGCGCTGCTCGAGGTATGTTTATGGTGGCAAGTTACTTACTTTCGTGTTCTCCCCAAAGTCCGTCGCTCGGAGCCTTGTAATGGATTCTTGTGAGGAATTCAAATTTGTCTAATGGGACCTGCTTTGCTGGGATTCCCAGTTCTTGGTCGAGTTTACGTTGTGCAGCCCGACGAACACCGACAATGGCGGCCTCGAGCGTATCGCCAGTTTCACCGGGGATACCCAATGGATGCGAACAACAAGTATTCGTCCAGAGTCCTATATTTCGCAGTGGCAATTAGAATGTGATACTACATCGTCTCAAACCATGACGATCGTCTTATTCAAGAGGGTTCCAGGTGTTTGCCATAGGTAGATGGAAATATCGAGCATACCAGGGAAAGTGATCTTCTCATCGGCTCGCTGTTGCAGGAGCAAACGACCTTCAGAGTCGAATAGAAATACGGAGAAAGCCCTATGCAGGAGTCCCCTATCGATATTGGCCATCAGGTGACCTGGAGTTGATAACTTGTTATTTAGCGAATCCAGCGGCTAGAAATTTTTGGATCATGTGCCACCGGTACGCAGTGACAACTCCCCAAAGTAACAGGAGGGCCGATAACTTACACGTCTTCTTCGATGCACTTCCAATTGGCTTATCCTCTTCATCGAGAACAATACACACTTCATCCATGAGACGAACCTGCTCTTCGTCATAGCCTTCCAATTCGGAGCTGTTGGCGACGGACTCGCGAAGGGAGACATTAATTTCAGGGAAAAGTCGCTGCATGTTTTCAGCAGTTATTCGCAAGGTTCCCAGCGGCTCAGATGCCGTCTGAGTGGACGTAGTCGTGACAGTGACCATGGTAGCGGTTTTGTGGAAATAGCGTGTAGGCAGCGTTTGTATCGCGGTTGGTCGCGTGCAAGACCCCTGGATCAATACTGTTAGCTTAGTTTAGATTCCCACCGACATCCTATGTCAGTCGCTAGTAAAAGGCTGATAAACAGGGGAAACTGCACTTACCCGAAAGAGAGCAGGAGCAGAACTGATGGTTCTGAATGATATTTCTGAGATTGGGGAACAGTTAGAGAATTGGGGAGCCAGATGGATGTTAAACGAGGGACGGTTTAAACTGGACAAGCGCATAAAACATCTCAACCCTCAGCACCAAAAAAAAAAGAAAAAGAAAAGAAAAGAAAGGAAGCCATCGTAGTCTAGAGGAACCACCGACTCGGAGCCATGACCAAGAAAGGAGACGAGACCATCAGCTGCAGCTGACTCGAATCAATCAATCCATTCATCGATCCTTCGACAGCCCTTCCAAACGGCCGGACGACCTTGCAACAACGGTCGGTAATCAACCTGCTCCCCTTTGATCCCTTTGCTTGGACCCTCACAGGGCACTGTGATGCAAGATAAAGAAATGACTGACGACGAACCGGCAGATCTAGGAGATGGTAAAAACGTTAAAGTGAGAGTATATCCACTTACTTTTACTGAGCAATTGCAACGGTACGATTCGATGCATGAGCGTCAAGTTACTCAGACCGCGCTGCAACCAAAGTAATTATATACCCCTTTCCAATATCGCAATAAGCTTTGCGCAGGGTTGCCCGCTGAATTTCGCCTCCGAAGCTCCAAGCGGAAAGCAATTCGGCAGCGGGCTAGCTCAGACACTATTCCACTTTCGTGCCTTTAGTCCTTCTCTGATTGGACGAAAAGAAGAGAAAAAAAGGGTTTGGGAAAGCTTCAGCGCCGGTGCCCGACAATCCGAACGACATCGAAAATTAACACTCGGATATTCTCACCAGAATTCCCCTGCTCGTCTGCATCAGCACCAGCCACCAACGCTTCTTGTTCGGACGGAGTACCTCGCATTCGCACAAGGCCGATAGCCCGTACGCCACATATATACCTCGAACTTTTTACAAGTTGAGCCGCGACTTACAGACATATCAGAAAATATGAAGTTGGATACTCGTGCGATCAGATATCTGACCGCCGAAGACTGGCGTGTCCTTACAGCCGTACGTGTCCATGGAATATTCTATTCGTTTTCCCTCGAAATCCAGCTCGAGGCTTTCAAGAAGCTCTTTTCCCACCAACGTGGGAGCTTCTTAGTGGAGACATACTGCGACACGAAAAGGATATAAGTTTCGTAGCTAAGAATGGATGCTTTGTGTCGGGTTGATACAGGTCGAGATGGGAAGCAAAAACCACGAGGTCGTTCCAACACCATTAATATCGCAAATATCAGGTTTGAGAGGCGCGAGTGGAGTGAATAGAAGTATCTCAAACCTGGCAAAAGTTGGACTTATCGCCAAAGTTAAGAATGCAAAATGTACGTTCTTCTCCTCGCACCCTTGTCCTTGTATTCGCCATCCTCCCTTGTTTCTTTCTTCCTATTTGTCTTTCCCTCTTGCGTTTTCTTTGCTTCAGGTTTCTGCAAGCTCCCCCAGAAACGCCTTATAATGTGACGTGGCGAAGCTGATCGTGGAATGCCCGGGGTTCTCGTAGACGATGGCTATAGGCTCACCTATGGAGGCCTGGACTACCTGGCCTTGAATACCTTCATCAAACGCAAATCCATATACTCCATCGGAAACCAGGTTGGCGTTGGGAAGGAGTCAGACATCTATGTAGTAGCTGACGAATCAGGCAAGCAGAGAATTCTCAAGATACACCGGTACGAACGGATAGACATTCCTTTCTCCACAACCTGCTTCACTGCTGTGCAACCGTGACCGGCAAACGATCCTCCGCTCACATAACTTTCATTGATATCAGACTAGGCCGTATTTCATTCAGAACAGTCAAGGCGAACCGTGACTATCTACGGAACCGCAATGCCGCCAGTTGGATGTATATGTCACGCCTCGCCGCAATGAAGGAGTTTGCATTCATGAAGGTATGCACATCATGCAAGCAGCCGGTTGCGGCTATAATAAAAAACAAAAAACCAAGAAAAAATACGAGAATGAATGCTGTGAATAGGCTGACACGCATACCCTTCTCATTTGGTGCTCATGATCAGGTTTTGAAGGATAATGGCTTTCCGGTCCCGACACCAATCGACCAAGCCCGGCATTGCGTTCTAATGGAGCTCATCGACTCGTATCCACTTCGACAAGTCACATCTATAGCCGATCCCCCTAAACTTTACGCCGACCTGATGTCCCTAATCTTGCGGTTCGCATCGCAGGGCCTGATACACGGAGATTTTAACGAATTCAACATCCTTGTCCACGAGGAAACACAGAAGCCAGTAGTTATCGATTTCCCACAGATGGTCTCAATTAACCACCCTAACGCAGAAGAATACTTTGACAGAGATGTCCAGTGCATTAAAACGTTTTTTGCACGGAAATTTGGGTTCGAGAGCGAGGAGGAAGGGCCAGACTGGAAAGATGTCAAGCGAACCGGAAAACTAGACGTTGAGGTCGAGGCGAGTGGCTTTTCCAAAAAGCAAGCTAAGGAGCTGGACAAATATCTCCAGCAAATCGCAAAGCTCAACGAGCGAGATGGAGACGAAGCCGGTGGAGATGTCTCCGATGAAAATGACGACGATCAAGAAGAAGACCAGGGTAGCGGCATGGAGAATGAGGATGATGAGCAGCCAGATAATAGCAATCTTAGCAAAGATAGTTGTGAAATGAAAAATGAGGCTGAGACTCGGGCGCCTCGTTATGGGGTCACTTCTGTTTGAGGCATCAAACAACCGGTTTAGCTACTACCACAAAAATTGCATCACATAAATCAATATTAACGCCGGCTATTGATGACAATTCGAAAAAACAAAAATTGATGAAGGACGGGTTTATACCATGGTTCTGCATAGCGCATCACAATCCGATGTTTCCTCTAAACATTCGCGACATGGTGTTAACGTTAGCCTGTAATAGCCTTTGATTGTTCCTGTCCTTTTAGCTTTATTTTGGAAGCTTCAGTCGAACCAGAGCACCATGCCAGGCCAGGTAGGGTCCTGGCACAACTGAAATGGTTTGGTGGTGTGTCAGTTTTGAGGCTCGCTTCCCATTGGCCCCTGCCGCCGGTGCTGCTCGTCTCGCCGCCGGCACCGCTTCCACCGCTTCCCACCCCGGTCGCCCTTGAATCCAGGGATCGAATCGTCTTCCCCAACCAACATGACCGAGGAATGGTCTGGACTCAGGCGACTCCACCCCTCTTGGGGCATTCATGCAGGATCCCTTCCCGAGAAATTGCTCTGTAGCAATCCCGTGCTATTGCTATACCTCCTACGCTTCCCTCCGCTTGTTTAGAGATCTGGGCAAACTGCAGATAGATTGATATTATCCGCCAATGGACTGTCCTTTCCGTCTCAAGGGAGGCTTAATGATATCAGAAAGCAAGGGAGCGAAAAAGAAGGTTAAGCTCGTAAAAAACAGAACGCCACTGGATCCCCTCTTTTGATCCGGGAGGGAAAGATCAATTTCGGGCTTGCGTTTTGCGAATTAACTCCTGCGCAAATCCAAGGTATCTCACAAGTGTTATCTGGCAGGGTAACTCTCGCAAGCTTGCAGCTTCTTTGAGGTTAAAGGGAAGCTGCAAATACGCATATCTCAATCTGATCATGCTCGTGCTTCCGCGTGGCGCTTTCCTCCCTCCTTACTCTTTCGAAATATTCGATCATCCAAAAAGAAACAGAGCTAACGGAAAGAGAGGTCGGCAAGGACGGATACATGAACATGGACCCCAAACGTATTCCAACAATTTCAACTCCTCACGGGATACTCGCCCAATAGCGTTGTATCAACTTGCGGGTACCTTAACGCTGGTATTTTTTGAAGCCAAATTGGACGGGGGCCTGCCAGCTGCACCTCGAAAACCCAACCCCTTGGATTGAATTCTAATCGAATAAGCAACCTCGATCCACCTCATGCCGTAATTCAGACCTTCGTCTGCTTTCCCCCGACAGGACAGGAGACAGCGCAGCGGGGGAATATGAATGAGAAAAGAAAAAAAAGAAGAGTAAATAAGAAAAAAAAAAAAGTGTGGAGGACCCCCTCAGAGCAGGGACTCACCTCGGCGTCAGTTACACCTCTAATTATTATTCTACTGTGCCAGCCCTTCGCTAGGTCGCCCAAGCTCGACCTTGAATCTAATCCATGAAAGTTGTGACTATAACGGTTGACGTGCGAACCCGGCGGCGGGACGAAGTTAAAAACACCCTACGAACTAGAACCTACATCCCCAATCACGACCCACAGAAAGCCTGCGCTTCGGGGTATAAAAAATTTATTCGCCTAGAAGCAAAGTATAACTGCTAGATAGGCACCCCTCAGGTTAGCTGCATCCGCTTTTTGTCTCAAGTTCCCATTCACATCCATCTTCCCAAGCACCCCGTTTTTCCGTCAAGATCGTCAAAGATCGAATCAGAGCTCGTTATACTCACAAGCTCTCGAACTCCAATTTCGAATTTCTTCTTCCCGGGAAACTGTAGAGACAGGCCTTGCAATCAAGCCTCCTTCAATCAATCGAGGGAAGCTAGGAGCAACAATTTGTTTTTTCCCGATCCTTGCATGCTGCAAGCCAGTTCGCTTTTGCAACGCCCAGTAACGATATCGTCAATCTAACTTTAGTCCTATTCAAACTAGCCTTCGAAACAAACGAGAAAAGAATAGAATATGTAAGGTCATTCCACATACATCTTTCCAAACTTACTATCAAGATAAATGTCTTGACATGTCAGTCCATGCTGCAGCCACTAACTTCCTTCCCGTCCACCGGATAGTAACTTCTCCACAGTTGTAGGGGCAACTAGAATCTGCAAGGCACTTGAATCATCCCGTTATTTTTATGATATAACTCCATTCATTCACATCAGCACGTTCCCCAAGGACCTATCTATATCTTATCCTCTTTCCCCAGTTGCCATACCACCTTTTTTTTGTTTCTCTTGTCTTCTACATTCATCACTAGCATAATTCTTTTGCCCCAACAATCCAACATTCTCTGAAAACGAGGCGCCCTGCGTTGCACAAAGACACAAGAACCGTCGGCAACCTCAAGGCTTACACAAGACCCAAGCAATCTTTTCTCGGGCAGAGACGGGAGCTTTCCTCTATAAAACAAGCCGAGTATCCGGCGCAATCTTTTGATCACAGAAGGGTTGGAAACGGATTCTTGTTGTTACAAGGGATGGTTCGTCATTGCCTGGTCGGCTCTCCTACCAGCATGGACTACAGCAAAGACCCCCAGCGGGTTCGTGCCTACGCTCCCTACCCGATGATTCCACAGAGCTATCCAGCTGCAGGCCCAGCCGGAAACCAAACTCAGTCTTTAGTTCCGTCTCAGTCGCCGCTTCCCAACTTTCCTCAACAACAGCATCAAGTTAATTTCGAAAACATGAACTACCAAAACTTGCAGTACTCGCCAGTGGGAGCCTTTGCTTATAATCCCCACTACCCAGTCATGGTTCCACCTCACTTCCAAATGCATACCTCTGCGACAAGTCCAAATTTTGAGCAAGCTCCGTATTACCATCCACAGGCGTTCCCAAATCCTGCCCTCTATCCCCCAACTGGGTTCGTCCCAACTTATCCCGCAGGGTATTCATCATTTGTGAACCCGCAACAGCTACCGTACAACCAGAATCACCTGCCTTCGCCAGTTCAAAGCGTTGCGACTTCAGTTGGATCGACTGGGTTCTCAAATTCCCAAGCTTTCTCGAGTCCCACGACGACTGTTGCATCTTCAGCTACAACTACTGCGACGCAAAAGCGGATGAGAAAGTCTCCCGTTATTGCTAGCACGCCTTTGAACACACTTCCAGCATACGAAGACGAATTAGCGGATCTCCAAAGCCCAACCATGAGCGATTTTAGCTGCAAAGGTGGTCCCACCAATGTCTACATTAAGGGATTACCACAAACTATGACGGATAAGCAACTCAAGGCTATGATTTTGCCATTTGGCAATGTCATCAGCTCTAAAGCTATCATTGATAGACCTTCTGGTGTTTGCAAAGGGTAACTTCATGAAATGGATCCAATATTTAAGCAGACTGGCTAATAATTCTCTCTACAGTTATGGCTTTGCCAAGTTTACTACTCTTGAAAGTGCTCAAGAGTGTATCAAAGATTTTAAGAGCAAGAACTTTGAAGCTACAGTAGCAAGAGTGAGTTCAAACATCTAACTTTGTGGCTTTGACCTAGATCTAGAGCTTTGACATTTGACGCTAATTTTGGAACCTAATATCAGGACTCTTTCTACTCGAAACTCAAGGATCTTGCTGATAATGACTCTACCAATTTATATGTTTCCAACCTTCCAACTAACTGGAATGAAGAGGTATGTCAAGTTGTCGATACATCAGTCTAAATATTACTAACACGATAAACTATAGAAAATCACAGCCATCTTCCCAGAATACGCAATATCCAAATGCCGCCTACTGGTCAACCAAAAGGGAGCATCTCGCGGCGTCGCCTTTGTTACATTCGAGGACCGCAGCGTTTGTGATGAAATCATCGAAAAGTTCAACGGAATCGAACTCGACGAACCCAACCACCACTTGCCCCTCCAAGTTCGCTACGCCGACACGGTCGCCCAGAAGAAACTCAAGAAAGAGAAGGCGCAGGTGGGACAGTTTCCCAAGAAGAGTGTGCTCGCTAATCATGAGCATATCATGCGGAAGAGCTTGACATTGACCACGGGAGTGAGCAATATGAGTTTGAGTGGTTCGAGCCCCTTGCTTTCACAGGGAAACCAGAAGGGCTGGAAGAAGAGCGAGTAAGCATCTCCACGTTCGCCTAGTGATAACTTCGATCTTGTCCCCTTTGCTTGAAGATCGTGTATGCTATTCTTGGGATACATTTATTCTTTACGCAAGGAGATTGTGTCTTTCAGTTTGTTCCTGTGTTGATCGATATTGTGTGGCTTACATTACTTCTTTTCTGAAACAGAACCCCAATCAACGCTCCACCAACCCCTCCTCGCAGCGTGATCAGTGCGGAGGAGAATCAGCAATGAACCAAAGTAGAGTGAAAAAATGGATCTACCAACTGTCTTATCATTCATTCATTCCTTTAACACTTGGGTTTGACATCCGCTTTTTCTCTAATTTTTTTTTTTTTTTTAATCTTGGTCATCTTTTGAAATTGTATGTTGGATAATATATTTGATTTGGGGTTTCATATCGGTCATCATCAGCCTTGTATTCCAATCGCATATTGTTTGGGATTTTGTTTTATTTTTTAATTCAGTTAACGGCGACTTGTGCAGTAGGTAGGCGTCCTGTTTTTCTTTCTTTTTCACTTGTCTTTTGGTATCATCATTGGCATGGCATCTTCATCTTTTTTTTGGTGGTTATTAATGTAATCCTGTAACTGATGCTGGGAAGTTGAGTTGTGACGCGCTTTGAGTCGAAGGAGTCCTGTTTTTGTTTTTGTTCTAAAAATTTCAAGGCTGTTGTTTTTGCCTATGATTGCGTGAGGGAATTGCTACCTAGTGTACATTCTATTCTAAAATTATGGATTTTGAATTCAATTGATGAAGAACAAATGCCCGGATTGCTTTTATCTAAGTATATCTTTTACTGTTTCATGCGTTTCTTGGCTTCTCAGTATGATTTTATCCACGAGGGATTTTATAATTATAGGCATCTTGGCTTGCCCTCTACTTCTCAATCTGGTAGTATCGCAGCCCGATCTCGACTAGTCCGGGAATTCTAGAATCTTGACATCTTGACCAATTTATTTTCGAAGAACAATCATGGTGTAAAGCAAGGTTATTTTGTGCCACGATATAGTTGTTTCAAGCTAAGATTTTGTGGTCAAGATAATAAAGAAGAGCCACATTCCACGGATATGATCGATTATGATTATGATTGATGGCTCGTGCGGATAGGTATCAAGACGGGAAGTCAAAAAAAGTGTGATATCTAACGATTGTGCATTCCATTATTGTGGAGAAAATAGATTTTTCTGCGCCGCACCCGCCTAGAAAATTCTGGGGATTGCGAGTTCGCCATCGGTATTACCAAGTTCAGCTTCTCTCGATCTTTGTCTAAGTCCGAGAAGGAGTGTCTTATCAAAAGTGTTTTTTCTATTCACTCAGGCTCGGGTTCTTTCATTCTTCGGCTATCCGACGAAATCACATTTTCAGGCATTTTATTTTGTTTCTGCACAAGAGAGACAGACAGACAGACATGCAGACGTGGCACCGACACTTCAATTGACCGCAAAAACACAAGAAACTACTCGCAGGGAGCTCGAGCTCGAGTCAAGGTACTGTTGCGTCGGACCGGGTCCAAGCGTCCCTTCTAATTTACTTGCACGTACGATGCCTGAAATGTTTTCGGATGGAAGCAGCGAGAAAGGCAATATGCACGGGACCGATAAATATATGCACTCGAATTCACATTCTGTGTGCAGGCCTTACCTCACGGGTATCAGCAGCTTATCATCATGAAATGACGATTTCCACAGTTTTGAATTCAAGTACCGATGTATTTTTGATGATAGGGTTTAGATGTATGAACCGGGTCAGCATAACTTTGGTTTTGAAAACTCGAAGCCCAGCCAACGGGAAGTCCAATTTAGATATCCGGGGTGCGTTAGGCCTGTCTGTGTGCAGTACCGTTCCTTGGATTCGAGTTTGCATTGTTCTTTTTACTATTGTTACACATGCGCGGTACAGCACATTTAGCACAGCACGAATCTTAATCCGAACTTGAATCTGCATTTCATTGTGTTATTGTTTGCTCTATCTAATGGGATGAGATGGGATTTCAGATCGATCCTGCTGGGGCGGCGCCAATAGCGAGCGCTACGAAAGTATGAATGCAAATGCAAATGAGCGCGATGAAGATTCAGCACTGTCGACATCCGTGCCGACGACTCGCAGTATTTGCGCGTACCAGACTCGAATTTCATATCAAACTCTCCCCAACTATCCCATGCATCGGGGCTGCTCGGGTGACACTGTGGCCCCTGGATGATCTGGTGCTCGGGGTCCTAGACATCATGGACCCCTGCTCGGCCGGGATCTCGCTTCTGGCCAATCCAATGCTGCGACATGGAAACATCACCCAGCGCTTCTCTTTTCTGGTGTGCTAGGTAGGGTATTTGAGATTCGATGTCGATATCAAGATATCATTCCTATTATTTTCTTATTCTCTTGCTCAATATTCGCCGATTAACTCCTCCGGATTCGAACAATGTCCATATGGTATCGTATCAGCCACGCTCTCCTCACATGCCATCTCTTCGCAAACGTCGATCCATCAGCTCCCTAAAGCAAGGGCACTCCAGACCGCTTCTCTTGGCCGATTGGGGAAGAGACATGTTTCGCACCGGTTAATCTGGGGGCAGCTGCCGACGTGCAAACCGCAACCGATCGACCGCTTTCTCCCATCAAGCAGGTAAGCTACATCGTGCGAAATGTCAGAATTGCGGAGGGATCTCAGATGACAGAGACCAACATCGATTAATCTAACCACTTTTCGCAGCTACATGTGATTTAATCGTGCATTTGTAGGTCAAAGCTCCTCATCCCATCATCGATATTACCCTCCTTCCCTCTAATTATTGGTAGCTCTTACTAGATAATTATTAAAATCGCCCTGGAGCCTCTCAAGCATGGTGCACGTAGGGTAGATCTCTACTCATGATATCATCGAAAAGTGTACGAGAACCTGAAAATCCACCAACTCGGTTCCAACAAGGTAAACGAGGGAGATGAGAGCGGTCTAGAACCAATGTACTCATCGGGTTCTCGAACTTGGTGTCGTACGATATTTTCGCACTAGCAGCCTAAAAGCTTTCGCGAATATCGAATTGGTCCCAGACCCATCGTAAACTATCAAATGGTATCTGTGACTAACAGGAATTAATTAGCTTCGGGTATCAATAGCTGTTTGTTCAGAGCGACGACAATAGAAGATAAAACGATAGGCCCCGAGGGCTATATCACAGCTCTATTATAATGCCGTCGTCTCTCGGAGGGCACGCCCAGAGATCAAGCCACAAAAATGTAAATGCTTCATCCTATCATACGTTCTTGCAGCAGAGCTGAACCTCATGACAATAATTCAGGTTAACAAAGCCGAGAAACAGGTTCCAGCACACGCAAGTATCGCTACCAGCTCTCGATTCCCCTTTTCGAAAAACAAATTAAAAACTGGGAACGAACTGCCGGGAAACACAAAAGGAAAAAGGTGGAGCCTAGATTCACCATCAATGGCTGCTGTCAAACCTATCGCGAGGGGTGTAATTGGATGGGATCATCGGAAGGGTCGTCCCGATTCTTTGAAGTTTTTTTGGATTTTTTTTGGAGGCGTTCCCGCTCGTTCTCTTTTCCTGGGAACGAACAAAAGAGCGAAATGTAACGCTTTCGGACCAATTAATTGAAAGGGAAAATAGAATAGTGGGTCGAACGTTTCGAGAATTATACTCTTCTGTAAATTTTGTGGGGGGTGCTGGGAACCAGAAACCTGGTTGGGATTGTGATGAAGCCGCGAGGTGGGTGGGTCTTTTTCGTTAAGGGGCGTGTGATATGATGTAAGATATTACCAAGTTTTCGGCCTAGAGAATCTCTCAATCTTGAGATTACTCTATTATTCCCAGGAGACTGGGACGGGGTGACCAAGATTCAGAGATTTGACAAGGGTTTACAGATCTTGTGATCACAATATTCCTTCCATTTCACATTCGCTTTGGTTCTAAGTTGGCATTCGTCTTGCCGAATTTCCTTTTTATTGTTGGGATATGGTTATTTTTCTTAAACCCGAGTTCTTGATAAGTATTGGTAACGGTGGGTCTATCTAAGATCGCCCGACTAGTCACTCTACCTGCGAAATATTTCTTTTCCTTTGAAAATGTGGCTTACTTTTCCTTCGTATTGTGAGGAGAACCCATTCAGTCGGTTGGTTGGTTAATCAACTCGGTTGGTTGGTTTCTGTCGCATTCCGTCTCCCGTCCTTTGGGTCCGGTCCCGATTGCAATCCCAACCCACAAAAAGGAAGCAGCCAGAACGAGGATAACTTTATCCAGAACGCCGGGACCAAGCAGCGCGGATGGACGGACCACTTTTTGCCAAAATTGCGAGCGTTTCCAAAGGATGGGGTCAGCTTTTTGGAAATCCGAGATTGGACCGGACGTGGACAACCTCCATGCGTCTCTGATGGTGGTGTGGATTTAATATATTCGAAATAACGTCGTATCATTGGTGTTTTCGAAGCGGGACGGACGGCGATAATCATCAAAAGTATCATGACATATTAATTATCATCATTTATTGGGAGGAAAAAAAAGAAGTGCGAGTGGGTCCGACAGAGTTCACATTATCCGCTTGAAATTCAGTCAGCCGGATTTTCAAGCCCACGGAAACGGTTCCAGACTACTTTTGTGGCTTCATTCTACCCAGCTGCTCGGTTTCCTGAATGAGAAATATTATATTAAACGGATGCATGAATGAGATATATCAACACCGGTACATGTATACATCGACAAGGCTAAGCGGCTACCTAAAGTTGCTTTAACATTACGAATTTGAATACTTCGGTATAAGTGTAAGGAATACCAACGCCGCCAAAAACGCTCTCCACAAAAAAACTAAATTGCCAATTGGATAACACGCACTACCTGGCTCCCTGTCGTAAACCGGTTAACCGGCGCACTTAATATCAGTTACAGAGTAAGCATTAATGTATTCCTAGCCCCGGGGACAAGCCCTCTGCTTATTGCTATAATATACCGTGCTATACTCCCGACCCCGATATTGTTATAAATAAACGCTCAACGCGAAGCCCCGACACCCGCTCCACTAAATCTTGCATTACGCCGAGAAGAACAGAAAACACACCTGTTTAAATGACAAATTATTCGTCCTAAAAGAATTAAGATAAAATGCTACTTGTTTTTACGACTAAAAAAAAAAAAGAAAGTTAAAAAAACACAAGAGGAGTGAAGATGGGTGGTATACATGCTGCATGTTTGCTTTCTATAACAGGAGATCTAGATTTAAAAGGCGCGTAGTAGAGTAGGTGGTGATGCGGGAAGAGGAGAGAAGTTCGAAGCAAGGAGTCGATGTCGAGCGGGGTTTCGTTTCAACTTTCAACAATAGTGCGGGGATATCATCGCTGGGAAACGATTCATACGAATGCAGGGAAAAGGAGACGTGAAAGAGAAAGGATCACGCGGTCGTTTAGGACCAGACGTCCTCCTGTTGTATTACCGTATCATATTAGCCGTCTATCCTTCTCGTCTACGGAAATGATAGAAGATGCGTGCGTATCGAAATGAACAGAGATGGTTCCTTACCTGATACTGATTGGAGCTTCTCATTCGTTTGACAATCTCGTCCCCTTGCGCCTCCGTTAACCCTCGACTTTCCGAGATGATTTTGCCAAAGGTCGCAGTCACATCGCGGGCCATGTGAGCTGCGTCACCGCAGACGTAAATGTAGGCGCCGGCCTTGAGGAGCTCGTCAACCTCCTTGGCATGTTCTTGCAGACGGTGCTGGACGTAAACTTTCTTGGGACCCTCTCTAGAGAACGCAGTAATGAGTTTGAACGAGTCGCCCAGTTTTTCATAGTATTCCTATATTGATCGAGAGTCAACATTATGTTTTTTCAATTCCTAGTTTGTATAATTCCTAAAACTTACCGGCCATTCATCTTTATACAAGTAATCCTCATTGCTATTTCTGCATCCGAAAAATAGGAACGTCTTTCCAACCTTTTCACCTTTGGCAGCATGAGCAGCTCGTTCCTGTACGAAGGCACGGAATGGGGCAACACCGGTTCCCGGTCCAATCATGATGATGGGCTTTTCTGGGTTCGAGGGTAGCTTAAAGTTGGAATGACGGATGTGAACGGGTACATGAATGCCATCGTACTTGTTTCTAGGACCGGTGATATCGTAGGTAAGCCCGTGAGGATCTGAATTCGGGTCACCGTGTTGCTTTTGCTTCAGCGCTAACAGATAGTTTGTAGTAACACCCTTGAGAACATGCTTCGAGCCGGGTAATCTGATGCTCTCGACCACAGCGGTGATGGCGACTTTATCCTTTTGAATGTAAGACGATGATGAGATGGAGTAATAACGAGGTTGGATATGGTTGAGGCCTTCTACGATCAAGGAGAATGGGATATTCGTCCACGTCTGTCCTGGAGCTAGTTTCTCAAGTAGTTGGGCAATATTCAGATACCTGGTGGAAACCTCTTCGGAGAAAGCGTCCTTGTCACCACCTAATCTTTGGAGCTCGGCTTTAGCTGCGTCGGATGGTGCGAATGGGGCCAGAGAAGCGACGAATTGACGGGAAACCAAGCCATTGATCTCAACATGGTATCTAATGACGGCGTCGTAGGTAGTAGGGGATGGGAACGGAACCTTGGATGTAGAATCGAGAGCGTTAACGTGGATGACAGTATGTCGCTTGTCGAGGAGACCGAGGACATTGAGTAAGCGATCTGTTTCTCTTCCGGAATTTGTTGGCCAAATGGCAATGTGGTCACCAGTTGTGTAGTTTAGTCCAGAGCCAGCGATATCAATTTCCATATGCAAGCAGTTTCGGTCTTTAACACTAAAGAGCTCGGCTGATTTGCTGATGGGAGCAATGTAAGGATTGTGAGAGTTGTAAGGGCCCTTGCTCGTTCCTTCGAGATGGTTCTTGTTTGGTTCGCCGAGGTACACGTTTTCATCTTCCGGAGTGAGAGATTCGTCTTCAGTGATTTTGAAAACAGGTTCGTAGACGGCCTCACGTTCCTCCAATCCCATTTCTTTGCAGACGACCTGCCACATTTCTTCCTTCCAGGCCAAAAAATCTTCTTCCATAGTACCGGCACCGTCATCACCCTCGCCAGCGGTTCCGTATCGCTGGGCGCCGAACTTGGTCAACCATCCGTCGATTCTGCGAACCATGGCATTGTAATGTTCATAGGTATTGTTTCCGAGACCAAAGGTAACATATTTAAGGTTCTGAAGCGGTTTCTCGTCGACAGAAGCACCTTGGGAGAATTGCGGTTCGTCACCGGAAAGGAACTCGTAGAATTCGACAGCGTTATCGGTGGGTTCACCCTCGCCGTACGTGGCGAGCAGGAAGAAAGCGAGGTGGTCTTCCGGGAAGGTATCTAAGTTTTCAAAGTCGTAGTCCTCGATATCGGCGACTATGGTTCTGAGACCAAAACGGGCATGCCCTTCTTTGGCCAACCTAGAGGCGTAATCCTCAGCAGTACCCGTTTGAGACCCGTAAAAGAAGATGGCATTACGATCCGATTCAGCCATCTTCTTGACAAAGTCTCTGGTCTTGCCAGCTCGAGCGGCGCCATTGCTGTGGGCAAGATCGGCGAAAAGATCCTTCGGCTTGCCCCAAAGCGTGCCTTTGGTAAAGTAGGCGACTGTCGCAGCAAAGATTGCTGTTAGGATGACTATATCCGCCGTATCGTACTCTATCGCCATGGTGGGTGGATGATTCTATTCTGTGCAGCTATATACCGATTACCAGGAGCTGAGGGAACTAAATATATCGGCTGTTAGAATTTTTTTTTTCTTAACTCGGTTGTAATAAATATCGCCAAGGCATCGTATGGGGGCTCAGGGACAGGTACCTTTGACAAAACCTGAAAGATGAAGCCAAGAAAGAACGAAACTCCTGGAGAAAAGAACGAAGAAATAGAGATGAAGCCCTCTTTCAGCTATAGAACAAAGGAAATGGTATCCCGACGCTGAACTTGGGCGATGTTTCTGGGTAGTGGTGGTAATCTGGCTGGAATAGTTGTTCGGTGGGGCCGGAGCCGAAGTTGTTTGTTTCTGTTCCTTTCGTTGGTTGGTCGCCTGGTTTGGTTGACCTCGGCGCCGGCGTTACGAGTTATCGCTGATAGCGGCGCTTTTCTAGGTCTGTTCGATAAGGGGAAGAAGAAGAGAAGATGAAGCCCGGAGACCTGATGGCAGAGAAGATGTATGTCCAGGTATCAGGCCAGGCTGTTATTTTTATTATAAGAAGCAAGGTGGATGGAACTATTTGAAAGGAATACAAAATGGGTAACTGCAGTAAGTACCGCGCAAAGGAAAAGCTTTGAGGTGAGACCCGGTCCGGGAACGAGCAGCTGCCGGTGACAGCTTTCCGAGAGACCTGGAAATGGGAGGTGACTAAGAGACTCTGCGAGATATCAGATGCTGGCGCAATACCGTCGTAATCAATTTAGGGTGTATCAATTTAAATATTCCGTTATATAGGTTCATTCGAGAAGTATGCCAGTGCAGTATTGGGCACCAGAATACGACGGCTGGATCCGAGTAGCCTTGCCAAACTTGCATGTGCTCTTCTCATGAATCTAATAGCTGCACACTAAGCTGATGGATAATAAGCAAATTGTACTATAGCAAAGGCTTACTTAACGGCCTGATGCTGACTGTTAACTAATATCCTCATCTTTGGATCGTATCCTTTGCGACTGTAAGAAAAGTCTCTTCGGCGTGACCTGTTCGGGCACATTGGCTTGCAAATTTGGGTAAGAATCCAATAAGATTATATTTTCTAGTTCAATCCCCTCAAGAAACGAATCAGCCGATTATCGTGTCGTTTTCACCTTCGAATTGACCGAATCAAGCACACTCTGTGGGGCTTGGTGGTGTCTTCTAGAAGCTTGTGAAAAAGTGCCTTCGCCTTGGCAGGGTCAACGCTCACGCTCCCATCCGCTGTCCTGGAAAAACCTTTTGTGGGTGGTGCCTAAATCTGACAGCGGGCTTGTTTAATTCAAATGTATAACTACCATAATACTACCATTCGGTTGAATATATAACGAATGCCATTCAAAACCGGCTAATTAAATCAGCACCAGCTGTACGCCATGCCGTGCCACCGTTTTGTTCCGATTTCGTCAATAAAATGTAACTTTTCTCAGTTGGCTTACCCACAGTCTAGCCAAGGGTGTGTCTATGCAGAATCTATTAGACCGAATGGACTTATTGAAGGGGGAAATCAACTGTATAGACAACTATGAAACGCCACGGCAAGATCACTAACCTATATTTTGCGACCTTGCACAGGTTATTATTTAGCTTCTAGGTTCATCTGACAGGGTACGTTGTACTAGACTAACGGTCCGTTAATTGTAGTTATGGTCGTTCGACTTTGCTTCGTTTGAGCTATCGAACTAACTATGGCGAGTGGCACTATGACCGCTAGTACCGACACTGGTGACGAATCTCGAATCGCATTCACTTGCTCCATCTAATCATGGTGAGCCTTTACTTTGACGAGGACGTCGTCATGTCCGTCTGCAAGTTGAGCCGCCCATATGAAGACGCCACGGGTCGAAGTTCCCCGTTGAAGCCGTCTCTTTCCGTCAACCCCGACTGATCCTGACAAAGTTGATATTCTCGCCAAGTGAATTTGAATATGAGAGTACATTCATCCGTCTTCGATGTTGCAGATATCAGATGGCGGGTGTTTCATGGATGCGTCCGAAAGCCCGAATGATGCATGCAACTCATCTGACGCATTGAGTAACTTAAACGAGCATAACCGCAAGAGTCGGCATTAATTAACCAAACCAACCTGACCTCGTCGGCCGTCCGTCCTGCTGAACCCCTTCTGCAGTGCTCGTTTTGGTTTTGGTGCAGTGCTGGTGGACGGTTGTTCGCTCGTGTCTGTGTGTTTGCAGGGACTGAAATCTCCGGATTTCCTGGAGAACGGAAGCAGCCAACAGCCCACCTGGAGTGACTTTACCCCCTTCTTTATATCTCCGCAGGAGAGCATGAGAAATGACAGAGGCAAAGGAGGACCTTTAAAAAACCATCATTCGTGTATACGGCCGCATCGTCGACTTGCCTATTCTCTCGTAAATTATGGCTACCTGATCCAATTTGTGGACCCTTTTCCCTGTCGCCAAACGCGAACCCACCGCTTCAGACCCACAAATCCCTGCCCACTCTCCGTCTCAGGGGAAGCTATCAACAGGCTCGCACAAATAGCTTGACCCTTCAGAGACCAGAGATCAGCGAGAACGAGAGCGAGAGAGCGAGAGAACAGCCACCAATTCCGAAAAGGGCTGTGCTGAAACGCACGCTTCGCCAGAAAACCCTACCAGATCCCGTCGTCTGATACCCTACCGGTTTACGACATGACTGGTCGACCCCCGTCACGGAGTGCCTCCCTCACAGGCGACCACTCGAGGAACACTTCACGAACTGGTATTGTTATGGCCTCGCATGCCGCTGGGGGCAGATCGCAATCACCTCGACCTCCTGGACACGCTGCTGCTCCTCCCAGCCATACGCGAGGCGTCGAGAGAAAGCCGTCGATATCCTCCTATCCCCATGCACACAACCGCCAGGCATCGATCGTCAACGGTGGCATACAGCATTCACGAAACCCGTCCTTCGTCAGCTCGACATCCTCTGCATCACCATTATCACCTAATAATATCAATATGGGGACAGTACGTGGTGGTGATCAGATCACCATCCCCGATCTGCCAATGTCACCAACCAGCACCATGGTTCCATCCGATATAGCTTCCCTCCAATCGCAGATGTCCACCATGTCGACTATCGTCGGCGGCGAACACTCTCGTGCCCCTTCCGCCATGGATACCATGAGGACTATCACACCTCACGGACGAACGTCGAGACGAGAAGGCCACGGCCATTCGCATTCGTATTCCCACCATTCTGGTGAACCGAAAACACCCGCCGAATATGCTCTACACATCCTCTTCACACAGGTAGACACTGCATTTGATTCCCGCTATACCTGTTGCTAGATGTTAATTTCTTTATTTCTAGTTTGTACGACTCGCCGAGGCTAAGATTGATGCATGCATGAAATGCGGACTGGAGGTGGAACCCAACGTCGAAGCAATATGTGGCGCGGGCGCGGACCCAGCCTTCGATAAACTCATCGGCTCCCTAGGCTATATTGCTCGCCACAAACCCAGGCCGGTAATCGATAGTGTAATGTATTGGAGGAAGGGAAAGAGCGAGGCGGCGAACAGTGCGAGAACAGAGCTCAAACAGGTACTTGTTCGCATTTCAGACCGCAGTATAGTTTTAATAAGGCTTATATAAAATGATATATTGACAGCACGCGCCGTACCAGCAAATGCAGCAAAACAAGCCGACGTCTCCGCCAAGTTCGAACACCAAGCTTCAGGATGGAATATCGGCGTTGATGCGAAGGAACACGGAGAGTGCCGCGCAGTCGCAACATGATATGATGCCACCATTGATGAGTCCCGGCCATAGTCATTCGAATTCTATATCGTCACCCCATGCACAAGCTTCGATTGCTGCCGATCGAAAATCGACAATAGCGATATACATCCTTTGTCGAGTTTTGATCGAGGTGATCGGACAGACTACGTTGGAGAGTATGACGAAAGAGATGGCTTTCAAACTCGAGAATATCGTTTTTCAGCAGCTTCGACTGGCAGATCCTGATGTTCTCGTCGCTTCGCCTCTACGAATGTCAAATTGGACGCTGTTCGCACAACTACTCGGTGTTATGAGTGAATTGCACTTTGATAGCGTATCGGATTTGTTTATCTCGGCACTGGAGGACAGTGGCAAGGGATTCATACCTCGTGAGGCGGAACCAAAGATCGAGCTTGTCGTCAAGGGAATGAGTTTTCTCAAAATCAGTCTCTACCCGCCGGATGCATTCGAACAAGGATGCGAGCTTATGTATCTCATCACGAAACTCTTCTTGGCAGCTCAAGTTCAGAGGATCAAACATGCCTACTGCGACCTTTACCTCAAGTTATTACTCCCTGTTGCAGCGGCTGGAGACTCCGAATTTAACATGCCGCGGTGGGTGGATTTCATTCAACAAGTTTATCCTAGGCTTTCGGAGATGTTGATGAAGGCGAGGCATTGGCCTGCGGTGTTCCCAGTTTTGGGAATAGTACTGTGCATCATGCCTCGAGAGTCGTTCAATGCTACATGGTTACCACTTCTAGAAGCAAATTTCGTGAAACTGAAGGACCGCTCCGTAAGGACAATGCTCCTGCAGACAACAACTCGACTACTCTGGGTTTATATCTTTAGGTGCTCGGAAACCTTGAACACGACGGTCAAAAAGTTAGAAACCGTTATTCGACAATTGTTCTTACCTGGGAGAAAGTCTTTCTTGATTGGTGCAGATGCAGATTTAATGGCCGTATATGTTCAACTCATCCGGTTCATTGGGTTTAAACACCAAGACTTTTGTTTCCGAAATATCCTCAGTCCACTTTTGAACGCCGATGTAATGCTTGGGCACAGGCATACGGACCTGACGTTGGAGTGTTTGACCTCTGAGCGAATGATCGTTGGAATCAAGGCTTTTCTCGAGATCATGAACGATCTAGAAAAGGGAGAGGAACGTCCGCCGTTCCCCGTGAAATTCGAAACTGGAAGGGAAGAGAACCCGCCCCCGATCTCTACTTGGCTCGCGAAATTTGTCGAAGAAAGGTCCGAGGCTATGAAACGATTGGATAGAATGTCCCGTCCCGTCCAGTTGGATAGACTGGGAGCTGTTGCTAAAGAATACTTTGACAAATTTGGGAAAATACTGGGTCAGATCATCTTGGTTTGCGATGCGAACTTTGGAGGCAAGGCACTCCTGGACGAGAAATTCAACCCACCACCGCCAAAGACACCCGTGGCAGCTAGCTTTAGTTTCAACCTAGACCATCCACAGGTCGATCAGAAACAGGTTTACTTTGAGCTGCTGACAGTCTCGTTATCCGCGTTACCACGATGCTTGCCACCCGAAAACCTTATCAACTTCAACAAAATCGTTGAGATTCTCTGCCATGGAACATCCCACTCTGACCAACGAGTGGCGATGGCATCAGCTAACGCACTAAAGTGCATCGCTAGACAATCCCTGCAGCGACAAAAGGTTATCATTGGTTTCGCCCGTTTTATTTTTGATTTCGACACAAAGTACGCTACAACAGCGGAGGGCGGTCTCCTCGGACCCGCGCATATCGAAAACACACTGAAGCTTTACGTTGAATTACTACAAATCTGGATTGAAGCGATCAAGCAAAAGACAAGAGCACCGGCTACACCGTCATTGCTATCCATGAACCTCAACATGGCTATACCGCCACCTGAACCAGAACCGGTGAAGCTGGATGATTTGGAGATATCAAACGTTCTCGCCATCGTGGATGAAATTGAATCACACGGTCTTTTCTTCCTCTCCAGCCAGTCTCGGATTGTGCGCAAGTTTTCAATCATGGTGTTGAAGCTGATTACTGAGTTTGACTGTGCCCTTGATGAAGATGATCACGGAAGCGTATCTCTCGCTGCAAGAAAGAGCCGCAGAGAATCGCAAAGATTCACGAGAATCATTCAAATCATGGAATACGATTCTTTAAATATTATGAACCAGAATATCAATGATGAAAAGTGGTCTGTGGCGGATAGGAGTAGACTCCGTCGTGAGCTCATGGATAACAATGCTCAAGATGCGCTGGTCAAGCTCGCTACCAGCGAAAACCAATACGATTCATCGTTATGGTTCAAACTCTTCCCGAAACTCATCCGCGTCTGCTTTGAGAGATTCCCACTCACAGTGGTACAATGCCGTGACAGCGTCTGCGCGAGGTTGAATCACATGCACGGACAAATACAATACGCATCGGAGACGCCCCGCTTTCAAGGTTCGTCTTCGTCAGCGGCAAGGCTGGCTTCGCCCACTGCGGCAGATATATCTATTGAACAATGGAAGCTCTACCTCATCGTTGCTTGTTCCACACTTACTCTAACAGACGAGCAAGTCTCCCGCCAACTAACGCCAAATCTCCAACACACCCGGAAAACATCAAAATCTGCCAGTGCTAGCCCTCAAAACCCTTACGATAGACTAAACTCTGGTAGATCTCTTTTCCAACTCGTCGTTCCGTTCATCAATTCCGACAACCAGGCGATCAGAGAAGCGGTGATTGCCGGTCTCGGATCCATCAACTTGAACCTCTACAAAACTCTCGTGGAAACCTTCCAACCAATAATCATGCGCTGGAACGATAGTGCGAACACTAAAGTCCAGCGTCCCGCTCAAAACGGACAGATGGTCATCCGTCGCTCGACAAGGCATGACAGGTGGAGGACCGGAATAACACATATAATGCAGCTCACATCTTATTTCCTCCTGCAGCCGGATGTCTATAATGATGACTGGATGCTCAGACACGTTGTGAATTTGATCAAAGACAACAAGAACTTTTTGAGCGAACCGGACGTGAAAGGCGATATTAGCTACCATCGTTTGCGAAGATATTTTTGCGGGTTAACTGAGGACTTTTACGAAGGGATTTTGAACGCACCGGACCCTGAACGGTGGCTGCCCTTCGATGGACGAAAGTCTTTGTTCTCACTGATAGAGGACTGGTGCGGTAATAATTCCGCGTGGAGGCAGCACATCAATGCGGCGGTGGAAATCGAGAAGAACGACTTGAAGAATGCAGCTTTGAGTGCTATGGCCTCGCTTTGTGTAAGTTTCATGATGAAAATGCCTTGAGATTGAAGAGCTAACGGAGTATGCTTAGGCCGGTCCGGTGATGAAAGTGATTGAGAACAAGTCAACCTTGACGTTTGATATTCTGGGTATCTTCCACTGGCTCGAATCTATATTTGGTGAATCGAGCGACAGATTGCACCGAATCGGTAGAAAAGCGCTGAAAAACCTCCTCGAGTATAATGAGAAAGTGCCGCACATTCTCGCCCTCGCCATTCGTCAGTGTTATTTATACAAAACCAACGCGAAGGGAGTAGAAAGCTACTTCCAGGTCGTCTCCGATATCCTCATCAACAACGCTGAAAATCCGTGCGATCATTGGAAATCATTCGCGTTGGCGTTGTTCAAGATTGGGGACGATAACCAAAAGATCCGATCGAAGGCCGCGACGCTGCTGCGAGTCACTGAACAGAGATATTTCGGGAGCCAAACGACGTTGGATTATGAAGTCAGTATATCCGATAAAACCGCCGCGGTGTTCAAAAAGGCGCAATTTGAGCTGTCGAGAACGCTTTCGCAGCAACACCCCGAAGCTGCATTCTTCATCTTTTCCGAGTTTACCTTGTTCTTCAATATCGTGGATGCGAAGGGGCAGAGGGATATTCTAGCAGTATTGCTTCCATGGGTTCAAATGATTGAGTTGCAGCAGGATCCAAACGGTGGTCCAAGCCCGTCGTCATACATGGTACTCGCCAACCTCTTCGAGATTACGGTGAAGTTCAGCGGAAAGATTCACAATGAAATTGAAGGGTTGTGGATGGCGTTAGCAAGTGCTCCGTATGCTGGCAACGTCAAGGTTGTTTTGGATTTTATCATCTCTCAGAGTTTGGAAAGGAAGGAGCAGAATTTCGTCAACGTTGGCAAGCAGATCATTGTGTTCTTAGCAGGGTCTCCGAACGGATCGAAGCTCGTGGAGGCTCTACTAGAGTATTTGCAACCGAGGTTGATGACTTCTCCGCCGAAAGCTCAAGAGCCGCATGGAGTTCCAGATGCCAACTCGTTTCCTTATATGGCCAACTTGTCGGAATCATTGCCTGTTGGTGGCAAACAGCATGGGTTCTCACGAGGACACCTAGGGTTGATATTTATGGTTGATTTGATGGTGGGACCGGTACCAGAGATGGCTCCGAACTTACCGCTGCTCTTGCAAGTTGTTTTCGTGCTGTGGGATCATTACGTTCCGCTGGTACAGGAGCAGGCAAGAGAGATGTTGGTACACCTGATCCACGAGTTGGTCATCTCAAAAACTGGGAAGAGTATGGAAGAGCTTCACCGCGTTAGGGAATTCGTCGAAGCGGTGAGAACGCAGCAACCAAAGATGCAATGGGCGTACGACGAAACGGGTACCGACAGCGATCCTCACCGAGTGGCACCGTCGATGGGACAGATGATTGAAGATGTTTTGGACTTTTTCACCCCGGAGAATAAACTGTTAAAGGTCCAATGGAGTAGGGTTGCTTTACAGTGGGCTACGAACTGTCCCGTGAGACATTTGGCCTGTCGTTCTTTCCAGGTGTTTAGGTGTTTGCTGGATGCGGCGGATCTCGACCAGCCAATGCTTGGAGACATGCTCGCCCGTCTGTCGAATACTATTGCGGATAATTCACCAGATATACAGTCGTTCGCGATGGAGATATTGATCACGCTGAATGCGATAGTGGCTGCGCTAGACCCCGAGGAGATTATGCATTTCCCACAAATGTTCTGGGCGACGGTGGCGTGTTTGCATACTATTCATGAAAACGAGTTCATGGAGGTTCTATCGCTACTGGCCAAGCATTTGGAGAAGATTGATTTGTCTTTGGAGGACAATGTTAGCATTTTGTACGACATGTATCCAAGAAATTGGGATGGTCAATTTGAGGGGTTACAATCGCTCATGGTGAAGGGGTTGCGGTCCTCTGTGGCTTTGCCCAAAACGCTCTTGGTAATGGACAAGCTGAACAAATTCCCAAGTAACAAGCTCGTCGGTGGAGAAGACCGTCTACTCATCGCCTTGTTATCTAACCTTCCGAGATTTTTGGATGCATCTGAGAAGGAATTTGTTCCCGATGACATCCTTTCCTGTGCTACGAGTCTCAAACGAATAGCCGATGATGAGTCGCAAGCGGATATCGCTAGGATAATGGGAGCATACGCAGCTGGAAGATTTAGGAACAAAGATGGTTTCAAATCACAAGTCGTCTCCGCTATTCGACATTCCTTTTTCCCGGATTATGAAGGCCCCGCTCTGATATTCCTCGTTGGTCTTCTCACAAACGCTACACCATGGGTCAAACAAAAAGTCATGGAGCTACTAAACTCCCTCCTCCCAATCATCGACCTGAAGAAACCGGAATTCACGGGTCTAGGAGCCGACTTGATATCTCCCTTGCTCCGCCTCCTTCAAACCGAATACTGCCAACAAGCACTCGAAGTCCTCGATAAAGTCATCTCCATATCCGGCGGCAAGATGGACCGCCAAGTTATGCGCATGAGTATGGGTAACAGAACTCTCCGTAAAGAATATGAACGAACCGAAACCCTCTTCGGAATCCCGGAAGACAGCGGCTGGGCCATCCCCTCTCCGGCTATCAAAGCGCAAACGACACGACACAACGTCCACTCAGTCTTCTACACTTGTCAAATCCCCGAAACGCCTCAGGATACATATGCCGACGCACCGGATATGCAATTCATCATGGAAGATTATGGATACACTAGCTTCCAGGACCGCACTGCGACAATGTTATCGGAGGGTGTCGGTGGAGAAGGCGGGTTTGGTGATATGGTATTTAGATTGGAATCACTCGATAACTTTTTCGCAGATGAGTCGTTCAATAGCACGCAGACGCAGACTACGGATGGAGATTCGGCGGCGGAAACAGCGTCACAGACGTATGATAATCGTGTCTATCATATTCTAAACAGATCGCTGCAGCGGTCGCCGAGTGTGACGAGTTTCAACCATACGTTTGGAGATTCGTTGAGTATGCCGCTAGGCTTGAAGGAACATCCACCGATTATGACGCCGACTTTATTTGCTGCGCCGCCTATGGCTCCTGGGGCTTTCGGGAAGGGCGGTGTGCCGGTTAGAGCTGGCGGGGGAAGCCAGTCAGGATATGAAGATATGAGACGACATGCTGGTAGTGAGAGTTCTAGCGATAATGAATATGAGGAGGACGCCACTGATGAGGATGATTTGGATGATCATACCACCGCCACTACTCCGAAGGAGGACTCTCCGTTTCTGTTGGAGAGTTTGTTAAGGAGTGCGGGACAGAAAGCGAAGAGTGGGGTTGAGGGTGTCAGGAATTTAAGAAAGGGGAGGGAAGAAAGACGGGAGGAGCGAGAGAGGGAGAAGGAAGCCTTGAAGGCGGAGAAGGAGAAGAGAGTAGTTAGTCCTAGAGGGTTTGGAAAGTTGCCGAAAAGTCCAAAGTTAGGTGCTAGGCGGGGTGATAGAGCGAGTCCGCCACCGCCTATGCCACCAGCCGAGAATTTGAACGGATGGTAGTGAATTTCAATCTCGATGTTTTGAGCCGCGGATTAAACCGTATCTTGTTGGTTATATCTTTTCGTTATATATACCTTCTCAGCGACCTTTAGGATGTTAATGTGAATGAGTATATGATGCATGACAATATGATTAATGGGTACAGGTTTATGCGAATATCATGTCAGAGGATAAATGTAGAATATTGAATTTGAGATTTTATTGAATCTGCAGCATTTACAGCCTTTTCCCTTTTTATCTCATTTCATTTCACGAAAGTTCGATTATTTTGCCTTAGTTTTTCTTTTACATCTTCGACGTGGGTAGCTCACTATTATTAAAAGGCCTTCGCATTCATACTCAACAAATCTACAAATTTTTACGAGACAATGTACAACGTGATCGAAACTATTTTAGTGAATATTACTAGCGTAATGCTAGCGATAGCCTTCATTTTGGAACTCATTTTTTCGTTCATATTTTTGATATTTATAAATTTCGTGCTAAAAGCTGAAGGCTGATCGTAGAGTGTAAAATCTGCAAGGATGAGATACGTAATGAATATCTAGGCCTGTAATGAGAAGAAACGGTACCCTGGTAAGAAAAGTATCAACATAATAATAAAAGATATTTCAAAAATTGGAAATGCGAAAGGCCCGGGTATATTTGAGAACAATTTCCGCTAAACGTATGCACTTTCCCAAGCAATCCAAATCAACTCCATGACAATCAACACCTAGAAACCTTGCTCCACTGCGGGCTAACATGACACCTACCAAAGTTCAAACTACGAAAAGTCATAACAAAAATAGTCCAATAAAAAAGGAGGAAATAAATCGGGTGTATCACCCTTTAACCAAGCTCTCAGCTCTCAGCTGCTTGAACCCCTTTCCGGCTACATAGCCTTGATAAGCCTTATACCTCAGCTTAGCAGCCGGATCCTCAACGCCAGCAATGTAATTATCAGCAGAATCTACAAAAGTCTTATACACCGTCTCATCCTCTACCTTACTCCTAAGATTTGCCACAGCGCTCGAGCTGCCGCTGTTAACGTAGTTTGCAAACACGCTGGGCGGATTGGGAATATCCTCATGAGGAACGATAGGGAGATTCAACGGGTGTATGATGTAGCGTTCATATTCTGCTCGCTCAGATCTGCTGACGGAGGGGTTTAAGGAACGTAAGACGATGTCTTCCATACTCCATAGCGGTTGTGGCAGGGTCTCTCTGTCCGACCTAGGGAACGCGCCGTGGAGTGAAGGTATGCTGTCATTTATACCCAGATTTAAACTGTACCTTAGATTGTTTTCGTGAGAGTGGCTCATGTGCTCGACGGTGGGATCGGTGAGCCAGCGTTGGAGGGAGAGACGCTTGACCTGTTTGGTGAGATCTGAGGTTTGAGCGATCAACTTTGTACCTCGACGTTTGCGACGATTGTCCTTTTCACCGTGTTGACCGCTCGAGTTACGAACGGTGAATGGGGAAGGATCTTGTGCGGTGCCGTCTGGCGCTTTGAGATTCCTAGAAACAGATTAGTATGAGTGAGAGGGTTTAAAGAAATATTTGAATGGGGTCACATACTTCGTTGTCGAGACCATCCTGTAGGAAAATATCTTGGGGAAAGTAGACAAAGCCTTGGGCTTGTAATACTCTAGCCAAAACTCATCAAAGAAGGAAATATCCTGCCAGTTTAGATCTGCGATGGAAACAGTCGGTGGGATAGCAGCCTTCTCGAGATGTTGATCAGTCCACCATTTGACATAGCTGCGTTTCTGTTTCTCCATCCTCGGGTCGGCGTGATGCAAATAGTAATCTGTTTCGAGATCCCACAACATGGGCTGACCTTTCGCGAAAATATAGTTTCCTAGGAACAAATTGATAGCCTCTTGCCGTTGAGCATCCATAAATGAATTGTTGTAATAACGCTTAAAGCTCTCAATCATATCTCTGGAGTGACTCGACCACTGGTTGATTTTGCGATAGGTCTCCATGGTGTTGACTAAGTGTGAGCCTCCGTATTGCAAGGCAATGCTATCCCCGTGATCGTGATACATGTGTGTGAAAAGGTTGGAAACATCGGTGTCATACTTAAGGAAATCATCCTCGATAATTCCAAGGGATTTGAGCTGGAGTCCCAATGCTCGCTTCCCTATCACGAATTGGGCCGCATTCGTTCGATCTAGACAGTCAATGCAATTTGTTCGGCAAACGCCGTGCTGAAGCTGGACGGGGTGGTTATCGCCGTATCCATTATGAAAGATACCAGTAACTTTAAGAACCTCGTCAGATATTTCCTCGAGCTTTTCAACAACATCTTGATCGTGGCTTTTAGCGACGCGGCTCATGTCCCATGCTTTGTAGATAATGTCTTCCTTATTTGGGAGAAGCTTCTTTAAATAGTTGACAGCTTGTGTAAATTCGTGCAAAAGTAAAGACTCTCGAGGAACTCTTTCTCGTGACTTGATGAGATTCAAAACCACAATAGGGGTACCATATCGGTCGAAAAGCTGATCAAAGTGCTGAGCCGCGGCCGTGAAGAACGGATCAACAAGATTGAGCGTAATTGGCGGTTTTGGAACAGATGGGCTTGACTCTTGAGACCAGTATAATGGTATACTCCCACGATGTTGAACATAGGAAGTATAGTTAGGACTTCCGAAGAGTACCCCACCAGGTGCGTGGAAGGACGTGGTCTTCATATCTGAGACTATCTGCTCTGATTCTACATCATTTGCAACATATCCCAAGTCATTTGCGCCTCGTTTCAAAAACCGTGCCCCTGCAAAGTATCTAGATCTTCGGGCAATGATGGTGACATAGACTGGTCGACCGAAGACCGATATTTTGCACTGGTCAATGAAACCGTGGAGTAGTGGCAGACACCAGTCGAAAGTGTTGGTAATGTATTGAAGTGCAGGTTGCAGGAGGTAATGATTCCATGCAAACATCTCGTTATAATCTGCACTTGATATCATGGAAGGTCGCAGTCCATTCTTCAAAGCCTCTCGTGCCTTGCATAAGTTGTATTGAAGTGTTCGGGAGATGTCATAAGAGTAGCTGAAGTAAAAGTTCTTGGTCAAGTCTAGATTGCCAAAGATACCCATGAATCGACCTTCTTCCGGGTTCTTGTCCGCTTTCTTGGTAGATGCCGCGGCAATGATGGGTATCAATTCGGTGGATTCGATTTGGTAAATATAATGACCTCCGACCATGGCAACAATGCTCCTCTTCGTGATGACAAGCATGTAATAGTTTGTCGTGAATCTAATAAACCCAAGAATACCCCACATTGCACAGCGCATCTTGAGCCCGCCATGAGTCAAATTACCGTCTTCAATGGCGTCCAGTAGCTGAGAGAGTTCTTCTTTGGTGTAGACCACATCGTCTTCTGTTATCGAGAGCTCCCCGGGATCCACCGTCCTATCAATCTTTAGCACCCTGTACTGTTCATCCATGAGATCTGCTCCCACAATGTAGTATCGTGTTGATGTTTCGTATAGTTGAAACTTTTGCATACGGTGGATACCGTCCGGGGACTCCGATAGCGGTTCGGATAGCGGCCGTTTCTCGTCTTGGTCGTCGCCATCTTGAGATCTCGCATCGGCTCTGCCTGAATAACTAACGGGTTTTGATGGGTGTAGTTGCGGTGATGGGACGAACGGATGTTTGTCCGCAGTTGCCTCGATGGCTTCGGAGTGTTCTATAAACGTGCCTTCGGAAACTATGGAACCTGTATCATCGTCTTGGTTTTCGGGTGGAGAAAGACCAGGATCATGGTCCTCTTTTTCGAAGGTTTCGGTCATTATGGAGGTTGACGATTTGGAGATCGAGCTGAAGGCTGTGATGAGATGATTCCTTCACTGATAAAGAGCTAGGCTTTTCAAGGCATTCTGTAACACATCTGGTATCATATAACAGAGTCCTTTCCGCTTTATATAGCTTGAAGTCTATGAGAAGTCGATGAAGGTAGAAGTTGAAACGCAATCGTGATATATCGATGCCGTCGCGGGGAGCTGTAACCGATGATAGTTGAACGTCATTTGAAGGTGACAACACAAAACACAAGCCCGTTCATCTGACCGCGAGAGCTCACCCTGTCGCCGTCACGTCCTCCCAGCCTGCCCGCCGCTCCGTCGACCTATCAGAGCTGCAGCTTGCGACAGTAAACGACTCATTCGCTTTATCTGACCGCGTCGCCTGGAATCTTTTGTCACTATGACGGACGAAATGGATACCACCGACGATATTCCCGAAGAAACGGAGGCCATGGCCTCAACTGATGATCAGCGAGGCGTCAAGCGCAAAGCAACCGAAGAGCTTGTCGGGAACGCCCCTCGAAGGATTAAAGTGCGTCCTCTTACGGAGTTGTGAGAAAAGAGGCAGAGCTGATTGTTCTCGTGCGTCTCGGATAGGCTCTTTCCCAAACGGTCGTCAACAAAATAGCTGCAGGCGAGATTATCATCGCACCGGTCCACGCACTCAAAGAACTCCTCGAAAATGCCGTCGATGCGGGTTCTACATCGATTGAAGTCGTAGTGAAGGATGGTGGCTTGAAACTTCTTCAGATTACGGATAACGGGTCTGGTATCAATGTATGAAGAATGCGGTCTTCATATATAAACGTGAGCTGACACGAACACCCTACAGAAAGACGACCTAGACATTCTTTGCGAAAGATTTACTACCTCGAAATTAATGACTTTCGAAGATCTTTCTAGTATAGGTACATATGGTTTTAGAGGAGAGGCGCTCGCGAGTATCAGTCATATCGCTCATCTTATTGTCACCACAAGAACCAAAGACTCGGATTGTGCTTGGAGGGCGGTTTATGCCGATGGCAAATTGATACCACCGAAGCCAGGAGGTTCGGCGGAACCCAAGCCAGTGGCCGGGAGGCAAGGCACGCAAATTACGGTTGAAGATTTATTTTTCAATATCCCGAATCGACGAAGGGCGTTTCGAAATTCAAATGAGGAATACTCAAAGGTGGTCGATATGGTTGGCAAATATGCAATCCACTGTGACGGTATTGCGTTCAGTTGCAAAAAGGTGAGCATGCAGCCGAGTTCCCGATTTGAATAGATTGTTAACAAAGTCTTCAGCATGGCGAGTCATCGATGGGTGTAGCAATCCAAAGTACTGCCAAAACCATAGACCGAATCCGACAAATCTATGGCAATGCTGTAGCCAACGAATTAATATCCTTTGACATTGAGGACAATAGACTTGGGTTCAAAGCCAAAGGTCTCGTTAGCAATGCTAATTATAGCATCAAGAAAACAAATATGCTTTTGTTCATTAATCGTAAGATTTTCCCCTCCCGCTCTTTAGTTTAATAACTAATGTGGAACAGACCGATGTGTCGAGTCCACCGCCATCCGAAAGTCGCTGGAATCGGTGTATGCCGCTTTCCTACCAAAGGGTGGCCATCCGTATGTATACTTAAGCATAGATATCGAACCACATCGAGTTGATGTCAATGTCCATCCCACGAAGAAGGAGGTCAACTTTTTGCACGAAGATGAGATTATTGAAACAATCTCGGACGCCGTTCAGGAAAACCTGGCTGCTGTGGATACATCAAGATCTTTCATGACGCACACAGTACTTCCCGGTGCTGACGTCTCCTCAGCGCAGGCGGTGGCGTCAGCAATTCCAGCGTTTAGTTCCGGTAGGACCTTCTCGACACCTGCGAAATCTGGGCAGATACCTCGACGGCCTTACGAAAATGAAATGGTTCGGACAGATTCGAAAGTTAGAAAAATTACCACCATGTTGCCACCCGCTGCGTCGTCATCATCTAGCGGTGAGGCCTTGAGACGTATGGCTAGCAATGGCGATGCGAATGATGCATCTCTAGAGGAAGTTGAGGGAGAGTATGAGGTAGTTGACACGGTTAGACGCCAGATCAAGCTTGCGAGTATAAGGACTCTAAAGACGGAGGTCAGAGACCATGCTCACGAAGGACTGACGGAGTTGTTCGGCAATCATACGTGGATCGGAGTAGTGGACGAATGGAAGAGATTGGCGGCAGTACAGAACGGCATCAAGCTATATCTGGTGGACTACGGTCGCGCATGGTGAGTAGCAACGCACTTTATTTACATTCTTCAACTAACCCCAATGTAAAGTTATGAGTTCTTTTATCAGCTCGGTCTAAACGACTTTGGTAATTTCGGAGAGATACGATTTGAGAAGCCACTTCCGCTGGCAGAGCTGATTGACATGGCGATCGAGATTGAGAAACAGAAGGAAACCGCAGAATTCGGCGATGTGCAGAATGATTATGAAGGAATTGCTCAAGTAATATCCTAAATCTTTATATCAGGAGAAGACAATGTCTAATATTATTTATAGCAAGTTTCGGACACTCTCTCCGAGAAGAAGGACATGATTGGCGAATACTTCTCATTGAGAATAAATGACGATTACGAACTTGAGAGTATACCGTTATTGCTCAAAGGCTATGTCCCAAACCTCGCTAAGTTGCCTTCTTTTTTATTAAGACTTGGACCTCGAGTAAGCTACTGAATTCTCAAATTCATGCGCGAGGCAGGCTAACCGGCGTTCCAAAGGTCAACTGGGATGACGAATTGGAATGTTTTGACTGTTTCATCCGAGAACTCGCAATATTCCACATCCCGGAGGCGGTTCCACGGCCCCCCGTATCAACAGATGCACAGGATGGTGACCAGGAAATGGGAGATGCAGACGATGTAGCTTCGACAGAATCGAAAGAAAAGGAAAAGGTTTACGAAAGAAGACGGGCAGAGATCGGTACTGCGCTAGAGAATATTCTTTTCCCAGAGTTTCGGAAGAGACTATTACCTTCGAAGGATATGTTACAGGGCGTTACGGAGATCGCGAACTTGAAAAATTTATACAAGATTTTTGAGAGGAGTTGTTAGTAGCCTTCGAGCTGAAAATCTTATGGTTCATATTTAGCCTATGTTTTTGGGGTCAAGCGATACCAAGGGGGAAGCTTAATGAATTACCAGCTTCATTATCATATTTATAGATTGCCAGTTACTTTCATTTGATTATTCTGGGGTACCAGATGCCCCAATACATTCAATCTATGAGAATTCGGGTGAATCGGCGTACGAAAGCCTATTTGGGAGAGTCGCATGCTGCATGTCTCAGAATCTTCAAATTTTCAAGCTTGATCCAAGCGCAAACCCATCGCGTTTCCCTCTCTCCATCTATCCTTCACAATTAAGATCAAGATGTCAGCGATCGGATCTCTCATTTTCTGCAACGACTGCGGTAATCTCCTCGACAGGTCCGTGGGCCAGGATAGGATTAAATGTAACGTTTGCGGGTGTATCAATAAAGGTGGACATCCCAAATCTAGTCTTCTCTCATCGCTGGCAAAGCATGCTTGCCGCGCCAGGTGTTTTGGGTCAAACTAAACAGGCTTTGAATTCAAACAATAACAGACACCAGCTCGAAAACGGTAGTGACGCACTCGCGACCTAATGCTTTCCCATCGGCGCTGAAGCAGAAGCATTCGACTGGTCAGAATCTTGCGCCGGAGGATATCGACGGACAGGCTGAGGTTTGTATTCCCTTCGTTCTGGTCATCAAAATTTGTTTGTTGGCGAAGCGAAGAATCCCAACACACGCTGACAACATTTTAGATTGATACGCCATGTCCGGAATGCGAGCACCCAGTTATGAAATTCACAACTGCGCAGTTGAGAAGCGCTGATGAAGGTGTAAGTACAAACACGAAACCTCATATTAACAATGCTCTAAGCTAATGGAATTTTTACATCTAGGCTACTGGTATGCTGAGAAACCTGTTCTGCTATTTTACGGTTCAGAGGTTAACGGAGTTTATGTACCAGTATTCTACAAATGTCCAAACTGTGGATATAGGTATACCATTCCTAAGTTGCACTGGATATCTCTAGATGAATTTGAAACTAACCAATTGTATAGATATAACACAAACAACTAAACCTCTTAACTGTCAACATATAATTGAATCAATATAGAATTTTATATTTCACCGCTTTGTTCACTCCCGTGCTACCTACTGGTCGCTTTAGTTCATTTATGACACCTAAATGCCTTGAGATTGTTATGGAACAGAAGGATAACCGTCTACAGATTCTTTACATCTGGAGTTATCCCAGCTGTATCACTCATTTGATTTAGATGATAGCATAAAGCAAACTAACCCCGTCACTAATAATCTAGAAATGATTCTGTTATATGGTCATCGCTCATCACCATTTCACCAATAAAGCCGACAATCATAGAAGAGAAATTCGAACTCGTAAGCTCCTAGCTCGCTTGATGTTTAACATAACTAGACCTCAAAATATGAAAGGATGGGGCATGGTATAAAATATATGGTTTGGTCATATATATGGGTTGCAGAATGAAATGAAGCAAAGAGTGGAACAGGGTGAAGTTAGAGAAAGGGGGAACATAGTGTATACATTTAAATATCTAGCTAGTACTTAACACCCTAGACCTCCAATTTCAGACCTGAATCCTACAAAGACTAGAAGATAATGGAACAAGACCATATATATTTTTAAAACACAATAACTTTTAAGTTTATCATTCCCTAATTACTCCTTATTTCTAGACTCCCCTAGATAACTTTTATCTAAAGGTATTATTAGAGCCCCCAAAGAGAAGTCCACTGAAGGATCAAACTTTACGCACGAAGGTAATCCCAACCATTTTATAAACCGGCCAATTTAAAAACAGAAATAAATATGAGGGTATCTGATATCAAGCCTTTGCCTCCGGAATCAAAGCATACTCCAACTCCCCGCTCTTCTCAAACTCACTCATATCCAACGCCACAATGGCACTATCCCTCACCAACCTCTCCGGATCGTTGACATACTTTTTCAACTCTTCATCAATCTCCGGAAGTCCAATACTTCCCAGTGCTTCGGCGGCTTCGTGACGGACCATACCATCTTCGGCGGTATCACGGAGGACTTTTAGCAATGCGTCCTTGGAATGTGGGTCCGACATTTGACCAAAGATGAAGGCAATCTCGTGGCGGAACAAGGCCGATGGGTCGGTGAAACCTGAGGCGAGAGCGTCAATGGCTTCCGGAGTACCGATATCGCGAAGACGGAACATGGCTCTGTATCGGTCAAAAAGGGAGAGGGTTTGGTCGTTCATTTTATTTTGCAGGTCCGGGATGGACTTAACCGATGAAGGAAGAGGGGGGGCGGGATCGACAGATGCGAACGCACTGCGATTCGGTTAGCATAAGATCGAGATAAAAAGAGATCATGAAGCGCACCTCTTTTGCAAGTCTTCCGTCTCCGATTTGCCGGAAAGATCGTATTCAATCTTCGCGATTGAGAGCTCGCAGGTTTGCCTTACAGCTTCCTCCTTGTCGTCAAGGTACTTTCGCAATAAAGGCAGACTGTCTGCTCCGCCGATCGCAGCTAATGCCTCAGCAGACTCATGACGGCAAATGGCAGCCTCATTGAGGTCATCAAGTCGCTCTTGTAAAGGTTTAATAGCGTAGGTGTTCTTAGTTTGACCCAGGCAGTATGCTAGCTCGTGCTTTAGGAGCGCCGATTCGGACGAGAAAGCTGCCGCGATCGCATCGATGGCCTTGAGGTCGCCGTTGACTCCGAGATGCTTGAGAGAGAAAAGAGCTCGGAAACGGAGAGTGAGGTTTGCGGACTCATCGCAGAGAACCGCCTGAAGCTGGCTAACTGGTTCCATCGTGGAGTCGCAGGGTAGGAATTGATGATTTGGGCGAGGTGGATGGTTTTTCTTATTTGAAGCTTGCGAAAAAAGAAAGGGAAAGAAGAGAGCTTGGGTGAAAAAGGAAACGCGGGGCAGAACTAGCGCCGGGGGAGGGGCATTTGTTGCCGGGGAGCCCGAACAAGTCCGGGAAGACACACACCCTCTGGGTATCGAAATCACATCTTTGTAACTCTCTCACGAATGACTACGAGACCAATAACAAACACCATTCTTTTTACGAATTTACGCCTTGGGACTTGTGTAATGAAAAATCAATTCAATCCCACCTTACAATACACGCAAATGACGCAACAATTCGGCAAATCAAAAAAAAAAAAAAAAAAAAAAATTGAAGGACGGATGTTCCCCGGCTCAGGTAACCCCAACATGCTTACTCCAGTGCCCCGCCAAACGTTCGGCATTCCGCTCACTTATGCTTTCCATGCTTTCCATGCTTACCGCTCCTATGGTTTGCTCCTGCTGGTGGGGCTGGTTTACCTTGAGGAGCTGGACCCCCTCCTCCGGCCGTACCAACTTGTGGTACACTTCCACTGCTGGTGGCAGTTGACGTTGGGGTGACTGCCGGCCTTGCTGGAGTCGGATCCGGATCCGGTTCAAAGAGATGCTTCGGTGCCTTTGGTGGAGGATCATCTGCAGGTAATTGCAATAGGCTTCGGTCTTCTCTCGCCGAAGCTAACTGCTCTAACCATGCCTTTGGCGAAATCAAATGCGAGCTACCAAGATATACATCCTTCGACTTTGTGCTACCAAGTTCGTAGCAAGATCTTGCCTCTGAATAGGAAGCTCCTCCAGCGACAAACACGATGATCCGTTGCTTATTCTCTACAACACCAGTCCTCTGCTTGGTCCACGTAGGTTTCGAAGTTCGTAGGGATGTCGATGGTCCACCGACTCCAGCTTGTTGCGCAGCCTCTCGTGCACAATTAGGATCCGTGAAGGGGAACATGTCCATATCTAGGGTTCCTTTGATGTAGTCATCCAACATCTTTTTGACTTCTGGTACATAGCGGGAGAGTTCCATTCCCTCTGGAATCATCACAGTCCTCGAAGGCGGATTTGTCTTGTAGCCCATTCTATTGGGATCTTTCAGATTCTTAACCACGCGAGCACCCACCAAATCGAGATTGTAAAGTGCAGACTTCATATCTCCCGCTATTTGGGCGTGACGGAAGAGCTTTTCAATGTCCGGGCCAACCAAGCCATCTCGCCATAGGAGGTAGAGTATGATCAAACGAATGCGATCATTGCCATTCCTACAAAGAAAATCAGATATAAGGTCAGGGATGTCGGGGGGAGGCTTCTTACTGTGTAGCTGGGCTATCCAGAAGTTGGACGAGTTGCTCAGTGACATCCTTGGGCTTTTCGCCAGCTCCGTCTATTCCGGTGGCCAAAGTCTATTACAAGTGAGCAAACAGTCCGAGGATATTTGAGTAAACCATTCATTACCTGCTCAAGATCCGCTGTATCGGGCAGCCCGGCGTTTTGGAATATACCCATACATTCGCCTGCCATCGTCAAATGAAGCTCGTAGGCATCTTTCATTGCTGTGAACTGGGGCAACGATGCCATCATGGACTTTAAATCAAACACTGAGGTTTGACCTTGCCTACGAATATCGTTAATCAAGTTTCTCCTTACTTTGAAAAACAATTCAAGTACTTACTGGGTTTGAAACTCCGGGTGGGCTTTGATAAATTTGTCCAAGTCTTCTCTCACTTCTCTGATGGTGTCCGTCATGTGTTTATGCCTCATCTTGACCCAAACCTCATCCTTATCACTCAAAACCATCTCTCTGGGATTCGCTGGATCCGGAACATATGAGAATTTACCGTTAGTTTCTTTGATGGGGATAAGATCGTGTGCCATGGCTTGGTATGTGAATTCGTGCAATAGCGGTGCAACAAGATCCATACTCCTGTCAACAACAAATAGTACACTTCTCGGCCTTGACTTATCCTCCGGTGGCGGCCAAGTTTGGCCTTGCCCCTGCATGAGAGCCTGGAACTCGTTTAATTCTTTCTGTACAGCCTCCGCAATCATCATAGGTAATTGCTGTGCTCTATGAGTTGTGTACGGGCTTAGATAGTATCGGATGATTGGGAACTCCTCCAGTGCGACACAAACTCCAAGAATCTAGGACATTTATCAGCAATTTGCCTAGGATGAAACTACCACAACAGACTTTATCACCTTCTTAGCAATACCCGCGAATTCAGCAAGTGCCAGATCATCGCATTTGGGATTGTATAATGGATAGAAGGATTTCGGATCTTGAAAGGTAAAGATGTTTGATTCCAGAGGGTGGTAATGTATCGGTAACACGCGCTCGCTAATAACCCAGTTCTTGCCTCGAGTAGCCTGGGCCCGAAGACGTTCTTGCATCTTTGGTGGTGGTTCTATATAGCATTAGCAAGTGTAGGACTATATTTCAAGGGAGATCCAACGAACTCAGCGTCCAAACGATGTGTCCTCCGATATGACGCGGCCGCGGCCGTTTGAATTCTGATAGCAAACATTCGAGGATATGCGGTTCCGGGGATAAGAAGTAGATTCCCTCCATGTCCGGGTGCGGGGTTCGTTTTTGCTCCAGCACATCGACGCCTACAATCCAACGTTAGCTGATCATCCTACTTGCAAGTTCGAGATGCTACATACCGGCAATATTTAGATTGATAATTTCATCTCTGGTGACTACATTGTCTATAAGAGCGAGGGCTTTGGTGTCCGCGACGACATATCTCCACTAATGCAAAGTGTCAGCAAAGTTCCTGTCCTAAGAATCCAGCGGGTGCATTTTGGCTTCCAACTTACACTTCCTTCCGGGATCGTATGCTTGATAGCATTTAAAATAACTATGCAAACCCCAAAGAATCAGCTCCGGACACACCCAGAATATCGTAGAGCAGACGTACCGTCCTTCTGAAGTTGGATGAGGTTCGAAATGGGTGACATCTTGTCAACTACAACTTGGCCGCGGTGTGAATGGTGTCTAACGTTCCCTCCTCCGCCGTTTCGTGCTCTAATATACTTTCTCCCAACGAGTTTTCAACGGTACTTCCAAATTTAAAGTCGACGGTAAAAGGCGAGCGAACGATCTTGTCGAAACGGAATGGGATGAGATCCTGATCCAAAGTGATCCGGAGGGGTTGGGGAGAGTTGGCATATACGGGAATTATCATCACCCGCAGCCGAGAAGGGACGTTCCACCCATCGGCCGAATCACGTGATGGATATCGTGTTTGATGCTTGTGCGACAAGCCACAGCCAATGTGAAGGGAAGTCTGAAGAGCCTCGTCCGTGCCAGAAGCAGCCTCTCAACCAATCAGTTATGCTGATTGAACCGATTGTTTCCGACCGAGATGTTCGTGATCCGAGTTAGTGAAGCTGTGGAGGGGTAATGTGGTTCTTTGCTGTCCGAGCATTGCTTCGTAGCTCCAGGGGAATGTGGGGAGTATTGCCACTGGAGGCATCTATCAGGCAGGTTCAGACGGAGAACGACAGGCGGATCCGCTGACGATGTATCGGAGTATGCTGTTGAGAAATCCTTCAGGCGAGCTAATACAATCCGATACAAGTGCTACTCAGTTTGGTATCATCGAATTTGTAACTTTATTCTATCGAATTCATGAATTCATGAAACATGATACCATGTGGTATTTTACGAAACGACGCAGGAAGGATATGTGCGGCATATGTAGAAGGTATCTAAGTATGATACAAACATGAACATCTTAAATCTTTGAAAATTAGAAACCAACCATAAATACACTTTAAAAATTCCATCTAATAATCTAAACGACGACAAGAATCAATTGCACATTAAGCAAGATCGTAACCAAGGGAATGCTGCAGAACTCGTATCATCCCTCGAGTTCTGCCTCACTAGGCTTCTGAGATACTACCCGGTATTCTGTAAATTGAGGGTGAGGAGGATGATTTATTCTCATATGCTCTGAGTATGTCAATGGCAATCTGTCATCAATTCCTCCGACTTGAGCAGTGCCAGAAGTCAGCTTGATGCCTGCCCTTCGCCCAAAGGACCATGCCAGGAAGCCAATGATAGTAAGACCTGCTATGGACCCGATTACAATTCCGGCGATGGCACCTGCACCTATAGAGGTAGAGGTTGGCGGTCTTGAACCGGTAGGTATTGAATCGGTAGGTGGTGTTGTTGATGGGCCAGTAATTGAAGTCGGGAGACTCAACGAAGACGCTGTTATTACGCCCTGTGGTACTGCTGGCAAGGACGTCTCCCCTGGCTGCAGAGCACCAGCTCTGCAAGCATCGTACCGGGACGTTGCAGCACCCTTATAACCCGAAATACAGCAGAAGGGTAAACCGTCGGTGGTATTGTAGAGGCTCCATGTGCTATCTACGCACATACGATAGTATTCGATCGCGTTAGAACAATCATTGTCTATAAGTTTATGAATTTTGTTAGCAAGGTTAAGCCAATGATAAGTTTCCGCTCTCGTCAATGCCGCATTCTTCGACACATAGAACCGAGCCAGGTTCCAAGATATATCTAGATAGAGATTCGTCTAGATTCAAGCTAAGATGCAGGATTGAAACGCGTACATACGAAAATATTGCTAGAAGATCCTACGAGGTGGTTGGGATGTCCCGCTGGGTTTCAATTTAGTGGTTGGCAGCCGTAGGACAGCATGACTATCCCACCGCGGACCAGCGCTGAATTCGAAATCGGGCCGCGAAATACAAGTCCACGATAAAATATTATAAAAAAGTCAGACGTTTACGGAGAATAACGTTTACGTACACTCCCAGCCTTTGAAATATCCAAGTATTTAATTCTTTCATAGATTAATCCCCGTTGGCCCAACTTCGCTAGAAAACTTCCTCAGATATTACAATTACTCGATAGTCAAGAGTAACAATCCTCGCGCTCACTAATGTCATAATCCCATGGTAGTGATGCCTCGGCGCATTCGCCCTGCTCACGCGACAATATGTTATTCACGAACTTTTCAATCCAATTAATCTTCCTCGCAGCCCTTACTTTCGCCGCGTCTATCAATGACCAAGCTAGAATCCAACGCAATGAGAAAATCAATTGCATAACCTGGCGGAAAACTGTAGAGGGAGACACCTGCGACAATATTGTCGAAAAATATTCTTCTTTTCCAATAAGACTTACGAAAAGGAATTTGATAAAGTGGAATCCCACTCTTTGGTCGAACTGCTATAAACTCACACCGGGACGAAGTCTTTGTATTGAGACTGAACCGATGAAGAGAGGCCATACGAAGACTAAAACGGCACCAATTGTATACACGTCCGTGGCACCAACTTCCACATATGCAATCTATCACATACCCACGAAGTCAAAATCCACGAGAACTAGAAGCTCTTCAACTACAGAACCAAGTTTATACGGATGCAGAACGGCGATACCCCTGAAGACAACTCAAGGACCGAAACTCTACGGATATGATACGCAATGGGAGACCTCCAGCACACTTGTAACAGCGAACGTCTACACAAGGCTTGAAACTAGAACACCGTCAACATCAACTGTGGTATCCCCAAAATCTTCACTTCGCGAGGATAAATTAGATAGAGGGTCTAAACCGACTACAAAAACGACGAAAAAGAGTAACAAGTACAAAAAGACGAAACTCAATTATGAAAGGAAGGGATTCTGGCACAAACAGATTGTACTCCATCCGCTACCCACAAAGCCATCAAAATTGGTCTCGGGATCTAAAACTCGCTTCGATGTTCCACGATGCTGGAAACGCGCTTCGATTTCTCCTCTTTGGCGAGGATTTTTTAATTTTGTTCGGAAACATTTTCTCCAAAATTTTCATTGAGACTGCTGAAGTTATTATTTTAAAACTCCAGATTTGTAAGTTAAGTATAAGGCTTGGCCAAATGTTAATAAAAATCGCAACAGAATTGTAGATTTATTTTAATATGGGTTCGTTTACCTCAGCCTAAAACTTCTGTTCAATGTGATTCACCAAGCCTTGCTAGCCAGTGCGGAACAATTTTAATATGGTATGGAAATGCTTTATAAATGTATATAAAGCACCCACCGGTTAATACGACGGTTTTATCTTGATGTAATTACGTAAATAACAGCCTAACCATATCACTTTCGAAATCAATCTCCAATCGATTAATCAAAAACATCCACCATAAGATCATAGATCCAGAGTGTACTAGACTTAAATTTTCCCTTCAGAAAATGGCGCGAAAGAACAAAACTAAGAGCACGAAGCCAACAGAGATTTCCGAAGCTCCTTTACGCTGTATCCAGCCTATGACCAAAGAAGGAGTCGAAAAGTTGCCAAAAAGGATCCTAATGGAGGGGAGCAGCAACCCGGAAATTGAATCTTCGGTACCTAAATACGATAATACCAAAACTTTGCTCTGATCACGTCTGTCTAACTAACAATCTTTATATTTAGGATACCTCTGCACAAAAACTGGGTCACATCATTCTTACCAATGAAGCCGATATGGGTCGCCTGGCCAAACGGATGATGTTACCGAAGCACAAGAAAAAGAGAGCGAAGTGGGAGAAGGCTTTTCAGGATTTGTCGGGAATGACCATCGAGCAGGCTGCAGAACAACAGAAGGAAAGAGAGAGGCTGCAGTCCTCCAAATTGTTATCTGAGAAAGAGTGATGTGACAAATTCAATTTGATTATATTTGTGTATCTGGGAAAAGGAACCAACCTAGACGAGTAGTTGATATGGAACTTGTCCTGTATGAATAAAAATAATCCCATATGGACAAATTTGCGGTGCGCTGGGCACTCAATTTTCGGGCATTTAATATTTGAAATAATTGAAATAGATGGAATGCACAGTATATTGCATTTATGTGGTCTCGTCCCCAGACCACATTTATGTCTCGTTTCAACCTTTTAATATTCTCAATCATATCTGCAATACATATCTTCCATCAAAAATCAAGTGAGGAGAAATAGTTTCATGTTAGAGCCTCCATGCTCAAGTACTTAAGTGTAAGAGCCGCGTTGCGAGGTTGGGTGTTCGGGAAGCAGGGATAACCCTGGATTTGAATGCTCCCGGTCCTTTGCAGGCCCTGTACCGAACAAAAAATATTTTTGCGACAAAGCGATGGCCCTCAAACTTCTTGCGCATGCATACGAACAAACGAAATCCATCTCGCTTCAATTGCACACCTCACCACGCCAGCAACCAGATAAAGCTGCACTTGAATAGGAAGCCAGTGGCAGTACACGACTCTCATTTATCTTCAAATGTAAGTAATAGTAACCTGCTTAACTCTAGCTCTACCGCAAGCAAACCAACCTCACCTCGAAATCGTATTAACTGACTTTAACCAATAGATATTCAAACCAAGATGCATGAATGATTCATCTAAAAGCCCGCCCAATTGTCCCTCACAAAGCTTCAACCCACTATGCGGCGGGCAGTGTCTGGCTTGGTGAGCCATTCACGGCCACCAATCTGCCTTCTATGCCGTATAACCCGACCCGCCACCCATCCGTTCTCCACGACAAGTCCCCACCCTCGCCAGAAAACAACGAGAAGACCTATACGCACCACGGTCCCAACCAGCACAACACCGATTGAAGCCAGTATTCAGCGTTTCTTTACCAAAAAACCTCCTCCCCAAATCAAACCCGAAATCGAAGTCCGACCATGGAGCACAGCCCTCCTCAAAGAACGACTCAGTGCCGTCTTCAAACGCAACACGGATGATCCCAACATGCGTATCATTTGGGGGGACGAAGCCACCGACTTGCGCAAACAGGATCCCGAGAAGTTCAAACAGTTGTTCCGAGAGTACGTCGATAACATCCGAATAGCTGTCGGTTTCGATGGTGTTCCGGGTTCGGATACCCCACGACACATCGTCGAAACTATCAAGATCGTGGAACAGTTCAAGAAAATGTACGCACAGGGTGGGATGACGGCGCTAGATGTAGCGTTGATGGATAACTTCATTCTGAGAAAGTACGGTGCGAATAATCTCATCAGCGCACAACGGAGTCTGGCGGATTTCTCGCATCCGGCCGAATGGTTTCCCAAGACTAGGACTATGAAACGGACGTGGCATCTTCACGTTGGGCCGACAAATAGTGGAAAGACCTACAATGCTTTAAAAAGATTGGAGCAGGTGAAGGATGGGATATACTGTGGTCCCTTACGGTTACTTGCCCATGAGGTGTTTACGAGGCTGAATGCTAAAGGAATCAGGTGTAATCTGATCACTGGTGAAGAACGAAAGTCGATGGGCGATGACGTTGGATTGATCGCGGCTACTGTTGAGATGGCAAGCGTTCAGACCCCGTTTGAAGTTGCAGTTATTGATGAGATCCAGATGCTTTCTGATCCAGAGCGAGGGTGGGCTTGGACGCACGCTGTTCTCGGTATTATGGCTAAAGAGGTTCATTTGTGCGGTGAAGATAGAAGTGTGGAGATTGTTCAAAAGTTGGCAAAGCTTTGTGGCGATGAACTTATCATCCATCGCTATCAGCGGCTGGGCAAATTGGAAGTGATGAAGGAGAGCTTGGGTGGGGATTTAAAACGGATCGAGAAGGGAGACTGCGTCGTTGGTTTTGCGCGAAAGGATATTCACAATCTAAAGAGATATATCGAGCATGTCACCGGTCTCAAGTGCGCCATTGTTTATGGCGCTTTGCCACCGGAGACTAGAGCATTGCAAGCAAAATACTTTAACGATCCGGATAGTGATTATGATGTATTGGTGGCATCGGATGCAGTTGGTTTGGGCTTGAATTTGTAGGTGATGTGTTCCCACGGAAAGGTCTTGAGACCAATGCTAATAAGAACATGCCAAATTAGGAGCATCAAGCGTGTGGTATTCAGCACAATGTACAAGTGGGATGGATATAAGAACGTTGTCATCCCGGTCCCATTGACACGCCAGATCGCAGGACGTGCAGGTCGCTACCGATCAGCAAGCGATGACAAGAAAGCTCTTCCTGCCTCTCCTCCCCCTCCGAAAGCAGAGGAAGGCCTCGACTGGAATGATACTGCAGAAACTTTGACACCACCGGAAGCCGTAGAACCACCCAAGCAAGCGATACCGGCCGATGGCAAGACAGGTTACGTGACGACGATTCATGCCCATGACTTAGAGGTGCTGCGAGAAAACGTGAACACTGAGCCGTCACTGATCGAGGTGGCGATTGTCCTACCACGGAGTGACATCGTCGAAAGCTACTGCGCACTCTTCCCTGCTGACACCCCGTTCTGGGAAATTCTATCAAAAATGGGGTCTCAAGCGGACGTATCGGATTTATTCAAATTTTGCAACATCAAGCCGATGATCGATGTCGCGAAACTGCTCGAGCCAACAGAGTTCGAGCTACGAAAAGGGGACTATGTATTATCACAATTGTCAGATATCGAAAAGGTCAACCTCTCACTAGCGCCAGTCAAGTTGACTATCGAAACTTGTGTGACCGCATTCAGGGAGTTTGCGAAAAGAATCGCGAAAGGCGAGCGGAGTACCCTTTTGAGCATGCCCAAACATGTTGTCGACATTGAAGTCTTGGATCTTCAGGCGGCACAACCGGCTTTGGTGATGAAGAGATTAGAAGAGCTTCATACTGTCATCATGCTGTACGCTTGGTGCTCGTAAGTATATCATACGACTTTGCTTTTTGATGTTTGCTGTTTCTTGTGATGATCATGCTAACGTTTCATTTCATACGCAGACAAAGGTTCAAGCATACGTTGACGGGCGATGATATCACTCAACGCTTGAAAGCGGAGACGGAGATCCAGATTGACAAAGCTATGAAGCAACAGAACGCCCAAAATGAGGAGGACGGGTCGAGAGAGCCGGCGAGGAGGGATGAGAGGAGAAGTCAAGCAACGAATACGAACTTCAGAGTGAAGCAGTCCAGCAACAAGCGAGATATTCCATACCCTCGAACATCAAGTAGGCCGGCCATGCGCATATGAGATACAACCAAGTCATGGTGTAATATCCAAATAGTTTACTCTGTATATATAAAACCACATCGTTTTGGATTGTAGATATTGTTTTTGATAGCTGTATATAATCGAGCAGCTGGCAGGAATGAATGGTGGAGCTGTAAGATAGGAACATTTTGATTTCCCCTGATCTCCTCATGGGGATAGGCATGAACACACTCACAAACTTACTTGAATATTCCTAGAGGAACGTGAGAGAATCCTTCGTCTCGTAGGATGCTATTCCAAGCCAGTTCGAATCCGACACAGGTCAGTCACACTGCGTTGGTTGGTGGAAAGTTGCTGTTGCTGTTGCTGCTGCAAGGCCGTTTCAAGAACAGCCGAAGCCGCCAAAAGTGGGATGACTTGCCGAAGCTGCCGGCCGATTGCGACCTGCGTTGGACTCGCTGTTTCAAACCGAGTTAGCTTGCTGTCCTCTGCTGCTAGCTACCGGCTAGTACTTGATCATGGACCCTCGCTCCTCCAACTATCATCACCGCCGTGTTCCTCATTCATAACGACTTTGGTTACTGCTTTATATAACGTGGTACTATATATTTCGTTCGTTGTTCAGCTACCATCGACTTCACCAAGGCGCAACGTTACACAAATTACTAAAAATCTTGTTTACCGAGCTGGTGTCAGGCGCTACTCTTCATCAATTGAAGAAAAACTCAAGATGACGACTGTTACCAACGGCGTATCGGCTCTTGAAGACCTTCCGGCTGTCTGCCGCCGTATCAATTCCAGACTCACTGCATTCCTCTCCAAACCTCCGGCTAGTGATAGACTCAAGTCCGTACAAGAACAGACCAGAATATCGTTATTCGTAATCGCAAAAGCGATTGAAGTTTACGGGTATGGACTGCTTATAAATCTTGATTCGGCAGCATGCTAATATACACACATTATCTAGACTTGAACATATCGCGATATCTTTCAACGGTGGCAAAGACTGCCTTGTCCTTCTCATCCTCCTCGTCGCCGTACTCGACGAATACTACACCTGGGAAGAATCCTCGAAACCGATTCAAGCATTCTCCGCCGCAAGGGTCTACCCAGATACACCGGAGAGCGTCTTATTAACTGCTGGGGATCTACCAACAGTATCCACCCCTTCATCACAGTCATCGGCGGAAAATACCCCGCCGCACAGCAGAGACGGCCCATCTCCAATCCCTCCGCCTCGCCGTCTGTCCACATGTTCCCCTCATTCGATTCATACGGTATACATTCATTCTACGCATCCCTTCGCCGAGGTCGACAAATTTGTATCCGAATGCGTCGATTCGTATCACCTCGATCTGCTTCGGTATGATGAGAAGAACGGGATGAAGCATGCTTTCAAGGTTTATTTACAGCAGAATCCGAATGTTAAGACTATTTTCGTGGGGACCAGACGGACGGATCCGCATGGTGGGTCTTTGAATCATTTTGATATGACGGACGGTGGGTGGCCGAGGTTTATGAGGTGTCATCCTGTGATCGATTGGTGTTATGGGGATGTTTGGGGTGTAAGTTTACCGTGCTACCTTAATTCACATCTTTAAGTGCTTGCTTTTCTGGGCTTGAGATTGATTATAATTTTTGGTTTAGTTTTTGAGGGAGCTCGAGATTCCGTACTGTACGCTCTACGATTTGGGATATACGAGTTTAGGAGGGACGACGGATACCCACCCTAACCCGGCTTTACAACGAAAACGTACAGCACCTGCTTCTGAAGACGAACCGATGTCGCCTAGGGAAGATGAGGCAACAATGGAAAGGCGAAAGAGTTTGATATCTTGTTTTAGACCGGCTTATGAGTTGGAGTTTGAGGCGGATTCGAAGGAACGGTTGGGGCGGGATAAGTAAGGTACTAAAATGCTCTCTTGATTTTGAGTATGAGGTTTGTGGAAGGTAAGAGTCTTATCAATCCTGTAGGTGGCATGACATAGACTGTATCGAGGTATCCGATCTTTGCTTTTTGTTGCGAGTATGATAGACTAGCGGTCGGGTTTTTAAAATTGAAGCTCAGAGTGCGCCTTTTCTTTCCTTCTTACCTTTTGTTTGAATTACACTGCTCATTTAAAGTAGACATATTTTTTATGCTGAAATTTCCATATCTTAGCATTTATTTCGTGCACTTTAATTTTATGTTCCTCTGGTAACTCGCTAGCCTTTGTACTAGGATGTCTTAATATATTGTAAAATAAGAATATTTTTGTATTAAAATATATCATAGAGCGAAGGCAGTCTATAGGTTGGTTGTCTAGCAAGCTGAAGCGGGTACCTATATATATAAATTGAGCTTACCAGGTTGAACTTCACGAAAGTTTGAGACATATCAATAAATTGCCACAATAATCCATAACTAGAGGGACAATATAAATCTAACATCCACGAGTCCGCCTGAAAATCGAGGCTATATAAACCTAGACCGTAGCACTGAATTCATGGACTCGCCAATCCGTTAAAATGTTAAGCGAAAGGTCAGTTACACCACATGTTCGGTTGTTCTACGGCAACTGGCGGGATACCGGGTTGCGTGAAACGGCCGGAAAAAAGTCCAGTCAGAACACACCTCGAACTAACGACAAATCTATTGATAAAAGCATTCTGTTCCATTCGCATCTGTCTTACAGAGATAAATGGAGCACACCCTATAACATACTATATTAATTCATTGCCAGGGTGAACATGACATTTATCTCGCGTTCCTGTCCTTGAGATTTTCAACCAACACCAAAAAGCACATAAGTTGGAATTGGAAGTTTGTAGGAGAAGCAGACAAAATTGAAATTGAAAAATCTCGATAGACGCGATATTACATCGTAAAGTCAGGAGAAGAGAGGGGTGTTTGCTTCTCGGCTTTTGGGACGGTGTTTGGAAGGAATAGAAGATTTAGGCCAGGGAAAGGGATAGTGGAAATGATATCATCTGCAATTGCAGGCCCGCCGGCGGCCCTGATAAGCAGCAATCTGCCGTTGGAATGCAGAGTTGCTGCAGGTGCAGCCCGACTACGCGAATTTTCGACCGAGAGCCCTTTTCTTCCATGCCGCTCGAGGAGGGATATATTCTGGCACATTTATAACTAATCTCGTATGCATGCACAAACGGCTTCTTCCTGTGGGCTGTAGATACACATTTTCCCTAAAGATGCATGGGGATTGTTAGGTTGTGTGATTGGTTCCGCTATCTTCTCTTCGCGGCTTTGGGTACTTCGCTCTATATGCCGTTTTTGGACCAATTTCTGACCCAAAAGGCCCCTAATTACCCCACTGAGCCGACCCACGTCCTGGGAACCCTCTCTCCTCGCTAGGTTGACCCACGCATCGTGCGTGACGGGGTTTCTTGAGGCTTTCAAAACCAGGCGAGGAAAAACGGATGGAAGTAATGTAGTAAGCAGGTACGGTTGGCTGGAAGGTTTTAGTGCCTGCCGCCTTGCATTAGCATGCTGTCGACTTCAGGGACACGATTCGAATTTTCTGAGAGTGAATTGCATTCTAGTCTTTTTGTTTTCTTTCTTTCTTTCGGTCGTCGACCATACGCTCGATCATTGTTATATCCTTTTCGAAATTCTCGAAGTCAGGGACGCACTCGGACTTTGTTTCTCCTCTTCTCCCCTCAGCGATCGATTAATGCGGCTATCTGCCTAAACACGGAGAATTGGATCGATGTTCTTAAAGGGATTGGCGTATTAAACCCCGTTTCCGACTGGGGCTTTTCTTTCCTTCGAGAAAGCGATCGCCAAAGCAGCTCGTGGCGCCCTTACTTTTTTTGCTAGCTCAAGCTAACAATTGATGGATTGAGTGTGTGTGTGAGGTTCGTCCTTGGAATCATTATCACCAGTGACCGGCTTGCATTATCGACGACGAAAAGGCAGCAGCGTAGATTGTGAGTAGCAATTTCTTTTCTCTTCAGATGTTTCTCCCTTTTCATGTCATTTTGCTCCCTCTTTCTCCCATTATTTTATTTGCGGTATCGCACGGAGAGAAAGACGTGTATTAAAGAAAGCGGCGCCTCTTAGCTCAAAGTCTCGTTCCCATTCCGTTCTTCGCCCAACAGCTTAACGGTTAGCCTGCAAATGCAGAGTGTCTATCAATCCATTGCAAGGAGAAGAGGGTCTTCGCGCTCTCCTTCTTTAATATAAACTGGCAATTGGTCTCTTACCTCTTCTTATCTATATTTTTACGCAGTTCTTATTACGTTTGTAATTTGTATGTGGCCCTTTCATTATTTTCTATAAGGTTCATTTCGTTCTGGATAATCGGCGAACGCGCCATCAACTGCTAACAGACGCCGTCTTATTAGATAATAGTAACAATAAATAGTAGCCATCCGGTAAACTCCCAAAAGAGTCAGTCAATACTTCCTTGTTTCACTTGCAGGTGTGTCTAGAGTATACCTGTGCGAATTTGAACTGTCGTTGGAGTGGTGCGCCGGTGTTGTTGTGGTTGTCGTCTGGGAGGTTTCTATCAAGTAACAGAAACATGGGCTGCCCCGTCGGAACCGGGACAAGCTGCTCAAACGAACCTTTCCCACGACATCAACCGTCACCACCACTCATAACGGTACCACTTCACGGACCACTGACAATGCTAACGACTTTATTTACCTGTTTATCATATAGATATATTCTCGACAACACTGTGGGGATTAAACTACAACTACTCCGACCATCGCGATAGCATCTACCCCGGGGTTCATCGACATCACACCTTCCTCGTGAGTTCCAATCCCAAGTTTTGTGGGGATTTCGGTTGAGCGACAACGGCGGCTAACAATCTCGAAATATCGCAGTTCTTGAACCAAGCGATACAAATTTCGATCGATCACGACCGGGGGCTCCCGAGCTCTCCCGCCGTCGCCGCTCATCATCGCAATGTCGTCAGGGTTCGTGAATCTCCTTCCTCCCTTGCCGCGACCCGGCGATCCGGAAACCATTCGAGGAATTCTCTGGAGCGAGTTAGCTAACCATTCCTTCTCACCGCTTGCAGTTCGCTAAGAGACCTGATCCGGGCCATCTCGACCGCCGTCACTACCACTCCTCCTCCATACCCACTCCCTCACGACCTTATAACATCCATTCAAGCCTACCTGGATCGCCATGTTGACGACGAAGAAAACGACCAGCAGCGCCTTAATGACGAGCTGCTCAACGTTCATTCTTCCAAGGTGCAAGGCTCCAAGACCCGACAGCTCACATTTATCGCCATCCTCGACGAGTTGAAACCTGCTCTGCGGGGACCGGAACGCTTGAGGGTCTGGTGGGACTGTCTGCTCGAACCTACGATGCAAAATTTGGATAGCACTAAGAGCGCCGTCACGGACGCACGTCAGCTCGTTCTCAAGATGCTCGTATACGACCAGGACGATGATATTCACGGAGACTTGAAGAAGGTCTCTGATATATTTACCGACCTCCTCTTCGAAAAATACTTTTCATTGACGCATCTCGGGTTTGCTGATCCAAACGAAAAAACACCCAATAGCGAAGAGGATCATTTCATGCTCGTCAACATTGAAGAGATTTTGCTCTCCTTTGGAAAGCGAAGAGCTAAAGCCTTTTTGCTTGCCGCGAACAGCTATTTGGTCAACAAGGATACGCGTCTACAAATGTTGGGACTTCTTTGCAGTCTTGTCAAGATGCAGGGTCCTCATCTGTACCTAATTGTCGAGACTCAGGTGCTTGACAATCTGCTACTTTGTCTTCAGATGGATACTTCAACCACGGTTATTTCGCTTGCTCTGTCGACCTTGATAATGTTCATGCCGCACATTCCGACCGCGTTGGCCAGCTTCTTGCCTCGATTATTTGCGGTTTACGCTCGTCTTCTCTGCTGGGATCAGTACGGTAACCTCTCTGAAAAGCATGGCGATTTCATGGACGAGTCTTCTCTCTCCTTCGGCGATAGCGAATGGCAAAAGTGCGAAGCGTCGTTCCCGAACGCTGCCTCTCATGCTCCAAACGTCAACGAACTATTCACCTTCCTCTATGGCATGTATCCCCTTAACTTTATGGCATTCCTCAAAGAGCCCTATAAATGCTTGGATAGAGAACACATTAGAGGCTTCGAGGATGTTGAGTTTGATGATCATTTGATCCGCCAACGTAGCGAACCTCACCGACAGCGACACGCTCTTCATAGTAACTTCTTCACTCTTACTGAGGAGAAAGAACTCACTGATAAAACGAGATGGATGAAATCCGAACCTGCCGATGTTGTCGCTCAATGCGTTGGGCTTACTATACCTGCCGCATATACATACGAAGAACCCTCAGCTCACACGGATATGCCTGGAGCCTTGGTCCCCACCGAGGAAATTCCAATGGAGAGTCTTCTGGGTGAAGGATCTCAGCGCGATACTTCAGAGGATGAAGGCATCGGCATGGACAACACCCGGCTGCGAGTCAAGTCTTCTGAGAACGGGCGATCATCTAGAGGTAGCACCCCTGGTGTCAAGCCTGCTGACGCACAAGATCTCGATAGTCCGACTCTACCACCGGCTGGTCCTCTCCCACCTTTTCCCAACTTCAGCCACGAGCATCTCCAAGACATGATGCAGCTCCACGGCACTCTCAAAGGTGTAAAGGTTAATGGGTCCTCTACTTCTCTTGCTAGCGCCTTGGCTGGTCGCGATCCTTCCTCTCCTCGTCTTAAGGCCTATGTTCAATCGCTGAGCATAGATAACAGAATCCAGTCCCCTGCGTTGAAACCTGCCTCTACCGATGCACAGGGAACCATCGCCTACCTACAGCGCGAGAACATCCTCCTCAAGAACGACCTCAACTTTGAGAGATACCTGAAGCAACAACATCTCGCTCATATTGGATCTCTTCAACGGAAGCACATTAAGGATGCTTCCAACGAGGCTGAGACCAATAATCTCATAAACACTAATAAGGTTTTGAAGCGTAAGATCGAGGAGGCTGCCAAGGCTTACCAAAAGCTCCGAGAGGAAGGAACTAAGACGAAACTCGATGCGAGAAAATGGGAGGCCGAATTGAACAACAGAATCCAAAAACTCAGAGAAGAGAAGAAGATCTGGAAGGAGGAAGAAGAGTCGGTGAAGACTGCGCTTACCAGTGCTCGTGCTGAAGCTACCCAGCTTCGAAAGCTTGTCGTCGAGTCGGAAGCCAAAGAACTTCAATCCCGACAACGCATGCAAGCTATCGAGCAGAGTTTATCCGAACTTGATACTCTCAAGTCTCAGAATGAGCAACTGAATACACGCTTGAAGGAGATCAAATACACAGAAGAGAGTATTGAGGTGTACAAGGAGATTGAGAAGGCAGCTAATGCTCAGGTGGATAAGATCAAACTAAGACTTAAGGCCCGTGAATCTGAGAGGGAGAAGATGAAGCGGTGAGTTTCACCTGTCCGTAAATATTAACGATAAAAGCTAATTCATATGGTAGTGCATACGAGGAACGTATCGCCGAACTTCAGACCAAGCTCGCTGAAGCCAAAGATGAAAAAGATCGGAATCCATCGCCGCCCATGCAAGCCATGATAGATTCTGCTCTGCACAACAACGCGTCCCATCTCGCCAGTCTCAAGAAAGCGTATAATCTACTTCTCATGAAGTACACTGAGCTAGAAATAAAGTATATCGAGCTACAGGCGACGAGTGAGCTGGAGAAACTGCCTCATATGCGAAATATTAACCAACAACAACAAGGTTATAACACCGAGCAAACTCCAATACTTCATATTGAGTCTGAACCGGCTGCTAGTTACCCGACGATCCGTGACAACCGCATGATTGAACGCGATTTCAGCGGTCAAAAGCACATTATCGAAATGAACAATCAAAAGACGGTCCGAAGCTACCAACAGGATTATCCTACCGCCGGTCCGTCTCACCACCACGAATCGTACTCGCCGATGCCTTCTCAACAACCTTACCAATCCCCAAATATCCCAAACATTACCCAATTCCCTGTCCCCCAACAGCCTATTGACCGTCGACCTTCCCCCGTCCACCGACAACTACACAACCTCCAAACCCAAGATATTTACAACCCCCCTACGCAGCATGAAACTAGTCCGAACGTCTACTCTCCACCTCCACACGGCCTAACGCGACCATCTCTTGCTCCCTCGTCATCTGGCGTTAGTCACGACGATGCGATCTCGCTTAGTAATAGTTTTACCTCCACCGGATCGGGCGGCAAGAAACCAAAGATCAAGCCGCAGTCAGAGATCCGTGTTCGCGGGCGTGGTAAGTAACATTTCAAACCATGTCAATGCATTCGATGTTGCTAACTTTCGATCAGGCGGTGTTCAAAATATTGGAAAGAAAGACAAGGATAAGGAGAAAGAGGAGAAGAAGAAAGAGAAGAAGAGTAAACTCGTTGGATTTAGAGGCTTTAGCTCCTAGGCGAGGTCTATGTCCTAATTCCGCAATTCACAACTTTTCCTTTCCGTATTCTCCCGCTTCGATTCCGCAGCCATGATTTCACATGATACGATTACTTGAGTGGTGAAATAATGGATCATTTTTCAAATCTTGGCTCCTATCCTTTAGTATTTTCTGTTGTTTTTTGTTTCATTCTTGCCAAGTCTCCTGCTCAAGCAGGATTCTGGTGGTCGGGTATAGTATTTTTTTATTCGTTCACCTTCTTATTCATACTCGGCGATGGAAGGAGCCTTGGTTTTTATTTTTTTTCTCATGGGATTATTTTCGGACACTCCAGCGTAGCGTGCTTGCATGCTTTTCTTTCTCGTCTTCTTTTATGACAAGGCCGCTGTGGCTTCGAGTCCTCGGTCTTTGAAGTATTTGGAGATCTTCGTACGAGTATTTATTCCCTTACACGATGTATCATTTTCTCTTTCTTTTGCCTGTTGGTTTATTTTCTTTTTTCCATGATGTGAGCGATTGAAACGGGATCGATATCTTTTATTATTTTGTGTCATAGCTAAAAGCAAGGCGGAAAAGTGAGATGGCCGATGATTATCGAAAAGAATATTAATAATAATTTTCACTGGATATGGCATTTTATACTCTCAATAGTCTTGGCAAGGTCTTCTGGTCAAGAATTCGATGTGCTTCTTCACCCTAAGACTTTATCTTTATTGGATACATGGACTTTCCAATCTTTCTTTGCTCAAATACAATACACGCGTAAAAAACTAATCCTCCATAAGCAATTGATCTGACCTCTCAAAATACGCCTCGGCACTCCTAATATGCATTAACACCATGAGAGAGAAGAAAAGGAGATTCGTAGGGTGTTTTATATATCTAAAATGAATAAGTGAAGATAACCTCGCCCCATGGAGTTGCGAAGCTTGACGCGAAACCGAAGTTCATGAGGAGACGAGGGATGACATGATGACGTCTAGTATCGGTGGCGGGTACTGTAGTCTTTCGGGCTGACGACTAGACCACGTCCTTTCTTCGCGCCGCGGTAAATCGTTTCGAGCTAGAATCAGAATTCAAGTCAGTCATGTTATTCTTCCATGACAATAAAACGAGTACGGGTGACTTACGATGTCAATCATCTCTTGTTTATCCTCCAAGACCCAGTTTAGCTTGTTGTTGTTACCAGTTCCGAAATCGCACATCATGTGTTTATTGCGGAAGAAAAACATGACTGTGACGGGGTCGTAAAGCTCGTACATGGCGTTGAAGTCCGGGACCTGTATCTTATCGCATAGATATATGACCGCGAAATTCTTGACTCTTTCGGCGATTTCTAGGTGGATTATCACATCAGTGCTTTATCCTTCGATAGGAAAACCCGTAACTTCGAAGATTTAGCAAACAGCGTGCGATGCAAGAAAAGAAAGAAACTTACTGTAAAGCGTCTCGTCCATCGTCATACAGTTTTCGTCCCCGTCTTCACCAAAGCGAATGACTACTAGACGATCCTCCTCACTCATAATGGCTTGGTCAACATGCCAGCCCGACTTCAGGTGAGGTAGAAGAATAGAACCTGTGGCATGCGAAAAGGATATGTTAGTTGGAATATTTTTAGAAACAAGATTTTCTAGCCGCGAGACTGCACTAGGGAGATACTGACCCATATTTCAACAAAGGAGAGAAAATATCTCAAAAATATATAAAATGAAAATGTATGCGTGTGCGGTATACTCTGTGGTCGAAAGGAAAATTCGGAAGCGTGAGGTCGAAACGCTGGGCGTGGTAGACACTCAAGTATGGAATGGAGGATGTTATTGCGAGGGAATATATGACGGCGATCGACTCAGCGGCCAAGCTTCTGCTTTCTTGGCATTAGCACCGAATATTCGCGAATCAGTCGGGGTTAAGGTGGCACTCGCCTGGTCAGTTTGTGAGCAAAGCCCAAGACACAGGCAAATCGAGGCAATACTATGATATTGTATTGTGATCACATCAATATATCGTTCGCGGTTGCTTGTTGGATAGCATTCGGATCCACGTAATTCGCGATCATTGGGCACTTTCATTACAAATTATTTCACTCTGGTGTAGGTTGCTTCGTGTTAGACAAAGGGCAAAGACTAGACCTCAATATTATGTTGGCCAACGATATGTGCGAATCAAGCGTTCCTGAGGTCTGCAAGATAAGTCTAATAATTATACTATCATTCATTTTATCTCAAAATTTATCTTAACTTTGGCTGAAAGGGAACTCTAAAATAATTTAGTGTTACTTAGACGCCTTCATACCCATTAAGCTATTTGGGGGATACTATGATTAGCATTTCTAAACCTCGTATCCTTGAGCACTAAAACATCCATGGGAACTATGGTTTCTTACAACTTTGGACATTTCCATCCACTCTTCGAGACCTTTGACCACACCATCCTGGGTTCCATCAACAGCTAGCTCGTGACCCCAGACCATGATGTCTGAGAACGAAGATGCAGTTGTCCACTGTGCAGCTTCTTCTATCTCACCATCGCCTTCTTCTTCGTCATCTTGGTACAGAATCTCCCCTTTCTGATTCCCTGTGAGTAGCTTATTAGAAGGAGCATTTAGAACGCGTCCTACAAAATGGGTATATTGTTTAGTGAATCTTTCACAGCCACATACATGATCCTTCTTAACATCCGTTAGACTAGAGTTTACCTTGATACCCATTGGGAACCACCAACTTTGTTCCAGCTAATTTTCTACCTCGAAAGTATGATGTATGAGTTTCAACACCTGTGTTGCCATCCTTGGTGTCTTTGGCAAGCTCATATACGGGGTTCCATAGTCGACGCGATGAGGTAGCGGGACCCGTGTATTTTATACGACAGGGTAGAATGTTGGCTTTTAAGGGCGGTTGTGAGGAACTAGAACCTTGGATTGAGATCATGGTATGCCGTTTTTGGTTCGAGGTTGTCAAATTTGGCGGGATGATGATACAGCTGTAGCTACAGCTATGCCCAACCTACGAGACGAGGATGATTAACCTGAGGGATTACAAAAACAACACAAAAAATAGCCTTCGTAAAACCAAGCTAGGTACAAAAGGAGAGCCTCAGTGCATTGATATATGATGGTGGAGCTAGTAAAAGTACTAACTACCCAAGCTAATAAGTACTTAGAAAGAAAATTGACATCGCGATTTCGTTATATTGAACAGATGGAAACGTAGGAAATATAGCTAAGAAACATATTTATGAATAAATAAATTACCCCTTACATGTAATAGGGAGTTCATTGTACACATGTAGATGCATTACTCTCTTCCTCCCACCTTGTTTGGCGTTCGTCAAACGATCCCCTCGCAAGACTATCCAAGTAGGCTTCGTATTCTTCCTTGCTAACTTCCAATTCATTGGCCTCCTTGCTTAGCACTTCCTCTCGAGAAATTCCAACTTCAGCGAGAACTTCCCACCAGGTATCCTGCACCTCATGTATATACATATCTCTGGTAACAGTACAATGAATATTACCACGATTTGGGAACTTCAAGTCTTTGATGTCTTTCGCATACAAATCTGCTCCAAGACTCAAGAACAGGTTTAATCGCTTAGACAATAACTTTATCGCCCAATTTTTAAAGCTCTCCCACTTTAATTCAGAGGTTACCATGATGTCATCAGGTGATATTTCAAGAATCTTCAAAGCCAAGTGGAGACAAGATTCCTGAAACTGGAAAGTTTTTGCCCTGATATCGCCTCCATACTCGAGGGCAATATTGAGGTTTTGTGAAAACAGAGCAGGATCCATGCCCGATAAGACTGCAAACTCTAGAGTTATTGCATTGCGCGACCCTGAGTAACAATTGATGTCAATCTCGGTCTCGTCCAGCCTGGAGAGAAATCGCCGTAATATCTAGTTGAATAAGTAAGAACAGAGGTCAAACTCTCGAAAACCAAAGTGCCAACTTACCTGAGAAGAGCCTGCAACAAGCTTGCGTATCAAATTCGCAATCGCTTCTTCTGGGCCGAAAGGTGACTTTTTATTCTCAATCCCAGCCTCTAGAAGCTGAAAGAAAGCTACATGGGCAAATTTAAAATTTTCCATCTCTGAGCTTTGTTCAGTGAGTTTATCAAAATATCTCATATCTAGAAAGCTCAAGGGTGGATTCCCTCTGTCATCGAGAAGATTCACGTCTGCTCCCTGCTCCAATAAAAATTTACAAACTGAGAAACATTTTCCCATTCGATTCTTGGGTCTCCCAGGATAATCTTTTGGACTCAGGGAGTTTATTGCAATCTGTAGGTAAAAAATCAAAACGTTAAGAATTTAACGGGCCTTCAATATTCGGGGGAGGTGGAGCCAACTTACGTGCAACAGACTTTGTCCTACCTGGTTAACATCATATACCGAAGCCTCACCAGATGAGAAGAGCTTTTTTAGACTCTCGAGATCCCCTATGGATGCCAGACCATTGGAGCACTCATCATCGAACGGCGAGAAATATCGTCTATTATGAACACGGATCAACAGCGGCACTGAAAATGCGCCCTCTGTCCCGTATGTATTTAGAATAGATGCAACCCAAGAAGGCTTTGACTCTCCTTCTTCGACCTTTGGTTTAAACGTCAACGTAGTTTGGACGCTTGTAACCTCGTTTTCGTCTTCTGATACTAGCGTCTGGCTTCGCGAGGATATCACCAATGTGCCAATTTCCAAGGGTTTTACCTTTTGGATTTCCTTATTCTCCTTTAGGTCAACATCGGATTCGAACGCTGATATGACACTTTTGCAAATTTCCCCTTTGCCCTCTAATTTCTTACTGAGAGATGTATCTGGTGCTCGCTGCATATACAAAGACTTAGTCCCTAGCAGCTGCGAAGTGATCGCTGCAAGCTCATGCTTGAGATCTTGACCACCCTCCGAATCATCCCGTAGGGTATCCAAAAGCTGCTGAACGGCATTGACATAGTCCTCCGCATCAGGACCCTTTACGAGTTTGACAGCTGAAGGGTCTTCTGCTAGGCGCAGGATTTGCCGAACAGCAGATGACAGGTTCCGCTTTTGTCGTTCTAATTTCAACCGGTCTTCTCGCGATTTCGGCTCAGAAGTAGAAGAGGAATGCCTTGGTGGTGGTGAGATATTCAATTTCTGAAGACCATCCAACACCGCTTGGGATTGAGCCGTAATATCCACGCTGCCACTGGTCGTAAGATCATCCGCCAACTTTTGGACTAAGCCAGTGACGTCTCCAATCTTTCCTTCAAGATTATGAATGTCTTTCGCTTGGTCTTCCTGGCGGACTGAAATTGTCGCACAAGTGTTCTCAACCCTAGCGAGAGTTTGAACGGTTTCGTTGTGGCTTATGGCGACATCCTCTTGGATCTCTGTAATGCGTTGAAATTGGTGGCCGTGCAGTTGTTCCATTCGCTGCATGCTTGAGATTTGCAAAGCCATGGATTCTTGGATGAGGAGGATGCCCGTATCACCGGTATTTCGAATCGTTTGCACATCCTGTTGTACTGAATTGAGGGGCGCGGATACATTGGTGGCAATTTCGATACCTACGGCTTGGACTTCGGCTTTGACTTCATTGATACGGCTTCCGTTTTCAATGTTCAGTTTGCTATATATAAATCATTTCTCATTTAGTATATCTATTTTAGAGCATTATATTCTAGGAATCCCAATTTCAAGCCGTCGATGTTGTATCTGACGTTTTGTATCTTGGAACGATCTCTATACCAAGCTTGATCAAATTTGAAAAGGAAAGGGAAATATATCCATACTTCGACAACTGCACAGAAGCCGCAGTCAGCTTGTTATACTGCTCTTTGATCCTACGATCGAATCGCTCCCACTCGCCATCCCCTTTCAACCCGATCCGAATTTTGCTTCTCCATGTCTTCGGATTAGCGTAAAGAGTCTCTACAGAGTCAGAAATATCTCCCAGTTCTTGTCGAAATGTTGTGAGAGTCGTTTCAATTAAATATGCTGTATCTCCTACTTTATTATATTCAACCTTGGCTACCTTTAATGTGACCTCGACTTCTTTGAGTAGAATGATACTCTGGTCTAGATTACGCCGGAACGCCACAACTTTTTTCGGGGCGGACTTGATGCTGTTTACAAATTCGTATATTTTTGACCCGACTATTATTGCGGTTTCTACTAACTGAAGCCCGCTGGCTAAGGCACCGAGAACTTCTGTCATATTTATAACTTTTCTTCGTAATCAAAAGCTTTAAGCTGAACCCGACTAGACTATCCCGATACGCTAGATCACTACGCTAAAAATGCGGCACAACGGACCCAAAAAGACGACAAGAAGATAAATAGATTAAAGAAACTGTAAAGAATGGGTATCCCGATAGACCCGCTTCCAGGAGAGGTTTAGAATCGAAAGTATATGGTGTGAGAGACCCTCTTGCTGTTGCGCCTTTGGATCGCATCTTGTATTAATAGCTTCAGCTGGGTATGGTCAAGATCCTTCATGCGATGCGCCCACCTCTCCTGACTTTGAACCATTTGCATTCAAAAGATGCTGTATTCTTTTTATATCCTAAGCGCCGAAGCAGTAGACCGTGGTCCGAATGTGGATTATTTGGGACAAACACACCAAATTGGCAAGTTAGACGCTGTGCCATAAACGTCCATGCCACTTGCTTCAGGGGATCCTGTGAAACAGGTGCAAGGCTGCCAAACCAGTTAAAATTGCCCAGTTCTGGCATCTTCGCTCAGAAGCAAGCGCATTGAGGTGCGCTAGTGCATATACTCATTTTGCATCATTTCGTTTAGGTATTCTAACGCTAAATATGTACACATCCCACCGACAAACTCTCGAAATAACGCCGTCTATTTACCTACGCCCCTTTGATTTCCTGCTAGGTCGAGCGTTCTTCTCCCTCCTCTTCTCCTTTAGTTTTCTGTCCTTCATGATTTGTACATTGCTCTTGACTTCCGTGTTCAGCTTCTTGCCGTACCCCTTACCGTGCAAGCCCTTCGCCTTAGCTTCATCCACCCTCTTCTTGCGTACATGGTAATCATCTCGCGCCTTATCCGCTTGCTTGGGGGCCGACACCTTTTTATGAAACATCCTCCCTCCAATCCTACCACCTGCAGTAGCGGGGAAGCCGGTTTTACTCGCCATGCCGCCGCCAACGGTGTTTTCCATCTCGCCAACTTTGGGCATTCTCGCGAGTTTATTTGCCTTCTTCCAGCCCTCGAATCTGCCGCTCTTGAAGGATGCAGCTATCTTTTGGCCGGATTCACCGCGAATCAATTTCGGTCCACCGCGGGAACCGTCTTCGTCGTTTCTACGGTTGACAAATTTTTTCGTTTTGGCGTCCCACCGGAGTCCGTTTCCTCTTTTGCTGGGTTCGCCAAAGGCGGTGCCTTCATCGTTGACTAGATCCATCGTGACCGATCTTGCTGTTTCCGCGAATGAATTTGTGACACTGTAACCACGATCTTCGGCGAGGGATGTGGCAGGCGTGTAACCCATGTAATGCTCTGGATCTTGGAAGGACTTCGACTTGGACTTGGACTTCTTCGACGGTTTTGTTTTGAAGACAGATTCGAGTTCCTCGTCGTCTGCAGAGGTCATGTCCACTTCGATCGTCGACCGTTCAGGGGCATCCTCATCCATATCCTCCCAGTTACCAGCGTCTTCCATATCTTCATCCTCGTGATCCGTTCGGCCGTTCGGCTTGGATGTTGGGAGATCAACTGCGTCAGAGTCTTCCTTGGATTTAGGTTTGATCTTGATCTTTTCCCTCCTTGCCTTCATCACGCTCGCTCCCTCACTTCTGTTCACACCCCGTTGTCCAATCTCAAAGACTGTCTCTTGAGGTCTATAATTCGCCAATCGCTTCAACATGTTCGCCTTCTCTATCTCCAAGGCATCGATCTCATCCGCAAAGATTGGATTGACGCTCATCCAATCCTTCCCTCCCACGATTTCCTTCGAACGCTTAACACTCTCGGTACTCGCGGCCACTTTTGTCTTTTGGTACAGCTTTTCGCCCCTGCCGGCGACTTGCTTCATCGCTGTAAGGTCGTTACTAGCATCAACCACCCGCGTTACCGCCTCGGTGCATCTTTCCAACTCATCACGCTTCAAAGCCCCGACGATAACATCGTTCGCAAAGTCAAACTCTTCCTTCTTCTTCCCCTGTGCGATTGCGGATGCACCATCGGTGACCAATTTACGCCCTAGGAACAACTGTAAATCGATCAGGTAAGGCATATCCTCCAATCTCACAAGACTGTACGCCCAGCCTCTTCTTCCTGCTCTTGCCGTACGGCCAACACGATGAACGAAAACTTTGGGTTGCGGTGGGAAGTCGTAGTTGATGACGTTAGAAAGCATTGGGATATCGATACCTCTGGCTGCGACATCCGTGACGACTAGTATCTGAGATTCACCGGATCTGAACTTTTCGACTTGATTTCGTCGAGCGACTTGGTCTAGAGTTCCGTAGACGTAGGAAACGGCGTATCCGAATGCTGTTAGCAGACTCGCAACGTAATCCACATGATGCTTTGTGCTTGCAAATATGATTGTAGAATGTGGATTTGAGAGTTCGTTTTTGGGTAGATTGAGGAACCTCTTTCGTTTCTTCTTTCCTTCTTCTTCGCCTTCTGTTTGTTTACCGGCAGATTTTGAAGAAGCTAGCGGTACTTGGATCAAATCCTGTAATACCTGTAAAAGAGCACCCTCTTTTTCTTCCGTCTTGATTGTGAAGAATACGCTCTCCAGTTCGGTTGAGACTTTCGAATCGGCGTCCAGTCTGACCAGCGATGGTTCGTGAAGACCAGCTTTAGCAAATTCTACTAGACTCTTTGGTAATGTCGCCGAGAAGAGAGTTGTCTGTCGACTCGCCGGTAATGCGTGAAGAATCTCTCCCAATTGAGCCGCGAAACCCATTTCAAATAATCTGTCCGCCTCGTCGAATACTACGTATTGCATACTGCCGAGATCCAACTCCATTTCAACCTTCAAATGTAGGAAACGGCCGGGGGTAGCGATGATGATATCGGGGTTCGTCGTCATCATTGAGAATTGATCTTCAAGACTGTCACCACCAACCAAGAGGATCTGTTTCAAGTCTGTGCCACGGGAGAGATCTTTTACGACCTTGAGAGTTTGGAGTGCGAGTTCACGAGAGGGAGAGAGGATAAGGCCTCTTGCACCGACCTGCAATTCAAAAATTTGTTAGCTCCATACATAGAATTTAAAACTCAGAAATCACAAAGTAGTACCTTCGCTGAGTGTGCTTTCAACTTTTCGATCATTGGAATAACGAAAGCTGCGGTCTTTCCGGAACCTGTTCTTGCCATACCAACCACATCTTGCCCTTCCAACAATAGGGGAATTGTCTTTCGCTGAATTGGAGTAGGTATAGAAAATCCCTTCTTCTGAATCGCTTTTAAAAGGTTGACGTTGAGACCCATGGATTGGAACCCTCCAGACTTCTTGATTGATTTCGATTTAATATTTGAGGTTTTTCGATTCGCAGATGCCAATTGGGATTTGATAAACTTGTCATCGTCGGAAGAGTCGGACTCGTTACCCGAAGGTTTATCGAGATCGAGAATAGAAGAGGTATCCAATGTCTTTTGGGATTTTAGCCGTTTCTTGGGCGGTTCTGAAAAGCCAAAGTCGTCGTCGTCGTCGAGCACGGCCGAGCCAGTCAAGGCGGATGTGATGTCGAAGCCATCTTCGCTGGCTGCCGGCGATGATGCTCGTGCTGACCGACCAGGTGCCATTACCATATACGCTCGATGCTACTTAGCACCGGTTACAAGTTGTGGAATTGAAACGGCGAGTTTGGTAGGACAGAGATTGCGAGATGTCTGTGGAGAAGGTTTGTCGCAAAAAAATTAATTTTCATTTTTTTTTTGAGCCGCCAAAACTGAATTTGGTCGCGGAAGCTAAAAGGCTTGGCATTCGACCGTCGCGCCTCATCTTTCCATCGACGATACCTAATCAACCTCTCATCTCTCCAGCTTCCACCAATTCGACACTCTCGAATGCCTGCATTATAGCACCGATACTACCTCCCTTAAGTCATCGATTGGCAGTTCTACAACAGGCTCTAAACAGAGGAGATCTTTCGAGATGGCGGAACCAAGGAATAACACGTACTTATTTTCCCTTATTGTCATTTATCTCCACTATACCGCAAGCTAATGACGAGATGCTTCCACAGGGTCTACGTACGTCCACATCCGCACCCGTAGCACACAAGCCCTTCGAAACTAAATCTCTCTTTCGCATATAGTGCCGGAACCTCGAAGAATCAGTCAAAATCCCCGTCCTCACAGCCACCCTTGAAACCCTATTTTCACAATACGGCACCATCCTCGAGATTGTCGCCAAGAAGAACCTGAGAGCGAGAGGCCAAGCCTTTGTTGTATTCGACAGTCCGGATGCCGCCGAACGAGCGATAAAAGAAGTTCAAGGCTTCAACCTATTCGAGAAACCGATGGTATTGCAATATGCAAAGACGAAAAGCGATGCTACAGTCCAGGCCGAATCGAATCACGCCGAGTTTGACGCCCACAAGCGGAGGAGATTAGCAGAGAAGGGTATGCTTTAATTCTCACAGAATACCTCTATCTATCTAGTGTATCACGGATGTCTAATATGTCTTTTCAGATCGTAAACAAGCGATCCGTGCTGCTGAAGCACAAAAGCACCTCAAACGCCCTGCACAAGCCGGCCCTTCACACGGTCTGCCCGCCGATTCCTCGCGTCCGGCAAAGAAAGCAGCCACTGGATCATCCGCTCCTGGTGGTCTCAAATCCACCGCCGCACCAGCAGCCCCACAGATCCCCGACGAGTACCTCCCCCCGAACAAGATTCTCTTCTTACAAAATTTGCCGGACAATGCTACGTCGGATATTCTCAACGGTATATTTGGCAGTTTCGAGGGTTTCAAAGAAGTCAGATTGGTACCCGGTAGAAAAGGAATCGCGTTCGTGGAGTACGAGAATGAGGCTGGCGCGATTAGTGCTAAAGAGAACACACAGGGGATGTCGTTAGGCCCTGATGGTAGTGGTGTCGTGAAGGTCACATACCAGAGGCAGTAAATGCCAATGTATGCCCAGAATTCAAATACTCCATTAATGCGAGTATTGGACTCGGAGCTATATGTGTAGTTTAATTGGCACCATTTACCATTCCGTAGTCTGTATTACTATATCTTATAATTGACAAACCATAGTCATATATCATCGATAACTCATACATGGATCAGTTTTATATTACATTAGGCCGAGAACCGGATCATTAATAGATCTAAAATTCCAGCAATGCAGTATTAGGATATACCATTTAAGATAACCATCACCACCCCTTCGAAGCGTTACCCCAAAGGTTGGGTTATACAAACAAAGCTTCCATATAAAACACCCAAGCGACACCAATCATCGAATCATAACTGTACCACTCGCCGAGAAAGCCCTGCTTCGCCGACCCAAGCGCATATATCCCCGTCCAAATAAAATCCCCCGTCATACAATGAATGCCGGTGCCATTCATCGTACTAGTTACATTCAACTGACACGGTAAGACCAGTACCGTAGCAGGATCACTCGCATTTGGAAAATTACTATATAAGTAATCTCCTTGCACACCAGTATTCGTAAACACGAACGGCCGGCCAACGGTATCGAATATATTCCCCGTGATGGGATCCACGGTGAACTGCTTCGCTGCAGCTTCCGTGGTTACCATCTCCAGTTGCGTACGTCCGGAACTGTCCGTTGTAGAACCGAGATATTGTGTTCTAAACGCATTCTGAACAGGTTGGGTAGTCGAATTGACATAGTTGATGATGATGTTTCGTGAAACATTGATCGGTGGTGGGGTATTAGCTGTGGGGAATGGCACTGCTTGTAATATCAAAGGACCCACGGCGCCATTGCTGAATATCTCCCCAACGTTGTTGAAGAGGTTGATCTCACTTGAGGCATTCGTGGCGGCTAGATAAGTTCGGTTCACACCCTGACAGTGTAATAACAAAGTAGAATCGAGCCAACAGCCCACTTGGTCCATATTCGGTTGTAGCTCCATCTCGTATAATTTAGAGTCGTTCGTTGATAGCGGGAATGTACCAAAGGGGATGGTATACGGTGATCCAGGCTCGGTATTGGCGCCTGTTACATTTCCATTCGAGTCGGCGGTATAATTCATAGCTAAGGTTATATCCGAGGTGAATTTCACATATTGCATGTCACTATCATTGGGATCTTGGTAGAAATACAAGTATTGACCCTGGAAAAGTTGGTTGATGCCGTCGCTTGTAGCTCGCAGGGCAAACTCGGTATACATTGGCACGATGCTAGTTGATGTCGAGTTTGCAGTTTGAAGTATCGTTGAGAAACTAGTAGTGGAAACAGATACGGTGTCCGTGATTCGTATGGTGGTTATATCCGTGACCGTCACTTGCAAGGTCAAGGTCGTAGTGGTACCCTGAGATATCGTTTCTGTAGTGCTAGCTGTAACCAAGACCGTACTCGTCGTGAACTGCATCGCGGTTGCTGTTGTCGTCGTCTGGAGATTTTGGGTCGATGTCACATCTTCGACATCCGTAGTCGTCGTGGTGACCTCAACCGTAACTACATTTGTTGCAAGGTATGTAGCAGTCACCGTAATAGTAACATTCGTAGTGATAGTGGTAGGGATCTGAGTAACATCTGCTCGGGGGTAAAGAGTTCCTCCTAGAGTTACCCCGATGCAGGTGCAGGCGGATGTATAGGCTGTTTGATCGCTGCATATTCCTGAAGCATATGTAGGCAAGCTTATGCCTGTAGCTTGTCGTTTCTTAACTGTAGCTCCAAGATTGGTTGGCGTCACTGATTGGATCGGTATACCCTTTGTCACAGTTTCTGTCCCAGTGAGGGTAACCGTTGTAGATTCCAAAGTTGATTCCACGGTTGTGACGGTTTGCTCTATTTCTGAAGTTGCAATATTTGTATTTATGACGGATGTGCTTGACGTCACGGTAGACGTGGTTTCTGTGGTTATTGTGGCGGTGGTATCAATCTCAGTAGTGACAGTCGGTGTTATAGTTTCAGTTGTGAGTACTGTGCCGGTCACATTTGAAGTTATTGTTACGATAGAATCTGTCGTTGCTGTTTCCGTGACGGTCGTCAGAACTATGACAGTATTCGTAGCGTCTTGAGTGACAGTAGCGGACAATGTTAGTGTATGGAAGACATAAAGTGTCCTAGGAGCAATAAGATATATTAGCTATCGATTGTCGCAAATTCATTCTTTCAGAGGCATTTCGTCGAACGAGACGAAAGCCATTTGATAAACAGTTTTATATAGCAGAACTTACGTCGAATAAACAGTCGAATGTGTCCAGAGATTGTCCCTACAATCATCAATAACAGTTTGCGATGGGAAAAAGCCCGAACCCTGCAGAGCTAATCATATTGATTCAACTTCATTAGCCAAATTCTTATTGAAGTGAACCTTCTCTACATAAAGACCTGTAATATATTGGGATATCTTACCGTTCAGACAGCCGTCAGAAACACATTGGCACTCGCATGATGACTGTGCAGCTGCATAGCCAGATAGGAAAGCGAGGGCCCCAATTACAAATAGCATTGTCATTTAGACCCAGTGAAATTGCGTCCGAAGTAATTGAGGAATTCGGAATCGAGACTCAAGTAAAGAAGCCAGTGCTAACAATTCAACTTTTGAATAGTAGTCTCCAAGGCCCGATAAGTTATATATATACCATCCCCGGGCAGCTAAACGTTCGATTACGAATATTCCGAGTCATGTCGGAATGCCAGGACTGCATCTTGCAGTAGTTTTCAAAAACCTATTGCAGCGTTCCTGCGCAGCTGCAGAGATGTTCAGGTCAGTTATAAAAATATCTGCTAGATCAATCACGACTCACTAATCTCGGCCGTACTAGCTTAAATTTCCTAGAGAAGGGGTTGTTCAGAGTTCCATGAGTGCACGGGTGGTTACGAGCACTTAAAGCGGAGCTGAGTTTCTCATTTCAGTGTTTCCTGATCAAGTGCAAAATGTAAACCGATATTTAACTTAAGTTAAGCCAATAAAGCCGACCGAACCCGCTGTTCCCCGTGGTTCTGGACGATTTCTTCATGTTCGCACTCGGGGATGCAAGAAAACGCGTAGACGGTGGTTGGAACTTATACTCAGAACATCTGAAATATATCTTTATCCTGCCGCATAGTTGATCAGAAGACTTTAAATAGCCAGCCGAACCGAGTGGCTTTCGTTCAGATAGCGGCCGACACTCGAGCACTTGATATCTTTTGCTTCAGCTTAGATGCAAGGGAACAAGTGCACACGGCAAACTAAGGGGTATGAGCCAATTTCCTCGTTCTCGGCTCAATTTTAAAACTGGGCTGAGATTTGGGTGTGTCGTATTGTTGTAGATTAAAAATTGAAGCTGAGAGCCTAGATATGGAATACGAGAAATTCTGTAGACTTACCGTGGGCGATCTAGGACCAAAGGTATACAAACTAGTAGGGACATGCGCTTAGATTCGGAGTTATAGGTTCTCAAATTGTCAATATGTTCCTGAGTTATATGCATTCCAAGCGTGCATACGAGGCGGCGTTCATCGTTTCATGTTATTGTACTATAATACCTGTAGGCATTTATTAGTTATAAAATCTCTCGCATCACCTATACCTTACGGGAAAGTCCATAGAAACGCATGGAGATCTCATTAGGGCGACTTCCGTGAAGGAGCGATATGATTTCTACTATAGCAGAGCAGCTAGAGAGGTGCCTGGCGATATAAGAGCAACAGTTTGTATATTCTTAGTACCACGAACGCCCTTAAAATGATAATTACCTATTATTAACGTATGCTATAAACAAGGGAGTCCATGGAATCTATCCAGTTCCGCTAGTACAGCTGCCATTTCGTAATTCCCTTTTATTTTCTTTCTTTCTTTTTCCTTTTTTTTCGTTCAACGATTAAAAGTCCATACACGCAATATGTTCGTCATCCTAAATTCAGAAAATCAGCAAGTGTGTCCTTTCGAAAGGTCCGTCTATAAACCGATGAATACATACCATAGTGGTAAAGCAAACACCATTCGTTAATAACTCATCAACTGCCTTGTAGGTATCAGACATCGAAATCTTGGTATTCTGAGAAATAATCGAAACATGCATCCCTTCGCTACTATCCGAACGGTTCTTCAACAGTGAGTAGATCTTGCGAGCATTTCCTGAAACGCCAGGCGGTAACATCGCAGCACTAGCACCGGCTGTATTCGCGGCTCCTCCCATTTCTGTATCGCCTCCGTAAGCATTCGCGCCGCCTTGTTGATATGCTGCTCCGTCACCCGTATGTCTTGCCTGCATCGACTCTGGAGGCCCTCGAGTGAAGTATAAATGCACAGCCGTCGCCTCTAGAAAGTGGTATTGAATCTCGTTGAAGTCTGTGACCTGTCTAACGTGCTGCGTGCCGATATTCCTCTTGTTGTTGAACTGCTTGATGTTTCCCGTCACCCTCGCGTACGCGTTAACCTGTAATTCCGAACCGACAGAGGCTCCCGTTCCGTCATCATCCATATCGCCTCCACCGGACTTATTATCTTTGAACTGCTTGACCTCGATGGTCCCCGTACCGTCTTCCATCTTGTATGTTGTGTTTGTTTCTTGATCCTGAACGTTACGGATCTGAGCGATAAAGGTGATGTTGCCGACTTCATTGCCGTCGATTATGAAGGTGCTGTCATCATGTGGAGATTGGGCTTCTAGGATTTGCTTGATGGTAACGGGACGGAGGGTATTTTTCGCAGCAGACTTTGATAAAAGAGTGTTAGCAGGAGGATAATAAATCGTCGAGAACAAGGCATACCTTTCCGGGGCTAGCCTGACTACCACCTTGCGATCCAAGCGTGAAGCCGCCACCACCACCACCTCCTCCTCCTCCTCCATAGGATGTGGTTTGGTAGCCACTGTCGTATCCACCGTAGCCTGTCGAGATTCAGGTTAGCAGGCTAGAGCTATATTACAAGGCAAGATCCCCAAACATACTCATATTGTCGTTCTGCAGGGTATCTCAAAGGTAAGAGATGTGATGGTTCCAAGCTAGTAAGATAGCTCAAAGGAGAGAAAGAATGGTATCGAATATCGACTGAACGAGGCCTTGGTTGTGGAAGGTGTAGGTGTTGTGTCGCCACTTTACGCGCCACCCGTTGGGAGAGTTTGGAGGTTTTCGCGTTCAAAACAAGCGCCAAGACCAGCTCAATTTGCTTGCTGGTTTTAGTAGCATAATAAGCTTCCAAGCTTATACGAAGAGGGCATACAGCCAAAGCCCCAAACTAACAGCGAAGGAGACTTAGATGATGAGATATATTCTGACAGGATGCTACTCATTTTGCTACCTATGAACTCCAAGATCACCCTTTATTTCAAACTCCGAACCTTCTTTTTTGTTCCAAAATATAGCGAGTGCGTTCATCCTTTCATGCGTCCTGCAACCATGCTGGTCGGTTCTCCGGGTCGGCCAGCTCCACAAAACTCCGCTCAAAGGTTTCTATGTGCAATTCATTGATCACCCGATACCTATTACTTCCCGTAAACCTCCTGTATTCAGCGAAAGTTCTATGTTATATCGAGCATGTTAGTATGCATGCATATGTCCCTAGCTCGTGAGTGGTATCTAATGCTTACGAAGCGATACTCCATCTAAAAGATTTATAGCATTAGCTTCTGAAGCGAAGAATTCGAATATTCGGGATATCAAATATTAATTTCGTACTTTTGAAGCCGTCTCAGGCATCCTATAACCGTGCCAGTTCTATGTCTTCCCATGGTGCAAGACACAAGTATCCTCCCGTTCGAAGCGTCTGCCAGTGCCTGTCGTTGCCGTCAGCTTCCTCTTTCAGCTCGCGATTCCATTGCCCCACGAATCAGCTCACCTGCAAAGCACCCACAATATTCCGCTTCACGTCGGGGTCCCATGCAGTCGTAACTTCCCCAATGCCAAACCTCAAGAACTTGATATTCTTCTGCTCCACAAACTCGAGAAACTCCGGTAATGGTTCCTCGTGGGCTGAATTCGGAGGAAAAGCAGATACCACGCGAGTGATGGCGTATTATACAGTCATTAGCCATTCCTCGCCCGTTATGAATGCTATTTTGAACCATTGCCTTTCCGTATCCGATGTCGCAAAATACCCAAAGAATGAGAAAACGCTGGTAAAGAGGCACTAACCCATCCATATAACCGTATTCAAGTTCAAATCGGTCACGAATGGCAAGTTGATACCGCGCGGGCCTGCGCTCCTATACAAACCTTCCTCAACCTAGGCCCGAGACGCATTGGTTAGCACACAACTCCCAACGTAGGCCGTACGTGAATTGATTGTTAGAAAAGAGGCTACTCACGCAAGCAAAGTTCAGCGGAGGCACCAGCTTCATAAGCCCTTGCTGCGACGCCATGGTGACAGCGGGAACACCCAGAGATATCGTCGTGCTGAGGTGTCGTGTGACAGGAAACCAAGCTCGTCATTTCGCCGGTTTGATTGGAGCGTGCCACTTTTATCGATAAGAAAACGCCAAGAGGCAAATCCACAACGCAGACCCGACAATCTGGAACCGATCTCAACGCCGGCCCCTTTGTTCAAATTTTTGCGCTAAGGAACTTTTTCGAGACATCGTTACTTCCCTTCAGACTTCCCACACCCCTTCCATATCATTGGCACGACTTGCGACTCGGTGGAACGATGTTCTATAGGCCAAGATGAAGAACATATACCTGTATAGCTACTCTCGTCTTTACATCCTGAAGAGGAATACTAATACCACAATTGCCCGTTCACAGTCCCAATTTTGTCATCGCCCTCGTTCGGACGCCCAAACTACCTCCCACTTTCGCCCAATTCTCCGTCCCTCTGAGCTTCAACAAGCTCGATCTCAAGAATTACCTAAAAAATGCCTACGGTCTTAGCGTCCTCGGTATCAGGTCGGCTATTCGCCAACAGGCAGTAGAAATGAAGCAAGTGGGAAAGAAGAGAACGTACATCCGAAGACGCTCAGAAAAGAGGATGACCGTCGAGATGGCCGAGCCATTCGTATGGCCAGAGGAACCCAAGAATTTGGAGAAGTACGATACCTTATCGTTATTCCTCGATGACATTCTGACCCAAGGCGTTATGAATGAAAGGCTAATTGTGACGATTTTTCTCCCTGGTGTAGATTCGATAACCAATTATATACCAATATCGAGAAATACAAAAGTCAAATCCGTGATCAGGCTATGGACATTGGAAGAGGTAGATGGTATGATACGAGTGTACGGAAGAGGCTCTCTGAAGCTGTCAAAGAGCAGGAGCGGGCGGCTGCTGAGGGGCGGTCGTCAGCCGAGAAAGAAGAGTTGACGGATGTAGATTTCAATGCGGCAACCGAAGAGACCCCACATAAAACGTAGTCTTAACTACATAATAAAAGGAAACCTAACCAATGGGGGTGTATATAGGAGGCTGTACGATAGTCATCGGCTTGATATGTAAATATTCATACTATAGATTCTAAAGTTCTTTCATTATACTGATTCCCAGCTGTGAAAGTGATATACAGAGTCAGTGTTTCATTAGAGCGAAAAAGACGTTATAATTTTATTATACGTTGGGCTTTGTGGTTCTTCCACTGGCCATAACAACACTGAACCTTAGCATGTCCAACCAATGTATGCAGCACTATCACAAGAGACCATTTACATCCCAAGAATGGTAATCAATTTATTGTGTCCAGCTTTACTAGCCCCAAAATATTACTAAGTCACTATAATAGTAATTAACCGATCCAAAAGCAGCTATTTACAGTGGCATGAAGACTGTCAAAGGTAGCTTGGCAACAACGTAAAGTAAATAAACGTGATCCATGGAGAAGTGAGACAGTTCGGGAAGTGAGACAACAACAACAGCGAGTTCTATTGAGAATAACTACACAAAATTTCATTCTTCAGCGGTGTCGTAGTCACTACCACTATTATTATAATCACTGTCGATTACAACAGTAGAATCATTGTTTTCGCCCTTCTTGGCCTTCTTGGCATGGTTCTTACGGTTGGCCTCCGCAACTTTCGCATCTAATTCAATTGCTTTTTCACCCCAGAGGTACTCCACCTCATGGTCATTCAGGACCCTGGCACCTGACAGTCGTGGTCTCCCAACTCTATTCTGTGATACCTTCTTATTCGCAGCGCGTAACTGGTCGGCGGTCGCTGATAATATTGTATTTTCATTCATTATACGCTCTGTGAATTGTCCTAATTTGCGTACAGTTGCAATAGTTGGTGAACTGAGTAGATATCCTGCCTTGTCTAATAACGAGTCCACTACCTTCTGCACTGACTGTGGTCGCGTTGGTGTAGCTAGTTCGCATGGTAGTAGTGGTGACGGTGGTGGTGGCGTGACAGGGCGTAACTTCGACAATACCTTATCAGGATTGTATGGTACCAAACCAGCACCTGACCACGCTGCCTTCACCAGTTCAACTGAAACTGTGTTACTACGCGCTTCCGCCAGTAGTTTGATGAATAATTGTTTGTCGATCCCAGTTATCCCATTGCGCATGGCGTCGTCTACCGCATTGCTGTACTGTTTGCCGTACACTGAATTGAAACCAACGTCTAATGGTTGCAACCGGTGGAGTACTGTGAGGTGGTAAACAAAGCGCTACAATCGAATGGTGAACGCAATAACTAATGAATTCTGCGCTGATATGACTGCTGTGACCATCCAATAATAGCATACGCCATTGGTTGTCGTGCACCTTAGGGGCCGTCAGTGGTTCAAACAGCCGGTCCAACCATTGTACGCCTAAATCCTCGTCTGTCCACCCACTAGGCGAAGTTGCGAACAGCCAGCCGTCCGTCGAACAGTTCATGTTATTGGTGTACCAGTTGAATTGGTGGTATTTGCCCTTGAATATGACAAATGGTGGCAGTGTCGTGCCTCTGGCGCCAATGCATTCAATGCTCGTGATCGATTCGCGATTACCGAATTGCTTGCTGAAGCGACTGGTACCGCGCTTTGGTATAATGACCTTGGAGGATTGTGCCAGTCCCATCATGAATCCCTTCTCGTCCATGTTGAAAAGGGTATTCTCGTTAATGCCGTAACGTCGTTTGGTATCCATGAACAGGTTGTAGAACCTTTGAATTGAATTGGGATCGTCCGCCTTGGCTCGTTCGTTATCAAGTGCTCGTGAGTATGCAGTACGCAGTTCAGGATGCCTGTCCCTGAAGCGATCTATCCATTCCATGCCCAGTTTGCGACCTGCCATCTTCTCTGCCATATAGCGCACCATATCCAACCTGGTTGGAAACCCCCAATTGTATAATCTCACTATCCAGCGCACCAGCGCACGCTCACCTTCTATTGTTACCGCCATTTGTTTGTAATGCGCTGCGGACCGGTCAGCTAGTCTTGCTATTGAGGTGGCGCGCCAACGTGGCATGCGCTACGTTGTGCGCTGCAGCAGCAGCGCGGATTGTCTTGTAATCGCCCCGTCTATACGCTGCCATGGCCAGCTTGAGGCGCTGTTCGCGGGGCACCCCAACGGCCTTGCTATTTCGCTTATTACTAAGGCAGGTACGGCGTGTCATGGTGGCTGAATTAGTATTTGAATTAGTAGTTGAATTGGTAGTTGAATTAGTACTTCGCAGTTGTAATTACAATCGGCAGCGATGATGGTGTTTTACGCATTATTATTATTTATTGTTGTTGTTGTTGTCTCACTTCCCGAACTGTCTCACTTCTCCATGGATCACGTTATTTTTTTAAATAATTTTTTTATTATATATAATTTGTTGTTTTGGTCTGTTTGGTGTTTTTTGTTATAGATATTAATAACTCTAAATTCTTTAAATCTTTTTGATTTAAAATTAATAATTTGGTAATCTTCGTTGTTTATTAAATCTATTTGGTTATTTATTTTGAATGGGAGATTATTAGAATAATAAGTTGCTACTTTTGGTTGTTTTGTTGTATTTAGTGTTAAAAGTGTAAATCCGCTTATATTGATTGTTGTTGAATTTTTTGAAAACTATGGTTCTTGTAAAAATAAAATATCTATTTTGTTGATAGCTAAATTCAGAATGCTTTGTATTACATTTGTAGATAAATTACAATTATGTTGTATATATTTTAATTTTTCTGCTATTTTTAATATAATATTTTAAATTTTTGATGTTTCTTTTTATATTTGTATTTTTAAATTTTTTAATACTTCATAGTTTTTTGAATTTGATGTGTGTTTTTTTTTGTATAGAATATATTTTAATTTGCTGTGTTTGTAAATTTTTCCTTTTGTTTTGTATATTTTGTATATATGTAAATATTATTATTATTATTATTAATCATACTGCATGCAACCTTTCGGTTATGGCAGGTGGAAGAAATTTAATTACAAAATGATAAATGACAAAATGATAATTTTTTTGAAATCTCTAATTTTTCTTGATTTCTTTTTCTTTTTTTTTTTTTTTTCTTTTATTATAAAAAATAATTTTGTTATTGTTTTTTATTTTTTTTTTTTTTTTTTTTTTTTTTTTTTTTTTTACTCTATTTTAATAGAAATGTTTTTTTATTTTATAATATTTTTCTTTTTTTTTTGTGTGTGTTGGTTATATTAATTTAGTTTGTTTTAATTTTTTTTAAGATTTCCCCATTTTATATTAATGTTTTTTATTTTAAATTTTTTTTTATTTTTGGTAAGAATTTTTGTTTCTTTTAAATATTTTTTTAATTATTTTAATTTAATATTAGTGTATAAATTACTTGAGTAGTGAAATGTATACTGTAAACTTCGGTGATCTTAGCCAGTGCAGAGTGCGGGGAACAGTATCAATTTTGATAATAAAAGAGAGGCGGTAATGGTAATTAAAGAAGGACAGTTGATTGCGAAATTCCCAAGAAAATACGAGAACCGATGAAAATAGCCAAAAGGTTAGCCACTTGAAAAACAGATCTGTCATTGAAAGGTATTTAGAATATTAAGATTAAAAGGCGACAGAGGTGAAGTCTTGAAGATATGAATAGATATCCTTCCATGATCGATAGGTCTCTTGCGATCCTAGTCATGGCGATTCGAACAAAAAATTCTTTAATTCCCGACAATCGTGCCTGCATTTCCTCAATAACGGAAGTCAAAACATCGCATTTGATAGTGCCGTCAAGATACTTCTCCCACTTTTTTCCTCCATTCAAGAAAGCTGCAGACTCGATAACGGTAAGCCAATTTTCCATAGTTTTGATAGAAAATGGTATTGAACAGTGATAGGAGTTTTCAATTATATGTCCAATAATTTAGTTTTTCTAGGCCTTACCAACTGCGATGGATTGAACGACCGGGGTATAAGGGCGATGCTTAGAAAGAAAGACCGTGCACAAAAAATCACCACACGGACTCTAAGTCTAGTCATCTTTAGACCAATATCAATAGTTTCAATTGGTCTCCTAGTAAGTTTCAATATGTAAATCATGGCTTGCAACAGTATGATGACTGTGATCCATTGAATATACACCTGCAATGTTTTGCTGTCGCCTTAGGCAGCAGCCAATCTGCTATTGGTCTCGATAACCGACATGATGGACTTGATGTCCCTGATCGCATCTAGAGATGCAAGAATTAGAATTTAAGAATCATTTCATATCATAACTAGGGTCCTCCTGGCAATATATATCTGAATATTCTCAGATACAACGAAGTATTGCAGAATCCACATTCAAAATTATGTTCACACTATTTTCCAGGGAATTAGACTGTACCTCTGAGCTTTTGCTTGCTTGAAATTGCCATGTTTTGTTTAACAGTTCGTATATGCGTATCATCGGAGAATAAGAGCTTGCGGGTCGCTTCCTCATACAAGTACTTGCCCATTTTGATGGTCTATTGTCACGAAGAAGATTGAACAAGTGATGGATTTTTATAGTGTGTAATTAGAGGTTTGAAGAAGGATAATTAGAAAGTTACAAGATGGTAATGAGTAAAGTTGCAAGAGAGAGATGCAGAAGGGGTGGATGGCTTAGAAGTGAAAAAATATTATTAGCCTTATCTTTTTTACGATATAATTAATTACGGCGGCGGGAAAGAGGATGTCATGTTCATTGATGAAGGCGATCTCTATACGCAATCATGACAAGGTTTCAATGCACTAAACATATCTTCAACCCTATTTTAGCAAACGCGTTCAAGCAGGAGAAAGCGATAGTACAAACATCTTCACATTCTTCTGGACTGCGTCGAAGGCGATATACATGACTCGGGTGACGAAGGTGGCGTTCAAATTTATAATCTAATCGTCTTCAAAATTCCGCTTCACGATATATCGATACAGCTCAGCTGAATAGCGGCCTTTAGAGACGCCCGCAGCCATCATTCATTGCCATCCTACGATCCTTAGTATCACACACAGTTGTATTCTCTCCCGGATTTCTTTACACTATTTTCATACGAGGTATATCGCTAATTTGATCATCCAAGAAATGAACCCTCCCTCCCTCCTTGAGTCTCACCTCGTTCGAGCCCACGCCTAAGATGCAGCCGTCGTACATTCTTTCCATCAATGCTCCGGATACAGGATCGATCATTAATAAAGCAGAATATATCGCCTTCTGTCATACCTGGTTTATAAGACAAGACAGACCCTGAGCATTAGTCCTAGTTGCTAGACAGGGGAAGTATTCCAAGGTTGGAAAAACTTACTGCCCCGTCCTCGCTGATGTTATTGGGATCAAATGCCCTGGGATATATCGTGGAATAAAATACTGACAAGGAGAATATGAGCTCAATGTCGAGGATTCTAGAGATCGAAAGCTACAAAGAGTTCAGACGGCTGAGATTTCACAAGGAATCTTCAAATTGGACGTGCGTACATGAAAAGATACCAAAAGAATATATCGCTAGCTATGTATGACTCATGGCTTCATAACAATATATTTGGCGCAGAAAGTATATATATTTTGAATATTCCACCGAGATCTTACGTAGCTAGCTTTGGATTTGCTTTGCATGGCATAAGCTTACGCCAGGTAACAGATTACCCCATAATATATATATACCAAGCGATTTGATATATTAATATACAGATTCTAACCTCAAGAACAATATCTATTTTCAACTAACGAAACACCTTAAGGCTTCTCGTATACTTGAGATGAGGCCAAAATCGTGTTGTGTGGTATTTTTGAACCTGTGCCGGTTTTGGAAGCGTGTGGATATCCAAACGTCAACGCGTCTCCCTCCGTGACTTGAATATCACCACCCTGCGTACCCCGCGACTGATCATACACTTCTTCAGAGCACCTCTCTCCAAGACAATCAAGCTTGAAAAACCATAGCTTGTAACAATGTCTACCGATTACACATCCTTCCTAGCGGCCTGGGTCCTCAATGACGGCAAACTCGTAAGCTCGCATACTCCTTGACATCATTGCTAGTGCGACCGGTGTGCTAACATTATCATCATCATAGATTACATATCGACTTCTCAGTCGCGAACTCAAAATCCATGTCAACAAGGCGAAAGAGTAGTTCCAGTCCTCACCTTCCCAGCGCCAGCCTCTAGCACCAGCTCACACAGGTGTCTACATTAGATACCTCGCCGAATTCCACGAATCTGAAAACAAGAAGCAAAAGGGAGCATGCCATGCTACATACATTGTTACTGGTATTCCAAAACCTCTGGTCTCAATACAGCCGAAAGTAGACAAAGACCAAGATACGTACATGGAGAGCAGTCCTGCTCCGAGAGCGACACAGAATAATGAAGAGGAAACTTTAAAGGTGACTAGTGTGATAATGGTGGCGGAAGAACAATTGGAAGGTTTGGAGACCCCATTGCCGTCAATAGATGATGCTAACCTAAGTAGAGATCAAGGAATCTCTCCAGGAGGTCATCTCGATACACGTCTACAGCGTCGAGCCTGCTCCTCTTAAGGTACCAAATTTAATTAGAATCCTTCATAAAAGATATAAAGGCTAATTGTAATTCAGGATCTATTAGGAGCAGCAAATGCGAGCTTGGATTTATATTCTAGATTCCCGTCTACCGACACGGCGGAACGATCTAAACTATACGGTTCGACGTTAAATAAAAATGTCAAGGTACTCAACGGTTCTGTCATACACCTCTAACAAAAGCTAACTCTGTTGTAGAGGCGAGAAGGAGCCGCTCCACCCCCTCCACCTCAGTCCACGAAAAGCAGCGCATATGTGGTACCTGTCAAAAAGGAGCCTGCACCTACACCTACACCTAGCGCGCCAGCTCCTTCGATGTCAAAAGAGAGAAAAGAAGCAAAGGATTTCTTTGGTAGTATGAAAGCCAAGGAGACACCAAAGCAGACACAACCTTCGGGGCCCTCTTCTTCGGCGAAAGCCAAGGTACCGCTCAAACGTGGACAGAGTGACCTGATGTCCTCTTTCTCGAATGCCCAACCGAAAAAGGCGAAGCAACCGGAGAAAGAAAGGACACCACCTCCAGGCAAGCTACTAGTGGTCGCTCATTTCTACGTCGAACAACTATTAACCGTGATTAGATTTTATGGATGTCGATGATGATGAACCTGAAGATGAGCCAGTTAACGAGGAGGCGAAAGCAGCAGAAGCAGCCAAACAAGAGGAGCTGCGGAAGAAACGAGCGAAAGACGAGGAAGCTCTTCGCAGAATGATGGATGACGATGAAGAAGAGGATGGTAAATAACACACGTTTCGTCCCGATGTTAACTCAGACAACTCGCTAATCTTTCCAAAGAACCGCCTCCAACAAAACCTACACAAGATTCGGCATCTCCCGAAGCAATAGCAGCCTCTCCAGCGGAAGAAGAACCTAGACCAGCAACCTCGACTTCAGCACCCGGCCGCCGAAAAGCGAAACGAAAGATTACCAAGAAAGTTCGCTCAAAGGATGAAAATGGATACATCGTCACGCGTGAAGTTACAGAGTGGGAAGAGTACTCAGAAGACGACGTCCCCACTCCGGTAAAACCGGCGGCGAAACCGAATGCATTCTCCGCAATGAAACAAGCACCAAGTTCACAGAAGAGCAAAAAGGCAACAGGGGATAGTGCACCCAAAAGAGATATTGCAAGTTTTTTTCAGAAGAAATGAATGGTTTGGTTTGGTTTCTTTCGGCGTTATTCTGTCGGCAATTACTTTGAATTGTTCTTCGGCGTAACACCGGTCGCAAATTTTTTGATGGCTTGTACCTGCTACTGGAAAGTACTTTTCCGGTCACATTTATTAAAATCTCATTGATCAACTTCGTCGGTATCAATAATTTGCACCTCCATTCCCAGTCAATTAAACAAGTTTTGATCATCAATCCAAAAAAATTAGCAGGGGGACCACATGTTGCGACCTTGTAATTTACATATCAACTTAGCCCCGAGACGAGCATTTTTCCGAGACATAATCCACTGAGACAACTCGCGAGTCAACCTGTCGAGACCGAGTCTCCACCTGAATTGAGGTTGTGGGCGATTGTAAAATGTGAGCTGTGAAAATTGCAAGCAGAGAAGTATCAAATCCTTGTCATCATTTTTCGCACAGGCAGTTAGTCAGACGATAATGACTCGATCAACCTGTTCATCTAAGTCAGCGCCTGGTATCGAGGCTACCTGGTCATATCGAATGCCAATTGATGTTTGCTTCTACCATTTTGTCGTGGCGTGAGGACAGGCCCCGCAGAAATCACAAATTCCGCTGAGACCAGTGTTTCCGTCGCACAGCACAGTAGAGGTCTGAGCTTGAGCTTGAGCTTGACCAACCGTTGGCATTGGACCCCGCTGACGTCTTGCCACCCAGGTGACAGAATAAACCGAACAACGCATAAAAACTCTCTAAAGCAGAAACACTCTTAACCTTGAAATCTCATCAGATATATTCTACAAATTTGTCAGAATTTATATATTTTAAATCTCTGAATAAAAGGCTGCTTGATGCTATTTGAATTTAAAGAATTGGTTCAATGTTGTTGAAAATATATCTGTTTAAAGGTATCCACTCTGAAAAATTGGTGTGGTATTTGGGATTTGTTGTTCGGTTTATTCTGTCACCCGAGTGCTTGCCTGGCGCGTTCTAGCTCTGCCCTACAATCGCTCGTTGAGCAAATATTTTAGGATCACAAAGCTCTGTTTGGCGCGGTACTTTCTGAGGTAACTTTGGTGATACTCAGATGCACGCCTGCATATGATGACCGTTGTACAGACAGGGATGATCGCGGTTTGCAGAGTTTGCGTTACGGGTGAGGTTCTAGACCGTAAGGGCGCACACACCGCAACAGGACAGGACAAGTGGAGATATAACACCAGCGAGCTATAACGGTGATCCATCGGGTGTATAATTGACGTCCGTGATTTCCAGATTGATTGATTGAGTGAGTGATCTGTTGGGCCCAATGAGCGGGAACGACGTTTTCTTGGGAACCTGCCGTTGCCACTCCTCTTGCTCGCTTTCGCATTTTCAAGCATTCCTCAATCATCTCGCAGGCTCTGGAATTCTCGCAGCAAAAGATCGATTTTTTGAGTCTCATAATTTGTTCATGCAGGGTTGCTGCATGCAGTGTGACCGTCTCGAAAAGTTTGGGGAAACGCCCGGCCAATATCAGATCCACATTGATACAAATGTGATATTAGACTACAGATCGTGTCGTCCGAATTTGATAAAGTAGCTCCACAATTGACGCGAGGCAGCCTCTGGGATGACCCTCCAGTGAGCTCTTGACGCCTTTCTGACAATGCTTTTTGCTATAGAAGATCGTAGCTACGTAGGCTCGGATGAGATGGGTGCAAAATTGCCGACAAAGGAGAATTGGTCTTATATTTTCTTTTGTCCATCAAATAATTTAATTTACGTACTTCGTAGCGCTGTATTGATTTTTATGGTCGCGCCTACACTAGAAGCCACCCGAAGTTCGAACTCATGGAATAGAACAAGTTGAAAGTCTGAAAACGGGTGGTCCCGCCAAGTCAATTGAATAGCTTGGACCTGTGCCCTTTTTCCGAGATGCAGCATCCCGTGTCTAGGCAGATCATTAGATGAATGTATCCGCATTTAGGAGTTAGTGGCCGTGTCGAAATTTATTATTTCTGTCCGGAATCACGACGATAGATCGAAAAATTAACGAAGACTGATCCATTGCGAGACCAAGGAAGACCGCTTGGAAACATAAAAACTGGATCTTGAGCAATTATTTTTCTGATTCAACACGTATGGCACATACATCCGAATTATTACTGAGCTAAAAGTCAGAGCAATGTTCCTCGCAAGGCCTCTGTAGGGGTGGATCCTTCAATCGAACACCAGCTGAATATGACTTGACGATCAACTTAATTGAATAAGAAAATTTAATATCTTACATACCCCGGTCCATGCCAACCGCGGAAGGATTCCACGCCCCAGATTTTAGAAATCCTAGAGCCCAGGTCAACTTAATCCGAGTCGGGTAACTCGGCGATAGTTTCCCTTGTGATATTACAATATATGTGGTAATAATATCAGCTTAATGCATGATATCTATTCACGAAGTTCTCCAGTTTCAAACATATTACATGTGCATCTTTATCTTCAACGAATGACGGGACGCCGGAACACTGTAATATTATGCCCGCGGTATCCGCCCAATGTACCAAACCCTTGGTTTTCTTTATAACGATAGCTCGGTGGGCTCCGTAAATTACCTGCATATGGTTGAGCCAATTGAAACATTGATACCATGAACGCTCGAATCCGATTTGAAGCCGAAATCTAGAATTTATTAGTCGGGTTTCAAGCGGGACCGGCCAGCTTGATCTATCAAGTGGGCCCGGCTTGTCAGCTTCCATCCCATCAGACCAAAAAGAATGTTATTATCGGAGAGGTTACCGCGCTTTGGACTGTTTCGACGAGCAACTTCATATCAAAGAACCCGAGGAATGGCGTTGTTCAATTCTCGGACGTCCGCTTCCTTAACGTGCCCTATTCGTTTGCTATTCGGTGCCAAGGAGAACGTACATGTACATTTAATATCCCTTATTTATCGCTCCTTGGGTAGCAAAGTAAGACAAGGACCGAGGAATGGATGATCGCTAGAAAGTACCAAGGTAAAGGGACCTGTGCCGCCTTACTACGTGCATATTCTCTTGCATCTCGTTAAAACTGTTATCCGCCCCTTAACTCTTTGTGAAATTCAATGGGCTCAATCGAGGCCTCTGCGGAGCATGTCATTGTACGTTTCGTCAACATTCCAGAACTGCACAGACATTGCATGCAAGTGAAAGCGCTTTCGGGTGCACGGGTGTGGTGGGAAAGATAAGATGAATGTGGAAGCTGATGTTACCATGCAAGTGCATTTTTGAGACTGACTCGTGCTATTGATTGGCTTTTAGTCCGCTATTACGATGCGTTTGTTTAAGCTTTCTCTAAAATTAATTTTTTAATTTTTTAAACTATCATCAATCCGAGATATTTTGGAGCTTTGCTTCAGAAGATAAGACAAAATTTGTTTCATCTCAATTGTAATTGCTCGTTCTATTTGTAAGATCATATAATACATGAAATCTTTCGTCAGTGCGGAAAAGGGGCCCGACGAATGAGAGCAGTGGTATATTAGGAAGAGGGTTTCAGATGCGACGAACCCAAGCAACTCTCCTACAGTTTTTGCTCACAGACAGGGATATAGATCTCAAGAAAGATTTCTGCAATATATTTGTAAGTCATGTCCCGCCTCGTTTTGAACGCCTTTCTTAGTCTGCCGGACACGTCGACGCGTCGAATTCGCTCGGCTCGAGTTATTGAAATATCAAGGAAATAAATAGGATCTTACTGGGATCGGACGTGCTTGGAACGATCGAGCGCTCTAAATTCGAAGCATGGGCATAAACCAATGATAACGCTCGACGTCTATGAGCTCTCTTGAATACGCAATGCAGGTTGCTCTAGTCACGTTAATCCTTCACAGTAATTGCTCACCTCAATATATTCGAGACTTCGGTGTACATAATTTTGGGTATCTAAGCAGCTCTTTTCCTTTGCGAGGGATAGCTTTAGGAGCAAGAGAACCAATCAGTTTTGGTCTTGAAGAACCAATGATAATGAAAAGTATGCGAAGCTGGGCCTCATTGTGAACCGCAGCCCTGCGTTGCCGCAGAATGCAACACGCAACCCCGGCGCACCCCGACTTCAATGGAACCATACCATTCAACCTGCAGAGGGGCGGCATATATCGCATCGAACATCCTTAGGAATGATCTCAATATCAATGATCATGCTAGAATCGTTCGATGATAATACGCATTTGTTCGACCGAGAATGATCATCTGAATCCGAACCCTTGCCGTTATAGTCTCAACTACCAATACAATCCCGCGAAAGACAAGGCCTTTGTGCACATGCATGTAATCATCGTTAGCTTCGAACTTGAACCGAATCCCTTGATCATCGGATGAATTGAATCTCATCGGCGCACATAGCATCAATATATTAATACGAGATACATGTATACACAGGGGGAAACTGAATAGCCACGTAAACCGACCGCCACCATGAATGTCTTTTCTGCCTCGCTTACTGCCGGCCGACGAGCCGTCAAGTAGAAGGAGAGCGGCCGGAAGACGAAGGGGAAGGGGATGGTGGTGGTGCCTGGTAGCCTCCTGCATGATGCGGTGGTAATTCAGGCAAAAGCATGCACAAAGAAACTTGCTTGAGCAAAAGTCAGAAAATTGCTCTCGTGACTTTTGTAGCTTCTTTTCTTTTCTTCCTCTGTTAGGTCAAGAGAGTCCGTGAAGGATGCGATTGAAAGAGCGGACGACAATATCCTGACATGGATAATTTAGAACCGTCGTTAAATATATTAATTTTTACCTTTTTGTCAACTTCCCCCGTTCCGTTCCTCGTCTCAAAGGAGTCTGACCGAATCGTCATTAATTACATTGGGCTCCCATGGGACTAAAATGGGGCACTGGGGTGTCGCCTCCCTTGCTTTCTCGTTTTCTGACCCATGGTATGTTCCAGGGTGGTGGGAATATTAACGGTTCATCGATAATATCGGATGGGGAAGCTGGGAAAGCTCTCGAACTGTTTGACAAGGTTCCCGTTTTTAACCTATAACGTCACCGAATTAAGGATTAACTTGCTGAACTCGCCTCGGCGTTGGCCAGAGAACGTGGAGCAAATCAACCTGTTTCAATTAATATTCAGGATTCAAATGATGAAGAATAAGTGGTTTATAATATTTTTTACTTAACAAGATGCTGGCTTATTTTTTTGGTTTGGTTCACATCCCCTCCAGCAAAGGATGGCCCAGTTAATGATGACGTGGAAAGGAACAGCCCAACCCAGATTAGTCTTTAAGTTATACAAGACTCGAAAATTAATGGTGGTATAATGAGCCTGACAGTACAGGAAACATGGAAGGAAACAGCCGAAATCTTCTTGTAACTCCAGAAAGCACGCCTCCCAGGAAACCAGAACAAAGAAGAAAAAGAGTACAGGAGTCAAAATAAGAGTCATGATCGTCGTGAATTTACCCTGGGTGAGGTATTTTTTAGTCTCGAGTGAAAAGAAAAGAAAAAGAAAAAGGGTAGAGAAATCCGAAGCGGACACACTGGTGTGCAGATGGGAGAAGGAAAAATTTGGGGTAAGCGAAACCGCCATGGGGGCCTCAGCTTTGCGATTGAGCGAAATGAAAAATTTTGGGTCTCCAGAAAATTTTCTTTTGCGAAAAAGAAAACGAAAAATTTTTGAGACTATAAGAAGCGAAAATGAAACTGAGAGAGGTTTGTTTTCGGGATGCCACAATTCGTGAAATAAAGAGCAGGTCGTAAGGTATCTCTAATGCAAGGACGCGATGTAACCGGAAAGCAAAGTATAATGATGCAACTCCATGAGCAGAGAATAATGCGAGTGGGTTTTCTGAGTTGTTGTACAGTCTAGGCGCGCGAAGGCAGAGCAAGAGAGAATCAGGGCGACACTCTATCGATTTGCCAGGTCTCATCATGGATCGAATCGCGAGTGAAAGTGAATCTGTCGTGCAGCCTGCTGTCACGTCTACGATGCGATATAATTGTTAGCTATAGAATAAATCGCCGGAGAACTGCGCGGGCTTTCTAGCTTACCCTTGCCAGAATTCGATATAGGTAGGGATGATTCGAATACCACCCCAGAACGGTGGAACCGGGACCTTCTCTTCACCCTCAAACTTCTTTTCGACCGCTCGGACACGATCCTCTAGTTCTTCTCTGCTCTTGAGTTTGGTGCTCTGCCTGGATGCCCATGCACCGATTCTGGAGCCTCGGATTCTAATAATAACATAACATTAGTCAGTTTGTCTCACTTTCGATATCAGAATTCTGCAAGCGTTAAAAGAACCAGCATACCGTGTATCAAAATACTCTTGACTCTGCTCCTGTGTCAGTCTCTCGGTGATGCCCTCAACTCTGACCTGTCTCTCGAGTTCTTTCCACCAAAATGTCAAGCTGGCATGGTTATTCGTTCGTAAATCGTCCGCCTTCTTCGAGGTATCCCAGTTGGAATATATGACAAAGCCTTTGTTATCGAGCTCCTTCAGATACACCATACGGGCACTGACTCTGCCAGAGGGCATGTGAGCGGTAGATAGAGTAGTAGCTTCTGGCATCGTGAGGCCCGGGGTATTCGAAGCCTGCTCGAACCATTCGTGGAATTGTAAAAACGGATTATCGTTGAGATTCTCTCGTTCAAGCTCTCCGATGAGATACTGCTCGTCTTTGCGTGTGGGAGCAACTAAAAGAGCCATAGAAGATGTCAGACACAGTTTTGGCAATTAGAGCTCAAGTTCGTAATATGGAAATCGTACAGATGAGTTTCTGAGAGTGCTTGGCGTCCTTATTGAGGGCAACGTCTCGATTGAGGTTCTTCAGGGACATGATTTTCTCTTGTAACCGTTGGATTTTGTGTTTATTGTAGCGCCCTCTCATGTGCTTTAAGAATCATCGTGACGTTAGCAAGCTGTCGCTATTTTTATATTTGTTATATAAAAAAAAAAAGTTTAATTAAAAGCATCCGAGACGCAACGCTCTTTTAGGAGATTCGGTCATCGTTAAGGATCTGCCCATGTGTTGCATGGAAGTGGCCCGGCATGGGCATTGGCATGAACGATGGATTTAAAATTTTGGAGAAGCAGCTGAAAATGCTTTAAAATAAGGAAAGTCTGATTCAAACTGACCTGAGTATGAGCCGGTCTAAACAATGTTCCAGCGGGCATTGGCATGGTGCAACAATTGATATCTTAGCGCTAATGGCGGGAGTAAGTGTATTGGGTACGGGGTTTCCCGCAAGGCGAAATTTCAGGATTTCTTCTCTGATTTCTTTTCTTCAAAGGTGAGCGTTATTTTTTTATAAGGCCGAGGTTCGGTGAGAAGATTGTGAGAATTTGGTTTGAATACGTGTGGCCAGATGAGCAGACTTTTGGTTGGAAGGGCTTCGATCCGCGAGCTTTATATGAGGCAACCTCAATATAAATGTCTGCTGATTGTCCGTGATTGGTGCCGCCTTGTGTGATGCCAGGGCCACAAGGTATGTCGGGTTTAGATAGAAAATTAAAAAAATAAAAGATAGGAAAAAGTAAGGAGGAATAAATCCCAAATTATTTGGAGAACCAGGTCCTTGGAGGGGAGCTATATAAGCAAACAGATATATCTGTTAATTATACTATGACTTATATCCGTCCTAGTTATTGGATCTTCTCTTAAGATCAGACGTAACGGACTGGGAGACTTTTCCAGGCAAGTAGTTGACGGGGGGCTAGGTGTGGTTTTTGAATTACCTTAACCTGGGACGAAAGTGATAGTAGCGAACTGGGGAGCGACAGAGTAAATATATGTCTCCACACGTATACGGCAGATTCGGAAGAAAATAAATTGAGAAGGCATTTGCAAAGAGAACAGCATGGGATAGACCGAAGCTAAAATAGCTGTTTGGTACAGTGACTAATCGGATGAGCTAACATCTTTTTCTTCTTCTTCCTCTTGTTTCTTTGTCTTTTTCTGTTTCGTTTGCGGCTGCAGCTTGTGTGTACATTGTAAATCAGAGGTAATGCCATTTCGGCGTGGATAGGCACGAGTATACTAACGGCAAGAGCATTCACAGGGAAAGAAGGAAAAAGTAACGAATGGTTGTTAGTTTGTTACCCGACACTAAGGCGCTCATACGTGAAGGGAGGTCCCCGAATAGGTACTAACGGCTGGCCGTTACTTACTTTACATTAACAAATCCACAAGATGGGCGCCTTCACGCCGTTCCATGCTGCTTGTTGCTACAACACCCCTGCTCTAAGGAAAGGGTTAAGAAACACGAGATGAAAGGGACATTTTGAGAGGCATATTATTTGCTAAGGTCTTCTTTTCGACCTGTTTCCTCGGCTTCTTCATGCATGACTTTTTTTCGTCCTTTCTATCGATCCCCGCCTCTAAATTCTGAAATAGCGGCAGACAGTATTGATATTACTGGTGGGAAGCTTGGGAATAGGAAATCGTCAGCGATGCAGGACAACCGCATTTAGTGCGGTGTCCACCACCAAAGGAAGCAAAAGGAAAAGAAAATACACAAAAAAAGTCCCACAGATGTATCGTGACGGTGGTTCGACTCTCCTGGCACAAAAATGGCACCGACAGTCGCTTTCTTCAGTGCGGTTGGTCAATGGGCGAAAGACAGCAGTGACTAGCAACCATGGTTTGCCAATACAGCCAGGGGTGTGGGCAGAAGAGAGGTTGGATATGAAGGTCCATGAGAGTCTAGAAGCCTTCGATCAATACCCACCACGGCATAGTTTCGCTAGCCTTTGCCCAAATCACACTGGTTTCAAACGATTTTGTCTGCCTTCGCGCTTGTGAAAGAATTTCGAACGTAACGTTAACAAATTCGTACAAACTTTTTCAAAGGAGATTTGTTCAGGAGCCCGGGAAATGTTTGAAGAATCCCGAGCTACCAATAACCGAAGTGACAGAAACTGGTTCACCCCCGAACCAATTAACAACAAATGATGATAAGCTCCAGTACAGTTCGATCTCAAAGTTTGGACGAAACACTCATCAGATGCATCGAGCTCAAAGGCCAGATCCGATGGGTTCTGGATCTTGATACTCGATTGTTGCCGTGAATTCTGTTATCATGAAACACTCAAAAGGCTCGCTTTCTTTTTGGTGTCGTAGTGCCCAGGCCGTTGGGATGTGTGACCATGTTCCTTTCAGTCACGGGAGCTTTAGCTCCCTTTAAATCAACATGCTGTGCAAGGGTTTCAGCCAGGAATTCTCCTGCATGATGACATCGTTGGGCATCTGGGGCCGTCCAGAAGTGGCATCTGCAACATGGCCTGGATAACCTTTTTTTGACCATCTGCAACCAGAAAAACACTCTAACCCTCACAGATCTGGATGACCCTCATACAAAAAAACAGACTTCATTCTCTAAAGAATTCACTAGAGAGCTGATCAGGTTCTGATTGGCAATGTAATCACCCAGTAAGATGCTTGGTCCAGAGGAATGCATATTCATGCATCGAACATCAAAGGGGATGGCTATCTTCCCTAGTGGGCCTGCCGAAAAAGAACTGTACCCTAAAATCGCTACATTCACCCTTACGACTGGACAGTTAAGAGAACGAGCGCAGGCAGTTCAAGCAAAGCGTCATCTGGCTAAATGAGCGCTGATATGCCAAGACAGTAGTTTCGAAAGAGAGCTCTCGGCTGGCTCCATCTCGTTCTACTACGACGTCATTGGGGTCAATGTGATTGCTTGATGAAAAAAATTTTCTAACGGAATGCATGAACAAAGTGGGGTTTGGATTGATCTAGATTCTCCACGGAGCGTGACTCCCGGTTACAAGAACATCTGTAGTCTGATTTAGGTTCGCCCGCCCAAAAAGCAGTTGCATGATGGGGTTTGCCCAGGCTAAGCGAGGAGGGGACGTTTTTTAAGCATAGCCTTGACCAGCTTAGTGTCTGAGATAGTCGTGCAGATCGTGCCTCGCGGCTCGTTCGGCCTGCTCGAGGCGCTGCATCTCCTTTGCGGTGAGCAACCGCTGTCTCTTCGTGCTGGACTCTGAAACGTTCGCTGCGTTATCCCTTATCGATTTCGATAATGGAATTGCACCGATTCCCAAGTTGTCCCTTTTCATTCTCACCTTTACGGGGAAGCGGATGCCTTGTCCTTCTGCGCCGAGTCCTCTGTCGCCATCCGGATCCCAGCCCAGCTTCACCATGTGCTTGTAGCCTTCTGACTGCCTGTTCAAATGATGAGGGGTTTTGGAGTGTTCCTCACTGGCCATGTGAGCTGTAGTTCGAACGTGAGAATTCCAATCTGTTACACGAGCCTTGCAGGTCGGGCAGATCTGATCCAGTGCCGCTGGTTGTTCCACAACGGCCGAGCCTGGTGGTACAGTATTATCGTAACCTTCAGTTTCTGTTGACGGGTCCAGATTCTCTGTGAGGTTTGGAAGTGAGTTCGTCGTATCATCATATCGTGATTGCATCATGTTTATTTTCGTCTCAACACACCTTTAACAAGTCTTGACCCACCTGCTCTTCGCTTTGATTCTCCAGGGTTGGGAAGGGATAACTCGCTGGATTTACCTGCATCTGGTGCAGCTTTTGAGGGCAAAACTAAAGAGAGGTAATAATCCGCGACGGAAGTTCCGCGACGTGGATCAATATTCCGACCCGTCTCTTGAGATCCATCGGCTTGGTCCTCCTTCGAGGCTGAGACGAATTCTATTTGCTTCCGTTTAACACCAGTCCCATACGGTTTCGTGATCCGCCACGAGTGGGGGCTGCCCGGAGAAACCGAGCCAGCCAAATCATTCCCATCCTCAGCGGACATTTCTCTTCGACGTGCTAATATGTTGAAAGAGTCGAAAGGTCATCCAAAAGAAAATATCTTCGAGCGGCCGAAACAAAAAAAGTATTGGAAATCAGAATACCCCTTGGCGAGATAGCGTTACGCTATTACTCAACAGTTTTCGGTGAGTTTGTGTGTTTGTCGGCGTTAACCTTCGCCCTTGTGGCTAGTGCAGCCACTGCTAAGTGATGATCGCTCAGACGAGCTCGATCCTCAGTCCAGCTGGGTCGTTTGCAAATCGAAGCTCCTCGATCGGAGATGTTCGTTTCAGACCCTTCGTTCGGGGCGATCTGCTAAACTGTGTGAGCCGGCCGGGTCCAAGGGGTCACCGGGTTTTCTCGCTCTAAGCAATGGTAAGGACGAGCAAATGGCCTTGAAGCTAGACCAACAGCGACCAGACGCAATTCAAATGATTCCGTTCCCGCACTCCTGATGATGCGAGATCGCATGCACTCGAAATTTGAGGTTCGCTGTGCTGGTGTGTGGGTGAGTGCTCGGCCCTTGCGGAAATACACTCCCAGGGCCTCCGCTGGCTTTTGGACGAGTTATCAGCTTCGAATCACCAACAGAAGAGCAGCGGAGTGCATTTACGTACTGCAGGTCATCGGCCGCAAAAGCTGGAGCATATCAACCTTTTCCGTTTAGAGAAGAGCGAAACCTTTGGCGAGTGGTCTGGGGAGCGTGAAGAGTGGAGACATGTTGAAATCCAATTGCAATAAAAGGGCTTTTGTTAATGCCAAGCGAGGCAGCTCCACTTTGCATCCGATTTGACTTTATCATTCAGCCCAGGCGAAGCAAAGGAGACATGCTTGTCAAGAGCTCAAGCTGTATCCTGCTGTAAGCTCGTATCACTGATACATGAAATATAGGTGGATGCTTAGAATATGGACATATCTGAAATTTTAAGAGCGAAGGGGACAGAGCTTCTTCAACTCCAAAAATATAGAAACTCTATCCTACTTCGCCCAAATTGTCAATTTCAATTCTTCAAGCTCGAGGTGCTTGGAACCTCTAGCTCCTCTCCAATCAACCAGCTCTTCTTTTGCCCTTTTTGAGCTAGCCGCCAATCAAATTAAAAATATTCACCTAACATCCCCAATACGAGGTTTGTTAGAGCTCATCCCGCCTTATTCTCCTGGTAGTCGGAGACCAAGTACCACTACCGATTGCTACTTGGACTCTCCAAGCAGCTCTTCCGTCAATCTAGCCCCAAAGGTCCGGCTCGGAAAAATCGAAGGAGATTGGCCGAGGGATCCCAAAACTTCATCTGGTCTTCCTTGCATTAGCCCACTTTGCAGGAGGAGCTGCATAAAGGTTGCAGACTTTCTGCCCCGCCAGCATCGATATGGTAATCGCCATCTGGCTTGGGCTCGCTGACTTGCATGATATTCTTGTCTGTGCCACCTGACTTTGGTGAACACGTCACGGCGTACTGCAAAGACAGGGCAGCTACTCTGTCGATGCATCAATGCACTTCTTCTTTCTTGCATTTCAATACCCTAATTGATACTCGCAAGTCAGCCTGACGGTCTAATTGGTGAGAATTCAGAAACGTCTCTGGGTACCTTTGCTTGTGCAAATATTTCTCGCATCCGCCCAAGCGATTGCTTGCCGATAAGCCCGTTCCAGCCAATACCGTGACCATGATATTTGTAATAGCTCAAGCTCGAGATCGAGATCAGACCCCACGCATGTGCCTCGGGCAACAGCGTTTCGGTATTTTCAAGATACAACGACGAGCGCAAGCTCGAAAACAAATACTCTTCGAAGGCTTGGCATTGGAACTCACCTTGCGAGATCGCTCATTTCTCGGCTAGCATCCACTCTTCCAGTACTTCTCATGCATGAGAACCGTGAACTAGGAGCCCTAGCTTGGCCGAAGTGCAGATTGTCTTTCCATGCGGGAACGATATGCATACATATGACGTCGTTCGAACATTTGGAATTTTCCTCCAACAAAAAGCAATTAGTTCCAATCTGGGCGAATCACCCGAGGAGACCTGACGGAAACCCTATTATAAGAACGTTGAGTACCTCGGGTTTGGGAACAGATCAAGTGGAGTAGCAGATTCTGGATTTGAGCCACCTGGCTTGTCTTGCCCAGTGAAATCGCCAAAATTTCGATTTCATTGGATCCTTCGAACGTTTTAGACACATCCGACTTTTCCGGCCAAAGAGAATGGTTCGACAGTAGCTTAGGGCGGCGCTCATTTCTATCCAACCTCTTATCGACTAGCGCGATCAACTCCTCCCTCTATCTTTGGATCACGGGAATTTACCAACAGAAGCGGAGGAGAAGAAACCTAACTTTCCCATGGGGTTGGTAATTTCAACTAAAAAAGCCGACAGAACGGTCTAGACCGCACGCAAAACCCCAAACGGCTGAGGAAGATGATCTCCAAAAATGCAACTTGAAAGCTCAACAGTTTATTTGTTGTTTCAAAACCACCTTGCTTGCGTGGATCTAACGTACTCTGTACACAATGGGAGATTCATATACTGTACGAACATTCGGATGACGCATTAAAAGATTGAGCGATTGGTTTAACTCACGCGTCTTCGTGCACCTTCCAAAGTCAAGTTTTGCTCTCAGCTGCAGCGGCATCCTGATTCACGGCATTTCTAAGGAGAATCGGAGGGGCTTAGACTCTATAATCTGTCCTCGAGCTAGTGGAAACCCTGCGCTCGATGGAGCTTTGCGTCGCAACCTTGCGTACTCTAATTCTGCGAAAGGTCCTCGAATTTACACGCCTACATGAACAATAGGTCACTACCTTTGCAGGACAGTTTGTAATTTCAACATTCCGGTCATCTGATGCGCCGATGCACCTCAGATCGATCGATCGATCGCATATACCCAATGAATCACATTGCGTATACTTAGACAAAAGTAATGCCGGAATATCGCAAAAAGGAGCACGCCCGGGCTCCCTCGGTCGGAGCATGTGCATTTAATTTGAACTTTCTACTAAGAAAGATCTTGGTTCTGGGTGTAATTAATCACTAGCAAAGGTAAGCGCAGTGATCTAAGACTTAAGGCTACGATCGAACTTATTCTGCACGCCAAATTCTCCTTTCCAACGAATTATGATCGATCAGTCTTTTCATATCTAGAATGGGAAACGCCGTCGAAAGGAGCTCCAAGATGCTCCCTTACTCTATGATATCTATTATTTAAGGTAGTGCACGCACCTGAATTTAGCCTAAGGTCGGAGTCTAGACCAAAGTCAGGAGGAAGCCGAAACTGTCCCGTCATGTGGGATTTTCGGATTTTCGCTTTCAACGGTCAATAAGATTGGTATTAAGATCCTCTTGATGTTGCCGGATGGAGGGTTTCCAATTGAATGCAAGGGTTCTAATCATATAAAATATGAAATTTCTGCACGTGATATTATCAGGACTCTGCAAGCTTTCTCGAGCACGACAACAGAGATTTATAACTACTTAAGTTTATTATATTCTCGAGTTCTAAACTAACGAATCAATGTCGTCATATTGAATCTACGCTTATCTTGGTGAATTTTGGTATTTAGAGGAAATTATTTTCTTTTTTTTTCTTGACACTCGTCATCGTTGCGCGGAATAGGAGTCAGCTCGGTGCTTCGATGGGCAATCTGGAAGTGCTTGTTCTAGAATTCTATAATCGGTCGATTCTGTATAAATCTACAAGAATACTTGCATAAAACTGAGGTTAAAATGAGCAAGGCTAGCAAAGATTGATGAAAAGGTAGCTGAAAGTATGAAATGTGCCCAAATTTGCAAAAGTCTTTAAACTGCTTTGAGAATTATTACATCTATGACTAAATGCTATGCTGGTTGAATAATTCAACTAGGCTTGTGTGAATACATAGCCGCTACGAAGGGCTAAGATAAACGATGCAAATCCTGATCGACGTTCATCTCGTTGATTTCCTCTAGACGGCTCCAGTGGTCAGCTATTCCATCATCTGAAAAGGTCCTACGGCATTCCTTTAAGTATTCTCGTATGATATCCTGCTGATAGAGTAGTGTGGCATATCGAGCCGAATCCCAATGAATCGGAGAAAATTTTACTAGCAACGATACTATGTCCAGACGACCTAGTAGAATAGGATATGCTACCATTCTCTGATCAATTTGTGCTCCTTGCTCAAGAAGGTAGCGCGCCACCGCAAGATCTCCACGAAAAATAGCACCTCCAAGTGGTGTGATTTCTTGCATTTCCATTTTAGGATTTTGACCCAAACCACCTATGTTATTCGGCCTCCAAATAGGGTTGACAGTCGCACCAGACTCAACTAAAAAGTGAATAGTGTTGATATGTGTAGCACCGTGCCAGCGTGCAGCACTCGACCGCCAACAGCAGCTTGGAAGCGCGGGTCCGAATGAGTTATGGCCAGGCGCGTTTACATCTGCACCGTTTTCGACCAATGATTGTAATAACTGGACATCGTTCAACCAGTCAGCAGCAACTTGGAGGACGGTGCGTCCGTATCGGCACCCTTGATCCCAGCCATCCTCGTTAGACAGAGAATTTATGTTCGGTCTTGTGTACTTGTCACTGGTTATGATCTCCGTTATCCAGTGCTTGCTTAGAGCGCCCATTCCTTCAGGTTGCTGCTGGCAAGAAAGAATCTCGAGAATATCAAGAACAAACTCTATAGGGGGTCGAGAACTTTTTGAAATCACGGACATCATTCGGGCTATTGAGTGATTCGGATGGAAAATTTTACTCCTAAACTGCAACCGTACGCAAGGTTCATCTTCAGAGTTTTGACAGTCTCTCTTGCCGTTTACTAGATGGGGCTCCTGGCGATAAAATGATGATGGACAGCCTGGATCTGGAAACCGCTTCAGATAGATGTTAATCCAAGTGTACATCAAAACATTCACCATAAGTCGTAAAAACGGAATAGTTTCTCACCTGGGCCAACAAGAATGCTATCCTTTCTAAGTTTGCAGATAAACTCTGGGATTGTGTACGATTCCCAAGTTAAAGAATAATCGATGGTAATAGAGGCTGACTTGTCTTCTGTTCTACGGTAAATATTGGCTTCTGTGCCACTGCTCTAGAGCAATGTGCTGAAAAGGTCATTAGAAGATCCTGCATGTATTCTAGGCAGCAAAAACAAATGAAAAGCCCCCAACGTCGCAATCGAATAACTGTATTTTTGTCGTAGATTTTCTGCGAGAGAGGAGATCGGTTTACCTGATTTTTGGTGGATATTGAGCTCATGAACGAACAATATCTCTTCAAGCTCGACGGATCGGATTGGAGAAGTCCAGTGCAAGTTGTCGGATAAAATAGCTGGGACAAACGAAAATCTGTAGTGTCCTTAGATAATCGGTAGTCATATCAGGATAGAGCTCGTATGTGAGGTTCAGCAAATCCGAGTCCAATCTCACTATCAAGAATAGTAGCAAGCTCTTACAAGCCGCTTTAACTGGAAGCGTCCTCACAGAAAGAATTTGCTGTAATATTAGGGAGTATCCATCCCGTTTAACCCTATTCAGGAGCCCCGATAATGAAATTCGGATCGCAAATTTGATTAGGTAGTCAGTAAATCAGTAATCTTACTGTTTTTAAATACTGACTGTTTGCCACGAATCCAATTTCTAGGGGTTCTCCTTTCTGGTGACGTAGAAGATGCTGACATGCTCCAAGAAGCTTTGGGTCAGATATTTGAATGGGTAGCGAATTGAGTATTTCCAAAGGGATTAGGAATATAGGAACACCTCGAAACAAAGCTGCTTCGTCGATAGGGCTCCGGATATCTACAGTGGATGGTTCAAGGGGGCTATCTTGTTGAACTCCTAGATTTGGCCTTTATGAGCTAGATACATATTCGCAGAGGATTTCAAATATAGAAATCGGAGAGAAAATTCACGTAGTTACCCACCGGTACTTTTGTGTTGGGAAAGTTCACTTAAAGTGAATTTTCTCGCTATCTCGTTCTTGACTCTCTCAGACGATACGACAAAGGCTCCATTGAGGACAGCTTCTGTATCTCTATCATTTCCTCAGTTCAATGTTGCCTTGGCGATATCTTCCCATTCTTGTCTATTTCCGCGTTTTTTGAATCCCCATTTATTGAGACGCTCACGGTATTGAACCAAACTGATTGTTATAGAATATAACGATATAAACTTCGATATCAGTTGTAACGTTGAAAGTATCCATTGCACAAAAGTCGGCCTGGGGCCGATATCGCACAACTTCATAAGTTTAAAGACAACGCTGACTTACGTCGCACTAAAATTATAAAAGGATTCCATAGTATCCGAACTTCCCCGAACTTCCTTCAGTTTGTAATTAAGCCCAAGATATTAGAACCTCATGTCTTCTTTGTGTTCATCCATGCTGCTGATGGGAGAAGACCGTTTTCTTTTACGAGCCAGATGTGTTATCAAAGTGGAAGAGCGATTGCGAGTATTTTATAAGTTGACTTCTAAGCCTGTGTCGGGTGTTCACGTCAGTCGTAGCTAGAAACATTAACGATGCCCTCTCGACATTCTCAATATCTGATTGGCTAGTTCTCAATTTTCGTTCGGCTAAAAAGGCATCCTGCGAATCCGCGAGGTCATGCACGCCAAGGACGGAAGGTATTGGATTGAAGTAACAAAGGCAGCTGATAGTACCAATTCAATATGGCAAGTATCCACTTCCACAGACATTGATAGCGATATCGTATCTCTTGAAAAGATTTGAGTTGGGTAGAGATGGCCGATGGTCATATCCATACAAGAGGCTGAGGAAGCCGATAGTAGACTTGCCAGAAAACAATCGCCGAATGCATATGCTGACCTTTACGAAGGCTTGTCTCAAAATTAAAGCATCATTCTTGGCATTGAGAGATTGGTCTTGGCGATGTGGCTTTGGGGTTGTGTCTGTGTGTTTGGTGTAGTTTTAAGTAATAAATTTGAGTAGTATTATCATTATATTACAACTATTTATTATAAATAGTATGTTATTATTATTAAAAGTTGCCCCTAAACTAACTGATTACCAGTGTATTTAAATCTTGATATTGATAGTTATTAATATAAAGCAGACTGAGCTTATCTAATAATTTTAAATTAATTATAATTTAATATTTAAATTGAAATTTAAAGTTTAAAAGCGGGGTTTTAATTTAAAAAACTATACTATTTTTTAACTAGAGTATATAATTAATAAAAAAGGCTATAACCAGTTTAAAGTTTTAACAACTATTATTATTAAATAGTTAATCAAAACTGTTATTATTAACATCAGCAAAAAATCTGAACCTCCCAGAGGTCATTGTGTGGAGCACGGGAGGCTGACAGGGATATAGGGAGGTCGTTATATGACAACAGAAGGCCGATATTAATCTTGGTATACCCCATTAAAACTTTAAAGTAATTGGCCGTGGACATCCGCCTCTCAAAGTCCAATGCAGTTTTCTTATAATATTAAATTAATATGAACCCTTTTTTAATTTTTATTAATATAAATTTTTTTTTAACTTTCTGTTGTTCTTCATTTTTTTTCTTATATTGTACTCTTTTAGACTATTTTAATTCTTCTATAGACATGTTTTGTCTGATATAATAAAATTAAAGAACAAATAATATAAAAACAATATATCTAATCTTGAGTTACGGCATCTAAAATCTATAATTCAAAAAGTGGCTTCTATCAGACTACTAGTATTAACTATTATTTTAAGAAAATATCAGTACACCAAATCAGCCGCCAATCATAATTGCGAAAATGTTATAAAAAAAAAGTCGACAAAGTTTTGACTGAAGTCTGTTGGTTTTCTAGTATTTTTAGCTAGTTTTATAAAAATTTCTTTGTTTAGAAAAAAATTTAATAAAGATTTATTATCTGAATACAAAAATATAATTTTTAAAAAACAAAAATCTAGCTTCTTTTTTTAATAGTTCTGTAGTAAAATCTGGCTGAATGTCCCCTAAATAGAGGTGTATGCTCAGAATCTAATGAAGGATAATAAACTAAATTTAATTTTTATCAAAGTTGTTTATAAATTTTTTTTTTTATAATTTAAATATTAACGTGTTGGGTGGGGATGTGTGTCGGTTGGGGAAGTGTGCCACAACGAAATCAAGACTTCTCTACTATTTTATACAAAAAAAATAATAATAATAAGCAACTAACATACAATTCATTCTTCAACAATATCATAATGTTTATCATAACTATAATCATTCTTATAATTATTGTTACTATCATACACAATATTTTTTTTTATTAGTTTCTTCCTAGTACTTTTAACATAGGCTTTACAATTCTTCTTAACAGCCTTTACATTTAATTTAATAACCTTATTACCCCACAAATATTCTATTTTATTATTATTTAATATTCTGGAATATATAAGGTATAGTCTACCTAGCCTATTTTATAATACTTTTTTATTTATTTAACATAATTATATAACAGTTGTTTAAAAAATAATATTCTCATTTATTAAGTACTTTGTAGTCTAGCCCAACTTATATACAATAGCAATAGTTGGTAAATTGAAAAAATAATTTGTTTTATCCAACAGCATATCCATTACTTTTTATATTAAATAAAATCTTATTAATATTTGTAACTTATTAAGCTGTGTAATTAGTTCTAATAGTATTATAAATCATAACTTTAATAATATTTTATCTAATTAATATAGTACTAGTTTAATTTTCTGCTATATTATTTTTATAAAATTTATTAAAACAGTGTTATCACAAACTTTTACTAGTAATTTAATAAATAATTATTTATCAATATTTATAATACTATATCAAATAACATCATTAATAGTATTATAATATTATTTAATATATATTAAATTAAATTTAATATTTAATAACTATAATCAGTAAATACTATATAATAGTAAGCAAAATGTTATAATTTAGTAGTAAATATAGTAGTTTACAAACTTAATACTGATATAGCTGTTATAATCATTAAGTACTAACATCTGCCATTATTCTACTACCTTTAATATTATTAATAAATTAAATAATCTTTTTAACCATTGTACACCCAAATTAGTGTCTGTTTACCTAATTAGTAATATGGCAAAAAACTATTTCTTCATAATATTATCCATATTATTAATATACTAATTAAATTAGTGGTATATATTTTTAAAGATAACAAATAATGGTAGTATATTTTTTTTAGTATTAATATACTTAATAATAATTATTAATTTATAATTACCAAACTATTTAATAAAACAACTAAAACTACATTTTAGAAGTATTAATTTAGAAAATTATACCAATTCTATTATAAATTCTTTTTTATCTATATTATATAGTATATTTTTTGTAATATTATATTATAGCTTAGTACTCAAGAAAAAATCATAGAAATATTAGATTAAAATAAGATTATTTGCTTTTACTTTTTTATTATTAAGTATTTTAAAATATGTAGTATATAGATTAGCATATTAAATTATAAAATAATAAATCTACTTATTACCTAATTTACAATTTGTTAATTTCTTTGTTATGTAATAAATTATATCTATCTTTAGTAGGAATTCCTAGTTATATAGTTAAACAATCTAATATATTAATAATATCTTACCTTTTATAATAATTGCTAATTATTTATAATATACCAAAATTTTATTACTAGATATATTATTTAATCTATATCTTAATATATCTTATGTTATATTGTATACTTTTATAATTTTGTGAATAAACTTAAAATTATGATGTCTGTAAACTTATAATATTAATTTAATATGTTTTTTTATTGTTATAGTAGTATAATTTACATTTTTATTCTTACTAGTGCGCGTCATTATATTGGTAGTGGTAGTAATAGTGGTAGTGGTATTGGTGGTATTAGGGGTGGTGGTGATGGTAATGGTAATAGTGGTGAGAGAACTACGACGCGGGATTTCCGCGTCTTGATGTTGTTGTGGCGCACTTCCCCGACTGACGCACATCCCCACCCAACATATTATAATTATAAGTTAATATTAGTCAGATATATTATTATATCAAAAACTTTTGTTTATATTTGGTAAGTATTGTTAGGGATATTGTGCTGAATATATATAATTTAAACCATTTTAATATCAATACTCAATCAAACAAAATTAAAATATTATTAAATATTATATTATTAGGATATCTTATAAAAAAAAGAATTACAGTTAGTCTTTTTAGTAATAAATATCTATAGTCTGCTAATAAATACCTGCAAACTTTCTTTATATATTTAATGATTTCAAAAATTCTAATTTATTAATATTGGAATTTGTAAAAAAAAAGAAAGATTAAAGAATCATATCTTATAAAAAAACTAAATTCTAGGATTTTAGTATAAACTACTACATATATTTAAATTACATTAAAATCATGGGAAAAAAATGTTTATAATCAGAAAATCAGTTTTAAAACTATAGATAACCATAATAAGACTTCCAGTGTTTATTATAATATTTTTACAGCTGATTAGAATTTAGTGATTTTCGATAATTTGTACATTAATATAACTAATTGGGCCTAGAAAAAACTAGTATTATACCACCAAAATTTCATATAATCTTATATTAATATACTATTAAACAAATTACCTGGAATTCAAACTCCTCAAAATTTTGTACCAATAAATAATAACAAAAAAGAGGAATTAAATTTACTACTAAAAAAATGAAAGAAAACTATAAATATTCAGTAAAAATCTTTATATACTTTTTTTTATTTCAACATGTAATTTTAGATACATAGATAGTTATAATAATAATAATAATTTTTTTTTTTTTAAAATTTGATTAGACGCCGAAAAGCGACTAAAGGACTATAAAAAGATATAATCAGACACCAAAGGTCATACGCAGGACCAGATGTTGTTAATTTTCTGTGACTTCTTGTGGTTGGTAGGATGGCTTTAGGACATAAAAGATCGCTGAGCCATCAAAGCCATCAGATGGCTCGGATGTCAACAAATTTTTTTGCTGATGAACTAAGATATTTAATTAATAAATATATATATGCTAGCTAGGACCTTTAATATTAGTAAAGATATAATTGCCAGAGTATTAAAAGACAACAATTTTAAAAAGCTTAAATTAATAAGAAAACCAAAATTAATAACTATGATGCAGTAAACCAGGTTGGTATTTGTTTTTAATTATTAAGACTAAATCTTAAATAACTGGAAGAAGGTTATATGGATTAATAAAATAAGTGTGGTTTTAGGATAATAATATAAAGCCTACTAGCTTTAGTGCAGGTAATATAAGTATTATTATTTAGATGCTATTAGTTTTTATTGGAATAAAAGTAGTAAATTTATGTTCTAGAATATTTTTAGTTATTATTATAAAGGACTATGTCATATATGGAAAAAAGAAATAAAGGAATAAAAAGATTAGTTAGTAATTGTTATTAAGGCTATAAATGTAGTAGCTAAACTGGTTACATATAGAGAATAAAAGTTATTAATAAGTGTACATTGTGTTTTTTTTAAGAGCCTATTTGGGTTGAAGCTAGTTTGGAAATCTAAAGTATAATTCTAAAAGTAAAAATGGTATTAACTGGTATTACTATTAGATTGAAATTATAATTCCCAAGCTAATTCTATTTGCTAAAGCTTGTAGTAGTGACTACCTTATATAAGAGGATAAGGCGCTTCCCCATAGTTACTATATTTAGGAGGTTGTGTACAAATTATATAAGATTTAATAACTGATTTGGCCTAGTAACTTTCCAGATTTGAATATGATTGAATTATACTGGTATTACTTTAAGCATAGGATTTTATGTTATAAAGCATTTACTAAGTAATCTGATATAGAAGTAGTCTAACTAAAAAAATGGGAGGTATTCAATTAGGCCCGTATTTAATATTGGATTAAGAGGATTGTTTGTTATATATAAGTAGTTATTAAATTGTATAATAGTAATGAATATAAGGAGGGCATTATTGATAATATAACTGGTAAGCCGGAGGGTATCTTAGTTAAAAAATCAGCTTTATAAGCTCTACTACCACTAGGCTTAATTGATATGACTGTTCTAGGGCCAGGGCCAGAGCTAGAGTCAGAGCTAGAGTCAGAGCCAGAGCATATAATTACTTTATTCACGCGATCGTATAATCGATGCTATGGTCGGCGGTTTAAGCAATGATAGTCCCCGGTGTGCCAAGACAACCGGGCCACATCCCCAAGGCCAATTTCTTAAATGCCAAGAATGATGCTTTAATTTTGAGACAAGCATTCGTAAATTACCATTAATTAGGACAACAGTCCACAGTTCCTCCCGTTATTTCTCTTTTGTTTTTGACAATAGAATCCAACTAGATTTGTCGCAAGTTGAGCGGTGTTGGTGTTGTCGCCCGATGCGGATTCGGTGAGGGTCTCAGCTCGCCCAATGACATCACGACTGACATCCCGTCGAGCCTCAGTTTCACGGAACATCCGCGCTTTGCTTTGTAAACCACCTCTCGTTCTCTCCTGCACCTCCCCAATTGACTCGATCACGACGAGTCCTTTTGCTTCCTCCTTCATTTGTTCAGATTATCAGAGGAAGGCTTCATTCATGCCAAATTGAATGAGTCCCTAAAAAGAGCCCGCGAAACCCCTCACCCCGCGCCTGCCCCTCCCTGGCCAACCCCTATCGAACCATGTTTACACCTCGCATCGTCTCACACGCGACATCTCGATGTCTGCGAGGTGCATTTCGGAGTCACCAGTCTTCTATCTTGTCGCAATTGGAAACCGTAAATTTTACAAAATCTCCCGGTTTCAATGTCACTCGTTCAATCCGAACCGCTCGTCCGTCCGCTTCTACCCGTACTGTGCAGACATTACTTCCTTGCAATGTGAACCCGCTACCGAAACGTCATTCGCCGGTCCTGCTCCAAATTCGAAGATATGCCGATGCAGCTGCCAAAGCTCCTGCCAAAGCTAAGAAGCCCCGGGGTGCGATAGTGAAGGCATGTATCCGAGCTCTCACTATGTTTGGATTTGTTGGTATGGTTTTCGGCGGCGCCATCATCGGCTTCTTCATCTACGACGCGACAACCTACCGTGAAGAGCCGGAGGTAGTGGACGTACCTGTTTCTGAATTGGCATTAAATCCTGAACTTGGTGGGCCGAAGAACTTACCCATCGCCAGAGTTTTGGTAGACGATGATGAATCCGAAAGTAGAGCAACTTGCAAGCATAAACCAAAGTTGGTGGTATGTTGAAATCGTATATATCCTGTTAATTTATGCTGGATATACCAATGAAAATAATTTAGATTTTAGGATGTGGTTGGGGCTCTGTTGCAATCCTCAAGACGCTCGCTGCTGAACAATACCACGTTACTGTCGTCTCACCGTCCAATTACTTCTTGTTCACACCCTTCTTGCCAAGTGCTACTGTACGTCTGTTTTCATTACCAGGGAGCCTGATTTCTGGCTGATTGTTTATAAAGGTCGGAACTCTTGAACTACGATCCTTGGTTGAACCTATTCGAACTATTCTCGCACGCATCAAGGGCCACTTCCTCCAAGCCTCAGCTGAAAGTGTCGAATTTAGTGAAAAGCTAGTCGAGGTATCCCAGATTATCGATGGCGAGAAGCGACACTTCTACCTTCCGTACGATAAGCTCATCATTGGTGTTGGCTCACAAACGAATACACATGGTGTCAATGGACTCGAACACTGTCACTTCCTCAAGACTATCGATGATGCGCGACAAATTCGCAAAAAGGCAATCGGAAACTTTGAAAAGGCCGTTCTGCCTACCACTAGCGATGAAGAGAGGAAGAGACTTCTTTCATTCGTTATATGCGGTGGGGGCCCAACTGGTATCGAATTTGCAGCCGAGATCTACGATATGTTGAACGAGGACTTGATCAGACATGTAAGCTAGAAACCTTTGACTTTGTTCCCATATGATACTAACGGATACAGTACCCCCGAATCCTGCGAAATGAGGTTTCAGTGCACGTCATTCAATCTAGGAGCCATATTCTCAACACTTACGATGAAGCCCTATCAATGTATGCCGAAGACCGCTTTGCCCGTGAGCATGTTGAGGTCTACACCAATGCCCGTGTCCAGGAAGTTAAACAAGATAAAATTATATTCTCTGAGAAAACTGAGGACGGCGAGGTAATCACTAAAGAGATACCCTACGGAGTATGCTTATGGTCTACAGGTGTTTGTAAGTCTCATCGGTTACTTCTCAATCTTGGACATCTTGTGACTAACAATTTCTCAGCGCAAACCGATTTTGCCAAAGACTTAGCCAAAAGACTTGACAAGCAAACCAACAAACACGCCTTGGAAACAGACACTCACCTTCGTCTAATCGGTGCCCCCTTGGGTGATGTTTATGCAATTGGTGATTGTGCCACAGTTCAATACAACCTAGCTCAAAATATCATGGTCTTCCTCCGTGACATCGCTTGGGAAAAGGGTAAAGACCCTAAGGAGGTCCACCTAACTTTCAAGGACTGGCAAACTGTCGCGCTGAGAGTCAAGAAACGTTTCCCGCAAGCCAGTCAGCATCTCCGACGTCTCGACAAACTGTTTGAACAATACGACGTTGATCACTCCGGCACTCTCGACTTTCATGAACTTTCAGAATTATTGTCAAAAATCGATGATGGTTTGACAAGTTTACCAGCTACCGCGCAGAGGGCTCATCAACAGGGACAATACTTGGGCAGAAAGCTGAATAAACTCGCACAGGTCGCTCCGGGGATGAGAGCTAACGGATTGTTGGATGGAGATTTGGATGAGGCTTATTACAAGGCGTTCGAGTATAAGCATTTGGGAAGCTTAGCCTATGTTGGCAATGCGGCTGTGTTTGATGTCCAAGGTTTCAACTTTGCCGGTGGTATTGCAGCAGTTTACCTCTGGAGGTAGGCTTAAAATCATCCATGAAATCATATATGAACTTGAGGATGCGATGCTAACAAGAAATTCCTATAGATCTGCTTACTTTGCCCAAAGTGTGAGCTTGAGAACACGCTTCCTATTGTTTATGGACTGGGCGAAGAGAGCCTTATTTGGCAGAGGTATGTTGTAGAAGCTATCTCGAGATAGAATGGACTAAATGCTGACTTTGTGACGATAGACATGATGGATCTCTAAGCCGCCTCATTGAACTCTCCATTCCCTCTTTCAACTGGCTCTAAAAGGTCTGCTTGAGATCGCCTCTCTGCTTCTCTCTTACCATCCTTGTTCGTTTTCTGTTGCTAACGCATGTAATTATTCGATTTCTGCGAAGTCTATTCAAACGCAGGAACTTTTACACAAAGCAAAGCGGGATAAATCTTTTGTCATAAATCTCTTTGGTACCCTTCGGCGATATATATTTCTACTTATTATGTGTATTTTTTTAAGCTTTTCTGTAGTTTGGATTTCCTTATATTTCTACTCCGTCCTTTTTTTGGTTATTTGTTAATAAACTCATCCTCTTATTTTTGTTACCTCCCTCCTTCGCGGGTTCACCGTAAGATGTTATGACAACCCGCCTCCAACAAACAACGTAAATAATGTGGCCACAGAAAATGTGTATACACAAATCTAAACTTGCTCATGACCTAAAATGGATTAAATGGAAATAGAATTCGCACTAGGGATTCAAATTGATTTCTCACAAAAGTTATCGAATCATAGTTATATCTCAAAAGGCAATATCAGGTGTTGGGTTGTATGAAAAACATCCAGATTCGGCAAAGAAGCCAGGGATCTGGCGACGAAACCAAGGGACACTGAAATTAAAGAACCCTCGGGCCTTTGGAAGCTCTAAAGCCTCACACCTTTAAAGTACTTATATCCTGTCAAGAAGCCTATCGGACCGTCGAAGCTTTTGCTAAAATCGCTCAAACATCTTGTGACATTCGAATCTCCTTATTAGAGATTTGCCACCTCTGCAAGCTCTTTAATTGATTATTTTTCAATGGTATACCCCATAATCTCTCAAGCATCTTGGCTCGGAGATGGCTTCGGAAAGCTGGGGTTTAAGATTAGTTTTTGCTAGGGGAGTTGAGTTCGATAATTTGTGTTGCGATATTTCCTAATCAAGAAGAGCAAACAAAGGACTCGTCGCAAAGCGCGAAAAGATTAGAATATGATCAAAATCGATGGTGTTTTTTTGCCTCTAAATTGCACACTATTATGTGCTTGTGGCGAAGCAAAGGGGATTGAGAGATATATAACGTGTTTGCAAACGTTTGAACAGTTTCTGCTGGTCAAAGGGAAAGCATTGCAGGGGATGGTTATATTTATCTTCAAAGTAGATCAGTTCATGCATTGATATCTAACGGATGCAAATAAGAATTGGAAGGTTTCGGTGCTGTTTGTAAAATTTTCTCTCAGGTACTGCAGAGTGTAGTGGCTGAGCTTATCCTCCTTAATCTCGTTTGGATTCGAAGAGAAAAAGCCGAGATTTTCAAACAATCAGTTGCTTCCAAAAAAAAAAAAGGGAAGGGAAATATATTAGATTGAGGATTTCTGCAATGCATTCGAGGCAGCGGGGAACCGTTAACTTGCAGAAGTCAGGAAAAGAAAGGCAAGAAATTGGGCCTGGGCAACTGAAGAAATAATGTATAGAGAGATGCCGCATTTTGGCGAGCCAAGGCGTTTAACCTTCAAGTCGCGTGCCAAGTCGAAGATTTTAGCTTACAGTTGCCTCGAAAAGGTCCACGGATATCGCGGATACGGAGCCTCTTTAGTAACTGCCTTAAAATACGTTGGCGGGCAGCTATGATGATGATTTTTTTTGGCGCCGCGACCGACCGCTGGTCAACAGAGCGAGGTCAGATGGGACCTCTAAGGGTCAGGAAGAACGGAAGATGGTCGCCCAATGAACCCGTCAGGGAGACAGATGGCGAAGTGATAAGAAGCTAACAAAGAGAGATTGTATTGTGGATATCTGTGTCGAATGTTCAAATATAGAGTCTTGGAGAGGTGTGCTTACGCAGCATGTGCATGGTTGCAATTTGCTAGACTGTATTCAAGATCACCAACGAACCTTTATTTGTGAATTCGCCATGGCCATTCAAGCCGCCAGCGGTTGTGTCAATCTTTACCTCGAAATGATGTTTCTTACCTAGATCTGATATCTGTGAGGGGTCGATTTGTTTTTTCTCTTTTTCTTTTCAGTCTTGCATGTGCATCACTGATTATTGAAAAAGAATTTTCCGGTGCTAGGCATTTTGTGTTTCCAACTGGTTGGCGGTTCCGTCACCCGGCTGGATAAATTAAATAGAACCGACATTTTGACAGGTGAGATGCAGCGCTGCAGCGCTGCGAAGTGAGTTGCTAGGGCCCTTTGATTCGATTGGTCCTTGCTGATGTTCGCGACGGGGATGGGTCCAACGATTGGCTAGCTGTCGGGCCCACCAACCACGCCTTCGCGCAGAGCAAAAACAGGTTCGCGGTGGCCTTCTTGGCACGGTTTCAGCGTGTCTCTTGTCCGGCGCTGGTTACGCCATGCAGGTGGAGAACCTCCACGATGTGCGAAGCAGACTTCTCACTTGAGTATGTCATGTGTCTTATGTATGACAGTAGAATTGTCGAGGCTAGCACCAAGAATATTGGCAAAAGCGAGCAAGAAGCAGGTACAGTGGAATTTTGGTTAGCAGAACCAAACTTCAATCCCTTTCGCTCCGTCGTTGCTCGTCTCCCTTGGAGAGAATTGGAGAGGCGGCTGGGCCTAGTGATGTTTCTCCGTCGAGCTACGTAAACTTTCGACGTTCCCGTAGGCACCATCCAGTTGCTCTCTTTGCCGGAATCCGGCTGCTGAAGATGACTCGTTAGTGTCGTTACCATTTACTCGTTCGCTGGTTCGCTCCACTCGTTCATTATATCTCGTCGTGTGCCCGCCGCTCCTGGAGCAGCTGGTTGGTTCCATAGCTTTGATAGATGCATGTCGGCATCGCCATCAACCCCCATCATTCAAAATAACCTCGAAACCGAATGAGACGAAGAACGAGAAAAAAGCCTTTTGTTCGGCTTCATTCCTTGTCTCATCTCACTACCGTCCTCATTCGAACGAGCAGGGAGCAGGGCCTTGCTGATATAGCCGACATCTGCCTTGCACGATAGCGAAGATAACAACAAGCACTGCAGGCTAGCGGCTGTTGGAGCCTGTTAGTTATATCACTTTTTGTGATTTCTTGAAGACGCTTCTTTTGGTCTTGTCCCTTTTTTAAGGAAAAAAAAAAAAAAAAAAAAAAAATCTGCTGCCTCAGCTTCTCCTGCAGTTGCTCTTTCGCACCGGAGCTTTGGCTTTTGCACTTCTGGACGGGAACCCAGTTCATCGATCGTTCTCTCCGTTCTTTCAACGATCTAGCAGCATATCCGAGATCTGTTCCTGAAGCACTAGCGACATTCCACCGAAGCGAATGGGTACTGAATTAACTATTTCAAGCGAGCAGTACGTACTTATGTGAGGTAGACAATCCTGCTCTTTCCCCCAGGCAGTGCCAAACACCAACCGCTGCGAATACCAAGCCTATCAAGAATTATCAACATCTTCTCTCCTCCTTCTTCTTTCGACAGACATAATTATATCATATATACTTAAGCATCTCTAAGGCTGGGGAGACCTTTCTTTTCTCTTCATACTTGGATCGATTCCTTCATTCGTTTTACTGGCGTGGGGCCTCCTGAAGGGAGCTAGTAAATGACCTTTATCGAAATTGACTGATTGCAATTAATTGGATTCGAGCGTTATTAAGGGAGAGAGCCCAAAAACAACACTTCATCGAAAACCATTTCCAAACCGCTACATTTCGTCATTCTTCAACTTCGACCCTTATTCTTCTTCTCTTTCGTCTTTCCGCTTCGGTTTCGTTCTGTTCTTTCTCCTTCATCTTCTTGTTCTCGCCAAATATACGCATCTAGTCGTCGCGACGTTGCAGCAACCCGGATAGCGAGCGAACGAGCCAAAAGAGAACGGGCTTCTCCCGCCCCGTCGATTCTGGGGCCTCGCGATTCCAGCTTCCTTCCTTCTCGACCACCCTCCCAAACTCTTATCTCCCGAAGTTCCCTTGGTATAGATGATGCTACCACGCCAATTTTCGATAAACCGGTCAACGGTGCTGATACCGGCGGTAGCTGTCCTTTTCATACTCTTTCTCCTATTAAGAATAACAGGTTCGGGCGCACTCCAACCCTTCTCCCTATTCTCGCTAATATCGCAAACATCCACTAACCCTTAAATTCGTGCACTATCATCCAGACGATGGCGACACAAGACCATGGGAATCGCGGCGGAAATACCCTCTAAGAACCAAACCGACAGGACCGCGAAGGAGCCAGAGTAATCTTTACACAAAACAAGAGCAGGCGTTGATACGGCGGAAACCACGATATGCAATCACATCAACCATTCAAACCGGGTCCTATACGCCACTGGGCTTGATGCTCGGGTACTCGATTCAGAAACATAACGACCTGGCAGCTATGGACGCCGAATTGGTGATGCTGGTGCGGTCGACCGGCGAGGATGGTGTCTCCGCGGAAAACATCACTCGCTTGGAGAGAGCCGGTTGGAGAGTCAAGGAAGCCGAGGAACTGGAGTTCGAAAACGTCGACACGTCGCAGATTAGAAGCCACCACCGACACAATCTCAACAAGCTACACGTGTGGAGCTGGACCGAATACGAGCGAATCATATTTCTGGACGCCGATACCATCTGTAAGGGGTCGTTGGCGGAGTTGTGGCAGATGCCCGGAGACTTTGCCGCTGCGCCCGATGTTTGGTGGGATGTCATCACGGACAACAGATTCAACTCAGGTCTCATGGTTCTACGACCGTCAACGGAGGAGTTTTATTCACTGGTAAAGCATGTTTCGGATCCGAATTACCACTCGCCAAATGACGCCGATCAGGCGTTCTTGAACACGTATTACCGATTTAGATATTACGGCCTGCCTTACAAATACAACTTCAACTTAATCATGGTGGGTGAACGATTCCTTTCCATGCAGTCATCGGAGAGCTAGAGTGCTAACGAAGAATGCGGGATTATAGTACCAATTCCACCGATACTATTGGGATTTATTATGGGATGAAGCTGTGATTGTGCATTTCACCGTGCGAAAACCTAAAGCTGATCCGAAAGAACACTGTCACAAAGGCTGTAATGAGTGGGAGCCTCTGGAGGTAAGTTTGTTTTGTCCTTTGAATATGATGTCGTCATTGTTAAGGTGCTAATACATTCCAGTGGTACGGAATGATGTTTCGCGAAATGCTAGCGTTCTACGGCTGGGAGAAGGAAATTCCGCTTTACGCTTGAGCAAGGCTGAAACTTCGACTTTGTTCTAGCTATTTCTTTATAGGTCTTTTTGGTTTGAAACAGTGGTCTCAACCATGAAGCGATTTCCTTAGCAAAATATTCTAGACGACGAATACCTTGAGGAGCGGAATTTCGTTGCCTACAGCATCCGCTAAGCAACCGCGCCTCTTATTTTTTGCACGGTCGAAACTTCGACGATGAACAGCGACTCCTTTTTGTTTGATTGTTAATCCAGCGGGGCGTCTATTGTCCCGCTTATGACCATTAGAGCTTCTCCTTCCGTTCCTCCTTTTCTTTTGTCTCCTGCGTCTACTGCTCGTCAGAACCGGATATTCGCCAGTGCGGTACGGTATCCTCCCAATCTGACCGTTTCTGTCGATTTTATATCTTCGACTTTTCTACTACCACCTTTACTTCAGGTGTACATACTTGCTACCTCTTCATTTATTCACATGCATTCTATTGTACTATATTAATATTTTCTCCTGGTTTAAATTGCTCTTCCTTTGCTTTCTTTTGTTTGATGTCTATTTTACCCAATTTTTCTTTGTCAAAAATTCCTTTTGTACTGGCGTCTTTCTTTTGTGGAATTATTAAAGCACAGCTGCAGCTCGTCAGATTTTTTAAAGAGCGCAAGCTGGGAGGTTTTGACTTGCTTGTGGATTAGGAATTCAAATACCCCTAAGATTAATGGTATCAAGTTATTGCTGAGAGAAGGTGCATATATGATTGAAGAATATAAAATGTGAAATTCACAGCAAAGAGTATGGGTTCGCCAACGCAAACAAAATGCTAGGCATCTAATCACATGATAAGCATTCTGTTTGCCTAGGCCACCAAACCTGCAAACAAAACGCGCTCTCAGCGCCTTTCCAGCACCACACTTTGCTTCCCATGTACGAACCGCACCACCTCCGAAATATTCACAAGCCAAAAGCACGTATCAACCAAACGCGATATCGGAATCCGCAAAATCATCCTCGAAATTTACATCTACAGACTCCATAGTATCAGAATACCATGGTTAACCGCGATGGTTCGCAAGAACCAGTCGTCGAAAAGGAAGTTATCACAGGTTTTGCAACCATCGCCACCCTTGCGTGCGTCCCCCTTGCTAACCCCCGAGATTTTTTCCTCTTGTGTTTTGTGTTGGAGTGTTTGTCGTCTCACGTGACTGACATTCGATCTCCAACATCTTTCGCAACACAACAACACAATTGACCCGACCTTTCTCATCTCTGATGGCTAACATTGTGGTGGATATATTTAGGATCGGTGTGAGAGCATGGGTGGAGAAGGACGGTGAACCTAGGAAGGCTGAGATATTGTCGAAGAGTGTGAGGAAAGGAGAGCCAGTATTTTACGTTCACTATGAAGATTTCAACAAGGTTTGTATTCTCGAATCCCCGTTGAATGATTCTGTCGACTAACACAGCCGCGAATGGTATATAGCGTCTTGACGAATGGGTTCCTGCCTCACGAATCGATCTCACCAAAGAAGTCGAATTCCCCGTCCCTGAGAAGCCCGCGCCGCCAAAGAAGGAACAATCCTACCCTAACCTTAAAAACCAAAAGAAGGACAAAAAGCTACCGAGGGATAGTATCGTATCCACACCCGATGCATCGGTCACCACTCCAGCCACACCATCAGCCTCTACCCCGTCTCGGCCACTAAAACGTTCTAGGGTAGCTTTCGAAGGAGAACATGGGTCGCCGGCTTCGATCGCCACCCCAGGTCCCGGTGAGGACGATGGTATCGACCTCGTTGAAACTCCAGCTGGAAACGTCGTCGCGGCACCATCAACCGAACCGAATAACGCCCAGAATACTGTTGTCGGTGAAGTCGGAGGCTTTTCTAAAGAAAAAGAAATTGAAAAACTACGCACGTCCGGCTCTATGACTCAATCCGCGCACGAAGTCGCCAGAGTTCGCAACCTCGCAAAACTTCAAATCGGAAAATTCGAAGTCGAAACATGGTATTTCTCACCATACCCATCCGAACTGACGGAATGCGACGTGGTGTACATTTGCGAGTTTTGTTTGAGCTACTTTGGCGAGGAAAGACGGTACCAAAGACATCGTCTCAAGTGCGAGTTGTTCCATCCGCCTGGCAATGAGATTTACCGAGACGAGCACGTTAGCTTTTACGAGATCGATGGGAGACGGCAGAGAACTTGGTGCAGGAATCTGTGTCTGTTGAGCAAATGCTTTCTAGACCACAAAACGTTGTACTACGACGTTGATCCGTTCTTGTTTTACTGCATGACCTCGAGAGACGAATATGGCTGCCATCTGCTAGGATATTTCTCGAAAGAAAAGGAGAGCGCGGAAAATTACAACGTCGCTTGTATTTTAACATTACCGCAGTACCAGAGGCTTGGGTACGGACGGCTACTAATCGCGTTCAGTTATGAGCTTTCGAAAAAAGAAGGGAAACTTGGCAGCCCCGAAAAACCGCTGAGTGACTTGGGGTTGCTCAGTTACCGTGCTTTCTGGCAGGAGGTGATTGTGGATTTACTGGTGGAAGTAAAAGATAACAAAGGAGAGATAAGTGTGGATGAAATCGCTAGCCGATTGGCGATGACGGCAAACGATGTGGTTCACACCTTACAGAATATGAATATGATCAAGTACTTTGTGAGTATTTCTCTCGAATATATTTTCTGCTTGGGATGGAGTATGCTAATTTTTTCGATACAGAAAGGGCAGCATGTTATTTGTCTCACCGCGGGTGTGCTCGCGCAGAGAGAAGCGATGTTGGAGAAGCAGAAGGTTAAGGGGAAGAGAACGATAGATGCGAGTTTTCTAAAGTGGAAACCGCCAGTGTTCTTGCCGGCTGCCAAAACGTGGAACTGGTAGCTTCATCTTATCGGGGGTTTTCTTTGTTTGATCACAGCTTGCACTGTCGTCTCATACGTGGTTTTAATAGCATTCACCTTGGTATTTTTATGGACTAGGAGTTTGTGTTTTTCTCCGGCGGTGGGTGTTCTTCTGTTTTTCGGCGTCTGCGGCTTGTATATTAGCTCTTCCCACCGGGTTCGTTCGGCATAACAGTTTAGTTTTTAATATTCATGCTGCTCTCTTGCCTCTGGCAAGCCTTTCACTTATCTCGAAACTTTTTTTTCACTCAGAAATTGTTATTCTCAAAGTTGTATAAAATTGTTATACACTGACCATCAAAGTTGTATATTCTACTAGCACTGTGGCTATGAGCAAATTTATAACCGTTCGAGTTGCACCAAAGTTGCAAGATATCAGTTATACGTTTGGTTACCTTTCAAACATATCACAACAAACATCAATTGATGTTGTAATCCAATGCACTCTGTGCCAATTTGCGGCAGTATTGCGAAGCCATCCCCAGGTCATGGATATATGTTAATATGACAAAATATAAATTAACTCCAAACCCCTCTCCTTCCTTACCATGCTGCATCCATGTTAGCACCCCATCCACGTTAATTCATGATAGACACGTTTTCGTCACAGCAATACGAAAGTTTAAAGTTATGAGATCGGACTATAACATCTTCTTCATAGTATTAGTAGCACTAAGCGTCTTGAGCGTCCTAAGCTTTCTCAAATCGACTGCACAGGAGCATTTCTCGCAAAAGAGTATCCCAAAGATAATTTCAACTGCCGCACTATCATCAACTTCTCATAACATCCAGATTGTAACACCGGATATAGAAATCGAATCGCAACCAGCTAGTCCGCCTGTAGAGCAATGGGATTTAGATATTGTTATAGCACACGATGATGAGGACTTGCAAGGTCTTAGGAAGCTGTTAAAGAAGATACAGCGGATCAAAAGTGTTAAAAGCCTATCAAGGAGGGTGTTTTTATATACCAAGAATAAGCGGTATTCAAACTCGACGGCGTCAATTACCCATTATTTAAATATAACCAATACATTATATTTACCCAATGAGGGTAGAGAAGGAGATAAGTTCCAATTAGATCAACAATATATGGATTTTGCATAAGTTTAAGCTTTTGAAACTCGTATCGCCTATAACATTTAAACAATGAAAAGGGACCTATCTCCACCATATAATCAACAACTACAATACCCTACCCCGTCACACTCTGTTTATGCAGGCGGCACCACATGAAAGAGGCGTCTTTCTAAAAACAATAAGAGATTACTTTTTCAAAGATACCGGAGTTCTATCACTGGCACCTTACGCCACATGCGAATGCGGATATTGTCAAGACCCGTGGAACGATCTCAAATGGCACCGCATCACTGAAATATACACCCTAGCCCGCCAAAGCTTCTGCCCCTCCAAGGGCCTTCTCTTATCAATCACAGGCCAAATAGTAGCCAGTAGAGAACACATCCGGAGCACAAAGCTAGAAAACTACAAAAAGATCTACGACACGTTGAGGTACGGGATGGGAATGGATTCGTTACCGTACTGGATTGACCCACCCGAGGTTAGCAGTAACCCGTTTTTGGGGCACGCGTTGGAAAGGAGCTGGATGATCTTGTTTGATTGTGTCAAGCCCGAATTGACGTATACGTGCAAGCCGACTCGTCGGAAAGGGTACTTGAGGCGTGAATCCTGTCAGTGTATTAACCGAAAGGACGCGGGGGACGAAGGCACGAGTGGTGGGCCCGGGGCGGGTACAGTAACAGTCGGAGCTTCTTTTTAGAAGTATTTAGAGAAAAGTTATCTGGCCGGATGGCTAGACTGTTGTTTCCTTTTGGTTGAACGTCATGTACCTTTTTTTTCAAGCCGAAGTTATGAGCCGGTTTATTCTTCGCAGCATGTTAGCATCATTGTTTCTTCTTCCTTGGTGTCATAAATTCATTACCTCAACGGCTCAAGCATTACGCCACTAATATGCAAACTGCTTATGTGTATACGCGTATTCCAATACCAATACATCGATTATCATGATATACATCTAGAACTTCCTATTAGAAAACATCCCATGCGAAGAAGGAAAACGCCCCTCGGAGTCCACCGGGGGGGGGGCAGTACGATATCTGAGATTCCGGCGGTTACCCAGTCAAAGTACTTTGACCGGTGGCTACAAACTGGACCTCAGCCTCCCCGTGCCATACACTTGAGTATTCACAGTACATCTACGCATTTAGGTCCACCTCTTGGCTTCCATCGGCACACGCAGGCACAAAGCCCACAAATGGCAAAAAGTACATTTAAAGATACGTCAAAAAAATCCAAGACCTATCGCCGTTCCGCATTACATGTCAAAATTAGAAACAAATAGAGAGTTCTGCTCCAGATAACGGATATGTAACGTTTAAAAGGAATACTTGATCAGGGTTCTGGTTTGTTAGTAGGTAGTGCCATATTAGGAATATATAAGCCCACAATTCCCGCGAGCTATGATTAGTTCCCAAGAAGAGGCGGGAATATACCTCTGACATTTGGTTGTCTCGGTGATACTTTGATATTGGGCCGTAATGTTCTGGAATGTTTCTTGGTGGGCTAGATGTTGTAGGATCAGAAGACTCAAACGCCACGCATCGACGGGCTGGGCGTTTGCTTGGGCTTTCGATATGAGAGATCGAAAACTTGGGGATCGCATATCCCAACAGTTTTATCCAAATGAAGGATGAAGGACACTGAGGCAAAATGGAGATAATTGTGAAGGTTCAAAGTTCAAGATGCATTAGGGATATCATACGCTAAATTGCTCTATACAACTTTGCCAACAGAAATATCAAAAATTAGAAAACCTAGAATTTTTTTTGTTGATACAAAGCACTTCATTATTGGTACCTGATCAACGTCGTGATACGAGGCTAGTGTCTGAAAACTCGTACTAAAGTCGAGTGAGAGAAGCGAACTAGAAATTTAGTCTATTGTCTATATTACTGGTACCTCAGAGTTGGAGACCACCCTAATCCCCTCTGTCATAACTCTCTTCGAAGGTATCGGGGGAACGCTAGCCGCAGTAGTATACCTCTTCTCCCTTCCGCTCCCTCCAGCAACACTAATTATTCCTCCATCTATAACAATGGAGCTAGAGCTATTACTCGGGCTACTAGCGGTGAAGCTTTTCTGTCTAACACTCAAGGGTCGAGGGCGCATCTCGTCGCATTCGTCTTCGGATGTATAAAATGAATCACGATATGTAGTCGAGGATGTGGATTGGCTTTGGCTCTTTCGGTGAGCTTGGTAACATTGTGAGACTGTACGTACAGGTACTTGGATCGATCTAGAACGAGCGATTGATACTGGTGGATTTGAAGCCTGAGTTGGACTATTGAACAATGGTTGTTGGCTGGGAACTTGCGAACGAGGTCGTGGTTTGGATGCTCGTGGTGTTACATCATGTACCGTATTGTGTTGCTGCGGGGTCCGCGGCACTGGAGGTTCAACTGGGAGTTCTGCCATAGGGGGTATCTGGCGGAGAGGGTTCTTTGGTGGTGGTATCTAAATGATTCACTGTCAGCGGCCATTTGATTTCGCAGATATCGCTAAAGGCAAGACCTACGTTTTTCGCTCGCCAGATGTGAGCCAGCTTGAGAGCGCAATCTCCTATAGTCTTCTTTCCTTCAGGACTACATAACCATCGTCTTGTGCTTGTGCTGATATCCGATAGCCTCTGCCATTCATTCATTCCATAATCGCCTGTCGACATGTCCACGTTTAACCGAAAATAATCATCTTTTTGCACTCCCCACTTGTCGAGACTTTCAGGCCCACCGCCAACTAAAGTCTGGTGAATATCTTCGCTGAGTTGCGTCTTGAAAACTAGCCGTTTCTTCGCTTCCGTAAAGTTGTCAAAAGGCGTATGGAGCTTGTTCTCCCACCATTGTTGATTATTTCGCTTTTTCCTTGGGGATTGGCCGGTACCAATCGACACCACACATCCAACCGCTCTACCAGGCCATTCGTTACATGTAGCCTCCTCGAGGACTGTCGGGCAAATATTATATTTACCCGCACCTTCGTCTAGAAAACATGTCTGGCCGATCTGAATTGGTTTGAAGGCGGTCATTGTGGCTGATGTGGCGCGACCAGCCTCCCAGATTCTGCATTGAGGCTCCGGATTTAACGTTGTTAAGGACAGATAGGTTCGCAAGAGACATGGAGGTGTTCCGTCAGGAGAATTCTGGTACATTGCTGCAACGAAACTGGGATGCTTTTAGTACACGGGATCTTGTGGTTGTAGGGAGGATGTTACTGGAACTTACGTTTTGCATCTATCTTCCCTAGGATCATAGAGAAGTGTATTCGAGTCCCCTATGTTCCTGCGAAGAGGTGTACCGTCTTGATAAGTTTTAATCTTGTTGATATATTCAAACATCAAACTTTTCTGCGGTTGAAGCCGTGGGTGATCATCTCCAGCCAAAGCTCTCAACTCATGACTTCGTCTGCTGTAAATAGTCTTGCTGCTCCCAGAACTTTCGGCTCTCGGTCTTGTCTTGATATCTTTCGGATATAGACTTGATTCTCTCTTCTTTTGTTGCTGTTGTCTCTTCGCTTCTTCTTCCTCCTCAATGGTATGGTCTTTCACGATTTCCTTAATAACGGATTCAAGCCTGGAAGCTTTAAAAAATGTATTTCGATAGGGGATTCCTGCGATAGTTTTATCCGTTTCGAAAACTCGTTTGGTCATCTTGACCCACTGTTCTTTGCAGGTCTCGATATCCATCCGTAAACGTCCTAACATTAAGGCGATTAATCTGCATTTCGTCGATTAGTATATGGTTAGAACTCCACCCATCGAACGAGATGTAAAGTGTGTTGCAGAGGATACACATACCCGCCAGTACCAACACCAGCTATCTAATGGTCGGAACTCTAGATTAGCATCCTACACTATGAAAACTGACAGCTCGAAAACTCACCATGTCGAAATGATCACAAGGTAGTGGGATTTCATGCATCTGCGGCGGCCGTGAATGAATTTCTATGAACAGTCGATACACTTTGCAGATCTCAAATGTTAGCACCCAAACAAAAACTGTGGCGAAACTCGCCTAGATGGATGGGCCAACTTACTGACCTCCTGCAGCAACAAGAGTGATGAATAGCCTTTAACTCCTCCTCCATCTATAAATCAATATCGAAAAGTCAGTTTAAGTTGTTTCGGCAGAAATATTTCGGTTTATCTTCAGAATGTTACTAACCGAGCGATAGAAGCCGAAGAGGCGGCGAGTTGATGGGCCGTATGTAAGATAATCTATATGAACTATTGAGGTCCTCATTTAGATTTAGTATCTCAAGCTCGTGTGGAGGTGTGAGAGCATATTGGGGAGGGTCTGTGTACGCCATGGCTTCCAAGTCCTTCTTTTCCATTTTGATAGTATGTTATGAACTTTTTGTTATACTTTTGGTCATACAGTGATGCTATACAGGCTAGGGTATATATGACGATCGAGAAGTTGATGATAGAAATCAAACCACGACTTCAAGTGGATGCCGTATCAGCTTATCGTCTCATGCGAAGATATCGATTTTTGGTTCTGAATTACGTCGATAAGGGATTTTGGAGGGACTGAAAGAAAGTAGCTGGAAGATTTCGGGAGGAAGTAACGATTTGAAATGGCTACCAGTATTGTTCGAATTCTTGTTTCTTTTCCCTTATCGATTCTGTTTCAAGATTTCAGTTAAGAGCCTTAACTAATAATCCGATCAAATAGCTACGCTAAAAGCAAGCTATTGGCTCCGTTTTGGTCAAAGAGGACGAGTTGTTTTGGTAGAATATCTTGAATAGTTACTGCAATATCCTAAGCAAGGAAGTAATATAAGGTGATACGGTGAATCACAACCACTTCGGACGCAGTTGCCTTTTGCGACGAGGCGGGTGTTCTGACAACAATAAGGCCGGCGGGGAACGGGGACCACAATCCTTTTGATTGGGTTGCGATCGATAGCCTACAGCCCTGCACCTTGTGAGGAACCGTAGAGATTCGGAGCTGACTTGTAGATGCGCACAATATGCACATCAAAACCTGGAAATCAGATCGAATATATGATCGTTATAAAGTTCTTCTCTTAAGCTCTTTTCAACGGTTGAGGATATCCGGATGCACCAAATTTTGGCTTTTTCTTGCTGCGATTAATAGCACATTCGCCGCAAAAGCCGGTGTAGTCCAAGCGACCGGTGCGTTTAAACGTTTCAGACGAAAACACCAACTGGTGATTGGGGCGTGAGTCGTAGGAAATTAAATGTTATAGCAAGAACAATAGAAACAACAATTGCGTTAATTCGTAGGGACTTGACGACTAAGAACGATAATAGTACCCGCAGGATGACGGCAGGAACAATATGATAATCGCAACCTGGCGGACTAGAGTGCAGATGTCCAAAACTCTTGGTCCGATGAATTGATATCAGGTTAAGAATTGAACCTGATAAGAATGATTCGGCGTGACAACATGCAAATCTCAGGTGTTAGAATAGAGCAAAAGGCGCTGAAGGCGGCAGTCAACAGGTCATTATATCCTGCTCTCACCTTCCTCATCTTAATTCGCATGAAGGTGAGATTAGTCGCAACTAACTTATTAGCACATGTAAAACCAGAAGCTAGGGATCTTCTGGTTCCCCGCATTCTATTACTTTCCCTTGCCAATGGCCCAGATTCAAGAGACCAATGTCTTAGATTGAAGACGGCCGAATTCGCGCTCGAAACTTCCAGCTTCATGATCTCGTTCGTATCAACAGACATGTTGACCTTCCTTTTCCTGCCTCGGCTTTGCGACTCTTAGGTGGGCAGTAAGCGTGGCCCCATACCCGAGAGTTTTCACCTTAAGGGTTCGACCCACATCGGACGGTCTTCCTTGCCTTCTAATTGGTAATATGGTTAACTGTCAAAGGCCGATCAAAATCACAAGCTCCTGGATAACGGGTGCCATGTCCCCGAGCCGCAAGAAACCCTTGGCTCATCTTCCTGCACCTTCGCTTGTAGCAGCTACCGACAGAACTACCCTGTTGAGAGGAATATCTTGAGCATTCCTGACAGTAGGTCCTCTCACCATGATCGTCCTGGAACGGGATTCCTTCTTATTTGAGGTAGCGCCCCCGTACGGGTGGTATAAAATACCTTGTTGAGGTGTCTCGTGGGTGCCAGCGAGCTTTGCCTTGTAAATGACTTCCAGGATGCCAAGTGCTTTCTGCGGGTCTGCTTTACAAGCGTCGGTTGATACTTTCAACTTCTTTTCGACAATAACCTTCGGGCTGGGTGTCAATTTGTGACCAAAATGTTGGGTCGATGCTCGCCATGACGTGCCGACTTGGCTGGCGTTCGCTGCAGAACATGCCACAACACATTCAGCCGGCTTCAACTTGTTGATCGCGATCGGCTTGCCAAAGCTTGCGCTTAAGCTTAACGTGAACTATCTACCACCACAACCTCACCAACATTCGCTCCTGTCAGAATCCGCGGACGCCTTTGGGAAGCATAGCGCAGACGGCTTTGATTCCTTATCTATAGTTTCTGTCAAGCTTGCTGCTGAAGCGTCAATACAAGACTAAGTTTTGACCCTTTGATATTTAATTATCTTAACACTGCGCTTAGGCTGGATTATACATCGCCATGGGTCTCTTCTCCAAGCTCAAACGGAAAGACAACCAGCAGGATTTCTCCCACCTACAAGGTGGTTCGTCTTCGGATTATCCCCCGCCCCCGCCGGAAGACTATTCTCACCTCTCCAGTGAGAATAAGGGCAAGGAGAAGGGACATGAAGAATATCCTCCTCCATCCGGCATTCCCCCTGGATACGACGCGTAAGAGCTTTGATGCATATATTGAATCCCATATCTATATCCCGATCACATTTTAATATATATATATATATTAGACCTCCCTCGGGATTTCCACCAAGCTTTGACCAAGCTGGCGGTTCCTCTCAAGTGCCCGGCTATCATGAGGATAACTATGGCCCTCCTCCCGGTCCACCACCAGGCTACATCCTCTTCGGAGCAGCTCCTCCTCCGACACCACCAATCCGCTCTCAGAAGAACTCGCAAGGTCTAAACGCCAGTGAGGACGATGCTGAAGCCGGGCACGAGTACTGTCGCCAGCATGGAGTCTATCCTCCTACATACCAATCTCCAGAGAACCTCGACAGAGTTAACCGTGGCGAGGTTGGCCTGTTCCAACCTGCAAACTTCTATGGAGAACTTCGTCAGGAATCCAAGACCCGATTTCACGTACGCAGTCGCCCCGACACGCAAGATACCACCCTGCTAAGTGGGCTTCCACTTTTTACGCACTTCCAACACTATCCGCGCGAGAAGGGGTATAAGACGGTGTACTACGAGATCACGATTAGAAGTTTGGCTCGTGATTCCTCTGTAGCGATTGGATTCACCAACGTTCCTACTCCGCCATTCCGTTTACCTGGGTGGCACCGTGGCGGATTGGCAGTCCACTCTGACGATGGAAATCGGTATATCAATGATCCATACGGTGGAAGGAAGTTCACAGAACCTTTTAGAGATGGCGAGACCATCGGATTGGGTATGAGGTTTAGATTGGGAATGGCACAGGCCTTTTTGACCAGAAATGGGAGAGAAGCAGGTCATTGGTTAATCGATGAACCGACTGATCTTGAGGATACCAATAGACTTAACGGAGATGGTAATGTTAAGGGTCTCATGGGTGATAATGATTTGTATGCCGCTGTGGGAGTCTTTGGTCAAATTGAGATTGAGGTGGAGTTTGGATATAATGAGTGGCAAGACTCAACAATTCAGCTTTAATAGTAGCTAGAGTGCGACAGCAAGAAAGCTTTAAAGAGAGCTCGGGTTCTAAAGAAAAGACTTAGCTGAGTTGCCAAACCTTGATATAATATAATGAAACAAATCATAGGATCCTACTTTGCAAATGCATGAGTATACCGACGATTTGTCTCTCCACTCGAAATCAATTGAAGTGTGTGCAACATTGATTAGCTATTGCTGGCTAGTACCAGAGCGGTGTCGTATTCGAAGATGCGAGGTTGCCGACTCACTCGGTTCAACGTTCCCAAATGCAGCCATGCGAAACGAAGAAGGCTGTCGAGAATCCCAACTTTGAAGCCAAAGAAGGCTCTGAAAATTTACGGCTTTATTCGGAAACCCCCCCTTTTTCCCTAAAAGAGCATTTGAATCTGCAAGAGAAGACTTCCCGATTTGATGCTCGCCTCATATTTCGCTCGTTTAACTCTCCGCGAGAAGCAACGCAATATGCAAGATGTATGCATGAACGCAATTCCTTTAACCTTAACTTATGTCTACATGTAAATTCCAGATTTAGGTATACACGACATCCGATTTAGCTTATCGATAAATGTAGATGCAAGTACTTATCGATAACTAGGTAGTCTTCTACAATGCGGATGGCTTGCGGCTCAAATTGATACACCAAATTTTGGTTACGAGGTTATAAGGAAATATGAATGAACACAAGGCGGTCAAGTTTGACGAACGATGGCGCCAAATTGTTTTCTCCAAGTACTTGATTCCTTGAAATCGAGATACTATCACCTCACTTTGCCGTAATCTACTTCAAATATTTCTGTGGTATATACATCTCGAACGATATAAAGCCCCCCCTTCCTCCGCGATCTCATTTCTTATTCCTTCCTCGCCGATGTAATTCCCATGCATTGTTATTGCCCCGATTGTCTTTCCTCAGCGCAATACCCTATCTGCTACTCCCCATCTAGCTATAGTAGCATGTGCTATCCTAAATTCTCTGTTGTCGGAGACGATGAACGAGACGTCGGCTACACGAATGCTCGTCCGGTAACCACTACCGTGCGCACCGTGCGCCAGGCATACCTCCCTCGTACGTCTGGCCGTTCCATCCGCTCCATCCGCTCCATCAAGAATAGCCTCTCGCACTCCCCCGCCTCTGATGCGGTCTATTACGACCCTATTGTAGGTGACTACGTTCACCGTAGCAATCCACATGGTCTTCACCATCACTATCCTCACCATGGTGTTGGCGACAATAAAACCATAGTGGTGGATAACTCTGGAAGTAAGAGATCCGGTGGTGCCACATCCGTCGAGATCAGCGATGAGAAGAACGGGACTACGACCACTGTTCTCTCCGCTAACGGTAAAAAGGCGGATCGAGCCCTACGAAAATCAGTAACCTGGAACAAAGCATATGTCAAATCAATTTCCAGCTCATCGTCATCTTCATCGGATTCCGAGTCTGATTCCGATTCAACCACCTCTTCATCATCGTCAGACTCGCGCGGGTCACGTCGTTCTCGCCGCGGCAGAAGCCGCAGCCGTAGCTCCAGCCGTAGTCGTAGCTCCAGCCGTAACAGGAGTAGAAGCAGGAGCAGTCACAGCAGAAGTCGTTCTAGAAGTCGTTCTAGAAGTCGCTATGAGTACTTTGATCCCGCCTACCCGCACGCGCCTTATCCACCACCGCAGCAGCACCATAGTCAAGCTATGATGGGTGTTCCAACCACGATGCCGATATCCATACCTATTTCCGGGATTAATATGAATACGAATATGAACCCTTATGTTCACGCCGTACCGCAGCAGCAAATGACAACCAGACTTATTACCGCGCAACCGGCTGCAACACCTATGACGCCTGTGGTGGTTCAATCCGCGCCACAAATGTTAACGCAGGATGCTATGTATGCTCATAACGTTCATCCTGGGCAGTATTACCCGGGCGCTAGAGGATTACCAATGGGATCGGTGCAAGGCATGTCGCTTCTACCAGATGACGATGATGAGGACTTAGGCTGATTGGTTACGAACAGGGGACCGGTCACTATATACATGTTGAATTGGTACCTATTTAATTCAAGTACACGGAGGAACCTTCATTCTTTTTTATTTACAGTTTACCCAGCTTGCTTAAACAACTTGCATTTATTTCAAAGCTTTGGGGTTGGTATTTTATCTGTAACTACTGCTTTATCTCTGCTCCATATACCATCAGTTGGTCTATTATACCTTTGGAAATCCATGAATACAAGTTTAATGAAAACCTACCGTACTTACAAGTGAGCAACGCACTCGATCTCGACATCAGTCCCAAGTGGGAGCTGGTGGACGGCGATACAAGATCTCGCCTGAATATTCGTTAGCTTCTTTTCATAGCGAGTAAATGGGAAAGTTAATGAGGGAGAAAAAGAAGTATACTTACAGGCTTAACATCGCCAAAGTAGTTCTGGTAAACAGAGTTGACTTCTTGAAAGTCTTTCATGTCCGTCAAGAAAACGACGACCTTGAGGACCTTGTCCATGGAAGAACCTGCAGCCTCAAGAACCGCGCCTAGGTTCTTCAAAGCTTGATCCTTTATTCATATATCTCTCGAGTCAGTATCCTTATTTCTCGTCGTATGTGACCGGAGACATTAAAATTAACCTGGAGGGTTTGTGGGGAGGCGTATTGGTTTTCAGACTTACAGCACGACCGGAGATGGGTCCCTCTAGCAATTTCCCTTTACCATCAGGGAGCATTCCAAGCTGACCAGAGACATAGACAGTTTTCTCGTGGACGATGGCCTACAATAAATCCAAAATTGGACGAAAACCCATATGTTTTAGCAATTGTTTCAGCGAGTCCCCACTATAAATCTATTATCAGAAGTTGTGCCCCACCTGGCTATAAACCGGAAATGGCGGGGGTGCATTCTCAGTAAGGATAGCGACTTTATTAGACATATTGTAGCCGTGTACTCGAAAAGATCTCTGAAAAGTAAGAATTGATGAGATTGATAATTGCGAGGGGCGTCTGTAGCTGGTCAATTGGTAGACAATGGCGGAGTTTGGTTGCAAGAGTCGATGTTTAAATGCAAATTTGGGAAGCTGGGACAGCATCGTTTTCGCGTCGGCGCCGGGTTAAGGTTAATCGATAAAGAACCGAATATTTTCTGTGTTGAGAAGTTATGGGGGCCGGGTTGAAAAGAGATGCCGATTCAACCCGCTCCGAATACGCTGCGTCAAACGTATTTTCACGTAATATCAACTGCCCCGGACATCATGCCGACGGTGTCGAGGCATTCTAGACTCGGTCCGATTACTAATGAACATGATCTTTGTAATCTGGGTCTGGACCTATGCAATGCATCTGTGCATGCTGTGGCGTAAAGTTCGCAGGAGGCCGAACGGTCTCGATAGGTATCAAACAGAAGGCTTGACGACCAAATGTCGCGATTCAAATTAATTCTTACCAACCCGCAAAAACAATCGAAACTTGGTTTGAAAAGGTGATTTGGAGCAGAATCCGTTTCTGTTACTGCAACGTGGTTTACTCGAAAATTGTCAATACAGAGTTTTGCCAAGCTCCATTGCTGCAGTGCCTCGGCCTCGATCGGGGCGAAGTATTAAGATATACCGGAGCTTATAATAATAATAAAGTCTGTGTCGATCTCTCATCCTAGGCAATTGCTGGAGGAGGGCCAATTAAAATGGAGCTTGTTTCGCCAATGAAACCAAAGATCCAAAGCAAAAGTGGGTCAAAGATCTCGGAACGACTCAATATCAGTACGATTCGTATTATTATCTCGATTGAGCTGTTGCGAATTTGTCCGCCAACGCTGTGAACATGCATTGCATTCGCTCACTCAAATATTATATCGAACAAAGGAAGGACTTTTGTAAATCTGCCGTAGCATGCAATAATTCTGGTCAACGTCAGCAATGACCGAGACACCCGTCATGTATATCGCATAAATCATAAGAAAGGAATTTATACTCGAGTGTCGTCTTATATTGATTAACCGAAAGTATCTCTGGCTTGCTACTAATTAATTGCCCGAGTTGCCGAACCCTGGATCTGAAAGGCAAGTCACGAATTCGCAATATCACAGGAATCGCTCTTCCAAAGCACTCGGTCATATGATGAGATGAAATTTGCCCGCGGTATTTATTCTAAATGAGTGTCGGCCTAACTGGTAATTTAAACTCTTTCTTGAGGAGACAATTTTTCTGTGATAATTTACCAGACGCTCGGGACAGACGCATGCGCCTAACCATTTCAACTTTATTATACGAGTTGAAAGAGACCACTACGCTCAGTCACCAAGACCGATTGCGAAGGGGTGTGGAGGGCCCGTTCACCTGACCCGCTTATCGCCCCCTCGAAGTTCTCCTATATTATCATGGTGGGATTTTCTTTTCATGGAAAACATACGAACTCTTGATATTCAAAATCCATAGTATATCGAAGATAAAATGGAAACCAAAAATAGCGGAAAACTGCCTTGTCGATGACATGATTGAGTTTTGCTTGAGATAAATTAACGGTCGAGACTAGATTAAAATGAGGTCATAAGATCAAGCGATTCTAATCTTGGTCGCGATCGGCTGGGCTGTGATACTCAATTTAATTGTGTCAGGGTTTGTAGCCGAGATTCAAATCTCTTCTTTTTTAAGTGTGCTGCCTCAGAAAATGAGATTCGTTTCATGATGACCACAATATCAACACGACGGGGTCATAGCTAGAAATTATAGCAGTATTATATAATGCTTTATCATTCAGAGATTGCAAGCATTTTGCATGTCCACAGCTTGATATTCCATATTATTACCAATATCATCAACGAAAGGTTCTCATGATCGGGAGACAGTGGAATGCGAACAACCTATTGTACCGTGCATAGTGAAGAAAGAGACAGCAGTGTGACAAGGGACCTTTCATCACATTTTGACTGGGATATATTTGCAAAACCACCGGCCACCTCGTCTAGTCTTTCCCGCGGCCCCCAGACTCTGCATAAACTCTGCATACCGGGAATCTGCAGAACCAAAGGGCAGGTTGCAGGTTGCATTTGGGGGTGGCTTGCTAGGAAGCTACGGTGTCTTCGCAAGCGTACCACCGCTGTCGACGGTTTCAGAGCAGGTACCAAGGTTCAACCGAAGCGGACTGTTCGAGCCCAAGGTCCATGCATGCATATCTGGATAATCCTCAAAGAATACCTTGCCGTTACTGAACTCAAATTTTTCTCTCGGCTGCAGGTTTAATATTAACGAGAAGCTTATGCAATCTTCGTTCTTCCTTTCTTTTTCTTCCTCTCGCCTTTTTCGTTCCCTAACTTGAAGGGCTACGCTACTGGATTCGTAGACCGGTTCCCGGTTTAATTCCTCGCCAATCATTCGAATTTGCAAAAGCATTTGACTTCTAGGTAGCAGCAGTGCTCTTAATTATATTGGACTACGGCGATCGCAAGGAGCATCCCTGGGAAATAGTCAGACAGGCGAGATGCAGAGAATTTCCCAGAAGTCATGATGGACTACCTCAAACCTGCAGCTTCCCTCGAGAAGGTTCAATTTAATTGAGCCAAGAGGACTGGGACAGGGTCCCTCCAATTCAGACCAGGTTGTGAGAGCTTTAAAGCTAGAACTTGCGCTATGCGATGTATATCGCTAAATCTTATATATTACAGTATCCTCGCTCGCTCGCTTTCCTGTTCCCTCGATTCTTAGTTCTCCTCCACTAACTTCTTTTTCTTGCTTCACTTACCCTCTGGACTGGTACTAGCCGACCAAAAAAATTGATGGATCATTTGCGAACTTTGGACACGGATTTACGGAAAAAGATGGAGGAGAGGCGCCCTGAACGCTTTTCTCCATCGTAAAGATTAGGAGGAGGCTTCTTTCGACCCCGCTTATCAAAGGATTCGAAATCTCTTTGTCATCGTTTTCACCAATTTAACATTTCCCATGGCGCGCACTTTCTCACAACCCACCTCTCGCGGACATAGCACAGAAACATGCAAGTGTTGGTCTTTTTTTGTTTTTTTCCTTCTCTCTCCAGTCTCTTTTATGCGGTCGCCCTTGCTTTTCGGAGAATTAATTGGGTGGGCGGGGGGAGAAAATTGGCTAGCTTGGAAGTCCCTAGTCCAGCCAATCACTCACGGTTCCTTGGACGCCTGGGCTGGCGCTCGCCGCACGACGCATATAATTTCATACGGCCACTCTTCAAGTTTCCAAGAGTGGACGCGCAAAAAAATAAACCTGGCAGCCGTCTCTTTTTTCTTTTCTTTCACCTGGCCAATTCGTATCGACTTGTCCTCGTGGTTAGGCCTTGATCCAGCGGCTTTCACAGCCCAAGCGCTGGGTGCAATATCATACTATAGTAACATCTAGTGAGCTCTGATAGTGCCCCTTAACAAGACTAATAGATCAACGGAATTAGTGGAAATTATATAAACCGACGAGGTTTTCCTTCCACACAAGAATGGTTGTCTCTCCCAAGCGTTTCACCTTTTCTCCAAGTTTCATCTCGTATTATCACTCGTACTTTCAACGTCTTATATTCTCATTACCCTCGCTTCAACAGCCTCGGCCGCAACACATATTGAGAATGTGGATGTCAGTGCGCGCGTGCGGCGGAGTAGCGGCGCAGGCTAGGAAACCTTTAGTGCTCTCTATATCTACAGGACTTGTCTTGCGAGTATCCTTTTCTTTTTCTATTCACGCATCTGAATTTGGTAGGATAGGTGTACAAGTTACATGAGTTTCATTTTACATTTGGAGGAAAGGAATATCCGGAGTTCGAAAGATACATATCAAAAAACAAAAGCCAGACTCCTCTATGACAACCTCCATTCCTTCGATTTTCGAAAAGTGTTTAAACATACAAAAATATCTTTTTTTTTTTTAGATACTACCGCCGCCATAGCGTCCGACACCATTTATGACAAAGCAAGTGAAAACAAAACTTTCAATTTATAAGACAATATAACGCAATCAATAAACGCCCAATACGCCGTATTTTTTATTCCACAAACAACGCGAGTCCAGGATATCTTTAAATGAGAAAAAAAAGAAGCGGAGAATGAAAGTACCAAAAAAGGCATGCTGGATTGAGAAAATCAGAAAAGTTTGCAATAGTGGATAAGGAGGAATGAGGTGAGTGGTCCAGTAGCTGGATTACACAGCAGAATTTTGTATAATATTTTGATTTCATGAGTTGTCTTTTAAAATTCCGTGATATCGTATTACTCGACGATTTCTTTGACGCCGATTCTCCCACGTCTTGATGTCGACGAAGGTTCGATAGCCGGCAATGAGTCTCTTCTGCCCCCTATTTCAGAGCCGAGTTGCATCCCAAGACGCCGACCTTCGTGTTCTCTATTCGGTGTATTGGCAACAGCTGGAAGACTACGGAGAGGCGGTAATTGGAGATGTTCGGTCCTAGGGGTTAGTTCCGTGGGAGAAGCATATATTGGCGCGACACCAGGGGAGAGTATCGAAGCCGAACTGTTTTGAGTCTCTATAGACGAACTGTACGATGAAGAAGATACAGAATATTGTCTGAGAGAGGACCTGGAGCCAGGAACGTGAACGTGCAATGGTTGAGTATGCTGTTTTAATTCTATTGAACGGTCTCTTCTATGCGTTTGTGCAGGAGCTGGAATTGGCGGTGGGTAAGTTGACGCCTGGGATAAAGCTGGTGACGGCACACCCATTCCACGAAGTGTAGGTAACGCTGGCACTGGTGGAACGGGGGGAACAGGGGAGGTTTGATGAGACTTTGGTCCTCCTTGTGGCTGGAAATTTGGCGACGAGAAAGACCTGCTTCGCTGCAACCTTTGCGGCAGAATACTATCAGCGGATCCTCGGTGCGGTATCTGTGGAAACGATGGTGCCTCGGGCATCCTGCTGGTTGAAGGCCCGGTAAACGAGCGGTTCCTGACAACAGCCACCTCCATAGCCACAAAATAAACGCTCGCCCTGCTCAGATAAAACCTCGCGAATCCCTTAATCACAGCAGAATCAGATCTCCGAAAGTCAAAGTACTCTTCGATAATCGGGGCACCCCGTAAACCTGCCCGTAAATCCACCGAGCTCGAACGTTGTAAGACATTGTAGACATCCTGAGAGGGAGGCGTCCGGTAGTGAGGATCCTCTTGTTGTATTATCGCTCTGATGCAACGTAGCACACGGTCCAGATTCTTAAGATCGGTTGGAGAGTCTGTGGCGAGGTCGTAGACGGTCCTTCTCAGATTCAAATCGTGCGCCGCGAACCCCAATAGATCCTGAAAACTTCCTGTTGAACTTGCCACTACTAGGTCTGTCGTGAGGAAAGCAGTAGGAGGCGTATATTGGGCTACCTCAAAAGATTGACCGCGCGGTAAAGGCAGCGGCTCCGTGAACATGGACCGTGATGCATAGTCCTGCCTCGCCGGATCCGAGAGGACGTAAGGAGCGGTCCTAGACGAGATTGAAGTCCTTCCCACTCTCTCGGGACCGGGTAAGCGCATGCCTCTACCATTCAGAGGCCCAGGCGATGGCAGGCCGCCAGCCATGTTCAACCCAGACCGCGAATCAATCGCCCTAGCCACCTCAAAACTATGTCGCACGTCCCTTAACCGCGGACGACCTCTCTTCTTATGCTCAACGTCAACGCAAGAGTCCTGCAACACAGCGTCGTCATATTAGCTCGCGATCAACTCGAAAGGACATCTTCGCACGCGCGTCCGATCGGAAGAAGAACCTACCTGTTTCCCTGTTGAGATGCATCGTGGGCACGGCCGTTGTACTGAATTCAAGGCGCCATGTTAGTCGTTCATTTCGCAATCAAATTTGCGACTACAAGTCATAACTTCAGAAAGACCACATTTGCAACACAGGATTATTGGGAAACATCATCACATTGCTACGATCGTAAGGCTTTACGAACTCAAATGGAAGGCAACGGGGCAAGTGCAAAGCGTAATGAGGGTCGGTGACACTTTTGGAAATGCTTCAAAGGCCCTCGAGGTAGTGTGGCAAGACAACGACAACATTCGAGATCGCACGAAGGAAAGCGAACTGACTTACCATCGCAAGCTAGATGGGCATTTTTGCAGTTTACACAAGCAGAAGGAACGTGTGCTTTGGCTCTCCTAGGAGGTTGCTGTGGAGGTGAGAAGGGTTGTCTTGGAGATTGGTGAGAAGAGAAATATGATGATTGGGTATCAGGACGCTGAGATGTTGGTGACGAAAACTCGACACGAGATTGATAACCCGACGGTGTCACAGGTTGGTTATCGACTCCTCTTCCAGTTTGTGACTCTGTTGAGAGTCCAAGCCTATGGCCAGAGACAGACGAAGGGGCGTAGTGGTGTTCCTGAGCTGGTGATCTCGCCGCAATACCATTCGACGCCGAAGCTGAAGGATAACTGGTTCGATATGACAGAGGCGGGGTCGAATTTGACATTGGCGAGAGGGGATAGTTGAGCTGCCCACCAGTTTTGTACGTCTCCTGCTTGTCCTTCACAGGGTCCGAGACAGAACTTTTCGAAGAAGAATTGTACTCGGATGAAGGAGGCGATAGTAATGGCGATACCACGTTACCAGGAAATGGGTGCATCTGGCAAGATATTCCCTGGCTTGATATTGGACTAGCCAATAACAAAATATATATCTTTTTGAAAATAAAATGAATGATAAAATTAAAAATAAAAGAAAGATTTGGTCCCTTTGGTTTTCGAGCCACTCGAAGAGTTCCGTTTTCCCTTTTCCCTGGCTTACAAGGTACGAGCGGTTCA